>OX276379.1:49253579-49951452 GCA_946251855.1 Alsophila aescularia
AGTGCCAATCTCAGATGACAGCAAATATTTCGTAAGACAAACAGGACAAGAACTTCTTTAAGTTCCAGAATAGTATTAAAAAAATCTCATCGGACACCAAAGAGGATGTACTATGTAAATATATTAAGTAGGTGAACACTTTGGTACAGTTGTCTTGATTATTGTCGATGATGTCGATGATTATTTCGCATGCTTATTTTAGTCTGTACGAAAACTTTGAAACTTTGTACGAGAGAAAAAGAGACTTCCGATCCAACGTACCGCGTACCTTTTCTCGTATTTTCTTTTTGAATTACGTTTTCAGTGAGACCACTTTTGTATATGAGAGATATCGTTCCAGTTGTACGCAAGTACATATAACTTCCTTGGTAAATACTACGTAATAAGAGGCGGGAGTGCCGAACTAAAAATTTAAAATCCGTTTTCTATGAAACGTGCATTGCCAGTTCATACCAACTTAAAAATTGTTAATTACGTCGTTATTATGTTGACAATTCTGACATAGTCACGTATATAGGAATAAGGGATGTATCGATTCTATAAATGTGGAATTGTCGATATCGATATTAAACCTAACCTATGGTACGTTTGCCTAATCCTATCCGGAACTACTCGTTACGTTTGTGAAATAAAGGAATAAAAAAAAAAAAACTGTTATTAAATATTTTAATTTTTCATATTTCTTAAGTTGCATAGTGTTCTGAACATCGCTTTTATTACCTAATTATAAATCTAATAATCTAATATCCGTATATTTATTTTAATTTCTAAGATGTATAGCGAGGGCAAGGTGAATACGAAATATTATACACGAGGGATTATACGAAAGGTATACTAATCTTGCCGTCGCCACATTAAACACATTACATTCTGTGTCAGGGATTGAAAACGTTTGCAACACACAATCACACCCAGTAGCAGAAATATAAACCTCCTGCGATGAAGTAAATTGCCAGTAACTACTGCCAGGAATCAAACGCGGTACCCGTAGCGTAGAAATCCAGAGGCAAAACCACTACAGAACCGTAATTTTCTTACCATATAAACTTTTTTTTTAAATTTACGTATTTCCAAATTTATCGATGATTGACTGCCAGCACTATTGTTTGCATTTTTATGTATTGAAGGCTATTTTTGAAGAATATTTGTTATTTACTGCAATAATGTGTAATTAAAACAAAAGTAAATGATGTTCTGTTCTCGCCTAGCTTCATCCAGCGGAAATTTGGCCATGAATTTTCTTTTTTCGTTTCCTGTTCGACTGGTTTTTAGCCGGCATATTTTTTAGAAGAAACTTTGTTCATGTTTTTAATGTGTTGCACTCATAGAAGTACTAGGGATAGAAGGTAGGTACCGAAAAGCGCTCGTCCAAAAAGTAAGGAACAAACACAATTTATGTATGCGTAAGGACCACGTATCCACGCTCAGCGACACACACACAAGTAAAGAAATAATATTGCTAGAGGAACCACATTTACCTATTTTAGCATATTTTTTATTGATTAATATTTTTTATGATTAGTTATTGATTTGCGGATAATACAATGAGCTTTGATATTATTGGATGACGGGATGCTTGGTGGAATATATATAAACCATCTATTTAAAAAACGGCCGAATGCGAGTCGGACTCGCGCACGGTTGGTTCCGTCTTTATTTTAGGTATAACTTCATATTTACGGTTCCCTTTACATTTACTTTGCATTGGTTCTTGCCAAATATCATGATTCGAGGTCAACGTGAATACCTTCCTTGTGTTAAAATATAAGGCCTTAACGGCCGTATCTTTTGATTACGTTGACTCATAGGATTGATTTTTTCACAGCTCTGAGGTATTGTAAACTTGAGTATTTGATATTCATATCAGCTTTATACCTCCACCCATTCTTGTGAATAAGGTTCTTAATAGACAGACAGACAGAAGGACAGACTACGAAGTGATCCTATACCATAAGAGTTCCTGTTTTTTCCTATACCATAAGTTTAGGGTGTGTAAGTGTATGTATGTATCCGTGTGGCTGTCTGTGGCATCGTAGCTCAGGAAAGAGTTCCAATAATTATAATAAATATACATATATTATAAAGCATCGCTTTGTGTGTATAACTGCAACAAGCGAGGTCACTTCGCTAAAAATTGCCATGAAGAAACCATATCAGAACGCGCAAGGCAATATGTTGTCATTCAATGTAGAAGAAAGTGCAAATCCAGTAATGATGTGTGGCTTCTAGACAGTGGAGCCTCCGTGCACATGTCATAAAGAAAAGTTTTTTTCTTGAGTTTAGAACTATTTAGTGATGAAAGCTGCAGACATGTGAAATTAGGAAATCAACAAAACCTAAAAGTCTGTGGAGTAGGAACAGTGCTAATTACAAAGTGTCTAAATGGACAGTGGGAGGAAAACATTCTAAAAGAAGTTATCTATGTGCCTGAACTACGTAGAATTTTGTTTTCTGAGGGTGCTATTAAAGAGGGTGCTTTAATGCGTTTAAAGTATGTGATAATTAAAAGAAACACTTCTGCCCTAATTTACAAAGACAATAATGTGGTTTTAAGTGCAACACAAAAGTCAAATAACTTGTATGTGATGAACTTTAAAACAATTCCAAGTGCAAGTTGTAATACAGTGCAAACACCTCAAAACAGTTTGAAAGTGTGGCATTAACTTGGACACTTAAATGTGAAAGAAATTAAAAATATGGTTAAAAGTGGACTAATACAGTGCAAAGACTATGACAAATAAAAAATTTGTATGTGAGGCCTGCATGTATGGAAAGCAAAGTCGGCTTCCATTCCATACTTCTTACCGGGACGAGATGGGGTTTGGAGATCTGGTCTACAGCGATGTGTGCGGGCCAATGAGTGAGTCTTCCAGACAAGGTATGAAGTATTTTGTTATGAAGTATTTTATCCAGTTTCCTGTATGTGTGCTTAATGCAACATAAGGGTGAAGTCTTAGATCATTTCAAGATCTTCAACGCACTTGTACAAAACATGTTTGGCCACAGTGTACGCATTTTTCATACCGATGGAGGCGGAGAGTATGTTAATAATGAATTCAGGGATTTCGTGAACAGATTTGGAATAACACATGAGTGTACTGGTCCACATACACCCAGCCTAATGCTGAGTTAAGGCCCATTCATCACCACTTTAATTATCTACTTTTACCTTTTCTTTGTTTTCCTTTTCTATTGTTCCTACTTAATTTTTCTAATTATTTGTATCTTTTATTTTTGTGTGTGTTGAATAAATGTATTTTCTTTCTTCTTTCTTTCTTCTATACACCTCAGCAGAATGGACGTGCTGAGAGGGAACTACGCACTATTGTTGAGAGTGCACGCACAATGCTCTATCGTCGTGAATTGCCACTGAGCTTGTGGAGAGAGGCTGTGAAGTGTGCAGTGTACCTACTTAACAGGACTACATCTTGTCAGACTCCAGATAAATCACCACTTGAAATCTGGTCTGTTGAAAAGCCAAATCTTCAACATCTCAAGATATTTGGCTCATGTGGCTATGTTCATGTTCCTGATGCATGCAGAACTAAACTAAAGAAGAAAAGTAATAAGATGATTTTAGTTGGATATGAAAATCAAAAGTACAGGATGTATGATCAAAATACAAAGAAAATTAAAGTGTCACAAGATGTATTTTTTGATGAAACTGACAATCTTATCACAAATAACCCTACTGTGATTGAAATTGAAGAACCTTGTAGTAAACAATCTTCAATACCAGTGACCACATCTAAACCACCAGAGTCACAGACAGAGGAAACACTAAGCGATGACAATTTAAAAAGTTGTGATGAAACATATATGAACCATCTGAAGAAATAAGTGAAGTACCACAATCAACTATGAATTTAAGACCAAGAAGAAATAGAAACTATGAAACAAATTTGTCTGAATATTGTGTACCGTCTACTTACGAAGAAGCAATAAATAGTCAAGACTCTAATAAATGGAAAATAGCAATAAAAGAGGAGCTGGAGGCTCATACAGAAAATAACACTTGGACTATTGTGGATCAGACCGGCAATAAGAAACGTATTACATCAAAATGGGTATTTAAAATAAAAGAGAACAAAGATGGTGAAGTTAGGAGATATAAATCACGTCTGTGTGCACAAGGCTTTACCCAAGTCAAAAACATTGACTACACAGAAACATATGCTCCAACAACTAGATTTGACTCTATCAGAATATTATTAAGTCTAGTTGTTAAATACAACTATGAAATTATGCATTTTGATGTCAAGACCACATTATTGTACGGAGAGCTTGAGGAAAAAAAAATGAAGATAACTAAGGGAGTAGAAGCTGAAAATGGTAAAGTGTGCAAATTAAATAAATCCCTTTATGGCCTTAAACAGGCCCCGCGTTGTTGGAACACTAAAATCACTAGTTATCTAAAATAATTTGGATTTACCCAATCAGAGTCTGAACACTGTTTTTATGAGTGACCTTAATAGCCAGAAAGTATAATTAATACTGTATGTTGACGATGGACTTATTTTAACTTCAAAACTAAAATACTTTAAATATGGTCATTAAAGCATTAAAAAATAATTTTGAAATTAAAGTTTTATATTTGAACTATTTTGTGGGTCTAGAAATAAATAAAAGAGATAAATCTATTTATATAACTCAGAGAAAATATGTAGAGAAAATAATCAAGAAATTTCATATGTCTGATGCTAATTCTTGCTCTACACCAGTCGATTGCAATGTAACATTAAATGTAGATAAGCTGCTACAAAACTTATTTGTAATCCTGTATATCATCAAAGATCTAAACACATATAAATATTAAATATAAATTCATACGTGAAAAGGTAGAGCTAGGTTTAATAAATGTTCAGTATGTTCAGAGTTCAAATCATCTTAACTAAATCTCTACCTTCACATAAATTCTGCTTTAATAGAAATCAAATCCTTTCTTAAAACTGTAGAAGTAGGTATTGTAATATATTTTATTTGGGAAATATAGGTTGAAGATGTAAAATTAGTGGGAGTGTTGGAAGTATGTATTTTACATTCACCATGTAAAAAAAAAAAACCTCTTTGGTTATGTATGACACTAAGTGTAGCTTCCTTCCGCTCTCTGCTTTTCAATGTACAACAGAAATACCAATTCGTGTGCGTAATATATTTCATTACAATATAATTTCTTGCTGTTTTATTAATATAACTGCCACTGACCGATTAACTCTAATAGTGGCAATGGGCAGGCCTTATAGTTCGCAGAGCCGACAACCGCTGGGGAATGAAGGTTCTCAAATGGCGACCACGAGCAGCAAGTGAAGTGTAGGGAGACCCCCCACACGTTGGACGGACGACATTGTAGCCATCGCAGGGAGATCGGGTGGATGGAGGCAGCAAAAGACCGTCCGTCGTGGCGCTCTTTGCGGGAGGACTGTTTAGCAGTAGACTTCTATAGGCTGAAATGATGATGATGATGAAACTGCATACCTTCTGGTGTAGAAAAGGCGAATATTATTTCCATGGGGAGTATTCTGCAAATCAAATGAAGTCCATAACATAGATGGATTCTCCTTTCCCAATTCTCTGAGAAAATTCAATCTTGTTTTTGAAGCATCGTTTTCATCTAAATGTTATTTTTTTTTCGGGTTATCAATCCGGCAGGGTTTTTTTTCAAAGCGCAGGCATTTAATAAATATGACTTCTTTTGGTACATGAAATTCAATATAAAATTCGTTTCTAAATGTTTCTCGAAATTTATTTTCACTGACGATGTCTAATGACTGACTGGTTCGGTCTGCTTTGTAAATTCTGTATACGTTCTTTAAATTCTTAAACTCAACTGGTAGATGTAGCCTGGTAGAGTATTTTCTACAGTAGTGAGAAGGAAGAGCTGGATGATTCTTTATGTATTTTGTTACTGACTCTCTATTGGCATCGCTGGTGTTATTAGCTGGGATTGTTTTTCCTCTTCCATCTTCTTTTGACAAACCGTAATTTGCATTAGACAGCATGTAATAAAAGTACTTTGAGTGACGGCTGGTAAATGTCGATTTTGGTTAGGTTAGTAGCTCAGGCACAAGGCGTCGTGTGGAACACCGTGGGATTTTAATCGGTAAGAGTCCGACATAACCATCTGGCTGTCCCCAAAACTCGGTGGTATCCAAGAGGACAAAAAAAATATAAAAAATTAGGTAAAGCTATATATTTTTTGCCGTTGATGTGGTAGGAATAGCTTCATTAGCTTATGGATACCGTGGGAAAGCGGTTATGTAAAGTTTATGTAAAGATAAGGTTAGTTTGGTTAATCTTATTCAACATTAACCGTGTATCTGAGGTAAATCTTAAGATTTACAATGTACAAGTGAAAGGTGGTAAAAGAACGAAATTAACACAGAATGATCACATAAGTATTCGGTTTCTTACCTTTAAATATGGTAAATCTTAGATGTTGCGAATAAATCTTAAGATTTACTTTAGTTCGGGCTTTTACAGTAACATAAATACGCTACGAATGCCGCTCGATTCCGGCGGCCGCCCGGCGTGTGTGCATGGGTGCGCTGTCGACGTTCCTTTATTGTCATCATGTCTTCCTTTAGAAGTCCACTGCTGAAAATTGGCCTCCCCCAAAGAGCACCATGACGAGCGATCTTGTGCCACCTCCATTCACCGACTTCCTGCGATGGCTACAATGTCGTCGGTCCATCGTGTAGGGGGGTCTCCCACAACTTCGCATGTATTCTAATGAACACACTTGTCTTTTATGAGTTCCAAGAGCTTAAACTTGTGGCAAAACAATAAAATGTTACTTCAAAAGTAGAAAGAAAATAAGGTATACTGTCCGACTCTAATAGCGGGAAATTAATCAAAAATAATGCATTTTCCATTTATTTCAACTTGAATAAAGTCCCAGCTACGCCACGAGGTGGGAGGTGTCAACTATTAGGTTAAATCTCATTTTCCGATGCATGGTTTTTCTAGGTGGTTGCACTCCACCAGTTCCTCCCGCTCGCACCGTCCCTTGCGGGTATCGAACGCTTGCCCGTAGTCGCAGGAGAGCACCCGCGCGCGGCCTTGCTGGCAAGACCAGAAGTTTCGGCATTCTCCTGGGCTGTACCTGGGAAAACATAGGAAAAAGAGGTCAGCAAAAGAATTTAATAGACATTAATAATGAGCGTTGGAAATACATAATTTAATTCCTCCAAGCCAATTCAATCATCAGACGAGACGTACGTTGATGCGCCACCTTTATTATAATGTTCCACCTAAACGCACGCAGTATTTTGCTTCCGCACGTATTATGCGCCATTTATTGTGTACTGCTAAGCAGCGGAACTCTGTATCGGAATACTGTGTACAAGCACAGTACTCCGATAAGGAGTTCCACTGCTGAAAAGTCACTCAAAAACCCGTAAAATTTCGGTAGTATATAGTATCACGCTAGGGTAGAATGGGTACGATTAAAACAAAGAACGGTTGAAACAAAACAAATATCTCGCGAACGGTTACACGCAACAGGAGAACGAAGCGGATGAAGGGTCCGAACATGAATCTCAGTGTTGCGCCGTTCCCCGCGCTGTTTTATGTTTCGAGGTCGTATATTGTTTCGGTTTTTCAACCGGCCCCTGGCATTGGGACGATTGAAACACATCGTTATTGTTTTTAATATCTTGCTAAAGTTTACGAGGGAAGTCAGGAGTGTAAGGGGAAAACGAAGCAGACGATAGGTCTGAACACGAATCTCAGTGTTGCGCCGTTCCCGTTGCGCTGTTTTTGTTTATACCAGGCCGTATTGTATTTTGGTGTTTCAATCGCCCGCACCCCTAGCATAGGGAAGACTGTTGTTGCATTCATAAGCAACAATATTATGAAAACGACTTAAGCGATTAAAGCGGAATCGTTTCAACCGTACCAAGTCTACCCTATACTAGACTGGTTGATCTATTTTTAGCAAGTTCTTCGTGTCACTTTACTTTAAAACATAAAAAATACAATAATTAAGCTTTTTTTTATATATATATATTAATCTTTTTTTTGAGAGCATCATGAACAAGCAGCAGATGTAGATTAAAAAGTTAATGTAAAACTCGTTTTTTTAATACATTGTCATCAAGTTGTGAGCTACTCTAAAAGTTTCAGCCGGATAGCTAATCGGCAAGTACTTGTTTGAGTTGCAAGATTCCTCCCGGAAAACAAACATACATGTCCCAAATTATAACTTGGCGGGGAAATCTTGAGAATGTATGCATGAACATGCATGATAGATCAGGACTTATTTCAAATGAACTCACTGATAGTTTTGGACAATGTCTAGAGGTTGGCCATCATTTCCTAGTGGAGGAGCAGGGCATTTGAATCCAAGGAAATCTGCAAAATATAAATTAACAAACAGTTTTAATTTCCAAATTATTTATTAAATGGCTGGACTCACCGCTCACGTGCGTCTGGCAACAATTGTGGCCAAGCGCGCAAAGTTCAAGTGGGTTGGGCAACAATTTGAGATGTACTAAAATAACACTGCAAATCTATTGTATATTATTTTAACTACACAGAACAGTCGTTTATTTCATAAACAACCGTATGAAGCGGTCATAAAAACGGTTTGTTTACGCAAGGTAGCTGCCAGCAGGTGGGTTTCCCCCCTCTATTTTGACAGCTCCGCACCAGACACTCCTGTCATTTAAATTAAAGCACTTGAGCGGACGATGCGGAGATTTATACTAAAAAGCTTGTCTGAATATTGTACATACTTCAGAGGGCAATGAGAATACAACCCCTACGTTTTAGACATGAGTATCAAAGGGTAATGGTATTCCAAATTCTTGAGGCAGAAAATCTGTAAAGTGCTTTTCAATAAACTTACGTTTGCAAGATGGGAATTGCTCTGGCAAGTCGCACCGCCGGATCGCAGGATTGAAAGCTAAGCCAAATGGACAGTCCTTGACGACGGCTTTGCCTTCCGAGCACTTCAGGTATTTACTGCACCGCTCACGTGGAGAGAATGCGCCCTCAGCGATAGGGAACAAGCCGTATTGGTGAGGACATTCCGTTGTCAGCTTAGCTGGTTCTGAAATAGCATTTATTTTTTCATTTGTGAAATTTAGTTACTTTAATGCACTCTCGCCTGACGCGCGAACGTTTGTACTTTTTTTTTCTTTTAACAGTTTTATATGGGGCGAGTCGAATTTTTATTACTCAGGTTACGCTAAGATTCGACTCGCCCCACGATTTTGTTTTATTTTGTGATTGAAAACGAAGAAAGTGATCCGCCATTTTGTGGTGGCAGCCATCTTTAATTTGGAATTTCTATAAAATGCTGTATTCTAATAATTAAGCCCTTTCTTTTGATAGCCATATTGAGGGAATTGGAAATAATGTATTCCGCCATTTTGTGGTGGCGGCCATCTTGGATTTAGAATTTTCATGGCATAATGTATTCTACTAGTTAAGCTTTTTCATTTGATACCCATATTGAGGGGTTTGAAAAAAAAACCGCCATTTTTTGGCGGCGGCCATCTTGGATTAACAATTATACTGAATATACATAATTGAATTGTTAGCAGAGTGTGTACCAAATTTCATATGAATCGGTCAACAGGAAAAGGGTAAAATTTCAATTACTAGATTTGACTCAAACAAAACAGGTCAAGCTAAATAAAGCCCATGAAAAACAAAATAATTGCTCATAAGCACATTCGACGGGTTAACAGAAGTAAGTAGTTATTTACGAAGTTAGCATGCTGGTTGTTTGCTACTTACGAAGAGATGCCCGACCGCGGCACGGGACGTCCTTAGGGTAGCCGCAAGGGTACTCGGGCCAGCTGGTGTCGGGGTTGAAATTCATGCCATCTGGGCACAACTTCGCAGATTGCCGGAAGCTCTAACAAAACGAAACGACAATCTCATGCAAATTTTTCCCCGTTAATAAAGTCTTATAAGCAACATTACCACTAATTAAGCCATGTCAGAGCAGCCCTCGGGCAACCCGACAAATTCTGACACCAGAGGCCAGCGCTACATCATACGACAATCTTGCAAGGAACCTATTCGTATTGGTGTATAACATCACTGTTGGTGTGTTTTTTTGCATAATTATACTTTATGGATCTGAGATTGACATACTCATCATCACCAAAACGAGGCGCAACGCTTTGGAAATGCAGTTCCGTGCTGTATGCAATTGTGTCATACTCGGAAATTATTAGGACCATATCATAATAATTAATTATCTGAGGAATTTATTTTTGTCAATATACCTATTTCTACCTGCTTATATACGTAGGATATTATAATGCCGCCAAAGTTTTCGACAAAGTGCCAAAAGTAATTAATCTACTATCTCGATCAGGATAAAATGAGTAAAAACTCACTTTGAATAACATTTCCTGTTTCACAGATACTAAGAGACACTGATGTTATCCTCTCTATACAACGGTTGTCTGGAAGAAATCACTTTAAGTGACACGACGCCCATTGTACTCGATTTAAGTTAAATGTATATTCTAGTGATTGTTTTCATTGGTGTGCAATTAAGCGTTTATCTATCTATCTATCTATCTATGAGTCACTGCTCCTGAATACGACTTACCCGGCATTCTATGTAGGCGTCACATGTTCCTGCAGTCTGGTAATAGCCAAATCGTTGTCTGCACGCTGGATCATGCACGAGGCCGTATCCAGATTGCTGACCATAGCCTGATGAAACAATATCAAAAAGTCAACAGTTCTCAGTGAGTCGAAATGTGGTTATTCCAGAAGAAGTATTTTTATGGTTGCTACTTCATATCTCCGGAATTTCTCTGAAACTATTGTGATGTTTTTTTTATAGGTAGTCCTTCGTTGTGGCATCAGAAGTAAAATGAATCATCTCAATGTGAAGTCGACTTTACTGGTTCAAAAAACTATTAAAATTATTATTCAAAACCAAAATACCCGCTCAATATTGAAAATGTACTTTCACTAGGTTTACTAGGTTTGTCTGACTGAGACTATTAAATTCTTCTTCTTTTTATTCTCGATTTGTAAATAGGTCATAAAATAAGATAACTTACTTGCTGCTGCAAGGAACAGCACCAAAAAAAAGTGTTGGAACATGTTCAGTTCCGTTCTCTTGCTTCTCGATACACTTATCGAATGATTTCAATTGGATCTTTCAATCAATTTATACAAAAATAGTTTGTTCAATATCAAATTTACCCAATATCGATTAGATAACACAATGGTTAGTAACAAACATTATAGACACACATTTCTTACCGTTTGATAAAAACTCCATTAGAGCAGATATATAATAAGTAGAATCATAATAAAGTTTGCATGAGGATCCTATGTAGGGAGGTATCTTCTTGCTATAAGAATATATGAATAGGATTCAAATTTGACTAAAGATTTGGATAACATACGCATCTTATTAAATACATATGTAATTATTTACAAAACTATGTGTGTGCATAATGAAAAAGTGATTTTATGGCAAATCGAATGTAGGACATCTCTTGTTTCAGAAGTGCTGGTCGAATTTCTCGACACGTCAGCCTTAACGATATCATTGACCTGGCTTACCAGCTTAATGAGGCAGTCGTTCTCGAACCGAATGGTCTGATGCGTGACGATGGTAAAATACCTGATGGTATGAACCTTGTCCAATGGAAGATGGGATGGCCTCTGAGTGGGGGACGCTACTGGTTTCGAGACCCGGGCAGCATCACATCTTTTTGAGACACAGGAGTAAGGCTGGGCTGCCGCTACTACGAAAGAGCAGCTCAAGCGGCGAAAGTATGCTATCCTCAGTAGTGCCATAAGAATAAGTAATAACACTACTTGTTCATATGGTAGTGTTACATATAAGCCTTAATTGATTGGTAAACCGCTGTTGATATGAACCTAATTATTTCACCACCTGATACAATGGCCACTAGAAATGAGAAAACATATTATGCTTGAATTTCTCGTCGATTAAGATAAAAAAACACAATTAGATACCAACGCGATAATAAATATAAATAAATATATTCGGGAAAATTCCACACCAATTATCTAGCCCCAAACTAGGATACTTACCATGTACTATGGGCACTAGATAGATAATGGATAAACATACATATATACGCATATCAACATCCATGACTCGGAAACAATCATTTCTGCTCATCACACAAATGGTTGCACCTTGCAGGATTCGAACCCGCGACTGTTTGATTTCGTTCCTACAGTTACTAGCCACTAGACCAACCAGCCGTCAAATAATGGCGAGCGATGGTGGCCCAACGGTTCTATTTTGAAATTTCGAATCCAACAATAACGGGTTCAATGCCTAGGCTCCGCACCAAAGACTTTTCTGAGTTATGTGCGGTTTTCCATCACTCCGTGCTTCGGAAGGCACTTTAAGCTATCGGTCCCGGCTGTTATTGATTAATAGCAGTCGTTAAGCCATGTCAGAAGACCTCAGGCGGCTTGAAAATCTCTGACATCAGAGGCCAGCACTATCTCATACGACAAACAAACAAAAACGATACCAACGCAAGGGCATATACGCATATAAGAGCATCACATTTATTTTGAGGAGTATAGTCTATTTGTAGAAGTCAGCAGCCATGTTTCGGTTGTTAGCGGTATGTTCTCTGTTAGAATATGGTTAGTCAACTCCTTTTATTTTGTTTTAATTTAAGTTTTACCTAATATTCGTGGGATGAAGAAGCTGCAGAGCTAAATGGTATATGGAGATTGTACTATTTGTAATGTTTATTTTTATTTGTGTTTCGTTTGGTGCAATAGTGTAATCTTCTCTCTATCTGTGGTCCTTGAAAACAAAATTACAAAATAATAGGACTTGAACAGATTCTGAGTACTACTTAGTATGAACCGTTAAAGGTTTGTGTTTATTTGCATTTGCTGCTCAAGGCTCCGTAACATATGATGGCGGATCCTACATTCGCTACCAAGGTGCACCGCGGGACCTATTTATAAACATCGATGGCAACCAACGCTACGGCAACCCAGCTGGCAATAGACTCTGGCATTCATTTGATTGCGGCAAAACATCGCCAGCTGACCCTTTCCAACAAAATAAGATTTTTTTAAATCGGCTGTTAATTGTCGGAGAAATCATCCGACATACATAAAAAAAAACTCATCACTCGAACTCATTTTGTGAAGTCGCTTAAAAAGGGAAGATACGCTTTAATGTATGGTAAATAAAAACTGAACTAGATATACGAGTAACTACAGGGAAACACGTCCACACTGCTACATTCCCACCGTCGTGCTTCATGTGCAATTGTGTAATGTGCATCAATAGCTAAGATAGTGAGACATACGCAGATTGTAGCACGAATGAGTGTTACTGCTAACACACGCTACTCATACGCCACTTTGATTGTGAATGAGCCCAAATAAGGCCACTTTAGTGCGTTGCACGAAACCACCAAATTTATGCGATCCACGCCCGAGGAGCTGAAACCTTTCCAATCTTCCCACTTTAGCTACATGATTTAAATAAAAAAATAACTATTATATTTTTTTATTGCATTGTCACTTTTTACTTTATTAAGATTTACTTTTTATTGCTTTTTCATCGGTTTGTGAGCTACTCTGAAAGTTCAGCCGGATAGCAATGCAATACAAATACAAATATTTATTTCGGTAAAACCTAATCTAAGATACATTTCATGGTTTGAGACCCTCTTTTAAGTATGGTTACCTGTGTTAGAGGGTCTCACTCTTCCATGGTAAAATATTACTATATTAAGTACAAAAACAAAAATAGGATTTAATTTATTATAAAAGTTAAAAAATTAAGGTAAAATATAATTAAGTAAAATAAGATACTGCAAGTTAAATTAATGAAAGATTAGGTCTTATTATTTATGTCTATGATAAGTTACAGTTAAGGATTTGAAAAAAATGGTTTACAACATTGTTTGTGTGTAAAGTGTGTGCGTGTAGTGAATGGGTGCTCCTTAACTCATACAAATATCACAGATCTCTTAAAAAGCATGAGTGTTTCTGGAGCACCCAGGTGTGAGTAGATAAGTGTGTGAAGTTTGTGTATGTTACGAAACAATTTCCAGTAGTTTTTCAGTTTCCTCGTAGCTTAGTGACAATAGCCATTCATTAAGGTTTTTTTGCATTTATAATTATTCATAAGGCAGATACTCAAAGTTTTATTTATAGAATTGTAGAGGTAGGCCGATTGAGAGGCATAATGTTGCCATGCATACTGAGATCGAGCAGTAATTCTATTAGCCACTCTATATATTTTTCGCTTGAGTTTTCCGGGGTTGAACTAAAGAGATTTTTGCCTTTTCAAAACAACATTTAGGATGTGAAGGTTTCTGACTGATAGTAGTCCTAAATCTCAGTAGACCATATCTATAGAGTGTTGACAGGGCTTAAAAATACATCACTTTAATAAATACCTCTGTGCTCTTTCGAGTTCCAAGAACTTTGTCTTAGTAGCTCCTCCCCAGACTGGTATACAATAATTTTGAATTGATTGTGCCAAAGGAATGTAGATTTGATTGATTAAGTCTTTGGGTGCGACATGACGTAACATTTTAAAAATCCAGATTAATTTACGAATCCTGTTCATCGGAAGTTCGATATGTGCATGCCAGGACAGACGCTGATCAATCATGATTCCTAGGTATTTTGTAGTTGCTACTTTATTGATTTTGAGGAGGGCCTTAATTCGATTGTGTTTTTACCCGACTATGGCGAAGCAATGGTAGGGTAATGAGTTTTACAGTCTATGTATGTACAGTTGTTACTCTTATGTATGTAGGTATATGGATTTTCCACCATAACGTCGCCCTTATTGGTCCGATTTTTGCAAGCGAGTTGTCAATCAATTCGTCTTCAGTATAGAGTGTCATACGATATTTTTTTACCTGACTACGGCGAAGCAATGTAAAGGTTATCTGTTCAAACCAGTGTACGTAGAAAATGACTTAATGGATGAAACTAAAAACTTGGTCTGATTTTGACAAGCAAGGTGTCAATCGATTCGTCTTCGTCGCAAGAGTGTCATTAGTTGTTTTTTACCCAACCGTGGTCGGTTTTTAGTGTTGAACTTATGTCTTGTATAAAGTTGTTATTTGATGGCATCGAGCCATTCCCCACCCCATGCCTGCCATTGAGGGATGCACAGAAACAACGTGCGCGCCACCACGAGGCCCTATGCTGGAACCTAACCTAACCAAAAGCGACATTAACCAGTCGTCACTGGTAAAACATGAACTAAATTCAGATAGTAAAAGTCCGACAAGAACAATTGACCAACATTTTATGGTGCTTTGGTCTTTGCTCTTATACTAAGTTACATCTAGAAATAAAATTATAACAAAGAAAACTTAGACTCGAGAATATAATTGTAATGTTAAATGTTTATTATAGGTTTTACCTAATATTTAAGTGATAGGTAGTTCAAATTAATATTAATACAGAATTTATAGGCTTTACTTTATTAAAGGCTTTAATATCATTTTCATCATCATCATCGTCATCATCATCATCATCATCATCATCATCATCAGCTCGTGTCAGTCCACTGCTAGACATAGTAGGCCTCTCCCAAAGCACGCTTCTTAGCTCGATGTTCGGCTCTTCTCTTCCAACTGCTAAGGCACACTAAACAGAACACTCTCAATATAAACATGATAGACGATACCTACTGTTGTTTTGTTTTGTTTTGTATTTGTCTCATTTCTCTCTTAGTTGTGTTGAATTAGTTTGCTTCTGCTAATAGAATATAATCATTATTATATATACTGGCAGTCTGGCGGGAGTTCCAACAACATGTCAACACAGAATGCCATATGTCAATTGAATTTGACGTTACCGCATACTCTGCTCTACCTCTTTTTTGTGAGCGTTGTGTCGCAGGAAGACTTTATTTTTCGGGATAAAAAGTATCCTCAATTTTTACCCATTATATAAACTATGAATGTGCCAAATTTCAAAAAAATCCTTCCTGTAGTTTCAGAGTGGTAAGTGTTTTTTGAAATAACTTTAAACCTCAATCCTGCGGGAACCCTTTCATTTTTCGGGATGAAAAGTAGCATATGTCCTCCTTCGTAGTATGAGCTCAAATCATACCAAGTTTCATATAAATTCATTTAGTAGTTTCGGCGTGATGCCTAGCCTAGATACAGACAGCAGACAGACAGACAGACAGACAGACAGACAGATAGACAGACAGACAGACAGATAGACAGACAGACAGACAGATAGACAGGCAGACAGACAAAAATGAAAAATATACAGTTTTGGCTTCAGTATCGAATCAAGAGTACGATCCAAATAAAAAATTCAATATATCTTCAATGTACAGAATTGGACCCGTTACAGTTTTATTATAAGTATAGATATACTTGAAAATAGAACATAATAAAATAAATTAAGAGTATTAATTAATACTTTCGCAGCAACAAGCATTGCAGCGAAAGTATGCGCAAAAATATGAACCAACAATTTCACCATATTCGGAGAGGATAGCAAATCACCCCAAGGCATGGTTTGGCATCCTCTCAGAAGAAAGGATGGTTTAAATCTGTTTCTTAAATTTATAAAGATCTAAATTAAAGAGATCTACTTCATTGTTGTGTTTGACTAGAAGATCATTGTACTGGCAACACATCCGTACAACAGGTTTGTAGAAAGATGTATTATTTTTATAAACCATTAACGAAAATATGATTAAATGGTTATGACGTGATCTTGGTCTAATGTTGGTTTAATATACGATGAAAGAATGTACGTTAAATTATTGATTATAGCGAATGTTAATCTAAGGAAACATTCCTTTATTTTAAAAATAAATTATAATTTAAACTTTACTGACCCCGGTCAACGAATAGTCTAGCTATTCAACAAGATAATATCGCCAGCTTTTTGGGCATCTTACATGCAGACGGCGATCCAAACCACTTTTTTTTAAAGTTCAATTGTTTAGTTTTTATTTTCTTTTTATTTATTGTACCTATAAATTAATAATAAAGAAACCCTTAGCTATACGATCGAATCCGGGGTGGGTGCTAGTATCATATATTATTAGTAACTCGAAATCTTTGTAAGAAATATAATTGAGATGCCGAATCGGAAATGTAAAGATTCTGTGTTAACCATAGACCAAAGAGAATGTTAATACCGAGGAAGTTCTATGTACTTACGTACAACTGGAACGATCTGTTCAAAGAAAAAGCGGGGTATCGATTATTTGACCTTGAAAACTATTAAAAAAATAATAAAAGAAAAGGAAATTGAGCAGTAGCCCTTGTTGTCTCTTTCTAATTTATATTGCCAATCTCAGATGACAGCAAATATTTCGTAAGACAAACAGGACAAGAACTTCAAGAAGTTCCAGAATAGTATTAAAAATCTCATCAGACACCAAAGAGGATGTACTATGTAAATATATTAAGTAGGTGAACACTTTGGTGCAATTGTCTTTGCGATGATTATTTCGCATGCTTATTTTAGTCTGTACGAAAACTTTGAAACTTTGTACGAGAGAAAAAGAGACTTCCGATCCAACGTATACTTCCTTTTCTAGCATTTTCTTTTTAGTTACGTTTTCAGTGAGACCACTTTTGAATATGAAAGATATCGTTACAGTTGTTCGTAAATACATAGTTATAACTTCCTTGGTAAATACTACTTAATAAGAGGCGGAAGTGCCGAACTAAAAATTAAAATTCAGTTTTGTATGAAACGTGCATTGCCAGTTCATACCAACATAAAAATTGTTAATTACGTCGTTATTATGTTGACAATTCTGACATAGTGACGTATATAGGAATTAGGGATGTATCGATTCTATAAATGTTGAATTGTCGATATTGAAATTAGACCTAATCTATGGTAAAAAAACAAACTACGATCACCGTCATGATGCAGTTATCAAATTAACTTTCTGTGGTCCACACAATCAAATGCTTTGGAAAGATCAAAGAAAACTCCAATTGCATCCTGCGTTTATTTTTCTTATAGTCCTTTGACCAAAAATGCTTGCCACATATATATTTCAACTTTTGTAGTTTTTCAATAGGCACATGATAAGATCATCATTTCCGGTGGCTGCTACCCATTGTCTTCATGTGAAGAAAATTACTGTTCTGTAGTGGACAGAACAGTAATTTTCTTAGCATATAAACTTTTTTTAATTTACCTTTTTCCAAATTTATCGATGATTGACTGCCAGCACTATTGTTTGCATTTGTATGTATCGAAGGCTATTTATGATGAATATTTTGTTATTTACTGCATAATTGCTGTGTAATTACAACAAAAGATGTTCTGTTCTCGCCTAGCTTCATCCAGCGGAAATTTGGCCATGAATTTTCTTTAGCCAGCATATTTTTCGACTGGAATGAACCTCCCGCGTGGGACTAACTAAAAGGTATCGGCGCGTGATTTTTGTAGACTCAAATGACACACAAAAACATGGCCCTAGAAATTAGCTATAATTTAATGAGCTCTCGTTATTATTCCACAATGTAGGCAGAAAGGTTTAAGGGTCATTGCATTTGCTAAATGTATGTTTCAAACGCAAAAACTTTGTAAAATGCGTCAAGGTTAAACAGATTAAATGTGTAATTTTGTGAATTTGATGAGAGGAAAACCGATTGAAGAGATACAGAACAACAAAATTGGTTCAGAGAAAAAAAGCTTAAGTGATTTTGTATTCTGAATTAGTTCAGAGTGAAACGACTAAAGTGACATCAATATGTTAAAAAGTGCAAAGTAAAATAATTGCACTGACGAACATTAATGAACCTAATCAAGGTAAAATGTATTATAGTACAATGTCATTTATTGTAGATCCAGGTAAAAAATATTGAATAAACTGTTGTCGAAAATAAAAAATAAGGCAAAAAAGCTCAAGTGCAAGGTAAGTAATTTTTTATTATATTTAAACAGACTTAAATACACATCTGAAAAAAACCCGGAAATTTTGTCGGTTAACACTGCGATGTCAGAAATGATATCCAAATTTGGAATGGAATCTTGCGCCAAGAAAAAGCTTTAATGTGCATTGAAACCAACTCAAACGACGCAGAAAAAATCGCTGATTCTAATGATATATATAACTCAATATCGCCAAATGTGGCGCTTGAATCAGGTGGGCTGTTACCCGTCGATATTTTTAATATTATTATCATCCATCAATTTTAACTTTTAAACTTTCGCGATTCGAGCACACAGGTGTTTAATAATGCAAAAAAAAACATTCATAAGTAATGTTAATCGCGATAAGAAAGCTTTTAGGGTTCCATAGATTTAAAAAAGAACCCTTATAGTATCGTCATGTTCGTCTGTATATCCTTCTGTCTGTATGTCACAGCAATTTTATTCAAATACGATTAACAATAAAAAGTAGAAATTTGGCACATGTATAGACTACACTAACTGTACCCGCGGCTTCGCACGCGTGGTCTTTTCTTTAGGTTCAAAGTACCTTAATGTGCTATTCCAGGACCGATATACCAACATTAGATCAAAATTTATTTAGCCGTCGAAAATACTTTTATCAATTGCTCGGCTTCTAACTCACCGGATTGAGATACCAATTACACCAGATTTAAATCAAACCCTATCAAATGAATAACTCTTTCCTAAAATGTCCTAGAACCGGCTTCAAGTTATATGTTACATTATAGTCTGGCCTATCTTTAGTTGATTTTTAACTAGAAATAGTATTATAGTTGAATAAGAATTATCGAATTATGTATAACTACCTCCAGATATACTTTTTAAATATGTTATGTACCTCGATATTGTGTATTTTAATATAACAACATAGTATCAGATCTGTTCATAGTATTAGTTTCTGTAAGGTAAAATAATTACCAAAGTTGGTTGTGTTCAGAGATAGATTTCAGTTAAAAACTATGTATGAGGTGTTATTGTCTGTAATTCTTATCTTACCTTGTTAGTTTATTGCGTATTTCTTGTTATTTTGGCTAAAATTGTAAAATCATTTAATTAGAGATTTTTGATTTTAAAGATACTACAAATTTTTCTCAATCTTCTGAGTATAATATTTTTATTGTAAAACGCCTACAGGCTGACAAAATTTCATTTTTAGTTTATTTTATTTTGACAGAAGTCGTCAATAAGACATTTTGTCGTCAAATTTATTCACTTAAACTTTATAGTTCCAATGTAAATCTTAACCCATCTCATCTAATTCTGCACCAAGTGACTTTTACTCATTGATAATTATGTCATTTATTAAAAAGTTCTTTTTTCAAACCTTTGAAAGTCTTCGTTCTGAATGTAAGCAGATTGGGGGTCAGTGATCGATGAGTTATCAGATAGATATCATCTTGTCTTCATTGAATTTTCTTTAATAAAGATCTTTTGATCTTTCAAAAATTATGTTTATCTAATAAACAGTGATAAATATATTGTAAAAGTGCATTAAAAATATAAAAATGAACTAGGAAGTGTTTTCCTTAAATTAATCATTTTCTTGAGTGTTTTAGTTTAATAAAACAATTACATTCAACATTTAATACAAATGGAAACCGGTAAAGTGATGACACCCTGGTATTTGCTGAAATTTGCTGATTAAAATCCCATGGTGTTCCACACGACGCCTTGTGCCTAAGCTACTAACCTAACCAAAAGTGACATTTACCAGCCGTCACTGGTAAAACCTGCACTAAATTCAGATGGTAAAAGTCCGAAAAAAAACGATTTACCAACATTTAATGATGCTTTGGTCATTGTTTTTGTACTTAGTAACATCTAAGCAAAGGAATGAGAAAGAGGAGAGATGGACCTCTCTTAAATGGGAGTAATAGGAGGTATGTACATTTTACGCCATTGAGTGATGTAACAACTAGGCAGTTAGGAGGTTTTACCTCTTTACGTTATATTATGACGTAACGCTTAAAGGTTAAACCAAAGGTTATCAATATATAAAGGTTAAGAGTGAGATAGGAGGTCTCACGTACTTTTAGAATATATTTATCACTGTTTATATATGCACTTTTAGAATATATTTATCACTGTTTATTAGATAAACATAATTTTTGAAAGATCAAAAGATCTTTATTAAAGAAAATTCAATGAAGACAAGATGATATCTATCTGATAACTCATCGATCACTGACCCCCAATCTGCTTACATTCAGAACGAAGACTTTCAAAGGTTTGAAAAAAGAACTTTGTAATAAATGACATAATTATCAATGAGTAAAAGTCACTTGGTGCAGAATTAGATGAGATGGGTTAAGATTTACATTGGAACTATAAAGTTTAAGTGAATAAATTTGACAACAAAATGTCTTATTGACGACTTCTGTCAAAATAAAATAAACTAAAAACGTAATTTTGTCAGCCTGTAGGCATTTTACAATAAAAACGTTATACTCAGAAGATTGAGAAAAATTTGTAGTATCTTTAAAATCAAAAATCTCTAATTAAATGATTTTACAATTTTAGCCAAAATAACAAGAAATACGCAATAAACTAACAAGGTAAGATAAGAATTACAGACAATGACACCTCATACATAGTTTTTAACTGAAATCTATCTCTGAACACAACCAACTTTGGTAATTATTTTACCTTACAGAAACTAATACTATGAACAGATCTGATACTATGTTGTTCTATGAAAATACACAATACCGAGGTATATAACACATTTAAAAAGTATATCTGGAGGTAGTTATATATAATTCGATAATTCTTATTCAACTATGATACCATTTCTAGTTAAAAATCATACATTACTAAAGATAGGCCAGACTATAATGTAACATATAACTTGAGGCCGGTTATAGGACATTTTAACATGAATTATAAAAAGTTATTCATTTGATAACTATTTATATCATCTCACAATCAAAATTTTACACCATTATATCATAATATTGTATTCAATTAAACGATATTGTTTACAAAGGTGAGGAAAACACAAAATAGACCAATCATCATGTCTTATACAGCTCTAAAAGTTATCGTCCACTCAAAAGGTGTAATAGGAGATTAAGGAGAGTTAGTTAGTTGTAAGTACTTAAGCATAAAAAGAAATACTACAATATCAGTGACACGCTGAAACTACTGTACGGATTTTGTTGCAACTTGGCACAGTCATAGTTTATAAATTGAAGAGTTCCTGCGGGATATTGTCACAAACTATGTAAATTAAAGATATTTTGTAATTTCTTTTGGAGGCTATTCTACATTATTTTGTATCCAATACTAAAGCCAAAACTGTATTTTATTAATTTTTGTTTTTCTGTCTGTTTGTCCGTCTGTCTGTCTGTCTGTCTGTACAACTGGAACGATATCTCTCATATACAAAAGTGGTCTCACTGAAAACGTAACTAAAAAGAAAATGCTAGAAAAGGAAGTATACGTTGGATCGGAAGTCTCTTTTTCTCTCGTACAAAGTTTCAAAGTTTTCGTACAGACTAAAATAAGCATGCGAAATAATCATCGCAAAGACAATTGCACCAAAGTGTTCACCTACTTAATATATTTACATAGTACATCCTCTTTGGTGTCTGATGAGATTTTTAATACTATTCTGGAACTTAAAGAAGTTCTTGTCCTATTTGTCTTACGAAATATTTGCTGTCATCTGAGATTGGCACTATAAATTAGAAAGAGACAACAAGGGCTGCTGCTCAATTTCCTTGTCTTTTATTATTTTTAAATAGTTTTCAAGGTCAAATAATCGATACCCTGCTTTTTCTTTGAACAGATCGTTCCAGTTGTACGTAAGTACATAGAACTTCCTTGGTATTTACATTCTCTTTGGTCTATGGTTAACACAGAATCTTTACATTTCCGATTCGGCATCTCAATTATATTTCTTACAAAGATTTCGAGTTTGTAATAATAATATATGATACTAGCACCCACCCCGGATTCGCTCGGGTAGCTAAGGGTTTCTTTATTATTTATTTATAGGTACAATAAATAAAAAAAAGAAGAAAAACTAAACAATTGAACTTTAAAAAAAAAATGGTTTGGATCGCCGTCTGCATGTAAGATGCCCAAAAAGCTGGTGATATTACCTCGTTGAATAGCTAGACTATTCGTTGACCGGGGTCAGTAAAGTTTAAATTATAATTTATTTTTAATATAAAGGAATGTTTCCTTAAAGTAACATTCGCTTTAATCAATAATTTAACGTACATTCTTTCATCTTATATTAAACCCACATTAGACCAAAATCACGTCATCCCCATTTAATCATATTTTCGCTAATGGTTTATAAAAATAATACATCTATCTACAATCCTGTTGTACGGATGTGTTGCCAGTACAATGATCTTCTAGTTAAACACAACAATGAAGTAGATCTCTTTAATTTAGATCTTTATAAATTTAAGAAACAGATTTAAACCATCCTTTCTTCTGAGAGGATGCCAAACCATGCCTTGGGGTGATTTGCTATCCTCTCCGAATATGGTGAAATTGTTGGTTCATATTTTTGCGCATACTTGCAATGCTTGTTGCTGCGAAAGTATTAATTAATACTCTTATTTTATTTTATTAATTTCTATTTTCAAGTATATCTATTCTTATAATAAAACTGTAACGGGTCCAATTCTGTACATTGAAGGTATTTTGAAATTTTTATTTGGACCGTACTCTTTAACGTACTTTGGAAGCCAAAACTGTATTTTTTTTCAATTTTGGCTGTCTATCTGTCTATCTGTCTGTCTATCTGTCTATCTGTCTATCTGTCTGTCTGTATATCTGTCTGTCTGTCTGTCGTCTGTATCTAGGCTAGGCATCACGCCGAAACTACTGAATGAATTTATATGAAACTTGGTATGATTCGAGTTCATATTATACTACGAAGGCGGACATATGCTACTTTTCATCCCGAAAAATGAAAGGGTTCCCGCAGGAATGAGGTTTAAAGTTATTTCATAAAACACTTACTGAAACGATTGGTCGGTATTTTTTTGAAAATTGGCACATTCATAGTTTATATAATGGGTAAAAATTGAGGATACTTTTTATCCCGAAAAATAAAGTGTTCCTGCGAGATAATGTGCAAAATTCTGTAAATTGAAGATATTATGTAATTTTTTTTTGGAGGCCGTTCTATATTCAATAGTAAAGCCAACACTGTATTTTTTATTTTTGTCTGTCTGTCTGTCTGTACCTTGTAAAATTATGGATACATTTTGTCCGGAAAAAATAAAGGGTTCCTGTGGGATATGGGTACAAATTCTGTATATTAAAGATATAGTGTTTTTTTGGAAGTTACTCTATTTTCGATAATGAAGGCTAAACTGTATGTTTTTTCATTTTTTGTCTATATGTCTGTCAGTCTGTATCTTAGCCGCGCTTCACGCCACCGGAACTACTGGATGAATTCAAATGAAATTTGGTATGATTTGAGTTCATACTACGAGGTAGGACATAGGATACTTTACATCTCGAAAAATTTATGGGTTCTCGCAGGATAGGGGTTGAAACATATTTAAAAGAACACATACCACGCTGAAACTCATGGAGGGGTGTTGATGCAACTTGGCACTGACTTAAGTTATATGATGGGTTAAAATTTAGAACACCTTTTATCCCAAAAAAGTAAAGGCTTTCTGCGGGATATGGGTCCAAAGTTATGTTAATATTAAAGTAATAAAAAATATTTATTGAATGGTTCTCTATATTCGATACTGAAGCCAAACTATTTTACTTTTTCAATTTTGTTTGTCTGTTTGTCCGTATCTTGACCGCGCATTGCACCTAAACTACTAAATGAATTCAAATGAAAAAAATGCTTATGAGTGCTTAAAAAAGGTACTGAACATACTTTTTTTGTTTCGTGTCTTTTTTTTGTTTGTTTGTATGTTTGTTTGTTCACGCATCACGTAAAAACTAATGGATCAATTGCAATGCAGTTTTCATTATTAGATAGTTTAAGGTTTGATTTAAATCTGGTGTAATTTGTATCTCAATCCGGTGAGTTAGAAGCTGAGCAATTGATAAAAGTATTTCTGAAGAAATTTTGTTCAAATGTTGGTATATTGGTCCTGGAATAGCACATTATGGTACTATGAACCTAAAGAAAAGACCACGCGTGCGAAGCCGCGGGTACAGCTAGTTATATATGTTAGATATCATTAGACGTTGGGTACCTGCTTGTTAACAAAAATTGTTTCATGCTGAGTGCACATTTTTAGGGACACTGTCTAGGCCAAAACTTTTTTGTACATACCTATATATCATGTTTATTTTGAGATTGTTCTGTTTTGTGTGCCTTAGCAGTTGGAAGAGAAGAGCCGAACATCGAGCTCAGTGGAGTGCTTTGGTAGAGGCCTACTATTAAATTGCACCAATGTGCGCTATGTGTACTGTCAGCGCGCAAATAGTCGGATTAAAATGCGCAGTTATTCTCCACGTCAGGAGACATAACACATGACGTTAGGAGTAACGACATTTTGGTGTGCTGTGCACACAACGCTCATAAAAAAGAGATAGAGCATCGTATGCGGTAACGTCATATTCAATTGACATATGCCATTCTGTGTTGATATGTAGTTGGAACTACCGCCAGACTGCCAGTACATATAATAAGGATTATATTCTTTTAGCAGAAGCAAACGAATTAAACAGAACTAAGAGAGAAATGAGACAAATGAAAACAAAACAAAACAACAGTAGGTATCGTCTATCATGTTTATATTGAGAGTGTTCTGTTTTGTATGCCTTAGCAGTTGGGAGAGAAGAGCCGAACATCGAGCTAAGAAGCGTGTTTTGGGAGAGGCCTACTATGTCTAGCAGTGGACTGACACGAGCTGATGATGATGATGATGATGATGATGATGATGATGATGATGATGATGATGATGATGATGATGATGACGATGATGATGATGAAAATGATATTAAAGCCTTTAATAAAGTAAAGCCTATAAATTCTGTATTAATATTAATTTGAACTAACTATCAATTAAATATTAGGTAAAACCTATAATTAACATTTAACATAACATTTATTTTCTCGAGTCTTACTTAGCCCGTCTGGGCCGCGGACGAGTGCGTAAGCGTGTGGGTGACGTATGAGTAGCGCGTGTTAGCAGTAACACTCATTCGTGCTACAATCTGCGTATGTCTCACTATCTTTGCTATTGATGCACAATTACACAATTGCACATGAAGCAGCTAAAGAAGGCCAATTGTATGCTTTGCACCAAATTTATGCGGTCGAAGCCTGAGGAGCAGAAACCTATCTTATCTTCCCACTTTGAACTACATGATTTAAATAAAAAACAAGTAAAAAAAATACAAATAAGGCTTTTACTTCTTTTTATGTTTTATATATATATATATATATATGTTTTCTTGCATTGCCATATTTTTTTTGTTGCATTTTCTTTTTTTACTTTGTTAAGATTTATTTTTTATTGCCCTTTCCTCGGTTTGTGAGCTACCCTAAAAACTCAAGTAGTACTTGAAGGGACGTGCTTGAAATTTGAATTCCATGATTCCAGGACAGACTGAAATACATAGATACAAGTAACAATGAGACTTCCAAATGAGATAAATAACAACTTTATACAAGACATAAGTTCAACACTAAAAACCGACCACGGTTGGGTAAAAAACAACCAATGACACTCTTGCGACGAAAACGAATCGATTGACACCTTGCTTGTCAAAATCAGACCAAGATTTTAGTTTCATCCATTAAGTCATTTTCTACGTACAATGGTTTGAACAGATAACCTTTTCATTGCTTCGCCGTGGTCAGGTAAAAAAATAGCCTATGACATTCTGTACTGAAGACGAATTGATTGACACCTCGCTTGCAAAAATTGGACCAATAGGGGCGACGTTATGGTGGAAAATCCATATACCCACATACATAAGAGTAACAACAGTACATACATAGACTGTAAAACTCATTACCCTTCCATTGCTTCGCCATAGTCGGGTAAAAATACAATCGAATTAAGGCCCTCCTCAAAATCAATAAAGAAGCAACCACAAAATACCTAGGAATCATGATTGATCAGCGTCTGTCCTGGCATGCACATATGGAACTTCCGATGAACAGGATTCGTAAATTAATCTGGATTTTTAAAATGCTACGTCATGTCGCACCCAAAGACTTAATCAATCAAATCTACATTCCTTTGGCACAATCAATTCAAAATTATTGTTTACCAGTCTGGGGAGGAGATACTAAGACAAAGTTCTTGGAACTCGAAAGAGCACAGAGGTATTTATTAAAGTGATATATTTTTAAGCCCTGTCAATACTCTATAGATATGGTCTACTGAGATTTAGGACTACTATCAGTCAGAAACCTTCACATCCTAAATGTTGTTTTGAAAAGGCAAAAATCTCTTTAGTTCAACCCCGGAAAACTCAAGCGAAAAATATATAGAGTGGCTAATAGAATTACTGCTCGATCTCAGTAGGCATGGCAACATTATGCCTCGCAATCGGCCTACCTCTACAATTCTATAAATAAAACTTTGAGTATCTGCCTTATGAATAATTATAAATGCAAAAAAAACCTTAATGGCTATTGTCACTAAGCTACGAGGAAACTGAAAAACTACTGGAAATTGTTTCGTAACATACACAAACTTCACACACTCATCTACTCACACATGGGTGCTCCTGAAACACTCATGCTTTTTATGAGATCTGTGATATTTGTATGAGATAAGGAGCACCCATACACTACACACATACACTTTACTCACAAAACAATGTTGTAAACATATTTGTAAATCTCTAACTGTAACTTATCATAGACATAAACAATAAGACCTAATCCTTCAACTTGCAGTATCTTATTTTACTTAATTATTTTTTTCTTTAATTTCTTAACTTTTAATATAAATTAAATCCTATTTTTGTTTTTGTACTTAATATAGTAATATTTTACCATGGAAGAGCGAAACCCTCTAACACAGGTATCTCCATACTTAAAAGAGGGTCTCAAACCATGAAATGTATCTTAGATTAGGTTTTACCGAAATAAATATTTGTATTTGTATATGCAATACAAATACAAATATTTATTTCGGTAAAAAAAAAAAACCGGCTATCCGGCTGAACTTTCAGAGTAGCTCACAAACCGATGAAAAAGCAATAAAAAGTAAATCTTAATAAAGTAAAAAATGACAATGCAATAAAAAAAAATATAGTTATTTTTTTATTTAAATCATGTAGCTAAAGTGGGAAGATTAGAAAGGTTTCAGCTCCTCGGCAGTGGATCGCATAAATTTGGTGGTTTCGTGCAAAGCACACAATTGGCCTTCTTTAGCCTCATTCACAATCAGAGTGGCGTATGAGTAGTGCGTATTAGCAGTATCGCTCATTCGTGCTCCAATCTGCGTATGTCTCACTATCTTAGCTATTGATGAACAATTACACAATTGCACATGAAGCACGACGGTGGGAATGTAGCAGTTTGAACGTAATTTCCTGTAGTTACTCGTATATCTAGTTCAGTTTTTATTTACCATACATTAAAGCGTATCTTTCCATTTTAAGCGACTTCACAAAATGAGTTCGAATGTATGTATGAATTTTTTTGTTTTTTTTTTTTTATGTATGTCGGTCGATTTCTCCGTCAACTAACAACCGATTTTGACAAATTCTTATTTTGTTAGAAAGGGTATACTCTCCAAATGGTTCCATATAAATTGTATCAAAATTTGTGTAACAGTTTTTCGAAAATAAATATTTTTTTGAGTAAATCCAGTCGAATTTGCCCTAATTTGTATAAATTGCCTTGATTTTATGTTTATCTCTAAGATATCTAAACTGATTTAGATTATTGCATTTTTATTCAAAAGGGTAAACTTTTCTTGTAGTCCCATTTAAATTTTATCAAAATTGGTTCAGTAGTTTCATTACAAAATATATTTGTTTTATAGATTATGTTTTTATTTTGGTTTTTCTGAACCTAATTAGATGATTGTTTTTACTTGAATAAGAACACCTCTAGTGTGGTACTGTATAAATTTCATCAAAATTGGTTTAGTAGCATTAATTTTATTTACTGTGTTATTATGTTTAGGACTGGATTGCAAGTCAATTTTGTGCAATTTAAGGACGTCCATAGATGCTGAAGTTTTGCACATGGGTGTAGTTCTGATGACAATTAAAAAACTACAGTAGTAATTGTAGTAGTAGTAGTTAAATGAACTACACAATCGGATGATGGAATCTCTTCGAGTTTGGGCTCATTTGGTTTGTCTTGGTGAGTTCTCTACTGTTATGTCGTATACAGGGTCTGATAATGTAGCCGGAAGGAAGTCACAGGAACTCAACAACAAAATGATGGAACCCTCTTCAAGTTTGGGCTCATTTGGTTTGTCTTGATGAATTCTCTGGTGTTATGTGGTATCCAGGGTCTGATGACGGAGCCGGAAGGTAGTCACAGGAACTCAACAACAAATTGATGGAACCCTTTTGAGTTTGGGCTCATTTGATTTGTCTTGATAAGGATCGTCGGCGCATGGTGTAGAATTGTTTCCGGGGTAGTCATAAATTGGCTGAGGAAATACGTTGACGCTGAAGCTGCAAGTAGCAGCTGGCGATATTTTGCCACAATCGAATGAATGCCAGAGTCTATTGCCAGCTGGGTTGCCGTAGCGTTGGTTGCCATCGATGTTTATAAATAGGTCCCGCGGTGCACCTTGGTAGCGAATGTAGGATCCGCCATCATATGTTACGGAACCCTGAGCAGCAACTGCAAATAAACACATATAATGGTTCATACTAAGTAGTACTCAGAATCTGTCCAAGTCCTATTATTTTGTAATTTTGTTTTCAAGGACCACAGATAGAGAGTAGATTACACTATTGCACCAAACGAAACACAAATAAAAATAAACATTACAAATAGTACAATCTCCATATACCATTTAGCTCTGCAGCTTCTTCATCCCACGAATATTAGGTAAAACTTAAATTAAAACAAAATAAAAGGAGTTGACTAACCATATTCTAACAGAGAACATACCGCTAACAACCGAAACATGGCTGCTGACTTCTACAAATAGACTATACTCCTCAAAATAAATGTGATGCTCTTATATGCGCTTGCGTTGGTATTATTTTTGTTTGTTTGTCGTATGAGATAGTGCTGGCCTCTGATGTCAGAGGTTTTCAAGCCGCCCGAGGGCTTCTGACATGGCTTAACGACTGCTATTATCAATAACAGCCGGGACCGATAGCTTAAAGTGCCTTCCGAAGCACGGTGTGATGGAAAACCGCACATAACTCAGAAAAGTCTTTGGTGCGGAGCCTAGGTATTAAATCCGGTATTGTTGGATTCGAAATTGCACAATAGAACCGCTGGGCCACCATCGCTCGCCATTATTTGACGGCTGGTTGGTCTAGTGGCTAGTAACTGTAGGAACGAAATCAAACAGTCACGGTTTCGAATCCTGTAAGGTGCAACCATTTGTGTGATGAGCAGAAATGATTGTTTCCGAGTCATGGATGTTGATATGCGTATATATGTATGTTTATCCATTATCTATCTAGTGCCCATAGTACATGGTATCCTAGTTTGGGGCTAGATAATTGGTGTGGAATTTTCCCGAATATATTTATTTATATTTATTATCGCGTTGGTATCTAATTGTGTTTTTTTATCTTAATCGACGAGAAATTCAAGCATAATATGTTTTCTCATTTCTAGTGGCCATTGTATCAGGTGGTGAAATAATTAGGTTCATATCAACAGCGGTTTACCAATCAATTAAGGCTTATATGTAACACTACCATATGAACAAGTAGTGTTATTATATATTCTTATGGCACTACTGAGGATAGCATACTTTCGCCGCTTGAGCTGCTCCTTCGTAGTAGCGGCAGCCCAGCCTTACTCCTGTGTCTCAAAAAGATGTGATGCTGCCCGGGTCTCGAAACCAGTAGCGTCCCCCACTTAGAGGCCACCCCATCTTCCGTTGGACAAGGTTCATACCATCAGGTATGTTACCATCGTCACGCATCAGACCATTCGGTTCGAGAACGACTGCCTCATTAAGCTGGTAAGCCAGGTCAATGATATCGTTAAGGCTGACGTGTCGAGAAATTCGACCAGCACTTCTGAAACAAGAGATGTCCTACATTCGATTTGCCATAAAATCACTTTTTCATTATGCACACACATAGTTTTGTAAATAATTACATATGTATTTAATAAGATGCGTATGTTATCCAAATCTTTAGTAAAATTTGAATCCTATTCATATATTCTTATAGCAAGAAGATACCTCCCTACATAGGATCCTCATGCAAACTTTATTATGATTCTACTTATTATATATCTGCTCTAATGGAGTTTTTATCAAACGGTAAGAAATGTGTGTCTATAATGTCTGTTTTATTGTTTAACCACTAACCATTGTGTTATCTAATCGATATTGGGTAAATTTGATATTGAACAAACTATTTTTGTATAAATTGATTGAAAGATCCAATTGAAATCATTCGATAAGTGTATCGAGAAGCAAGAGAACGGAACTGAACATGTTCCAACACTTTTTTTTGGTGCTGTTCCTTGCAGCAGCAAGTAAGTTATCTTATTTTATGACCTATTTACAAATCGAGAATAAAAAGAAGAAGAATTTAATAGTCTCAGTCAGACAAACCTAGTAAACCTAGTGAAAGTACATTTTCAATATTGAGCGGGTATTTTGGTTTTGAATAATAATTTTAATAGTTTTTTGAACCAGTAAAGTCGACTTCACATTGAGATGATTCATTTTACTTCTGATGCCACAACGAAGGACTAACTACAAAAAAAACATCACAATAGTTTCAGAGAATTAAAGTTCTTGTTCTTCTGGAATAACCTCAGTACGACTCACTGAAAAATGTTGAATTTTTGATATTTTTTCATCAGGTCAGCAATCCGGTTACGGCCTCGTGCATGATCCAGCGTGCAGGCAACGATTTGGCTATTACCAGACTAACGGAACATGTGATGCCTACATAGAATGCCGGGTAAGTCGTATTCTTGAGCAGTGACTCATAGATAGATAGATAAACGCTTTATTGCACACCAATGAAAACAATCACTAAAATATACATTTAACTTAAATCGAGTACAATGGGCATCTTGTCACTTAAAGCGATTTCTTCCAGACAACCGTTGTATAGAGAGGATAACATCAGTGTCTCTTAGTATCTGTGAAACAGGAAATGTTATTCAAAGTGAGTTTTTACTCATTTTATCCTGATCGAGATAGTAGATTAATTACTTTTGGCACTTTGTCGAAAACTTTGGCGGCATTATAATATCCTACGTATAAATAGGTAGGCAGGTAGAAATAGGTATATTGACAAAAATAAATTCCTCAGATAATTAATTAATATGATATGGTCCTAATAATTTCCGAGTATGACACAATTGCATACTGCACGGAACTGCATTTCCAAAGCGCTGCGCCTCGTTTTGGTGATAAAGTATAATTATGCAAAAAATAACACCAATACAGATTGGTGTGATGTTATACACCAATACGAATAGGTTCCTTGCAAGATTGTCGTATGATGTAGCGCTGGCCTCTAGTGTCAGAATTTGTCGGGTTTCCGAGGGCTGCCCTGACATGGCTTAATTAGTGGTAAAGTTGCTTATAAGACTTTATTAACGGGGAATAATTTGCATGAGATTGTTGTTTTGTTTTGTTAGAGCTTCCGGCAATCGGCGAAGTTGTGTCCTGATGGCATGAATTTCAACCCCGACACCAGCTGGCCCGAGTACCCTTGCGGCTACCCTAAGGACGTCCCGTGCCGCGGTCGGGTATCTCTTCGTAAGTAGCAAACAACCAGCATGCTAACTTCGTAAATAACTACTTACTTCTGTTAACCCGTCGAATGTGTTTATAAGCAATTCTTTTGTTTTTCATGGGCTTTATTTAGCTTGACCTGTTTTTATTGAGTCAAATCTAGTAATTGAAATTTTACCCCCTTCCTGTTGACCGATTGATTTGAAATTTGGTACACACTCTGCTAACAATACAATAATGTATATAATTTAGTATAATTGTAAATCTAAGATGGCCGCCGTCACAAAATGGCGGTTTTTTTTCAAACCCCTCAGTATGGGTATCAAATGAAAAATCTTAACTAGTAGAATACATTACACCATGAAAATTCTAAATCCAAGATGGCCGCCACCACAAAATGGCGGTATACTTTATTTCCAATTTCCTCAATATGGGTTATCTAATGATAGGGCTTAATTATTAGAATACAGCATTTTAGAGAAATTCCAAATTAAAGATGGCTGCCACCACAAAATGGCAGATTACTTTTTTAGTTTTCAATCCCAAAACAAAACAAAATCGTGGGGCGAGTCGAATCTTAGCGTAACCTGAGTAATAAAAATTCGACTCGCCCCATATAAAACTGTTAAAAGAAAAGAAAAAAGTTCAAACTTTCGCGCGTCGGTCAGAGTGCATTAAAGTAACTAAATTTCACAAATGAAAAAAGAAATGCTATTTCAGAACCAGCTAAGCTGACAACGGAATGTCCTCACCAATACGGCTTGTTCCCTATCGCTGAGGGCGCATTCTCTCCACGTGAGCGCTGCAGTAAATACCTGAAGTGCTCGCAAGGCAAAGCCGTCGTCAAGGACTGTCCATTTGGCTTAGCTTTCAATCCTGCGATCCGGCGGTGCGACTTGCCAGAGCAATTCCCATCTTGCAAACGTAAGTTTATTGAAAAGCACTTTACAGATTTTCTGCCTCAAGAATTTGGAATACCATTACCCTTTGATACTCATGTCTAAAACGTAGTGGTTGTATTCTCATTGCCCTCTGAAGTATGTACAATATTCAGACAAGCTTTTTAGTATTAATCTCCGCATCGTCCGCTCAAGTGCGTTAATTTAAATGACAGGAGTGCCGGGTGCGGAGCTGTCAAAATAGAGAGTGGAAACCCAACTGCTGGCAGCTACCTTGCGTAAACAAACCGTTTTTATGACCGCTTCATACGGTTGTTTATGAAACAAACGCCTGTTCTGTCTAGTTAAAATAATATACAATAGATTTGCAGTGTTATTTTAGTACATCTCAAATTGTTGCCAAACCCACTTGAACTTTGCGCGCTTGGCCACAATTGTTGCCAGACGCACGTGAGCGGTGAGTCCAGCCATTTAATAAATAATTTGGAAATTAAAACTGTTTGTTAATTTATATTTTGCAGATTTCCTTGGATTCAAATGCCCTGCTCCTCCACTAGGAAATGATGGCCAACCTCTAGACATTGTCCAAAACTATCAGTGAGTTCATTTGAAATAAGTCAACCTAACCTAACTTACATTCTCAAGATTTCCCCGCCAAGTTATAATTTGGGGCATGTTTGTTTGTTATTTCGGGAGGAATCTTGCAACTCAAATTGCAAGCACTTCCCGATTAGCTATACGGCTGAAACTTTAAGAGTAGCTCACAACTTGATGACAATGTATAAAAAAAACGAGTGTTTAGATTACGTTTTTAATATACATTTGCTGCTTTTCATGATGCTCTCAAAAAAGATTAATATTTAAAAAAAAGCGTAATTATTGTATTTTTTCTTTTTAAAGTAAACTAACACGGAGAACTTGCTAAAAACAGATCAACCAGTCTAGTATAGGGTAGACTGGGTCCGGTTGAAACGATTTCACTTTAATCGTTCATAGTATTGTTGCATATAAGCCATGCAACAATTATATGTCAAATTCAAGAGCGTGTTTCTAACTGTGAAAGGGCTTTACCGTTTTAGTTCCTAGAGTGCTTCTTTCAGAATTACACAAATCAAAAAGAACAGTGTTCCCCATGCCAGGGGCGCAGGCGATTGAAACACCAAAATACAATACGGCCTCCTATAAACAAAAACAGCGCATGGGAATGGCGCAACACTGAGATTCATGTTCGGACCTGTCATCCGCTTAGTTCTCCTGTTGCGTGTAACCGTTCGCGAGATTTTTGTTTTGTTTCAACCGTCCTTTGTTTTAATCGTACCTATTCTACCCTAGCGTGATACTATATACTACTGAAATTGTACGGCTTTTTGAGTCCTTATCCTTAACTCCTTATTGGAGTACTGTGCTTGTACACAGTATTCCGATTAAGAGTTCCACTGCTTAGCAGTACACAATAAATGACGCATAATACGTGCGGAAGCAAAATACTGCGTGCGTTTAGGTGGAACATTATAATAAAGGTGGCGCATCAACGTACGTCTCGTCTGATGATTGAATGGGCTTGGGAGAATTAAATTATGTATTTCCAACGCTCATTATTAACGGCTTCTATTGCTGATCCTCTTTTTCCTATGTTTTCCTAGGTACAGTCCAGGAGAATGCCGAAACTTCTGGTCTTGCCAGCAAGGCCGCGCGCGGGTGCTCTCCTGCGACTGCGGGCAAGCGTTCGATACCCGCAAGGGACGGTGCGAGCGGGAGGAACTGGTGGAGTGCATCCACCTGGAAAAACCATGCGTCGGAAAATAAGATTTAACGTAATAGTTAAAAATTAAAAAAATAATAAATTTAAAAAATTATAGCCTTACCTAATTTTTTTTTGTCCTCTTGGATACCACCGAGCTTTGGGGACAGCCAGGTGGTTATGTCGGACTCTTACCGATTAAAATCCCACGGTGTTCCACACGACGCCTTGTGCCTGAGCTACTAACCTAACCAAAAGTGACATTTACCAGCCGTCACTGGTAAAACCTGCACTAAATTCAGATGGTGAAAGTTCGAAAAAGAACGATTTACTAACATTTAATGATGCTTTGGTCATTGTTTTTGTACTTAGTAACATCTAAGTAAAGGAATGAGAAAGAGGAGAGATGTATCTCTCTTAAATGGGAGTACTAGGAGGTATGTACGTTTTACGCCATTGAGTGATGTAACAACTAGGCAGTTAGGATGTTTTACCTCTTTACGTTATATTATTACGTAACGCTTGAAGGTAAAACCAAAGGTTATCAATATATAAAGGTCAAGAGTGAGATAGGAGGTCTCCCGTATTTGCGTAGAGCAAACCTCCTTCCTCTGAGCATTACGAGCTGTGACGTAATGCTCAGAGGAAAGATGTATAGACATAGTAGAATGTTGTTAACCCTTAAAGAAAGACTGGACTGTAGAGGTAAGGTTATTATCTTACAGATTGTAAGATTAATAATTATTTTTATTTTATTTTATTTTATTTATTTGGGATAAAAACAGTAATACAGCAAATACTTAACTAAAAATAAATTAATTTAACTACTAGCTGTTTTACCCACAGCATTATCCACCAGTTACTACATAAAATAGCAGTCTTTGCTGAAAAAAGCAGGCTGTGTGTAACAAAAAAATATAATAATTTAAATGTGCAAATAAACAAGTAGTAAATAAAGTGAACTATTAACATACAATTTAGATATTCACAAGAACTATATTCAAAACTAAGATTAACATTCAGTATTGAGGGAGATAAACACAGCTTTCTTGAACCTTGGCCCAGAAAGGGCAAATATATCTATAGCCTCGAATTGAGCATTATAATTATTAACTAATTGGCGTAGGGGTAAACGCGAACCAGCATTGGTTTTAGCACGTCTTGAATTAATAGTTAGCAGTCGTGTTGAGCGCACTTGTCTGCGTAGAACAGTTCTTGGACAAATATAACACAGTTGGTTCGTAATATCTAAACAATCAAATTTACTGTGAACAATGCCATGTAAACACGTAGCAAAGAGGCGTACACCTCTTTGCTACGTGTTTAGATTGGAGAAGTCGACGTTGGACGACGTCTAGATTGGAGAGACAAAAAATAATATTTATTAATTATTAACCACAACAACGACGTGCTAACGTACTAAGTAGGCTTATAAGCTGTATCGCTGTGTGATTCAGTGGCAAGTTTCGGGATATCTTTAGGATGTCGAATGCCAATAACAGCCGATGTATCAGTTTTACGAGCCAGTATGGTCGAGTGCTTGATCCAGATATGTTTATAGTTATGTTTACGGGCCTCATTACGGGACTCGCGAAATAACATTTTATTCGTTAAAGTGAGATGCTCGTTTATATAAACGATACAAGACGTACCCAAGATGGTCTGACTTCAACCCCTTCGCCCTACGGTAGGCACTAACTACATTGTCACGGAAAGGGACAGAGGAGAACCTGACCACTATGTTTTTCGGCCTATTTTTATTTACAGTCATTTGAGGCACCCGATGTACTGCAATAATGTATTTTTCGCTAATAGTTTATTTTGGTACCGATTGTTAAAACTAAACTAATCAGGTTCTCCCCACGCCTCTCAGGGACGTTGCTAATTTCTATGTTGCAGGCTCTAGCTTGCTGATCCAACACGTCAATTTTATGTTCCAATGAAGAAACAGATTCTTCAGCACGCGATGACGTTATCACCGTGCCCTGCAACTCATCGAAATGGGTCTTGAGGTCCTGGCTTTGTGCGGCGTTGAATTGACAAGAGTCCTTTAAAGTTCCGATATCCTGGGAATGCTCATTTTGTTTAGTCTCCTCTAAACAAAATGACTCTAATTTAGCAGAACGCAGCGCATTCAAGTCATTCCGGATTTTTGTGGAATTTTCTGTAAGCTTCGTCATGTCCAGCTTCATCTCTGTTAAGGTGTTATTAATTGTACTGAGGCTACTCGCAAACGTATTCAAAGTCTCAGTTAGTTCGTAATCATTTCGCTTCCTTTTTTGAATTTGGCTACGGGCACTCGAATTACGAGAGTCAAAATCCCCTTCGCCTTTTATTTCTAAATTAGATCCAAGTTTGGTCTGAATCATATTAAACAATGTTTGTTAATAGCCTGGTACCGGGCGGTGAGACAGAGTCAAAGCCAAACTCAGGTTTTGTATCGTTTATTTGTCGCTCGATATCGTGTTAAAGGCCTTATACATAAACTGCAAGGTGAAGTTGCCCTATTTCGAGCGGTGAGCCTCAGGTACAAATAGCTCAGTCGTAGCACGACCGGCCGCTAAACGAAAAGTACCGGGTTCGCGCCTCTTCAAAGGCACCCTTCACCATAAGCAGCATGAGTAAGTTTAAAACTTACACAGCACACATCAGTACGGTCCACTCAAAGCAGGTAGGTAAGTATATTCGACGTCTTCGTCTTCGCCAAAAACCTGGACATCCAACAAGGACGGGGATACACAAAGCAATATGGCCGCCAAGGTATACGGGGATCTCCACAAGATAGTAAGAGAGGAGTCGATAACTGCACTAAATTCAACAAATAAATGATGAAATAAAAAATTTAACTCAAACGACACAGGTCCGCTGTCAACAAAGACTATTGGGCAAATGAATTACTTCCAGTATGACTAATGGACCGTAGATGTAAGGTGTTATCTTACAGTTTACAAGATTGTGAATTACACCTACCCCTGCTTTAAGGCCATTAGTAATATACTCTTTAGAGGGTATGAATTCTTATTGTTCTATGACTATGGCTTGCGACTCTAGGAGGCCAGCCGTAAAATGATGGATGGGGAATTCTGCTTTTTAGACATAAAATGTCATGAGCATGAGACTTTAACCTGGGCTGACAAAAATTAAAGAATAGATATTACATATATCAATAATCTTTGATTTCAAGTATAGCGACAAGACCGAGGGCCTTTTTAAGATATGTTGAGGATCTGTCTGAAGAATTTTAAGAGTGACAGAATTACCTCAAGATATATTTATAGAATAATTAGAGGGTATCCGGAGGATTAGTCTAGGTTATCCCTCTAGGTATTCTATCAATAATGAGCAAAGACTATCTTGAGGAATTATAGAAGATCAAGGCAATCTACAGAATTCCTCAAGTCAGTCCATCATCCTTGTCTAAGGGAATAAGGTAAAAGCCGACTCATAAAGGGCTAGGAAATAATTTGGGACTCTAAAGTTTCCCTGTCAGGTTTCCCTAAATTTATTGAGTTGAGGAGCTACCTAACCTATAAGGGGAGGATTCCTGAGTTTATTAATATCGAAGAAATAATTATTTATATGTATAGTTAATGAAGTTATGTGATCTTCGTCAAGAGCAAGCGTCTGGAACTGTTCGAGATGGACTTGCAGCAGCCCGGAGTCAGGAGGGGAAGATTCGTACACAACTGGCCCGAAGTAAGTTTCGATCTTGATGTAGAGATTGAGTTTTCAGCTACTAGTCCAACTTCAGTCCTCGGTGATGTAGTGTAGCCAGTCCTGGAGCCGCCTTCAAATATTTCTAGTTGATCTGTGGAGTAATCAGGTGCCTTGGGGCACTATAGCTTTCCATACCAGATCACAACGGTCGAGCTCCCTTTCAATTATCAGCAGTCTTGATCTTCCACTGGCTATTTTCTCCGAAGCACTCCGATGACAGGTGATGTCACTCTTCTGGCGAAGACGACTTCGCCAGAAGAGTGCCATGTGAATGACACCTGTCATCTCTCGTTAACGACGACGTTAATGATGAGGAGTTGGTGTAATATGGCCACTTCTTACGGTGATCTAAGAGTTAAGTGGGATTATTTTAAAAATATTTCAGCAAATTCCAGGGTGTGATCACTTTACCGGTGTCCATTTGTATTAAATGTTGAAAGTAATTGTTTTATTAAACTAAAACACTCAAGAATTTGATAAATTTAAGGAAAACACTTCCTACTTCATTTTTTATTTTTAATGCACTTTTACAATATATTTATCACTGTTTATTAGATAAACATAATTTTTGAAAGATCAAAAGATCTTTATTAAGAGAAGTCAATGAAGACAAGATGATATCTATCTGATAACTCACCGATCACTGACCCCCAATCTGCTTTCATTCAGAAAGAAGACTTTCAAAGGTTTGAAAAAAGAACTTTGTAATAAATGATATAATTATCAATGAGTAAAAGTCACTTGGTGCAGAATTAGATGAGATGGGTTAAGATTTACATTGGAACTATAAAATTTAAGTAAATAAATTTGTCAACAAAATTGACGACTTCTGTCAAAATAAAATAAACTAAAAATGTAATTTTGTCAGCCTGTAGGCGTTTTACAATAAAAATATTATACTCAGAAGATTGAGAAAAATTTGTAGTATCTCTAAAATCAAAAATCTCTAATTAAATGATTTTACAATTTTAGCCAAAACCACAAGAAATACGCAATAAACTAACAAGGTAAGATAAGAATTACAGACAATAACACCTCATACATAGTTTTTAACTGAAATCTATCTCTGAACACAACCAACTTTGGTAATTATTTTACCTTACAGAAACTAATACTATGAACAGATCTGATACTATGTTGTTCTGTGAAAATACACAATACCGAGGTACATAACATATTTAAAAAGTATATCTGGAGGTAGTTATACATAATTCGATAATTCTTATTCAACTATGATACCATTTCTAGTTAAAAATCATACATTACTAAAGATAGGCCAGACTATAATGTAACATATATCTTGAGGCCGGTTATAGGACATTTTAACATGAATTATAAAAAGTTATTCATTTGATAACTATTTATATCGTCTCACAATCAAACTTTTACACCATTATATCGTAATATTGTATTGACTTAAACGATATTGTTTACAAAGGTGAGGAAAACACAAAATAGACCAATCATAATGTCTTATACAGCTCTAAAAGTTATCGTCCACTCAAAAGGTGTAATTGGAGATCAAGAAGAGTTAGATAGTTGTAAGTACTTAAGCATAAAAAGAAATACTACAATATCAGTGACACGCTGAAACTACTGTACGGATTTTGTTGCAACTTGGCACAGTCATAGTTTATAAATTGAGGAGTTCCTGCGAGATATTGTCACAAATTCTGTAAATTAAAGATATTTTGTAATATTTTTTGGAGGCCATTCTACATTCTATTGTATCCAATACTAAAGCCAAAACTGTATTTTATTAATTTTTGTCTTTCTGTCTGTTTGTCCGTCTGTCTGTCTGTACATTGGCAGCGCATCACGCCGAAAATACTCAATGAATTCAAATGAAATTTGGTATGATTTGATTTCATACTGTGAGGTAGGTAGGACATTGGATACTTTTCATCCCGAAAAATGTATGGGTTCTCGCAGGATAGGGGTTGAAATTTATTTAAAAGAACACGTACCCTGCTGAAACTAATGGACGGGTTTTGATGCAACTTGGCACCGTCTTAATTTATATGATGGGTTAAAATTGAGGACACGTTTTATCCCGAAAAAGTAAAGGGTTTCTGCGGGATATGGGCCCAAAGTTATGTTAATATTGAAGTAATAAATAATATTTTTTGGATGGTTCTCTATATTCGATACTGAAACCAAAACTGTTACACTTTTTATTTTTGCCTGTCTGTTTGTCCGTATCTTGACCGCGCATCGCACTGAAACTACTGAATGAATTCAAATGAAACTTGGTATAATTTGGATTCATACTACAAGGTAGGACAATGGATACTTTTCATCCCGAAAAATTAAGGGTTTCCGCAAGATAGGGGCCGAAAGTTATTAAAAATAACGCGTTTCACGCTGAAACTACTGGACGGATTTTTTGATGCAAATTGAAACTATCATATATCTATACTTATAATTAAAGCAATAGGTATGTACAAGGCTGTACAAAGAAGATAAATGAAAAAATGTTCTTGGGTGCTTAAAAAGGGTATTAAACAAGTTTTTTTTATCGTGTCTTTCTGTCTGTCAGTCTGTATGATTGTTTGTTCACGCATTACGTAAAAACTACTGATACAATGTAGTTTTCATTGTTAGATAGTTTAAGGTTTGATTTAAATCTGGTCTAATTGGTATCTCAATCCGGTGAGTTAGAAGCCGAGCAATTGATAAAAGTATTTTCGACGGCTAAAGAAATTTTGATCTAATGTTTAAAAGTTAAAATTGATGGATAATAATAATTTTAAAAATATCGATAGCCTACCTGATTCAAGCGCCACATTTGGCGATATTGAGTTATATATATATCGTTAGAATCAGCGATTTTTTCTGCGCCGTTTGAGTTGGTTCCATTGCACATTAAAGCTTTTTCTTGGTGCAAGATTCCATTCCAAATTTGGATACCATTTCTGACATCGCAGTGTTAACCGACAAAATTTCCGGGTTTTTTCAGATGTGTATTTAAGTCTGTTTCAATATAACAAAAAATTACTTACCTTTCACTTGAGCTTTTTCGCCTTATTTTTTATTTTTGACAACAGTTTATTCAATATTTTTTACCTGGATCTACAATAAATGACATTGTACTATAATACATTTTACCTTGATTGGGTTCATTAATTTTCGTCAGTTTTTCAAAGTTTTTGCGTTTGAAACATACATTTAGCAAATGCAATGACCCTTAAACCTTTCTGCCTACATTGTGGAATAATAACGAGAGCTCATTAAATCATCGCTAATTTCTAGGGCCATGTTTTTGTGTGTCATTTGAGTCACAAAAACATCACAAATCACGCGCCAATACCTTTGAGTTACACACCTACTATAGGAACACGTTCCCACGCGGGAGGTTCAATCCAGTCGAAAAATATGCTGGCTAAAGAAAATTCATGGCCAAATTTCCGCTGGATGAAGCTAGGCGAGAACAGAACATCATTTTATTTTTGTTGTAATTACACAGCAATTATGCAGTAAATAACAAAATATTCATCATAAATAGCCTTCGATACATAAAAATGCAAACAATAGTGCTGGCAGTCAATCATCGATAAATTTGGAAAAAGGTAAATTAAAAAAAAAGTTTATATGCTAAGAAAATTACTGTTCTGTAGTGTGTTCTGCCTCTGGATTTCTAAGCTACGGGTACCGCGTTTGATTCCTGGCAGTAGTTACTGGCAATTTCCTTCATCGCAGGAAGTTTGTATTTCTGGTACTGGGTGTGATTGTGTGTTGCAAAAGTTTCCAATCCCTGATACAGAAGAAAAGTAGAGCAGGGCTATGAGTGAAAAATAATTATTGCAAAAAAAAACAACATAACTCTATTATATTTTCACATGAAGACAATGGGTAGCAGCCACCGGAAATGATGATCTTATCTATGTGCGTATTGAAAAGCTACAAAAGTTGAAATACATATGTGGCAAGCATTTTTGGTCAAAGGACTATAAGAAAAATAAACGCAGGATGCAATTGGAGTTTTCTTTGATCTTTCCAAAGCATTTGATTGTGTGGACAACAGAAAGTTAATTTGATAACTGCATCATGACGGTGATCGTCTTTTTTTTTACCATAGATTTGGTCTAATATCGATATCGACAATTCAACATTTATAGAATCGATACATCCCTAATTCCTATATACGTTACTATGTCAGAATTGTCAACATAATAACGACGTAATTAACAATTTTTATGTTGGTATGAACTGGCAATGCACGTTTCATACAAAACTGAATTTTAATTTTTAGTTTGGCACTTCCGCCTCTTATTACGTAGTATTTACCAAGGAAGTTATAACTATGTACTTACGTACAACTGGAACAATATCTCTCATATACAAAAATGGTCTCTGAAAACGTAACTTAAAAAGAAAATGCTAGAAAAGGAAGTATACGTTGGATCGGAAGTCTCTTTTTCTCTCGTTCAAAGTTTCAAAGTTTTCGTACAGACTAAAATAAGCATGCGAAATAATCACCGCAAAGACAACTGTACCAAAGTGTTCACCTACTTAATATATTTACATAGTACATTCTCTTTGGTGTCCGATGAGACTTTTAATACTATTCTGGAACTTAAAGAAGTTCTTGTCCTGTTTGTCTTACGAAATATTTGCTGTCATCTGAGATTGGCACTATAAATTAGAAAGAGACAACAAGGGCTACTGCTCAATTTCCTTGTCTTTTATTATTTTTAAATAGTTTTCAAGGTCAAATAATCGATACCCCGCTTTTTCTTTGAAGGGATCGTTTCAGTTGTACGTAAGTACATAGAACTTCCTTGGTATTTACATTCTCTTTGGTCTATGGTTAACACAGAATCTTTACATTTCCGATTCGGCATCTCAATTATATTTCTTACAAAGATTGTAATAATAATATATGATACTAGCACCCACCCCGGATTCGCTCGGGTAGCTAAGGGTTTCTTTATTATTTATTTATAGGTACAATATAGAAAAAGAAAATAAAAACTAAACAATTGAACTTTAAAAAAAATATGGTTTGGATCGCTGTCTGCATGTAAGATGCCCAAAAAGCTGGTGATATTACCTCGTTGAATAGCTAGACTATTCGTTGACCGGGGTCAGTAAAGTTTAAATTATAATTTATTTTTAATATAAAGGAATGTTTCCTTCGAGTAACATTCGCTATAATCAATAATTTAACGTACATTCTTTCATCTTATATTAAACCAACATTAGACCAAAATCACGTCATCCCCATTTAATTATATTTTCGTTAATGGTTTATAAAAATAATACATCGTTCTACAATCCTATTGTACGGGTGTGTTGCCAGTACAATGATCTTCTAGTCAAACACAACAATGAAGTAGATCTCTTTAATTTAGATCTTTATAAATTTAAGAAACAGATTTAAACCATCCTTTCTTCTGAGAGGATGCCAAACCATGCCTTGGGGTGATTTGCTATCCTCTCCGAATATGGTGAAATTGTTGGTTCATATTTTTGCGCATACTTGCAATGCTTGTTGCTGCGAAAGTATTAATTAATACTCATATTTTATTTTATTAATTTCTATTTTCAAGTATATCTATACCTATAATAAAACTGTAACGGGTCCAATTCTGTACATTGAAGGTATTTTGAAATTTTTAATTGGAACGTACTCTTGAACGTATTTTGGAAGCCAAAACTGTATTTTTTTCAATTTTGGCTGTCTGTCTGTCTATCTGTCTATCTGTCTGTCTATCTGTCTATCTGTCTGTCTGTCTGTCTGTCTGTCTGTCTGTCTGTCTGTCTGCCTGTCGTCTGTATCTAGGCTAGGCATCACGCTGAAACTACTGAATGAATTTATATGAAACTTGGTATGATTCGAGTTCATATTATACTACGAAGGAGGACATAATATGCTACTTTTCATCCCTAAAAATGAAAGGGTTCCCGCAGGAATGAGGTTTAAAGTTATTTCAAAAAACACTTACTGAAACTACTGGACGGTTTTTTTTTTTAAAATTGGCACATTCATAGTTTATATAATGGGTAAAAATTTAGGATACTTTTTATCCCGAAAAATAAAGTGTTCCTGCGAGATAATGTGCAAAATTCCGTAAATTGAAGATATTATGTAATTTTTTTGGAGGCCGTTCTATATTCAATACTAAAGCCAACACTGTATTTTTTATTTTTGTCTGTCTGTCTGTCTGTCTGTACCTTGTAAAATTATGGATACATTTTGTCCGGAAAAAATAAAGGGTTCCTGTGGGATATGGGTCCAAATTCTGTATATTAAAGAAATTGTGTTTTTTTGGAAGTTACTCTATTTTCGATAATGAAGGCTAAACTGTATGTTTTTTCATTTTTTGTCTGTATGGCTGTCAGTCTGTATCTTAGCCGCGCTTCACGCCGCCGGAACTACTGGATGAATTCAAATGAAATTTAGTATGATTTGAGTTCATACTACGAGGTAGGACATAGGATACTTTACATCTCGAAAAATTTATGGGTTCTCGCAGGATAGGGGTTGAAACATATTTAAAAGAACACATACCACGCTGAAACTCATGGACGGGTTTTGATGCAACTTGGCACTGACTTAAGTTATATGATGGGTTAAAATTTAGAATACCTTTTATCCCAAAAAAGTAAAGGCTTTCTGCGGGATATGGGTCCAAAGTTATGTTAATATTAAAGTAATAAAAAATATTTATTGAATGGTTATCTATATTCGATACTAAAACCAAACTATTTTACTTGTTAATTTTGTCTGTCTGTTTGTCCGTATCTTGACCGCGCATTGCACCCAAAGTACTAAATGAATTCAAATGAAAAAAATGCTTATGGGTGCTTAAAAAAGGTACTGAACATATATTTTTTTGATTCGTGTCTTTTTTTCATTTGTCTGTATGTTTGTTTGTTCACGCATCACGTAAAAACTACTGGATCAATTGCAATGCAGTTTTCATTATTAGATAGTTTAGGGTTTGATTTAAATCGGGTGTAATTGGTATCTCAATCCGGTGAGTTAGAAGCTGAGCAATTGATAAAAGTATTTCTGAAGAAATTTTGTTCAAATGTTGGTATATTTGTCCTGGAATAGCACATTATGGTACTTTGAACCTAAAGAAAAGACCACGCGTGCGAAGCCGCGGGTACAGCTAGTTATTTATGTTAGATATCATTAGACGTTGGGTAACTGCTTGTTAACAAAAATTGTTTCATGCTGAGTGCACATTTTTAGGGACACTGTCTAGGCCAAAACTATTTTGTACATACCTATATATCATGTTTATTTTCAGAGTGTTCTGTTTTGTGTGCCTTAGCAGTTGGAAGAGAAGAGCCGAACATCGAGCTCAGTGGAGTGCTTTGGGAGAGGCCTACTATTAAATTGCACCAATGTGCGCTATGTGTACTGTCAGCGCGCACAAAGTCTGATTAAAATGCGCATTTATTCTCCACGTCAGGAGACATGACACATGACGTTAGGAGTGACGACATTTTGGTGTGCTGTGCACACAACGCTCACAAAAAAGAGGTAGAGCATCGTATGCGGTAACGTCATATTCAATTGACATATGCCATTCTGTGTTGATATGTTGTTGGAACTACCGCCAGAATGCCAGTACATATAATAAGGATTATATTCTTTTAGCAGAAGCTAACGAATTAAACAGAACTAAGAGAGAAATGAGACAAATAAAAACAAAACAAAACAACAGTAGGTATCGTCTATCATGTTTATATTGAGAGTGTTCTGTTTTGTGTGCCTTAGCAGTTGGAAGAGAAGAGCCGAACATCGAGCTAAGAAGCGTGCTTTGGGAGAGGCCTACTATGTCTAGCAGTGGACTGACACGAGCTGATGATGATGATGATGATGATGATGATGACGATGATGATGATGATGATGATGATGATGATGATGATGATGACGATGATGATGATGATGACGATGATGATGATGAAAATGATATTAAAGCCTTTAATAAAGTAAAGCCTATAAATTCTGTATTAATATTAATTTGAACTACCTATCAATTAAATATTAGGTAAAACCTATAATTAACATTTAACATAACATTTATATTCTCGAGTCTAAGTTAGTCCGTCTGGGCCGCGGACGTGTGCGTAAGCGTGTGGGTGACGTATGAGTAGCGCGTGTTAGCAGTAACACTCATTCGTGATACAATCTGCGTATGTCTCACTATCTTTGCTATTGATCTTTGCTATTGATGCACAATTACACAATTGCACATGAAGCAGCTAAAGAAGGCCAATTGTGTGCTTTGCACCAAATTTATGCGGTCGACGCCTGAGGAGCAGAAACCTATCTTATCTTCCCACTTTGAACTACATGATTTAAATAAAAAACAAGTAAAAAAAATACAAATAAGGCTTTTACTTCTTTTTATGTTTTTTATATATATATATATGTTTTATTGCATTGCCATATTTTTTTGTTGCATTTTCTTTTTTTACGTTGTTAAGTCATTTTCTACGTACAATGGTTTGAACAGATAACCTTTTCATTGCTTCGCCGTAGTCAGGTAAAAAAATAGCCTATGACACTCTTTACTGAAGCCGAATTGATTGACACCTCGCTTGCAAAAATTGGACCAATAGGGGCGACGTTATGGTGGAAAATCCATATACCCACATACATAAGAGTAACAACAGTACATACATAGACTGTAAAACTCATTACCCTTCCATTGCTTCGCCATAGTCGGGTAAATATACAATCGAATTAAGGCCCTCCTCAAAATCAATAAAGTAGCAACCACAAAATACCTAGCAATCATGATTGATCAGCGTCTGTCCTGGCATGCACATATCGAACTTCCGATTAACAGGATTCGTAAATTAATCTGGATTTTTAAAATGTTACGTCATGTCGCACCCAAAGACTTAATCAATCAAATCTACATTCCTTTGGCACAATCAATTCAAAATTATTGTATACCAGTCTGGGGAGGAGCTACTAAGACAAAGTTCTTGGAACTCGAAAGAGCACAGAGGTATTTATTAAAGTGATGTATTTTTAAGCCCTGTCAACACTCTATAGATATGGTCTACTGAGATTTAGGACTACTATTAGTCAGAAACCTTCACATCCTAAATGTTGTTTTGAAAAGGCAAAAATCTCTTTAGTTCAACCCCGGAAAACTCAAGCGAAAAATATATAGAGTGGCTAATAGAATTACTGCTCGATCTCAGTATGCATGGCAACATTATGCCTCGCAATCGGCCTACCTCTACAATTCTATAAATAAAACTTTGAGTATCTGCCTTATGAATAATTATAAATGCAAAAAAATCCTTAATGAATGGCTATTGTCACTAAGCTACGAGGAAACTGAAAAACTACTGGAAATTGTTTCGTAACATACACAAACTTCACACACTCATCTACTCACACATTGGTGCTCCTGAAATACTCATGCTTTTTATGAGATCTGTGATATTTGTATGAGATAAGGAGCACCCATACACTACACACATACACTTTACACACAAAACAATGTTGTAAACATATTTGTAAATCTGTAACTGTAACTTATCATAGACATAAATAATAAGACCTAATCTTTCATTAATTTAACTTGCACTATCTTATTTTACTTAATTATTTTTTACCTTAATTTCTTAACTTTTAAAATAAATTAATTCCTATTTTTGTTTTTGTACTTAATACAGTAATATTTTACCATGGAAGAGCGAGACCCTCTAACACAGGTATCTCCATACTTAAAAGAGGGTCTCAAACCATGAAATGTATCTTAGATTAGGTTTTACCGAAATAAATATTTGTATTTGTATTGCATTGCTATCCGGCTGAACTTTCAGAGTAGCTCACAACCCGATGAAAAAGCAATAAAAAGTAAATCTTAATAAAGTAAAAAATGACAATGCAATAAAAAAAAATATAGTTCTTTTTTATTTAAATCATGTAGCTAAAGTGGGAAGATTAGAAAGGTTTCAGCTCCTCGGCAGTGGATCGCATAAATTTGGTGGTTTCGTACAAAGCACACAATTGGCCTTCTTTAGCCTCATTCACAATCAGAGTGGCGTATGAGTAGTGCGTATTAGCAGTAACACTCATTCGTGCTACAATCTGCGTATGTCTCACTATCTTAGCTATTGATGAACAATTACACAATTGCACATGAAGCACGACGGTGGGAATGTAGCAGTTTAAACGTGATTTCCTGTAGTTACTCGTATATCTAGTTCAGTTATTATTTACCATACATTAAAGCGTATCTTTCCTTTTTAGGCGACTTCACAAAATGAGTACGAATGTATGTATAAATTTTTTTGTTTATTTTTTTATGTATGTCGGTCGATTTCTCCGTCAACTAACAACCGATTTTGAAAATTCTTATTTTGTTAGAAAGGGTATACTGTCCAAATGGTTCCATATAAATTGTATCAAAATTTGTATAACAGTTTTTCGAGAATAAATAGTTTTTTCAGTAAATCCAGTCGAATTTGCCTTAATTTGTATAAATTGCCTTGATTTTATGTTTATCTCTAAGATATCTAAACTGATTTAGATTATTGCATTTTTATTCAAAAGGGTAAACTTTTCATGTAGTCCCATTTAAACTTTATCAAAATTGGTTCAGTAGTTTCAATACAAAATATATTTGTTTTATAGATTATGTTTTTATCTTGGTTTTTCTGAACCTAATTAGATGATTGTTTTTACTTGAATAAGAACACCTCTAGTGTGGTACTGTATAAATTTAATCAAAATTGGTTTAGTAGGATTAAATGAACTACACAATCGGATGCTGGAATCCCTTCGAGTTTGGGCTCATTCGGTTTGTCTTGGTGAGTTCTCTGCTTTTATGTCGTATACAGGGTCTGATAATGTAGCCGGAAGGAAGTCACAGGAACTCAACAACAAAATGATGGAACCCTCTTCAAGTTTGGGCTCATTTGGTTTGTCTTGATGAATTCTCTGGTGTTATGTGGTATCCAGGGTCTGATGACGGAGCCGGAAGGTAGTCACAGGAACTCAACAACAAATTGATGGAACCCTTTTGAGTTTGGGCTCATTTGATTTGTCTTGATAAGGATCGTCAGCGCATGGTGTAGAATTGTTTCCGGGGTAGTCATAAATTGGCTGAGGAAATACGTTGACGCTGAAGCTGCAAGTAGCAGCTGGCAATGTTTTGCCGCAATCAAATGAATGCCAGAGTCTATTGCCAGCTGGGTTGCTGTAGCGTTGGTTGCCATCGATGTTTATAAATAGGTCCCGCAGTGCACCTTGGTAGCGAATGTAGGATCCGCCATCATATGTTACGGAACCCTGAGCAGCAACTGCAAATAAACACATATAATGGTTCATACTAAGTAGTACTCAGAATCTGTCCAAGTCCTATTATTTTGTAATTTTGTTTTCAAGGACCACAGATAGAGAGAAGATTACACTATTGCACCAAACGAAACACAAATAAAAATAAACATTACAAATAGTACAATCTCCATATACCATTTAGCTCTGCAGCTTCTTCATCCCACGAATATTAGGTAAAACTTAAATTAAAACAAAATAAAAGGAGTTGACTAACCATATTCTAACAGAGAACATACCGCTAACAACCGAAACATGGCTGCTGACTTCTACAAATAGACTATACTCCTCAAAATAAATGTGATGCTCTTATATGCGTATATGCCCTTGCGTTGGTATCGTTTTTGTTTGTTTGTCGTATGAGATAGTGCTGGCCTCTGATGTCAGAGATTTTCAAGCCGCCCGAGGGCTTCTGACATGGCTTAACGACTGCTATTAATCAATAACAGCCGGGACCGATAGCTTAAAGTGCCTTCCGAAGCACGGAGTGATGGAAAACCGCACATAACTCAGAAAAGTCTTTGGTGCGGAGCCTAGGCATTGAACCCGTTATTGTTGGATTCGAAATTGCACAATAGAACCGTTGGGCCACCATCGCTCGCCATTATTTGACGGCTGGTTGGTCTAGTGGCTAGTAACTGTAGGAACGAAATCAAACAGTCACGGGTTCGAACCCTGCAAGGTGCAACCATTTGTGTGATGAGCAGAAATGATTGTTTCCGAGTCATGGATGTTGATATGCGTATATATGTATGTTTATCCATTATCTATCTAGTGCCCATAGTACATGGTAAGTATCCTAGTTTGGGGCTAGATAATTGGTGTGGAATTTTCCCGAATATATTTATTTATATTTATTATCGCGTTGGTATCTAATTGTGTTTTTTTATCTTAATCGACGAGAAATTCAAGCATAATATGTTTTCTCATTTCTAGTGGCCATTGTATCAGGTGGTGAAATAATTAGGTTCATATCAACAGCGGTTTACCAATCAATTAAGGCTTATATGTAACACTACCATATGAACAAGTAGTGTTATTACTTATTCTTATGGCACTACTGAGGATAGCATACTTTCGCCGCTTGAGCTGCTCTTTCGTAGTAGCGGCAGCCCAGCCTTACTCCTGTGTCTCAAAAAGATGTGATGCTGCCCGGGTCTCGAAACCAGTAGCGTCCCCCACTCAGAGGCCATCCCATCTTCCATTGGACAAGGTTCATACCATCAGGTATTTTACCATCGTCACGCATCAGACCATTCGGTTCGAGAACGACTGCCTCATTAAGCTGGTAAGCCAGGTCAATGATATCGTTAAGGCTGACGTGTCGAGAAATTCGACCAGCACTTCTGAAACAAGAGATGTCCTACATTCGATTTGCCATAAAATCACTTTTTCATTATGCACACACATAGTTTTGTAAATAATTACATATGTATTTAATAAGATGCGTATGTTATCCAAATCTTTAGTCAAATTTGAATCCTATTCATATATTCTTATAGCAAGAAGATACCTCCCTACATAGGATCCTCATGCAAACTTTATTATGATTCTACTTATTATATATCTGCTCTAATGGAGTTCTTATCAAACGGTAAGAAATGTGTGTCTATAATGTCTGTTTTATTGTTTAACCACTAACCATTGTGTTATCTAATCGATATTGGGTAAATTTGATATTGAACAAACTATTTTTGTATAAATTGATTGAAAGATCCAATTGAAATCATTCGATAAGTGTATCGAGAAGCAAGAGAACGGAACTGAACATGTTCCAACACTTTTTTTTGGTGCTGTTCCTTGCAGCAGCAAGTAAGTTATCTTATTTTATGACCTATTTACAAATCGAGAATAAAAAGAAGAAGAATTTAATAGTCTCAGTCAGACAAACCTAGTAAACCTAGTGAAAGTACATTTTCAATATTGAGCGGGTATTTTGGTTTTGAATAATAATTTTAATAGTTTTTTGAACCAGTAAAGTCGACTTCACATTGAGATGATTCATTTTACTTCTGATGCCACAACGAAGGACTAACTACAAAAAAAACATCACAATAGTTTCAGAGAATTAAAGTTCTTGTTCTTCTGGAATAACCTCAGTACGACTCACTGAAAAATGTTGAATTTTTGATATTTTTTCATCAGGCTATGGTCAGCAATCCGGTTACGGCCTCGTGCATGATCCAGCGTGCAGGCAACGATTTGGCTATTACCAGACTAACGGAACATGTGATGCCTACATAGAATGCCGGGTAAGTCGTATTCTTGAGCAGTGACTCATAGATAGATAGATAAACGCTTTATTGCACACCAATGAAAACAATCACTAAAATATACATTTAACTTAAATCGAGTACAATGGGCGTCTTGTCACTTAAAGCGATTTCTTCCAGACAACCGTTGTATGGAGAGGATAACATCAGTGTCTCTTAGTATCTGTGAAACAGGAAATGTTATTCAAAGTGAGTTTTTACTCATTTTATCCTGATCGAGATAGTAGATTAATTACTTTTGGCACTTTGTCGAAAACTTTGGCGGCATTATAATATCCTACGTATATAAGCAGGTAGAAATAGGTATATTGACAAAAATAAATTCCTCAGATAATTAATTAATATGATATGGTCCTAATAATTTCCGAGTATGACACAATTGTATACTGCACGGAACTGCATTTCCAAAGCGCTGCGCCTCGTTTTGGTGATAAAGTATAATTATGCAAAAAATAACACCAATACAGATTGGTGTGATGTTATACACCAATACGAATAGGTTCCTTGCAAGATTGTCGTATGATGTAGCGCTGGCCTCTGGTGTCAGAATTTGTCGGGTTTCCCGAGGGCTGCCCTGACATGGCTTAATTAGTGGTAAAGTTGCTTATAAGACTTTATTAACGGGGAATAATTTGCATGAGATTGTCGTTTTGTTTTGTTAGAGCTTCCGGCAATATGCGAAGTTGTGCCCAGATGGCATGAATTTCAACCCCGACACCAGCTGGCCCGAGTACCCTTGCGGCTACCCTAAGGACGTCCCGTGCCGCGGTCGGGCATCTCTTCGTAAGTAGCAAACAACCAGCATGCTAACTTCGTAAATAACTACTTACTTCTGTTAACCCGTCGAATGTGTTTATAAGCAATTCTTTTGTTTTTCATGGGCTTTATTTAGCTTGACCTGTTTTTATTGAGTCAAATCTAGTAATTGAAATTTTACCCCCTTCCTGTTGACCGATTGATTTGAAATTTGGTACACACTCTGCTAACAATACAATAATGTATATAATTTAGTATAATTGTAAATCTAAGATGGCCGCCGTCACAAAATGGCGGTTTTTTTTCAAACCCCTCAGTATGGGTATCAAATGAAAAATCTTAACTAGTAGAATACATTACACCATGAAAATTCTAAATCCAAGATGGCCGCCACCACAAAATGGCGGTATACTTTATTTCCAATTTCCTCAATATGGGTTATCTAATGATAGGGCTTAATTATTAGAATACAGCATTTTAGAGAAATTCCAAATTAAAGATGGCTGCCACCACAAAATGGCAGATTACTTTTTTAGTTTTCAATCCCAAAACAAAACAAAATCGTGGGGCGAGTCGAATCTTAGCGTAACCTGAGTAATAAAAATTCGACTCGCCCCATATAAAACTGTTAAAAGAAAAGAAAAAAGTTCAAACGTTCGCGCGTCGGTCAGAGTGCATTAAAGTAACTAAATTTCACAAATGAAAAAAGAAATGCTATTTCAGAACCAGCTAAGCTGACAACGGAATGTCCTCACCAATACGGCTTGTTCCCTATCGCTGAGGGCGCATTCTCTCCACGTGAGCGCTGCAGTAAATACCTGAAGTGCTCGCAAGGCAAAGCCGTCGTCAAGGACTGTCCATTTGGCTTAGCTTTCAATCCTGCGATCCGGCGGTGCGACTTGCCAGAGCAATTCCCATCTTGCAAACGTAAGTTTATTGAAAAGCACTTTACAGATTTTCTGCCTCAAGAATTTGGAATACCATTACCCTTTGATACTCATGTCTAAAACGTAGTGGTTGTATTCTCATTGCCCTCTGAAGTATGTACAATATTCAGACAAGCTTTTTAGTATTAATCTCCGCATCGTCCGCTCAAGTGCGTTAATTTAAATGACAGGAGTGCCGGGTGCGGAGCTGTCAAAATAGAGAGTGGAAACCCAACTGCTGGCAGCTACCTTGCGTAAACAAACCGTTTTTATGACCGCTTCATACGGTTGTTTATGAAACAAACGCCTGTTCTGTCTAGTTAAAATAATATACAATAGATTTGCAGTGTTATTTTAGTACATCTCAAATTGTTGCCCAACCCACTTGAACTTTGCGCGCTTGGCCACAATTGTTGCCAGACGCACGTGAGCGGTGAGTCCAGCCATTTAATAAATAATTTGGAAATTAAAACTGTTTGTTAATTTATATTTTGCAGATTTCCTTGGATTCAAATGCCCTGCTCCTCCACTAGGAAATGATGGCCAACCTCTAGACATTGTCCAAAACTATCAGTGAGTTCATTTGAAATAAGTCAACCTAACCTAACTTACATTCTCAAGATTTCCCCGCCAAGTTATAATTTGGGGCATGTTTGTTTGTTATTCCGGGAGGAATCTTGCAACTCAAATTGCAAGCACTTCCCGATTAGCTATACGGCTGAAACTTTAAGAGTAGCTCACAACTTGATGACAATGTATAAAAAAACGAGTTTTTAGATTACGCTTTTAATCTACATTTGCTGCTTTTTCATGATGCTCTCAAAAAAAGATTAATATTTTAAAAAAAGCTTAATTATTGTATTTTTTTGTTTTAAAGTAAACTGACACGGAGAACTTGCTAAAAACAGATCAACCAGTCTAGTATAGACACGACACGACGACAGACTGGGTACGGTTGAAACGATTTCACTTTAATCGTTCATAGTATTGTTGCATATAAGCCATGCAACAATTATATGTCAAATTCAAGAGCGTGTTTCTAACTGTGAAAGGGCTTTACCGTTTTAGTTCCTAGAGTGCTTCTTTCAGAATTACACAAATCAAAAAGAACAGTGTTCCCCATACCAGGGGCGCAGGCGATTGAAACACCAAACTACAATACGGCCTCCTATAAACAAAAACAGCGCATGGGAATGGCGCAACACTGAGATTCATGTTCGGACCTGTCATCCGCTTAGTTCTCCTGTTGCGTGTAACCGTTCGCGAGATATTTGTTTTGTTTCAACCGTCCTTTGTTTTAATCGTACCTATTCTACCCTAGCGTGATACCATATACTACTGTATTAAATTATGTATTACCAACGCTCATTATTAACGGCTTCTATTGCTGATCCTCTGTTTCCTATGTTTTCCCAGGTACAGTCCAGGAGAATGCCGAAACTTCTGGTCTTGCCAGCAAGGCCGCGCGCGGGTGCTCTCCTGCGACTGCGGGCAAGCGTTCGATACCCGCAAGGGACGGTGCGAGCGGGAGGAACTGGTGGAGTGCATCCACCTGGAAAAACCATGCGTCGGAAAATAAGATTAAACGTAATAGTTAAAAATTAAAAAATTAATAAATTTAAAAAAATTATAGCCTTACCTAATTTTTTTTTGTCCTCTTGGATACCACCGAGCTTTGGGGACAGCCAGGTGGTTATGTCGGACTCTTACCGATTAAAATCCCACGGTGTTCCACACGACGCCTTGTGCCTGAGCTACTAACCTAACCAAAAGTGACATTTACCAGCCGTCACTGGTAAAACCTGCACTAAATTCAGATGGTGAAAGTTCGAAAAAGAACGATTTACATTTAATGATGCTTTGGTCATTGTTTTTGTACTTAGTAACATCTAAGTAAAGGAATGAGAAAGAGGAGAGATGTATCTCTCTTAAATGGGAGTACTAGGAGGTATGTACGTTTTACGCCATTGAGTGATGTAACAACTAGGCAGTTAGGAGGTTTTACCTCTTTACGTTATATTATTACGTAACGCTTGAAGGTAAAACCAAAGGTTATCAATATATAAAGGTCAAGAGTGAGATAGGAGGTCTCCCGTATTTGCGTAGAGCAAACCTCCTTCCTCTGAGCATTACGAGCTGTGACATAATGCTCAGAGGAAAGATGTATAGACATAGTAAAATGTTGTTAACCCTTAAAGAAAGACTGGACTGTAGAGGTAAGGTTATTGTCTTACAGATTGTAAGATTATTAATTATTTTTATTTAATTTTATTTTATTTTATTTTATTTATTTGGGATAAAAAACAGTAATAGAGCAAATACTTAACTAAAAATAAATTAATTTAACTACTAGCTGTTTTACCCACAGCATTATCCACCAGTTACTACATAAAATAGCAGTCTCTGCTGAAAAAAGCAGTCTGTGTGTAACAAAAAAATATAATAATTTAAATGTGCAAATAAACAAGTAGTAAATAAAGTGAACTATTAACATACAATTTAGATATTCACAAGAACTATATTCAAAACTAAGATTAACATTCAGTATTGAGGGAGATAAACACAGCTTTCTTAAACCTTGGCCCAGAAAGGGCAAATATATCTATAGCCTCGAATTGAGCATTATAATTATTAACTAATTGGCGTAGGGGTAAACGCGAACCAGCATTGGTTTTAGCACGTCTTGAATTAATAGATAGCAATCCTGTTGAGCGCACTTGTCTGCGTAGAACAGTTCTTGGACTAATATAACACAGTTGGTTCGTAATATATAAACAATCAAATTTACTGTGAACAATGCCATGTAAACACGTAGCAAAGAGGCGTACGCCTCTTTGCTACGTGTTTAGATTGGAGACGTCGACGTTGGACGACGTCTAGATTGGAGAGACAAAAAATTATATTTATTAATTATTAACCACAACAACGACGTGCTAACGTACTAAGTAGGCTTATAAGCTGTATCGCTGTGTGATTCAGTGGCAAGTTTCGGGATATCTTAAGGATGTCGAATGCCAATAACAGCCGATGTATCAGTTTTACGAGCCAGTATGGTCGAGTGCTTGATCCAGATATGTTTATAGTTATGTTTACGGGCCTCATTACGGGACTCGCGAAATAACATTTTATTCGTTAAAGTGAGATGCTCGTTTATATAAACGATACAAGACGTACCCAAGATGGTCTGACTTCAACCCCTTCGCCCTACGGTAGGCACTAACTACATTGTCACGGAAAGGGACAGAGGAGAACCTGACCACTATGTTTTTCGGCCTATTTTTATTTACAATCATTTGAGGCACCCGATGTACTGCAATAATGTATTTTTCGCTAATAGTTTATTTTGGTACCGATTGTTAAAACTAAACTAATCAGGTTCTCCCCACGCCTCTCAGGGACGTTGCTAATCTCTATGTTGCAGGCTCTAGCTTGCTGATCCAACACGTCAATTTTATGTTCCAATGAAGAAACAGATTCTTCAGCACGCGATGACGTTATCACCGTGCCCTGCAACTCATCGAAATGGGTATTGAGGTCCTGGCATTGTGCGGCGTTGAATTGACAGGAGTCCTTTAAAGTTCCGATATCCTGGGAATGCTCATTTTGTTTAGTCTCCAGCAACGGAATCTTCTTATCAAAGGCTAATTGAGCAGAACGCAGCGCATTCAAGTCATTCCGGATTTTTGTGGAATTTTCTGTAAGCTTCGTCATGTCCAGCTTCATCTCTGTTAAGGTGTTATTAATTGTACTGAGGCTACTCGCAAACGTATTCAAAGTCTCAGTTAGTTCGTAATCATTTCGCTTCCTTTTTTGAATTTGGCTACGGGCACTCGAATTACGAGAGTCAAAATCCCCTTCGCCTTTTATTTCTAAATTAGATCCAAGTTTGGTCTGAATCATATTAAACAATGTTTGTTAATAGCCTGGTACCGGGCGGTGAGACAGAGTCAAAGCCAAACTCAGGTTTTGTATCGTTTATTTGTCGCTCGATATCGTGTTAAAGGCCTTATACATAAACTGCAAGGTGAAGTTGCCCTATTTCGAGCGGTGAGCCTCAGGTACAAATAGCTCAGTCGTAGCACGACCGGCCGCTAAACGAAAAGTACCGGGTTCGCGCCTCTTCAAAGGCACCCTTCACCATAAGCAGCATGAGTAAGTTTAAAACTTACACAGCACACATCAGTACGGTCCACTCAAAGCAGGTAGGTAAGTATATTCGACGTCTTCGTCTTTGCCAAAAACCTGGACATCCAACAAGGACGGGGATACACAAAGCAATATGGCCGCCAAGGTATACGGGGATCTCCACAAGATAGTAAGAGAGGAGTCGATAACTGCACTAAATTCAACAAATAAATGATGAAATAAAAAATTTAACTCAAACGACACAGGTCCGCTGTCAACAAAGACTATTGGGCAAATGAATTACTTCCAGTATGACTAATGGACCGTAGATGTAAGGTGTTATCTTACAGTTTACAAGATTGTGAATTACACCTACCCCTGCTTTAAGGCCATTAGTAATATACTCTTTAGAGGGTATGAATTCTTATTGTTCTATGACTATGGCTTGCGACTCTAGGAGGCCAGCCGTAAAATGATGGATGGGGAATTCTGCTTTTTAGACATAAAATGTCATGAGCATGAGACTTTAACCTGGGCTGACAAAAATTAAAGAATAGATATTACATATAAGATAAGATAAGATAAGATAAGATAAGATATTTATTTTCAAAAAGAATGACAGTCATTGTTTCCTTAACCTAAGAATCACACATGTATATTTGTTACATCATTCATGTCTCAAGCATCTTAGGTGTTTCGGTAGTAGCCGTGCTAGGATTCCCTGTGTTACGGCTACTACGATTCCTTACTGGATTATAGTAAACAAGGTTCAAATTTTGACTATAATAGTCACATTTAACATTTAATTACAATTAATAAACAAACAAACCAATATAAAACATCACACAAATTTATACAAAGTAGGTATTCGTTCAAACCAAAAACTTAAAAATTATATAACAAAAACAACAATAAACCTTCAGTCAAATCAATAATCAGATATATCAATAATCTTTGATTTCAAGTATAGCGACAAGACCGAGGGCCTTTTTAAGATATGTTGAGGATCTGTCTGAAGAATTTTAAGAGTGACAGAATTACCTCAAGATATATTTATAGAATAATTAGAGGGTATCCGGAGGATTAGTCTAGGTTATCCCTCTAGGTATGCTATCAATAATGAGCAAAGACTATCTTGAGGAATTATAGAAGATCAAGGCAATCTACAGAATTCCTCAAGTCAGTCCATCATCCTTGTCTAAGGGAATAAGGTAAAAGCCGACTCATAAAGGGCTAGGAAATAATTTGGGACTCTAAAGTTTCCCTGTCAGGTTTCCCTAAATTTATTGAGTTGAGGAGCTACCTAACCTATAAGGGGAGGAGTCCTGAGTTTATTAATATCGAAGAAATATTTATTTATATGTATAGTTAATGAAGTTATGTGATCTTCGTCAAGAGCAAGCGTCTGGAACTGTTCGAGATGGACTTGCAGCAGCCCGGAGTCAGGAGGGGAAGATTCGTACACAACTGGCCCGAAGTAAGTTTCGATCTTGATGTAGAGATTGAGTTTTCAGCTACTAGTCCAACTTCAGTCCTCGGTGATGTAGTGTAGCCAGTCCTGGAGCCGCCTTCAAATATTTCTAGTTGATCTGTGGAGTAATCAGGTGCCTTGGGGCACTATAGCTTTCCATACCAGATCACAACGGTCGAGCTCCCTTTCAATTATCAGCAGTCTTGATCTTCCACTGGCTATTTTCTCCGAAGCACTCCGATGACAGGTGATGTCACTCTTCTGGCGAAGACGACTTCGCCAGAAGAGTGCCATGTGAATGACACCTGTCATCTCTCGTTAACGACGACGTTAATGATGAGGAGTTGGTGTAATATGGCCACTTCTTACGGTGATCTAAGAGTTAAGTGGGATTATTTTAAAAATATTTCAGCAAATTCCAGGGTGTGATCACTTTACCGGTTTCCATTTGTATTAAATGTTGAAAGTAATTGTTTTATTAAACTAAAACACTCAAGAATTTGATAAATTTAAGGAAAACACTTCCTACTTCATTTTTTATTTTTAATGCACTTTTACAATATATTTATCACTGTTTATTAGATAAACATAATTTTTGAAAGATCAAAAGATCTTTATTAAGAGAAGTCAATGAAGACAAGATGATATCTATCTGATAACTCACCGATCACTGACCCCCAATCTGCTTTCATTCAGAAAGAAGACTTTCAAAGGTTTGAAAAAAGAACTTTGTAATAAATGATATAATTATCAATGAGTAAAAGTCACTTGGTGCAGAATTAGATGAGATGGGTTAAGATTTACATTGGAACTATAAAATTTAAGTGAATAAATTTGTCAACAAAATTGACGACTTCTGTCAAAATAAAATAAACTAAAAATGTAATTTTGTCAGCCTGTAGGCGTTTTACAATAAAAATATTATACTCAGAAGATTGAGAAAAATTTGTAGTATCTCTAAAATCAAAAATCTCTAATTAAATGATTTTACAATTTTAGCCAAAACCACAAGAAATACGCAATAAACTAACAAGGTAAGATAAGAATTACAGACAATAACACCTCATACATAGTTTTTAACTGAAATCTATCTCTGAACACAACCAACTTTGGTAATTATTTTACCTTACACAAACTAATACTATGAACAGATCTGATACTATGTTGTTCTGTGAAAATACACAATACCGAGGTACATAACATATTTAAAAAGTATATCTGGAGGTAGTTATACATAATTCGATAATTCTTATTCAACTATGATACCATTTCTAGTTAAAAATCATAAATTACTAAAGATAGGCCAGACTATAATGTAACATATATCTTGAGGCCGGTTATAGGACATTTTAACATGAATTATAAAAAGTTATTCATTTGATAACTATTTATATCATCTCACAATCAAACTTTTACACCATTATATCGTAATATTGTATTGACTTAAACGATATTGTTTACAAAGGTGAGGAAAACACAAAATAGACCAATCATAATGTCTTATACAGCTCTAAAAGTTATCGTCCACTCAAAAGGTGTAATTGGAGATCAAGAAGAGTTAGATAGTTGTAAGTACTTAAGCATAAAAAGAAATACTACAATATCAGTGACACGCTGAAACTACTGTACGGATTTTGTTGCAACTTGGCACAGTCATAGTTTATAAATTGAGGAGTTCCTGCGAGATATTGTCACAAATTCTGTAAATTAAAGATATTTTGTAATATTTTTTGGAGGCCATTCTACATTCTATTGTATCCAATACTAAAGCCAAAACTGTATTTTATTAATTTTTGTCTTTCTGTCTGTTTGTCCGTCTGTCTGTCTGTACATTGGCAGTGCAGCACGCCAAAAATACTCAATGAATTCAAATGAAATTTGGTATGATTTGATTTCATACTTTGAGGTAGGTAGGACATTGGATACTTTTCATCCCGAAAAACTAATGGGTTCTCGCAGGATAGGGGTTGAAACTTATTTAAAGGAACACGTACCATGCTGAAACTAATGGACGGGTTTTGATGCAACTTGGCACCGTCTTAATTTATATGATGGGTTAAAATTGAGGACACGTTTTATCCCGAAAAAGTAAAGGGTTTCTGCGGGATATGGGCCCAAAGTTATGTTAATATTGAAGTAATAAATAATATTTTTTGGATGGTTCTCTATATTCGATACTGAAACCAAAACTGTTATACTTTTTATTTTTGCCTGTCTGTTTGTCCGTATCTTGACCGCGCATCGCACTGAAACTACTGAATGAATTCAAATGAAACTTGGTATAATTTGGATTCATACTACAAGGTAGGACAATGGATACTTTTCATCCCGAAAAATTAAGGGTTTCCGCAAGATAGGGGCCGAAAGTTATTAAAAATAACGCGTTTCACGCTGAAACTACTGGACGGATTTTTTGATGCAAATTGAAACTATCATATATCTATACTTATAATTAAAGCAATAGGTATGTACAAGGCTGTACAAAGAAGATAAATGAAAAAATGTTCTTGGGTGCTTAAAAAGGGTATTAAACAAGTTTTTTTTATCGTGTCTTTCTGTCTGTCAGTCTGTATGATTGTTTGTTCACGCATCACGTAAAAACTACTGATACAATGTAGTTTTCATTGTTAGATAGTTTAAGGTATGATTTAAATCTGGTCTAATTGGTATCTCAATCCGGTGAGTTAGAAGCCGAGCAATTGATAAAAGTATTTTCGACGGCTAAAGAAATTTTGATCTAATGTTTAAAAAAGTTTAAAAGTTAAAATTGATGGATAATAATAATTTTAAAAATATCGATAGCCTACCTGATTCAAGCGCCACATTTGGCGATATTGAGTTATATATATATCGTTAGAATCAGCGATTTTTTCTGCGCCGTTTGAGTTGGTTTCATTGCACATTAAAGCTTTTTCTTGGTGCAAGATTCCATTCCAAATTTGGATACCATTTCTGACATCGCAGTGTTAACCGACAAAATTTCCGGGTTTTTTTCAGATGTGTATTTAAGTCTGTTTCAATATAACAAAAAATTACTTACCTTTCACTTGAGCTTTTTCGCCTTATTTTTTATTTTTGACAACAGTTTATTCAATATTTTTTACCTGGATCTACAATAAATGACATTGTACTATAATACATTTTACCTTGATTGGGTTCATTAATTTTCGTCAGTTTTACAAAGTTTTTGCGTTTGAAACATACATTTAGCAAATGCAATGACCCTTAAACCTTTCTGCCTACATTGTGGAATAATAACGAGAGCTCATTAAATCATTGCTAATTTCTAGGGCCATGTTTTTGTGTGTCATTTGAGTCACAAAAACATCACAAATCACGCGCCAATACCTTTGAGTTACACACCTACTATAGGAACACGTTCCCACGCGGGAGGTTCAATCCAGTCGAAAAATATGCTGGCTAAAGAAAATTCATGGCCAAATTTCCGCTGGATGAAGCTAGGCGAGAACAGAACATCATTTTATTTTTGTTGTAATTACACAGCAATTATGCAGTAAATAACAAAATATTCATCATAAATAGCCTTCGATACATAAAAATGCAAACAATAGTGCTGGCAGTCAATCATCGATAAATTTGGAAAAAGGTAAAATAAAAAAAAAGTTTATATGCTAAGAAAATTACTGTTCTGTAGTGTGTTCTGCCTCTGGATTTCTAAGCTACGGGTACCGCGTTTGATTCCTGGCAGTAGTTACTGGCAATTTCCTTCATCGCAGGAAGTTTGTATTTCTGGTACTGGGTGTGATTGTGTGTTGCAAAAGTTTCCAATCCCTGATACAGAAGAAAAGTAGAGCAGGGCTATGAGTGAAAAATAATTATTGCAAAAAAAAACAACATAACTCTATTATATTTTCACATGAAGACAATGGGTAGCAGCCACCGGAAATGATGATCTTATCTATGTGCGTATTGAAAAGCTACAAATGTTGAAATACATATGTGGCAAGCATTTTTGGTCAAAGGACTATAAGAAAAATAAACGCAGGATGCAATTGGAGTTTTCTTTGATCTTTCCAAAGCATTTGATTGTGTGGACAACAGAAAGTTAATTTGATAACTGCATCATGACGGTGATCGTCGTTTGTTTTTTACCATAGATTTGGTCTAATATCGATATCGACAATTCAACATTTATAGAATCGATACATCCCTAATTCCTATATACGTTACTATGTCAGAATTGTCAACATAATAACGACGTAATTAACAATTTTTATGTTGGTATGAACTGGCAATGCACGTTTCATACAAAACTGAATTTTAATTTTTAGTTTGGCACTTCCGCCTCTTATTACGTAGTATTTACCAAGGAAGTTATAACTATGTACTTACGTACAACTGGAACAATAACTCTCATATACAAAAATGGTCTCTCTGAAAACGTAACTTAAAAAGAAAATGCTAGAAAAGGAAGTATACGTTGGATCGGAAGTCTCTTTTTCTCTCGTTCAAAGTTTCAAAGTTTTCGTACAGACTAAAATAAGCATGCGAAATAATCACCGCAAAGACAACTGTACCAAAGTGTTCACCTACTTAATATATTTACATAGTACATTCTCTTTGGTGTCCGATGAGACTTTTAATACTATTCTGGAACTTAAAGAAGTTCTTGTCCTGTTTGTCTTACGAAATATTTGCTGTCATCTGAGATTGGCACTATAAATTAGAAAGAGACAACAAGGGCTACTGCTCAATTTCCTTGTCTTTTATTATTTTTAAATAGTTTTCAAGGTCAAATAATCGATACCCCGCTTTTTCTTTGAAGGGATCGTTTCAGTTGTACGTAAGTACATAGAACTTCCTTGGTATTTACATTCTCTTTGGTCTATGGTTAACACAGAATCTTTACATTTCCGATTCGGCATCTCAATTATATTTCTTACAAAGATTGTAATAATAATATATGATACTAGCACCCACCCCGGATTCGCTCGGGTAGCTAAGGGTTTCTTTATTATTTATTTATAGGTACAATATAGAAAAAGAAAATAAAAACTAAACAATTGAACTTTAAAAAAAATATGGTTTGGATCGCTGTCTGCATGTAAGATGCCCAAAAAGCTGGTGATATTACCTCGTTGAATAGCTAGACTATTCGTTGACCGGGGTCAGTAAAGTTTAAATTATAATTTATTTTTAATATAAAGGAATGTTTCCTTCGAGTAACATTCGCTATAATCAATAATTTAACGTACATTCTTTCATCTTATATTAAACCAACATTAGACCAAAATCACGTCATCCCCATTTAATTATATTTTCGTTAATGGTTTATAAAAATAATACATCGTTCTACAATCCTATTGTACGGGTGTGTTGCCAGTACAATGATCTTCTAGTCAAACACAACAATGAAGTAGATCTCTTTAATTTAGATCTTTATAAATTTAAGAAACAGATTTAAACCATCCTTTCTTCTGAGAGGATGCCAAACCATGCCTTGGGGTGATTTGCTATCCTCTCCGAATATGGTGAAATTGTTGGTTCATATTTTTGCGCATACTTGCAATGCTTGTTGCTGCGAAAGTATTAATTAATACTCATATTTTATTTTATTAATTTCTATTTTCAAGTATATCTATACCTATAATAAAACTGTAACGGGTCCAATTCTGTACATTGAAGGTATTTTGAAATTTTTAATTGGAACGTACTCTTGAACGTATTTTGGAAGCCAAAACTGTATTTTTTTTCAATTTTGGCTGTCTGTCTGTCTATCTGTCTATCTGTCTGTCTATCTGTCTATCTGTCTGTCTGTCTGTCTGTCTGTCTGTCTGTCTGTCTGTCTGCCTGTCGTCTGTATCTAGGCTAGGCATCACGCTGAAACTACTGAATGAATTTATATGAAACTTGGTATGATTCGAGTTCATATTATACTACGAAGGAGGACATAATATGCTACTTTTCATCCCTAAAAATGAAAGGGTTCCCGCAGGAATGAGGTTTAAAGTTATTTCAAAAAACACTTACTGAAACTACTGGACGGTTTTTTTTTTGAAAATTGGCACATTCATAGTTTATATAATCGGTAAAAATTTAGGATACTTTTTATCCCGAAAAATAAAGTGTTCCTGCGAGATAATGTGCAAAATTCCGTAAATTGAAGATATTATGTAATTTTTTTGGAGGCCGTTCTATATTCAATACTAAAGCCAACACTGTATTTTTTATTTTTGTCTGTCTGTCTGTCTGTCTGTACCTTGTAAAATTATGGATACATTTTGTCCGGAAAAAATAAAGGGTTCCTGTGGGATATGGGTCCAAATTCTGTATATTAAAGAAATTGTGTTTTTTTGGAAGTTACTCTATTTTCGATAATGAAGGCTAAACTGTATGTTTTTTAATTTTTTGTCTGTATGGCTGTCAGTCTGTATCTTAGCCGCGCTTCACGCCGCCGGAACTACTGGATGAATTCAAATGAAATTTAGTATGATTTGAGTTCATACTACGAGGTAGGACATAGGATACTTTACATCTCGAAAAATTTATGGGTTCTCGCAGGATAGGGGTTGAAACATATTTAAAAGAACACATACCACGCTGAAACTCATGGACGGGTTTTGATGCAACTTGGCACTGACTTAAGTTATATGATGGGTTAAAATTTAGAATACCTTTTATCCCAAAAAAGTAAAGGCTTTCTGCGGGATATGGGTCCAAAGTTATGTTAATATTAAAGTAATAAAAAATATTTATTGAATGGTTATCTATATTCGATACTAAAGCCAAACTATTTTACTTGTTAATTTTGTCTGTCTGTTTGTCCGTATCTTGACCGCGCATTGCACCCAAAGTACTAAATGAATTCAAATGAAAAAAATGCTTATGGGTGCTTAAAAAAGGTACTGAACATATTTTTTTTTGATTCGTGTCTTTTTTTCATTTGTCTGTATGTTTGTTTGTTCACGCATCACGTAAAAACTACTGGATCAATTGCAATGCAGTTTTCATTATTAGATAGTTTAGGGTTTGATTTAAATCGGGTGTAATTGGTATCTCAATCCGGTGAGTTAGAAGCTGAGCAATTAATAAAAGTATTTCTGAAGAAATTTTGTTCAAATGTTGGTATATTTGTCCTGGAATAGCACATTATGGTACTTTGAACCTAAAGAAAAGACCACGCGTGCGAAGCCGCGGGTACAGCTAGTTATTTATGTTAGATATCATTAGACGTTGGGTAACTGCTTGTTAACAAAAATTGTTTCATGCTGAGTGCACATTTTTAGGGACACTGTCTAGGCCAAAACTATTTTGTACATACCTATATATCATGTTTATTTTCAGAGTGTTCTGTTTTGTGTGCCTTAGCAGTTGGAAGAGAAGAGCCGAACATCGAGCTCAGTGGAGTGCTTTGGGAGAGGCCTACTATTAAATTGCACCAATGTGCGCTATGTGTACTGTCAGCGCGCACAAAGTCTGATTAAAATGCGCATTTATTCTCCACGTCAGGAGACATGACACATGACGTTAGGAGTGACGACATTTTGGTGTGCTGTGCACACAACGCTCACAAAAAAGAGGTAGAGCATCGTATGCGGTAACGTCATATTCAATTGACATATGCCATTCTGTGTTGATATGTTGTTGGAACTACCGCCAGAATGCCAGTACATATAATAAGGATTATATTCTTTTAGCAGAAGCTAACGAATTAAACAGAACTAAGAGAGAAATGAGACAAATAAAAACAAAACAAAACAACAGTAGGTATCGTCTATCATGTTTATATTGAGAGTGTTCTGTTTTGTGTGCCTTAGCAGTTGGAAGAGAAGAGCCGAACATCGAGCTAAGAAGCGTGCTTTGGGAGAGGCCTACTATGTCTAGCAGTGGACTGACACGAGCTGATGATGATGATGATGATGATGATGATGATGATGATGACGATGATGATGATGAAAATGATATTAAAGCCTTTAATAAAGTAAAGCCTATAAATTCTGTATTAATATTAATTTGAACTACCTATCAATTAAATATTAGGTAAAACCTATAATTAACATTTAACATAACATTTATATTCTCGAGTCTAAGTTAGTCCGTCTGGGCCGCGGACGTGTGCGTAAGCGTGTGGGTGACGTATGAGTAGCGCGTGTTAGCAGTAACACTCATTCGTGATACAATCTGCGTATGTCTCACTATCTTTGCTATTGATCTTTGCTATTGATGCACAATTACACAATTGCACATGAAGCAGCTAAAGAAGGCCAATTGTGTGCTTTGCACCAAATTTATGCGGTCGACGCCTGAGGAGCAGAAACCTATCTTATCTTCCCACTTTGAACTACATGATTTAAATAAAAAACAAGTAAAAAAAATACAAATAAGGCTTTTACTTCTTTTTATGTTTTTTATATATATATATATGTTTTATTGCATTGCCATATTTTTTTGTTGCATTTTCTTTTTTTACGTTGTTAAGTCATTTTCTACGTACAATGGTTTGAACAGATAACCTTTTCATTGCTTCGCCGTAGTCAGGTAAAAAAATAGCCTATGACACTCTTTACTGAAGCCGAATTGATTGACACCTCGCTTGCAAAAATTGGACCAATAGGGGCGACGTTATGGTGGAAAATCCATATACCCACATACATAAGAGTAACAACAGTACATACATAGACTGTAAAACTCATTACCCTTCCATTGCTTCGCCATAGTCGGGTAAATATACAATCGAATTAAGGCCCTCCTCAAAATCAATAAAGTAGCAACCACAAAATACCTAGCAATCATGATTGATCAGCGTCTGTCCTGGCATGCACATATCGAACTTCCGATTAACAGGATTCGTAAATTAATCTGGATTTTTAAAATGTTACGTCATGTCGCACCCAAAGACTTAATCAATCAAATCTACATTCCTTTGGCACAATCAATTCAAAATTATTGTATACCAGTCTGGGGAGGAGCTACTAAGACAAAGTTCTTGGAACTCGAAAGAGCACAGAGGTATTTATTAAAGTGATGTATTTTTAAGCCCTGTCAACACTCTATAGATATGGTCTACTGAGATTTAGGACTACTATTAGTCAGAAACCTTCACATCCTAAATGTTGTTTTGAAAAGGCAAAAATCTCTTTAGTTCAACCCCGGAAAACTCAAGCGAAAAATATATAGAGTGGCTAATAGAATTACTGCTCGATCTCAGTATGCATGGCAACATTATGCCTCGCAATCGGCCTACCTCTACAATTCTATAAATAAAACTTTGAGTATCTGCCTTATGAATAATTATAAATGCAAAAAAATCCTTAATGAATGGCTATTGTCAATAAGCTACGAAGAAACTGAAAAACTACTGGAAATTGTTTCGTAACATACACAAACTTCACACACTCATCTACTCACACATTGGTGCTCCTGAAATACTCATGCTTTTTATGAGATCTGTGATATTTGTATGAGATAAGGAGCACCCATACACTACACACATACACTTTACACACAAAACAATGTTGTAAACATATTTGTAAATCTGTAACTGTAACTTATCATAGACATAAATAATAAGACCTAATCTTTCATTAATTTAACTTGCACTATCTTATTTTACTTAATTATTTTTTACCTTAATTTCTTAACTTTTAAAATAAATTAAATCCTATTTTTGTTTTTGTACTTAATACAGTAATATTTTACCATGGAAGAGCGAGACCCTCTAACACAGGTATCTCCATACTTAAAAGAGGGTCTCAAACCATGAAATGTATCTTAGATTAGGTTTTACCGAAATAAATATTTGTATTTGTATTGCATTGCTATCCGGCTGAACTTTCAGAGTAGCTCACAACCCGATGAAAAAGCAATAAAAAGTAAATCTTAATAAAGTAAAAAATGACAATGCAATAAAAAAAAAATATAGTTCTTTTTTATTTAAATCATGTAGCTAAAGTGGGAAGATTAGAAAGGTTTCAGCTCCTCGGCAGTGGATCGCATAAATTTGGTGGTTTCGTACAAAGCACACAATTGGCCTTCTTTAGCCTCATTCACAATCAGAGTGGCGTATGAGTAGTGCGTATTAGCAGTAACACTCATTCGTGCTACAATCTGCGTATGTCTCACTATCTTAGCTATTGATGAACAATTACACAATTGCACATGAAGCACGACGGTGGGAATGTAGCAGTTTAAACGTGATTTCCTGTAGTTACTCGTATATCTAGTTCAGTTATTATTTACCATACATTAAAGCGTATCTTTCCTTTTTAGGCGACTTCACAAAATGAGTACGAATGTATGTATAATTTATTTTGTTTATTTTTTTATGTATGTCGGTCGATTTCTCCGTCAACTAACAACCGATTTTGAAAATTCTTATTTTGTTAGAAAGGGTATACTGTCCAAATGGTTCCATATAAATTGTATCAAAATTTGTGTAACAGTTTTTCGAGAATTCAGTTTTTTGAGTAAATCCAGTCGAATTTGCCTTAATTTGTATAAATTGCCTTGATTTTATGTTTATCTCTAAGATATCTAAACTGATTTAGATTATTGCATTTTTATTCAAAAGGGTAAACTTTTCGTGTAGTCCCATTTAAACTTTATCAAAATTGGTTCAGTAGTTTCAATACAAAATATATTTGTTTTATAGATTATGTTTTTATCTTGGTTTTTCTGAACCTAATTAGATGATTGTTTTTACTTGAATAAGAACACCTCTAGTGTGGTACTGTATAAATTTAATCAAAATTGGTTTAGTAGGATTAAATGAACTACACAATCGGATGCTGGAATCCCTTCGAGTTTGGGCTCATTTGGTTTGTCTTGGTGAGTTCTCTGCTTTTATGTCGTATACAGGGTCTGATAATGTAGCCGGAAGGAAGTCACAGGAACTCAACAACAAAATGATGGAACCCTCTTCAAGTTTGGGCTCATTTGGTTTGTCTTGATGAATTCTCTGGTGTTATGTGGTATCCAGGGTCTGATGACGGAGCCGGAAGGTAGTCACAGGAACTCAACAACAAATTGATGGAACCCTTTTGAGTTTGGGCTCATTTGATTTGTCTTGATAAGGATCGTCGGCGCATGGTGTAGAATTGTTTCCGGGGTAGTCATAAATTGGCTGAGGAAATACGTTGACGCTGAAGCTGCAAGTAGCAGCTGGCAATGTTTTGCCGCAATCAAATTAATGCCAGAGTCTATTGCCAGCTGGGTTGCCGTAGCGTTGGTTGCCATCGATGTTTATAAATAGGTCCCGCAGTGCACCTTGGTAGCGAATGTAGGATCCGCCATCATATGTTACGGAACCCTGAGCAGCAACTGCAAATAAACACATATAATGGTTCATACTAAGTAGTACTCAGAATCTGTCCAAGTCCTATTATTTTGTAATTTTGTTTTCAAGGACCACAGATAGAGAGAAGATTACACTATTGCACCAAACGAAACACAAATAAAAATAAACATTACAAATAGTACAATCTCCATATACCATTTAGCTCTGCAGCTTCTTCATCCCACGAATATTAGGTAAAACTTAAATTAAAACAAAATAAAAGGAGTTGACTAACCATATTCTAACAGAGAACATACCGCTAACAACCGAAACATGGCTGCTGACTTCTACAAATAGACTATACTCCTCAAAATAAATGTGATGCTCTTATATGCGTATATGCCCTTGCGTTGGTATCGTTTTTGTTTGTTTGTCGTATGAGATAGTGCTGGCCTCTGATGTCAGAGATTTTCAAGCCGCCCGAGGGCTTCTGACATGGCTTAACGACTGCTATTAATCAATAACAGCCGGGACCGATAGCTTAAAGTGCCTTCCGAAGCACGGAGTGATGGAAAACCGCACATAACTCAGAAAAGTCTTTGGTGCGGAGCCTAGGCATTGAACCCGTTATTGTTGGATTCGAAATTTCAAAATAGAACCGTTGGGCCACCATCGCTCGCCATTATTTGACGGCTGGTTGGTCTAGTGGCTAGTAACTGTAGGAACGAAATCAAACAGTCACGGGTTCGAACCCTGCAAGGTGCAACCATTTGTGTGATGAGCAGAAATGATTGTTTCCGAGTCATGGATGTTGATATGCGTATATATGTATGTTTATCCATTATCTATCTAGTGCCCATAGTACATGGTATCCTAGTTTGGGGCTAGATAATTGGTGTGGAATTTTCCCGAATATATTTATTTATATTTATTATCGCGTTGGTATCTAATTGTGTTTTTTTATCTTAATCGACGAGAAATTCAAGCATAATATGTTTTCTCATTTCTAGTGGCCATTGTATCAGGTGGTGAAATAATTAGGTTCATATCAACAGCGGTTTACCAATCAATTAAGGCTTATATGTAACACTACCATATGAACAAGTAGTGTTATTACTTATTCTTATGGCACTACTGAGGATAGCATACTTTCGCCGCTTGAGCTGCTCTTTCGTAGTAGCGGCAGCCCAGCCTTACTCCTGTGTCTCAAAAAGATGTGATGCTGCCCGGGTCTCGAAACCAGTAGCGTCCCCCACTTAGAGGCCATCCCATCTTCCATTGGACAAGGTTCATACCATCAGGTATTTTACCATCGTCACGCATCAGACCATTCGGTTCGAGAACGACTGCCTCATTAAGCTGGTAAGCCAGGTCAATGATATCGTTAAGGCTGACGTGTCGAGAAATTCGACCAGCACTTCTGAAACAAGAGATGTCCTACATTCGATTTGCCATAAAATCACTTTTTCATTATGCACACACATAGTTTTGTAAATAATTACATATGTATTTAATAAGATGCGTATGTTATCCAAATCTTTAGTCAAATTTGAATCCTATTCATATATTCTTATAGCAAGAAGATACCTCCCTACATAGGATCCTCATGCAAACTTTATTATGATTCTACTTATTATATATCTGCTCTAATGGAGTTCTTATCAAACGGTAAGAAATGTGTGTCTATAATGTCTGTTTTATTGTTTAACCACTAACCATTGTGTTATCTAATCGATATTGGGTAAATTTGATATTGAACAAACTATTTTTGTATAAATTGATTGAAAGATCCAATTGAAATCATTCGATAAGTGTATCGAGAAGCAAGAGAACAGAACTGAACATGTTCCAACACTTTTTTTTGGTGCTGTTCCTTGCAGCAGCAAGTAAGTTATCTTATTTTATGACCTATTTACAAATCGAGAATAAAAAGAAGAAGAATTTAATAGTCTCAGTCAGACAAACCTAGTAAACCTAGTGAAAGTACATTTTCAATATTGAGCGGGTATTTTGGTTTTGAATAATAATTTTAATAGTTTTTTGAACCAGTAAAGTCGACTTCACATTGAGATGATTCATTTTACTTCTGATGCCACAACGAAGGACTAACTACAAAAAAAACATCACAATAGTTTCAGAGAATTAAAGTTCTTGTTCTTCTGGAATAACCTCAGTACGACTCACTGAAAAATGTTGAATTTTTGATATTTTTTCATCAGGCTATGGTCAGCAATCCGGTTACGGCCTCGTGCATGATCCAGCGTGCAGGCAACGATTTGGCTATTACCAGACTAACGGAACATGTGATGCCTACATAGAATGCCGGGTAAGTCGTATTCTTGAGCAGTGACTCATAGATAGATAGATAAACGCTTTATTGCACACCAATGAAAACAATCACTAAAATATACATTTAACTTAAATCGAGTACAATGGGCGTCTTGTCACTTAAAGCGATTTCTTCCAGACAACCGTTGTATGGAGAGGATAACATCAGTGTCTCTTAGTATCTGTGAAACAGGAAATGTTATTCAAAGTGAGTTTTTACTCATTTTATCCTGATCGAGATAGTAGATTAATTACTTTTGGCACTTTGTCGAAAACTTTGGCGGCATTATAATATCCTACGTATATAAGCAGGTAGAAATAGGTATATTGACAAAAATAAATTCCTCAGATAATTAATTAATATGATATGGTCCTAATAATTTCCGAGTATGACACAATTGTATACTGCACGGAACTGCATTTCCAAAGCGCTGCGCCTCGTTTTGGTGATAAAGTATAATTATGCAAAAAATAACACCAATACAGATTGGTGTGATGTTATACACCAATACGAATAGGTTCCTTGCAAGATTGTCGTATGATTTAGCGCTGGCCTCTGGTGTCAGAATTTGTCGGGTTTCCCGAGGGCTGCCCTGACATGGCTTAATTAGTGGTAAAGTTGCTTATAAGACTTTATTAACGGGGAATAATTTGCATGAGATTGTCGTTTTGTTTTGTTAGAGCTTCCGGCAATATGCGAAGTTGTGCCCAGATGGCATGAATTTCAACCCCGACACCAGCTGGCCCGAGTACCCTTGCGGCTACCCTAAGGACGTCCCGTGCCGCGGTCGGGCATCTCTTCGTAAGTAGCAAACAACCAGCATGCTAACTTCGTAAATAACTACTTACTTCTGTTAACCCGTCGAATGTGTTTATAAGCAATTCTTTTGTTTTTCATGGGCTTTATTTAGCTGGACCTGTTTTGTTTGAGTCAAATCTAGTAATTGAAATTTTACCCCCTTCCTGTTGACCGATTGATTTGAAATTTGGTACACACTCTGCTAACAATACAATAATGTATATAATTTAGTATAATTGTAAATCTAAGATGGCCGCCGTCACAAAATGGCGGTTTTTTTTCAAACCCCTCAGTATGGGTATCAAATGAAAAATCTTAACTAGTAGAATACATTACACCATGAAAATTCTAAATCCAAGATGGCCGCCACCACAAAATGGCGGTATACTTTATTTCCAATTTCCTCAATATGGGTTATCTAATGATAGGGCTTAATTATTAGAATACAGCATTTTAGAGAAATTCCAAATTAAAGATGGCTGCCACCACAAAATGGCAGATTACTTTTTTAGTTTTCAATCCCAAAACAAAACAAAATCGTGGGGCGAGTCGAATCTTAGCGTAACCTGAGTAATAAAAATTCGACTCGCCCCATATAAAACTGTTAAAAGAAAAGAAAAAAGTTCAAACTTTCGCGCGTCGGTCAGAGTGCATTAAAGTAACTAAATTTCACAAATGAAAAAAGAAATGCTATTTCAGAACTAGCTAAGCTGACAACGGAATGTCCTCACCAATACGGCTTGTTCCCTATCGCTGAGGGCGCATTCTCTCCACGTGAGCGCTGCAGTAAATACCTGAAGTGCTCGCAAGGCAAAGCCGTCGTCAAGGACTGTCCATTTGGCTTAGCTTTCAATCCTGCGATCCGGCGGTGCGACTTGCCAGACCAATTCCCATCTTGCAAACGTAAGTTTATTGAAAAGCACTTTACAGATTTTCTGCCTCAAGAATTTGGAATACCATTACCCTTTGATACTCATGTCTAAAACGTAGTGGTTGTATTCTCATTGCCCTCTGAAGTATGTACAATATTCAGACAAGCTTTTTAGTATTAATCTCCGCATCGTCCGCTCAAGTGCGTTAATTTAAATGACAGGAGTGCCGGGTGCGGAGCTGTCAAAATAGAGAGTGGAAACCCAACTGCTGGCAGCTACCTTGCGTAAACAAACCGTTTTTATGACCGCTTCATACGGTTGTTTATGAAACAAACGCCTGTTCTGTCTAGTTAAAATAATATACAATAGATTTGCAGTGTTATTTTAGTACATCTCATATTGTTGCCCAACCCACTTGAACTTTGCGCGCTTGGCCACAATTGTTGCCAGACGCACGTGAGCGGTGAGTCCAGCCATTTAATAAATAATTTGGAAATTAAAACTGTTTGTTAATTTATATTTTGCAGATTTCCTTGGATTCAAATGCCCTGCTCCTCCACTAGGAAATGATGGCCAACCTCTAGACATTGTCCAAAACTATCAGTGAGTTCATTTGAAATAAGTCAACCTAACCTAACTTACATTCTCAAGATTTCCCCGCCAAGTTATAATTTGGGGCATGTTTGTTTGTTATTCCGGGAGGAATCTTGCAACTCAAATTGCAAGCACTTCCCGATTAGCTATACGGCTGAAACTTTAAGAGTAGCTCACAACTTGATGACAATGTATAAAAAAACGAGTTTTTAGATTACGTTTTTAATCTACATTTGCTGCTTTTTCATGATGCTCTCAAAAAAAGATTAATATTTAAAAAAAAGCGTAATTATTGTATTTTTTCTTTTTAAAGTAAACTAACACGGAGAACTTGCTAAAAACAGATCAACCAGTCTAGTATAGGGTAGACTGGGTCCGGTTGAAACGATTTCACTTTAATCGTTCATAGTATTGTTGCATATAAGCCATGCAACAATTATATGTCAAATTCAAGAGCGTGTTTCTAACTGTGAAAGGGCTTTACCGTTTTAGTTCCTAGAGTGCTTCTTTCAGAATTACACAAATCAAAAAGAACAGTGTTCCCCATGCCAGGGGCGCAGGCGATTGAAACACCAAAATACAATACGGCCTCCTATAAACAAAAACAGCGCATGGGAATGGCGCAACACTGAGATTCATGTTCGGACCTGTCATCCGCTTAGTTCTCCTGTTGCGTGTAACCGTTCGCGAGATATTTGTTTTGTTTCAACCGTCCTTTGTTTTAATCGTACCTATTCTACCCTAGTGTGATACTATATACTACTGTATTAAATTATGTATTACCAACGCTCATTATTAACGGCTTCTATTGCTGATCCTCTTTTTCCTATGTTTTCCCAGGTACAGTCCAGGAGAATGCCGAAACTTCTGGTCTTGCCAGCAAGGCCGCGCGCGGGTGCTCTCCTGCGACTGCGGGCAAGCGTTCGATACCCGCAAGGGACGGTGCGAGCGGGAGGAACTGGTGGAGTGCATCCACCTGGAAAAACCATGCGTCGGAAAATAAGATTAAACGTAATAGTTAAAAATTAAAAAATTAATAAATTTAAAAAAATTATAGCCTTACCTAATTTTTTTTTGTCCTCTTGGATACTACCGAGCTTTGGGGACAGCCAGGTGGTTATGTCGGACTCTTACCGATTAAAATCCCACGGTGTTCCACACGACGCCTTGTGCCTGAGCTACTAACCTAACCAAAAGTGACATTTACCAGCCGTCACTGGTAAAACCTGCACTAAATTCAGATGGTGAAAGTTCGAAAAAGAACGATTTACATTTAATGATGCTTTGGTCATTGTTTTTGTACTTAGTAACATCTAAGTAAAGGAATGAGAAAGAGGAGAGATGTATCTCTCTTAAATGGGAGTACTAGGAGGTATGTACGTTTTACGCCATTGAGTGATGTAACAACTAGGCAGTTAGGAGGTTTTACCTCTTTACGTTATATTATTACGTAACGCTTGAAGGTAAAACCAAAGGTTATCAATATATAAAGGTCAAGAGTGAGATAGGAGGTCTTCCGTATTTGCGTAGAGCAAACCTCCTTCCTCTGAGCATTACGAGCTGTGACATAATGCTCAGAGGAAAGATGTATAGACATAGTAGAATGTTGTTAACCCTTAAAGAAAGACTGGACTGTAGAGGTAAGGTTATTGTCTTACAGATTGTAAGATTATTAATTATTTTTATTTTATTTTATTTTATTTTATTTATTTGGGATAAAAAACAGTAATAGAGCAAATACTTAACTAAAAATAAATTAATTTAACTACTAGCTGTTTTACCCACAGCATTATCCACCAGTTACTACATAAAATAGCAGTCTCTGCTGAAAAAAGCAGTCTGTGTGTAACAAAAAAATATAATAATTTAAATGTGCAAATAAACAAGTAGTAAATAAAGTGAACTATTAACATACAATTTAGATATTCACAAGAACTATATTCAAAACTAAGATTAACATTCAGTATTGAGGGAGATAAACACAGCTTTCTTAAACCTTGGCCCAGAAAGGGCAAATATATCTATAGCCTCGAATTGAGCATTATAATTATTAACTAATTGGCGTAGGGGTAAACGCGAACCAGCATTGGTTTTAGCACGTCTTGAATTAATAGATAGCAATCCTGTTGAGCGCACTTGTCTGCGTAGAACAGTTCTTGGACTAATATAACACAGTTGGTTCGTAATATATAAACAATCAAATTTACTGTGAACAATGCCATGTAAATAGATTGGAGACGTCGACGTTGGACGACGTCTAGATTGGAGAGACAAAAAATTATATTTATTAATTATTAACCACAACAACGACGTGCTAACGTACTAAGTAGGCTTATAAGCTGTATCGCTGTGTGATTCAGTGGCAAGTTTCGGGATATCTTAAGGATGTCGAATGCCAATAACAGCCGATGTATCAGTTTTACGAGCCAGTATGGTCGAGTGCTTGTTCCAGATATGTTTATAGTTATGTTTACGGGCCTCGTTACGGGACTCGCGAAATAACATTTTATTCGTTAAAGTGAGATGCTCGTTTATATAAACGATACAAGACGTACCCAAGATGGTCTGACTTCAACCCCTTCGCCCTACGGTAGGCACTAACTACATTGTCACGGAAAGGGACAGAGGAGAACCTGACCACTATGTTTTTCGGCCTATTTTTATTTACAATCATTTGAGGCACCCGATGTACTGCAATAATGTATTTTTCGCTAATAGTTTATTTTGGTACCGATTGTTAAAACTAAACTAATCAGGTTCTCCCCACGCCTCTCAGGGACGTTGCTAATCTCTATGTTGCAGGCTCTAGCTTGCTGATCCAACACGTCAATTTTATGTTCCAATGAAGAAACAGATTCTTCAGCACGCGATGACGTTATCACCGTGCCCTGCAACTCATCGAAATGGGTATTGAGGTCCTGGCATTGTGCGGCGTTGAATTGACAGGAGTCCTTTAAAGTTCCGATATCCTGGGAATGCTCATTTTGTTTAGTCTCCAGCAACGGAATCTTCTTATCAAAGGCTAATTGAGCAGAACGCAGCGCATTCAAGTCATTCCGGATTTTTGTGGAATTTTCTGTAAGCTTCGTCATGTCCAGCTTCATCTCTGTTAAGGTGTTATTAATTGTACTGAGGCTACTCGCAAACGTATTCAAAGTCTCAGTTAGTTCGTAATCATTTCGCTTCCTTTTTTGAATTTGGCTACGGGCACTCGAATTACGAGAGTCAAAATCCCCTTCGCCTTTTATTTCTAAATTAGATCCAAGTTTGGTCTGAATCATATTAAACAATGTTTGTTAATAGCCTGGTACCGGGCGGTGAGACAGAGTCAAAGCCAAACTCAGGTTTTGTATCGTTTATTTGTCGCTCGATATCGTGTTAAAGGCCTTATACATAAACTGCAAGGTGAAGTTGCCCTATTTCGAGCGGTGAGCCTCAGGTACAAATAGCTCAGTCGTAGCACGACCGGCCGCTAAACGAAAAGTACCGGGTTCGCGCCTCTTCAAAGGCACCCTTCACCATAAGCAGCATGAGTAAGTTTAAAACTTACACAGCACACATCAGTACGGTCCACTCAAAGCAGGTAGGTAAGTATATTCGACGTCTTCGTCTTTGCCAAAAACCTGGACATCCAACAAGGACGGGGATACACAAAGCAATATGGCCGCCAAGGTATACGGGGATCTCCACAAGATAGTAAGAGAGGAGTCGATAACTGCACTAAATTCAACAAATAAATGATGAAATAAAAAATTTAACTCAAACGACACAGGTCCGCTGTCAACAAAGACTATTGGGCAAATGAATTACTTCCAGTATGACTAATGGACCGTAGATGTAAGGTGTTATCTTACAGTTTACAAGATTGTGAATTACACCTACCCCTGCTTTAAGGCCATTAGTAATATACTCTTTAGAGGGTATGAATTCTTATTGTTCTATGACTATGGCTTGCGACTCTAGGAGGCCAGCCGTAAAATGATGGATGGGGAATTCTGCTTTTTAGACATAAAATGTCATGAGCATGAGACTTTAACCTGGGCTGACAAAAATTAAAGAATAGATATTACATATAAGATAAGATAAGATAAGATAAGATAAGATATTTATTTTCAAAAAGAATGACAGTCATTGTTTCCTTAACCTAAGAATCACACATGTATATTTGTTACATCATTCATGTCTCAAGCATCTTAGGTGTTTCGGTAGTAGCCGTGCTAGGATTCCCTGTGTTACGGCTACTACGATTCCTTACTGGATTATAGTAAACAAGGTTCAAATTTTGACTATAATAGTCACATTTAACATTTAATTACAATTAATAAACAAACAAACCAATATAAAACATCACACAAATTTATACAAAGTAGGTATTCGTTCAAACCAAAAACTTAAAAATTATATAACAAAAACAACAATAAACCTTCAGTCAAATCAATAATCAGATATATCAATAATCTTTGATTTCAAGTATAGCGACAAGACCGAGGGCCTTTTTAAGATATGTTGAGGATCTGTCTGAAGAATTTTAAGAGTGACAGAATTACCTCAAGATATATTTATAGAATAATTAGAGGGTATCCGGAGGATTAGTCTAGGTTATCCCTCTAGGTATGCTATCAATAATGAGCAAAGACTATCTTGAGGAATTATAGAAGATCAAGGCAATCTACAGAATTCCTCAAGTCAGTCCATCATCCTTGTCTAAGGGAATAAGGTAAAAGCCGACTCATAAAGGGCTAGGAAATAATTTGGGACTCTAAAGTTTCCCTGTCAGGTTTCCCTAAATTTATTGAGTTGAGGAGCTACCTAACCTATAAGGGGAGGAGTCCTGAGTTTATTAATATCGAAGAAATATTTATTTATATGTATAGTTAATGAAGTTATGTGATCTTCGTCAAGAGCAAGCGTCTGGAACTGTTCGAGATGGACTTGCAGCAGCCCGGAGTCAGGAGGGGAAGATTCGTACACAACTGGCCCGAAGTAAGTTTCGATCTTGATGTAGAGATTGAGTTTTCAGCTACTAGTCCAACTTCAGTCCTCGGTGATGTAGTGTAGCCAGTCCTGGAGCCGCCTTCAAATATTTCTAGTTGATCTGTGGAGTAATCAGGTGCCTTGGGGCACTATAGCTTTCCATACCAGATCACAACGGTCGAGCTCCCTTTCAATTATCAGCAGTCTTGATCTTCCACTGGCTATTTTCTCCGAAGCACTCCGATGACAGGTGATGTCACTCTTCTGGCGAAGACGACTTCGCCAGAAGAGTGCCATGTGAATGACACCTGTCATCTCTCGTTAACGACGACGTTAATGATGAGGAGTTGGTGTAATATGGCCACTTCTTACGGTGATCTAAGAGTTAAGTGGGATTATTTTAAAAATATTTCAGCAAATTCCAGGGTGTGATCACTTTACCGGTTTCCATTTGTATTAAATGTTGAAAGTAATTGTTTTATTAAACTAAAACACTCAAGAATTTGATAAATTTAAGGAAAACACTTCCTACTTCATTTTTTATTTTTAATGCACTTTTACAATATATTTATCACTGTTTATTAGATAAACATAATTTTTGAAAGATCAAAAGATCTTTATTAAGAGAAGTCAATGAAGACAAGATGATATCTATCTGATAACTCACCGATCACTGACCCCCAATCTGCTTTCATTCAGAAAGAAGACTTTCAAAGGTTTGAAAAAAGAACTTTGTAATAAATGATATAATTATCAATGAGTAAAAGTCACTTGGTGCAGAATTAGATGAGATGGGTTAAGATTTACATTGGAACTATAAAATTTAAGTGAATAAATTTGTCAACAAAATTGACGACTTCTGTCAAAATAAAATAAACTAAAAATGTAATTTTGTCAGCCTGTAGGCGTTTTACAATAAAAATATTATACTCAGAAGATTGAGAAAAATTTGTAGTATCTCTAAAATCAAAAATCTCTAATTAAATGATTTTACAATTTTAGCCAAAACCACAAGAAATACGCAATAAACTAACAAGGTAAGATAAGAATTACAGACAATAACACCTCATACATAGTTTTTAACTGAAATCTATCTCTGAACACAACCAACTTTGGTAATTATTTTACCTTACACAAACTAATACTATGAACAGATCTGATACTATGTTGTTCTGTGAAAATACACAATACCGAGGTACATAACATATTTAAAAAGTATATCTGGAGGTAGTTATACATAATTCGATAATTCTTATTCAACTATGATACCATTTCTAGTTAAAAATCATAAATTACTAAAGATAGGCCAGACTATAATGTAACATATATCTTGAGGCCGGTTATAGGACATTTTAACATGAATTATAAAAAGTTATTCATTTGATAACTATTTATATCATCTCACAATCAAACTTTTACACCATTATATCGTAATATTGTATTGACTTAAACGATATTGTTTACAAAGGTGAGGAAAACACAAAATAGACCAATCATAATGTCTTATACAGCTCTAAAAGTTATCGTCCACTCAAAAGGTGTAATTGGAGATCAAGAAGAGTTAGATAGTTGTAAGTACTTAAGCATAAAAAGAAATACTACAATATCAGTGACACGCTGAAACTACTGTACGGATTTTGTTGCAACTTGGCACAGTCATAGTTTATAAATTGAGGAGTTCCTGCGAGATATTGTCACAAATTCTGTAAATTAAAGATATTTTGTAATATTTTTTGGAGGCCATTCTACATTCTATTGTATCCAATACTAAAGCCAAAACTGTATTTTATTAATTTTTGTCTTTCTGTCTGTTTGTCCGTCTGTCTGTCTGTACATTGGCAGTGCAGCACGCCAAAAATACTCAATGAATTCAAATGAAATTTGGTATGATTTGATTTCATACTTTGAGGTAGGTAGGACATTGGATACTTTTCATCCCGAAAAACTAATGGGTTCTCGCAGGATAGGGGTTGAAACTTATTTAAAGGAACACGTACCATGCTGAAACTAATGGACGGGTTTTGATGCAACTTGGCACCGTCTTAATTTATATGATGGGTTAAAATTGAGGACACGTTTTATCCCGAAAAAGTAAAGGGTTTCTGCGGGATATGGGCCCAAAGTTATGTTAATATTGAAGTAATAAATAATATTTTTTGGATGGTTCTCTATATTCGATACTGAAACCAAAACTGTTATACTTTTTATTTTTGCCTGTCTGTTTGTCCGTATCTTGACCGCGCATCGCACTGAAACTACTGAATGAATTCAAATGAAACTTGGTATAATTTGGATTCATACTACAAGGTAGGACAATGGATACTTTTCATCCCGAAAAATTAAGGGTTTCCGCAAGATAGGGGCCGAAAGTTATTAAAAATAACGCGTTTCACGCTGAAACTACTGGACGGATTTTTTGATGCAAATTGAAACTATCATATATCTATACTTATAATTAAAGCAATAGGTATGTACAAGGCTGTACAAAGAAGATAAATGAAAAAATGTTCTTGGGTGCTTAAAAAGGGTATTAAACAAGTTTTTTTTATCGTGTCTTTCTGTCTGTCAGTCTGTATGATTGTTTGTTCACGCATCACGTAAAAACTACTGATACAATGTAGTTTTCATTGTTAGATAGTTTAAGGTATGATTTAAATCTGGTCTAATTGGTATCTCAATCCGGTGAGTTAGAAGCCGAGCAATTGATAAAAGTATTTTCGACGGCTAAAGAAATTTTGATCTAATGTTTAAAAAAGTTTAAAAGTTAAAATTGATGGATAATAATAATTTTAAAAATATCGATAGCCTACCTGATTCAAGCGCCACATTTGGCGATATTGAGTTATATATATATCGTTAGAATCAGCGATTTTTTCTGCGCCGTTTGAGTTGGTTTCATTGCACATTAAAGCTTTTTCTTGGTGCAAGATTCCATTCCAAATTTGGATACCATTTCTGACATCGCAGTGTTAACCGACAAAATTTCCGGGTTTTTTTCAGATGTGTATTTAAGTCTGTTTCAATATAACAAAAAATTACTTACCTTTCACTTGAGCTTTTTCGCCTTATTTTTTATTTTTGACAACAGTTTATTCAATATTTTTTACCTGGATCTACAATAAATGACATTGTACTATAATACATTTTACCTTGATTGGGTTCATTAATTTTCGTCAGTTTTACAAAGTTTTTGCGTTTGAAACATACATTTAGCAAATGCAATGACCCTTAAACCTTTCTGCCTACATTGTGGAATAATAACGAGAGCTCATTAAATCATTGCTAATTTCTAGGGCCATGTTTTTGTGTGTCATTTGAGTCACAAAAACATCACAAATCACGCGCCAATACCTTTGAGTTACACACCTACTATAGGAACACGTTCCCACGCGGGAGGTTCAATCCAGTCGAAAAATATGCTGGCTAAAGAAAATTCATGGCCAAATTTCCGCTGGATGAAGCTAGGCGAGAACAGAACATCATTTTATTTTTGTTGTAATTACACAGCAATTATGCAGTAAATAACAAAATATTCATCATAAATAGCCTTCGATACATAAAAATGCAAACAATAGTGCTGGCAGTCAATCATCGATAAATTTGGAAAAAGGTAAAATAAAAAAAAAGTTTATATGCTAAGAAAATTACTGTTCTGTAGTGTGTTCTGCCTCTGGATTTCTAAGCTACGGGTACCGCGTTTGATTCCTGGCAGTAGTTACTGGCAATTTCCTTCATCGCAGGAAGTTTGTATTTCTGGTACTGGGTGTGATTGTGTGTTGCAAAAGTTTCCAATCCCTGATACAGAAGAAAAGTAGAGCAGGGCTATGAGTGAAAAATAATTATTGCAAAAAAAAACAACATAACTCTATTATATTTTCACATGAAGACAATGGGTAGCAGCCACCGGAAATGATGATCTTATCTATGTGCGTATTGAAAAGCTACAAATGTTGAAATACATATGTGGCAAGCATTTTTGGTCAAAGGACTATAAGAAAAATAAACGCAGGATGCAATTGGAGTTTTCTTTGATCTTTCCAAAGCATTTGATTGTGTGGACAACAGAAAGTTAATTTGATAACTGCATCATGACGGTGATCGTCGTTTGTTTTTTACCATAGATTTGGTCTAATATCGATATCGACAATTCAACATTTATAGAATCGATACATCCCTAATTCCTATATACGTTACTATGTCAGAATTGTCAACATAATAACGACGTAATTAACAATTTTTATGTTGGTATGAACTGGCAATGCACGTTTCATACAAAACTGAATTTTAATTTTTAGTTTGGCACTTCCGCCTCTTATTACGTAGTATTTACCAAGGAAGTTATAACTATGTACTTACGTACAACTGGAACAATAACTCTCATATACAAAAATGGTCTCTCTGAAAACGTAACTTAAAAAGAAAATGCTAGAAAAGGAAGTATACGTTGGATCGGAAGTCTCTTTTTCTCTCGTTCAAAGTTTCAAAGTTTTCGTACAGACTAAAATAAGCATGCGAAATAATCACCGCAAAGACAACTGTACCAAAGTGTTCACCTACTTAATATATTTACATAGTACATTCTCTTTGGTGTCCGATGAGACTTTTAATACTATTCTGGAACTTAAAGAAGTTCTTGTCCTGTTTGTCTTACGAAATATTTGCTGTCATCTGAGATTGGCACTATAAATTAGAAAGAGACAACAAGGGCTACTGCTCAATTTCCTTGTCTTTTATTATTTTTAAATAGTTTTCAAGGTCAAATAATCGATACCCCGCTTTTTCTTTGAAGGGATCGTTTCAGTTGTACGTAAGTACATAGAACTTCCTTGGTATTTACATTCTCTTTGGTCTATGGTTAACACAGAATCTTTACATTTCCGATTCGGCATCTCAATTATATTTCTTACAAAGATTGTAATAATAATATATGATACTAGCACCCACCCCGGATTCGCTCGGGTAGCTAAGGGTTTCTTTATTATTTATTTATAGGTACAATATAGAAAAAGAAAATAAAAACTAAACAATTGAACTTTAAAAAAAATATGGTTTGGATCGCTGTCTGCATGTAAGATGCCCAAAAAGCTGGTGATATTACCTCGTTGAATAGCTAGACTATTCGTTGACCGGGGTCAGTAAAGTTTAAATTATAATTTATTTTTAATATAAAGGAATGTTTCCTTCGAGTAACATTCGCTATAATCAATAATTTAACGTACATTCTTTCATCTTATATTAAACCAACATTAGACCAAAATCACGTCATCCCCATTTAATTATATTTTCGTTAATGGTTTATAAAAATAATACATCGTTCTACAATCCTATTGTACGGGTGTGTTGCCAGTACAATGATCTTCTAGTCAAACACAACAATGAAGTAGATCTCTTTAATTTAGATCTTTATAAATTTAAGAAACAGATTTAAACCATCCTTTCTTCTGAGAGGATGCCAAACCATGCCTTGGGGTGATTTGCTATCCTCTCCGAATATGGTGAAATTGTTGGTTCATATTTTTGCGCATACTTGCAATGCTTGTTGCTGCGAAAGTATTAATTAATACTCATATTTTATTTTATTAATTTCTATTTTCAAGTATATCTATACCTATAATAAAACTGTAACGGGTCCAATTCTGTACATTGAAGGTATTTTGAAATTTTTAATTGGAACGTACTCTTGAACGTATTTTGGAAGCCAAAACTGTATTTTTTTTCAATTTTGGCTGTCTGTCTGTCTATCTGTCTATCTGTCTGTCTATCTGTCTATCTGTCTGTCTGTCTGTCTGTCTGTCTGTCTGTCTGTCTGTCTGCCTGTCGTCTGTATCTAGGCTAGGCATCACGCTGAAACTACTGAATGAATTTATATGAAACTTGGTATGATTCGAGTTCATATTATACTACGAAGGAGGACATAATATGCTACTTTTCATCCCTAAAAATGAAAGGGTTCCCGCAGGAATGAGGTTTAAAGTTATTTCAAAAAACACTTACTGAAACTACTGGACGGTTTTTTTTTTGAAAATTGGCACATTCATAGTTTATATAATGGGTAAAAATTTAGGATACTTTTTATCCCGAAAAATAAAGTGTTCCTGCGAGATAATGTGTAAAATTCCGTAAATTGAAGATATTATGTAATTTTTTTGGAGGCCGTTCTATATTCAATACTAAAGCCAACACTGTATTTTTTATTTTTGTCTGTCTGTCTGTCTGTCTGTACCTTGTAAAATTATGGATACATTTTGTCCGGAAAAAATAAAGGGTTCCTGTGGGATATGGGTCCAAATTCTGTATATTAAAGAAATTGTGTTTTTTTGGAAGTTACTCTATTTTCGATAATGAAGGCTAAACTGTATGTTTTTTCATTTTTTGTCTGTATGGCTGTCAGTCTGTATCTTAGCCGCGCTTCACGCCGCCGGAACTACTGGATGAATTCAAATGAAATTTAGTATGATTTGAGTTCATACTACGAGGTAGGACATAGGATACTTTACATCTCGAAAAATTTATGGGTTCTCGCAGGATAGGGGTTGAAACATATTTAAAAGAACACATACCACGCTGAAACTCATGGACGGGTTTTGATGCAACTTGGCACTGACTTAAGTTATATGATGGGTTAAAATTTAGAATACCTTTTATCCCAAAAAAGTAAAGGCTTTCTGCGGGATATGGGTCCAAAGTTATGTTAATATTAAAGTAATAAAAAATATTTATTGAATGGTTATCTATATTCGATACTAAAGCCAAACTATTTTACTTGTTAATTTTGTCTGTCTGTTTGTCCGTATCTTGACCGCGCATTGCACCCAAAGTACTAAATGAATTCAAATGAAAAAAATGCTTATGGGTGCTTAAAAAAGGTACTGAACATATTTTTTTTTGATTCGTGTCTTTTTTTCATTTGTCTGTATGTTTGTTTGTTCACGCATCACGTAAAAACTACTGGATCAATTGCAATGCAGTTTTCATTATTAGATAGTTTAGGGTTTGATTTAAATCGGGTGTAATTGGTATCTCAATCCGGTGAGTTAGAAGCTGAGCAATTAATAAAAGTATTTCTGAAGAAATTTTGTTCAAATGTTGGTATATTTGTCCTGGAATAGCACATTATGGTACTTTGAACCTAAAGAAAAGACCACGCGTGCGAAGCCGCGGGTACAGCTAGTTATTTATGTTAGATATCATTAGACGTTGGGTAACTGCTTGTTAACAAAAATTGTTTCATGCTGAGTGCACATTTTTAGGGACACTGTCTAGGCCAAAACTATTTTGTACATACCTATATATCATGTTTATTTTCAGAGTGTTCTGTTTTGTGTGCCTTAGCAGTTGGAAGAGAAGAGCCGAACATCGAGCTCAGTGGAGTGCTTTGGGAGAGGCCTACTATTAAATTGCACCAATGTGCGCTATGTGTACTGTCAGCGCGCACAAAGTCTGATTAAAATGCGCATTTATTCTCCACGTCAGGAGACATGACACATGACGTTAGGAGTGACGACATTTTGGTGTGCTGTGCACACAACGCTCACAAAAAAGAGGTAGAGCATCGTATGCGGTAACGTCATATTCAATTGACATATGCCATTCTGTGTTGATATGTTGTTGGAACTACCGCCAGAATGCCAGTACATATAATAAGGATTATATTCTTTTAGCAGAAGCTAACGAATTAAACAGAACTAAGAGAGAAATGAGACAAATAAAAACAAAACAAAACAACAGTAGGTATCGTCTATCATGTTTATATTGAGAGTGTTCTGTTTTGTGTGCCTTAGCAGTTGGAAGAGAAGAGCCGAACATCGAGCTAAGAAGCGTGCTTTGGGAGAGGCCTACTATGTCTAGCAGTGGACTGACACGAGCTGATGATGATGATGATGATGATGATGATGATGATGATGACGATGATGATGATGAAAATGATATTAAAGCCTTTAATAAAGTAAAGCCTATAAATTCTGTATTAATATTAATTTGAACTACCTATCAATTAAATATTAGGTAAAACCTATAATTAACATTTAACATAACATTTATATTCTCGAGTCTAAGTTAGTCCGTCTGGGCCGCGGACGTGTGCGTAAGCGTGTGGGTGACGTATGAGTAGCGCGTGTTAGCAGTAACACTCATTCGTGATACAATCTGCGTATGTCTCACTATCTTTGCTATTGATCTTTGCTATTGATGCACAATTACACAATTGCACATGAAGCAGCTAAAGAAGGCCAATTGTGTGCTTTGCACCAAATTTATGCGGTCGACGCCTGAGGAGCAGAAACCTATCTTATCTTCCCACTTTGAACTACATGATTTAAATAAAAAACAAGTAAAAAAAATACAAATAAGGCTTTTACTTCTTTTTATGTTTTTTATATATATATATATGTTTTATTGCATTGCCATATTTTTTTGTTGCATTTTCTTTTTTTACGTTGTTAAGTCATTTTCTACGTACAATGGTTTGAACAGATAACCTTTTCATTGCTTCGCCGTAGTCAGGTAAAAAAATAGCCTATGACACTCTTTACTGAAGCCGAATTGATTGACACCTCGCTTGCAAAAATTGGACCAATAGGGGCGACGTTATGGTGGAAAATCCATATACCCACATACATAAGAGTAACAACAGTACATACATAGACTGTAAAACTCATTACCCTTCCATTGCTTCGCCATAGTCGGGTAAATATACAATCGAATTAAGGCCCTCCTCAAAATCAATAAAGTAGCAACCACAAAATACCTAGCAATCATGATTGATCAGCGTCTGTCCTGGCATGCACATATCGAACTTCCGATTAACAGGATTCGTAAATTAATCTGGATTTTTAAAATGTTACGTCATGTCGCACCCAAAGACTTAATCAATCAAATCTACATTCCTTTGGCACAATCAATTCAAAATTATTGTATACCAGTCTGGGGAGGAGCTACTAAGACAAAGTTCTTGGAACTCGAAAGAGCACAGAGGTATTTATTAAAGTGATGTATTTTTAAGCCCTGTCAACACTCTATAGATATGGTCTACTGAGATTTAGGACTACTATTAGTCAGAAACCTTCACATCCTAAATGTTGTTTTGAAAAGGCAAAAATCTCTTTAGTTCAACCCCGGAAAACTCAAGCGAAAAATATATAGAGTGGCTAATAGAATTACTGCTCGATCTCAGTATGCATGGCAACATTATGCCTCGCAATCGGCCTACCTCTACAATTCTATAAATAAAACTTTGAGTATCTGCCTTATGAATAATTATAAATGCAAAAAAATCCTTAATGAATGGCTATTGTCAATAAGCTACGAGGAAACTGAAAAACTACTGGAAATTGTTTCGTAACATACACAAACTTCACACACTCATCTACTCACACATTGGTGCTCCTGAAATACTCATGCTTTTTATGAGATCTGTGATATTTGTATGAGATAAGGAGCACCCATACACTACACACATACACTTTACACACAAAACAATGTTGTAAACATATTTGTAAATCTGTAACTGTAACTTATCATAGACATAAATAATAAGACCTAATCTTTCATTAATTTAACTTGCACTATCTTATTTTACTTAATTATTTTTTACCTTAATTTCTTAACTTTTAAAATAAATTAAATCCTATTTTTGTTTTTGTACTTAATACAGTAATATTTTACCATGGAAGAGCGAGACCCTCTAACACAGGTATCTCCATACTTAAAAGAGGGTCTCAAACCATGAAATGTATCTTAGATTAGGTTTTACCGAAATAAATATTTGTATTTGTATTGCATTGCTATCCGGCTGAACTTTCAGAGTAGCTCACAACCCGATGAAAAAGCAATAAAAAGTAAATCTTAATAAAGTAAAAAATGACAATGCAATAAAAAAAAAATATAGTTCTTTTTTATTTAAATCATGTAGCTAAAGTGGGAAGATTAGAAAGGTTTCAGCTCCTCGGCAGTGGATCGCATAAATTTGGTGGTTTCGTGCAAAGCACACAATTGGCCTTCTTTAGCCTCATTCACAATCAGAGTGGCGTATGAGTAGTGCGTATTAGCAGTAACACTCATTCGTGCTACAATCTGCGTATGTCTCACTATCTTAGCTATTGATGAACAATTACACAATTGCACATGAAGCACGACGGTGGGAATGTAGCAGTTTAAACGTGATTTCCTGTAGTTACTCGTATATCTAGTTCAGTTATTATTTACCATACATTAAAGCGTATCTTTCCTTTTTAGGCGACTTCACAAAATGAGTACGAATGTATGTATAATTTATTTTGTTTATTTTTTTATGTATGTCGGTCGATTTCTCCGTCAACTAACAACCGATTTTGAAAATTCTTATTTTGTTAGAAAGGGTATACTGTCCAAATGGTTCCATATAAATTGTATCAAAATTTGTGTAACAGTTTTTCGAGAATTCAGTTTTTTGAGTAAATCCAGTCGAATTTGCCTTAATTTGTATAAATTGCCTTGATTTTATGTTTATCTCTAAGATATCTAAACTGATTTAGATTATTGCATTTTTATTCAAAAGGGTAAACTTTTCGTGTAGTCCCATTTAAACTTTATCAAAATTGGTTCAGTAGTTTCAATACAAAATATATTTGTTTTATAGATTATGTTTTTATCTTGGTTTTTCTGAACCTAATTAGATGATTGTTTTTACTTGAATAAGAACACCTCTAGTGTGGTACTGTATAAATTTAATCAAAATTGGTTTAGTAGGATTAAATGAACTACACAATCGGATGCTGGAATCCCTTCGAGTTTGGGCTCATTTGGTTTGTCTTGGTGAGTTCTCTGCTTTTATGTCGTATACAGGGTCTGATAATGTAGCCGGAAGGAAGTCACAGGAACTCAACAACAAAATGATGGAACCCTCTTCAAGTTTGGGCTCATTTGGTTTGTCTTGATGAATTCTCTGGTGTTATGTGGTATCCAGGGTCTGATGACGGAGCCGGAAGGTAGTCACAGGAACTCAACAACAAATTGATGGAACCCTTTTGAGTTTGGGCTCATTTGATTTGTCTTGATAAGGATCGTCGGCGCATGGTGTAGAATTGTTTCCGGGGTAGTCATAAATTGGCTGAGGAAATACGTTGACGCTGAAGCTGCAAGTAGCAGCTGGCAATGTTTTGCCGCAATCAAATGAATGCCAGAGTCTATTGCCAGCTGGGTTGCCGTAGCGTTGGTTGCCATCGATGTTTATAAATAGGTCCCGCAGTGCACCTTGGTAGCGAATGTAGGATCCGCCATCATATGTTACGGAACCCTGAGCAGCAACTGCAAATAAACACATATAATGGTTCATACTAAGTAGTACTCAGAATCTGTCCAAGTCCTATTATTTTGTAATTTTGTTTTCAAGGACCACAGATAGAGAGAAGATTACACTATTGCACCAAACGAAACACAAATAAAAATAAACATTACAAATAGTACAATCTCCATATACCATTTAGCTCTGCAGCTTCTTCATCCCACGAATATTAGGTAAAACTTAAATTAAAACAAAATAAAAGGAGTTGACTAACCATATTCTAACAGAGAACATACCGCTAACAACCGAAACATGGCTGCTGACTTCTACAAATAGACTATACTCCTCAAAATAAATGTGATGCTCTTATATGCGTATATGCCCTTGCGTTGGTATCGTTTTTGTTTGTTTGTCGTATGAGATAGTGCTGGCCTCTGATGTCAGAGATTTTCAAGCCGCCCGAGGGCTTCTGACATGGCTTAACGACTGCTATTAATCAATAACAGCCGGGACCGATAGCTTAAAGTGCCTTCCGAAGCACGGAGTGATGGAAAACCGCACATAACTCAGAAAAGTCTTTGGTGCGGAGCCTAGGCATTGAACCCGTTATTGTTGTATTCGAAATTTCAAAATAGAACCGTTGGGCCACCATCGCTCGCCATTATTTGACGGCTGGTTGGTCTAGTGGCTAGTAACTGTAGGAACGAAATCAAACAGTCACGGGTTCGAACCCTGCAAGGTGCAACCATTTGTGTGATGAGCAGAAATGATTGTTTCCGAGTCATGGATGTTGATATGCGTATATATGTATGTTTATCCATTATCTATCTAGTGCCCATAGTACATGGTATCCTAGTTTGGGGCTAGATAATTGGTGTGGAATTTTCCCGAATATATTTATTTATATTTATTATCGCGTTGGTATCTAATTGTGTTTTTTTATCTTAATCGACGAGAAATTCAAGCATAATATGTTTTCTCATTTCTAGTGGCCATTGTATCAGGTGGTGAAATAATTAGGTTCATATCAACAGCGGTTTACCAATCAATTAAGGCTTATATGTAACACTACCATATGAACAAGTAGTGTTATTACTTATTCTTATGGCACTACTGAGGATAGCATACTTTCGCCGCTTGAGCTGCTCTTTCGTAGTAGCGGCAGCCCAGCCTTACTCCTGTGTCTCAAAAAGATGTGATGCTGCCCGGGTCTCGAAACCAGTAGCGTCCCCCACTTAGAGGCCATCCCATCTTCCATTGGACAAGGTTCATACCATCAGGTATTTTACCATCGTCACGCATCAGACCATTCGGTTCGAGAACGACTGCCTCATTAAGCTGGTAAGCCAGGTCAATGATATCGTTAAGGCTGACGTGTCGAGAAATTCGACCAGCACTTCTGAAACAAGAGATGTCCTACATTCGATTTGCCATAAAATCACTTTTTCATTATGCACACACATAGTTTTGTAAATAATTACATATGTATTTAATAAGATGCGTATGTTATCCAAATCTTTAGTCAAATTTGAATCCTATTCATATATTCTTATAGCAAGAAGATACCTCCCTACATAGGATCCTCATGCAAACTTTATTATGATTCTACTTATTATATATCTGCTCTAATGGAGTTCTTATCAAACGGTAAGAAATGTGTGTCTATAATGTCTGTTTTATTGTTTAACCACTAACCATTGTGTTATCTAATCGATATTGGGTAAATTTGATATTGAACAAACTATTTTTGTATAAATTGATTGAAAGATCCAATTGAAATCATTCGATAAGTGTATCGAGAAGCAAGAGAACAGAACTGAACATGTTCCAACACTTTTTTTTGGTGCTGTTCCTTGCAGCAGCAAGTAAGTTATCTTATTTTATGACCTATTTACAAATCGAGAATAAAAAGAAGAAGAATTTAATAGTCTCAGTCAGACAAACCTAGTAAACCTAGTGAAAGTACATTTTCAATATTGAGCGGGTATTTTGGTTTTGAATAATAATTTTAATAGTTTTTTGAACCAGTAAAGTCGACTTCACATTGAGATGATTCATTTTACTTCTGATGCCACAACGAAGGACTAACTAAAAAAAAAACATCACAATAGTTTCAGAGAATTAAAGTTCTTGTTCTTCTGGAATAACCTCAGTACGACTCACTGAAAAATGTTGAATTTTTGATATTTTTTCATCAGGTCAGCAATCCGGTTACGGCCTCGTGCATGATCCAGCGTGCAGGCAACGATTTGGCTATTACCAGACTAACGGAACATGTGATGCCTACATAGAATGCCGGGTAAGTCGTATTCTTGAGCAGTGACTCATAGATAGATAGATAAACGCTTTATTGCACACCAATGAAAACAATCACTAAAATATACATTTAACTTAAATCGAGTACAATGGGCGTCTTGTCACTTAAAGCGATTTCTTCCAGACAACCGTTGTATGGAGAGGATAACATCAGTGTCTCTTAGTATCTGTGAAACAGGAAATGTTATTCAAAGTGAGTTTTTACTCATTTTATCCTGATCGAGATAGTAGATTAATTACTTTTGGCACTTTGTCGAAAACTTTGGCGGCATTATAATATCCTACGTATATAAGCAGGTAGAAATAGGTATATTGACAAAAATAAATTCCTCAGATAATTAATTAATATGATATGGTCCTAATAATTTCCGAGTATGACACAATTGTATACTGCACGGAACTGCATTTCCAAAGCGCTGCGCCTCGTTTTGGTGATAAAGTATAATTATGCAAAAAATAACACCAATACAGATTGGTGTGATGTTATACACCAATACGAATAGGTTCCTTGCAAGATTGTCGTATGATGTAGCGCTGGCCTCTGGTGTCAGAATTTGTCGGGTTTCCCGAGGGCTGCCCTGACATGGCTTAATTAGTGGTAAAGTTGCTTATAAGACTTTATTAACGGGGAATAATTTGCATGAGATTGTCGTTTTGTTTTGTTAGAGCTTCCGGCAATATGCGAAGTTGTGCCCAGATGGCATGAATTTCAACCCCGACACCAGCTGGCCCGAGTACCCTTGCGGCTACCCTAAGGACGTCCCGTGCCGCGGTCGGGCATCTCTTCGTAAGTAGCAAACAACCAGCATGCTAACTTCGTAAATAACTACTTACTTCTGTTAACCCGTCGAATGTGTTTATAAGCAATTCTTTTGTTTTTCATGGGCTTTATTTAGCTGGACCTGTTTTGTTTGAGTCAAATCTAGTAATTGAAATTTTACCCCCTTCCTGTTGACCGATTGATTTGAAATTTGGTACACACTCTGCTAACAATACAATAATGTATATAATTTAGTATAATTGTAAATCTAAGATGGCCGCCGTCACAAAATGGCGGTTTTTTTTCAAACCCCTCAGTATGGGTATCAAATGAAAAATCTTAACTAGTAGAATACATTACACCATGAAAATTCTAAATCCAAGATGGCCGCCACCACAAAATGGCGGTATACTTTATTTCCAATTTCCTCAATATGGGTTATCTAATGATAGGGCTTAATTATTAGAATACAGCATTTTAGAGAAATTCCAAATTAAAGATGGCTGCCACCACAAAATGGCAGATTACTTTTTTAGTTTTCAATCCCAAAACAAAACAAAATCGTGGGGCGAGTCGAATCTTAGCGTAACCTGAGTAATAAAAATTCGACTCGCCCCATATAAAACTGTTAAAAGAAAAGAAAAAAGTTCAAACTTTCGCGCGTCGGTCAGAGTGCATTAAAGTAACTAAATTTCACAAATGAAAAAAGAAATGCTATTTCAGAACCAGCTAAGCTGACAACGGAATGTCCTCACCAATACGGCTTGTTCCCTATCGCTGAGGGCGCATTCTCTCCACGTGAGCGCTGCAGTAAATACCTGAAGTGCTCGCAAGGCAAAGCCGTCGTCAAGGACTGTCCATTTGGCTTAGCTTTCAATCCTGCGATCCGGCGGTGCGACTTGCCAGACCAATTCCCATCTTGCAAACGTAAGTTTATTGAAAAGCACTTTACAGATTTTCTGCCTCAAGAATTTGGAATACCATTACCCTTTGATACTCATGTCTAAAACGTAGTGGTTGTATTCTCATTGCCCTCTGAAGTATGTACAATATTCAGACAAGCTTTTTAGTATTAATCTCCGCATCGTCCGCTCAAGTGCGTTAATTTAAATGACAGGAGTGCCGGGTGCGGAGCTGTCAAAATAGAGAGTGGAAACCCAACTGCTGGCAGCTACCTTGCGTAAACAAACCGTTTTTATGACCGCTTCATACGGTTGTTTATGAAACAAACGCCTGTTCTGTCTAGTTAAAATAATATACAATAGATTTGCAGTGTTATTTTAGTACATCTCATATTGTTGCCCAACCCACTTGAACTTTGCGCGCTTGGCCACAATTGTTGCCAGACGCACGTGAGCGGTGAGTCCAGCCATTTAATAAATAATTTGGAAATTAAAACTGTTTGTTAATTTATATTTTGCAGATTTCCTTGGATTCAAATGCCCTGCTCCTCCACTAGGAAATGATGGCCAACCTCTAGACATTGTCCAAAACTATCAGTGAGTTCATTTGAAATAAGTCAACCTAACCTAACTTACATTCTCAAGATTTCCCCGCCAAGTTATAATTTGGGGCATGTTTGTTTGTTATTCCGGGAGGAATCTTGCAACTCAAATTGCAAGCACTTCCCGATTAGCTATACGGCTGAAACTTTAAGAGTAGCTCACAACTTGATGACAATGTATAAAAAAACGAGTTTTTAGATTACGTTTTTAATCTACATTTGCTGCTTTTTCATGATGCTCTCAAAAAAAGATTAATATTTTAAAAAAAGCTTAATTATTGTATTTTTTTGTTTTAAAGTAAACTGACACGGAGAACTTGCTAAAAACAGATCAACCAGTCTAGTATAGACACGACACGACGACAGACTGGGTACGGTTGAAACGATTTCACTTTAATCGTTCATAGTATTGTTGCATATAAGCCATGCAACAATTATATGTCAAATTCAAGAGCGTGTTTCTAACTGTGAAAGGGCTTTACCGTTTTAGTTCCTAGAGTGCTTCTTTCAGAATTACACAAATCAAAAAGAACAGTGTTCCCCATACCAGGGGCGCAGGCGATTGAAACACCAAAATACAATACGGCCTCCTATAAACAAAAACAGCGCATGGGAATGGCGCAACACTGAGATTCATGTTCGGACCTGTCATCCGCTTAGTTCTCCTGTTGCGTGTAACCGTTCGCGAGATATTTGTTTTGTTTCAACCGTCCTTTGTTTTAATCGTACCTATTCTACCCTAGCGTGATACTATATACTACTGTATTAAATTATGTATTACCAACGCTCATTATTAACGGCTTCTATTGCTGATCCTCTTTTTCCTATGTTTTCCCAGGTACAGTCCAGGAGAATGCCGAAACTTCTGGTCTTGCCAGCAAGGCCGCGCGCGGGTGCTCTCCTGCGACTGCGGGCAAGCGTTCGATACCCGCAAGGGACGGTGCGAGCGGGAGGAACTGGTGGAGTGCATCCACCTGGAAAAACCATGCGTCGGAAAATAAGATTAAACGTAATAGTTAAAAATTAAAAAATTAATAAATTTAAAAAAATTATAGCCTTACCTAATTTTTTTTTGTCCTCTTGGATACTACCGAGCTTTGGGGACAGCCAGGTGGTTATGTCGGACTCTTACCGATTAAAATCCCACGGTGTTCCACACGACGCCTTGTGCCTGAGCTACTAACCTAACCAAAAGTGACATTTACCAGCCGTCACTGGTAAAACCTGCACTAAATTCAGATGGTGAAAGTTCGAAAAAGAACGATTTACATTTAATGATGCTTTGGTCATTGTTTTTGTACTTAGTAACATCTAAGTAAAGGAATGAGAAAGAGGAGAGATGTATCTCTCTTAAATGGGAGTACTAGGAGGTATGTACGTTTTACGCCATTGAGTGATGTAACAACTAGGCAGTTAGGAGGTTTTACCTCTTTACGTTATATTATTACGTAACGCTTGAAGGTAAAACCAAAGGTTATCAATATATAAAGGTCAAGAGTGAGATAGGAGGTCTTCCGTATTTGCGTAGAGCAAACCTCCTTCCTCTGAGCATTACGAGCTGTGACATAATGCTCAGAGGAAAGATGTATAGACATAGTAGAATGTTGTTAACCCTTAAAGAAAGACTGGACTGTAGAGGTAAGGTTATTGTCTTACAGATTGTAAGATTATTAATTATTTTTATTTTATTTTATTTTATTTATTTGGGATAAAAAACAGTAATACAGCAAATACTTAACTAAAAATAAATTAATTTAACTACTAGCTGTTTTACCCACAGCATTATCCACCAGTTACTACATAAAATAGCAGTCTCTGCTGAAAAAAGCAGTCTGTGTGTAACAAAAAAATATAATAATTTAAATGTGCAAATAAACAAGTAGTAAATAAAGTGAACTATTAACATACAATTTAGATATTCACAAGAACTATATTCAAAACTAAGATTAACATTCAGTATTGAGGGAGATAAACACAGCTTTCTTAAACCTTGGCCCAGAAAGGGCAAATATATCTATAGCCTCGAATTGAGCATTATAATTATTAACTAATTGGCGTAGGGGTAAACGCGAACCAGCATTGGTTTTAGCACGTCTTGAATTAATAGATAGCAATCCTGTTGAGCGCACTTGTCTGCGTAGAACAGTTCTTGGACTAATATAACACAGTTGGTTCGTAATATATAAACAATCAAATTTACTGTGAACAATGCCATGTAAATAGATTGGAGACGTCGACGTTGGACGACGTCTAGATTGGAGAGACAAAAAATTATATTTATTAATTATTAACCACAACAACGACGTGCTAACGTACTAAGTAGGCTTATAAGCTGTATCGCTGTGTGATTCAGTGGCAAGTTTCGGGATATCTTAAGGATGTCGAATGCCAATAACAGCCGATGTATCAGTTTTACGAGCCAGTATGGTCGAGTGCTTGTTCCAGATATGTTTATAGTTATGTTTACGGGCCTCGTTACGGGACTCGCGAAATAACATTTTATTCGTTAAAGTGAGATGCTCGTTTATATAAACGATACAAGACGTACCCAAGATGGTCTGACTTCAACCCCTTCGCCCTACGGTAGGCACTAACTACATTGTCACGGAAAGGGACAGAGGAGAACCTGACCACTATGTTTTTCGGCCTATTTTTATTTACAATCATTTGAGGCACCCGATGTACTGCAATAATGTATTTTTCGCTAATAGTTTATTTTGGTACCGATTGTTAAAACTAAACTAATCAGGTTCTCCCCACGCCTCTCAGGGACGTTGCTAATCTCTATGTTGCAGGCTCTAGCTTGCTGATCCAACACGTCAATTTTATGTTCCAATGAAGAAACAGATTCTTCAGCACGCGATGACGTTATCACCGTGCCCTGCAACTCATCGAAATGGGTATTGAGGTCCTGGCATTGTGCGGCGTTGAATTGACAGGAGTCCTTTAAAGTTCCGATATCCTGGGAATGCTCATTTTGTTTAGTCTCCAGCAACGGAATCTTCTTATCAAAGGCTAATTGAGCAGAACGCAGCGCATTCAAGTCATTCCGGATTTTTGTGGAATTTTCTGTAAGCTTCGTCATGTCCAGCTTCATCTCTGTTAAGGTGTTATTAATTGTACTGAGGCTACTCGCAAACGTATTCAAAGTCTCAGTTAGTTCGTAATCATTTCGCTTCCTTTTTTGAATTTGGCTACTGGCACTCGAATTACGAGAGTCAAAATCCCCTTCGCCTTTTATTTCTAAATTAGATCCAAGTTTGGTCTGAATCATATTAAACAATGTTTGTTAATAGCCTGGTACCGGGCGGTGAGACAGAGTCAAAGCCAAACTCAGGTTTTGTATCGTTTATTTGTCGCTCGATATCGTGTTAAAGGCCTTATACATAAACTGCAAGGTGAAGTTGCCCTATTTCGAGCGGTGAGCCTCAGGTACAAATAGCTCAGTCGTAGCACGACCGGCCGCTAAACGAAAAGTACCGGGTTCGCGCCTCTTCAAAGGCACCCTTCACCATAAGCAGCATGAGTAAGTTTAAAACTTACACAGCACACATCAGTACGGTCCACTCAAAGCAGGTAGGTAAGTATATTCGACGTCTTCGTCTTCGCCAAAAACCTGGACATCCAACAAGGACGGGGATACACAAAGCAATATGGCCGCCAAGGTATACGGGGATCTCCACAAGATAGTAAGAGAGGAGTCGATAACTGCACTAAATTCAACAAATAAATGATGAAATAAAAAATTTAACTCAAACGACACAGGTCCGCTGTCAACAAAGACTATTGGGCAAATGAATTACTTCCAGTATGACTAATGGACCGTAGATGTAAGGTGTTATCTTACAGTTTACAAGATTGTGAATTACACCTACCCCTGCTTTAAGGCCATTAGTAATATACTCTTTAGAGGGTATGAATTCTTATTGTTCTATGACTATGGCTTGCGACTCTAGGAGGCCAGCCGTAAAATGATGGATGGGGAATTCTGCTTTTTAGACATAAAATGTCATGAGCATGAGACTTTAACCTGGGCTGACAAAAATTAAAGAATATGTTGAGGATCTGTCTGAAGAATTTTAAGAGTGACAGAATTACCTCAAGATATATTTATAGAATAATTAGAGGGTATCCGGAGGATTAGTCTAGGTTATCCCTCTAGGTATTCTATCAATAATGAGCAAAGACTATCTTGAGGAATTATAGAAGATCAAGGCAATCTACAGAATTCCTCAAGTCAGTCCATCATCCTTGTCTAAGGGAATAAGGTAAAAGCCGACTCATAAAGGGCCAGGAAATAATTTGGGACTCTAAAGTTTCCCTGTCAGGTTTCCCTAAATTTATTGAGTTGAGGAGCTACTTAACCTACAAGGGGAGGATTCCTGAGTTTATTAATATCGAAGAGATAATTATTTATATGTATAGTTAATGAAGTTTAGTGATCTCCGTCAGGAGCAAGCATCTGGAACTGTTCGAGATGGTTTTGTTTTGTCAGCAGCCCGGAGTCAGGAGGGGAAGATAGCAGCTCGTACACAACTGGCCCGAAGTAAGTTTCGATCTTGATGTAGAGATTGAGTTTTCAGCTACTAGTCCAACTTCAGTCCTCGGTGATGTAGTGTAGCCAATCCTGGAGCCGCCTTCAAATATTTCTAGTTGATCTGTGGAGGTACCTTGGGGTACTATAGCTTTCCATACCAGATCACAACGGTCGAGCTCCCTTTCAATTATCAGCAGTCTTGATCTTCCACTGGCTATTTTCTCCGAAGCACTCCGATGACAGGTGATGTCACTCTTCTGGCGAAGACGACTTCGCCAGAAGAGTGCCATGTGAATGATACCTGTCATCTCTCGTTAACGACGACGTTAATGATGAGGAGTTGGTGTAATATGGCCACTTCTTACGGTGATCTAAGAGTTAAGTGGGATTATTTTAAAAATATTTCAGCAAATTCCAGGGTGTGATCACTTTACCCGTTTCCATTTGTATTAAATGTTGAATGTAATTGTTTTATTAAACTAAAACACTCAAGAATTTTCTTAATTTAAGGAAAACACTTCCTACTTAATTTTTATATTTTTATTGCACTTTTACAATATATTTATCACTATTTATTAGATAAACATAATGTATGAAAGATCAAAAGATCTTTATTAAAGAAAATTCAATGAAGACAAGATGATATCTATCTGATAACTCACCGATCACTGACCCCCAATCTGCTTTCATTCAGAAAGAAGACTTTCAAAGGTTTGAAAAAAGAACTTTGTAATAAATGATATAATTATCAATGAGTAAAAGTCACTTGGTGCAGAATTAGATGAGATGGGTTAAGATTTACATTGGAACTATAAAATTTAAGTGAATAAATTTTACAACAAAATGTCTTATTGACGACTTCTGTCAAAATAAAATAAACTAAAAATGTAATTTTGTCAGCCTGTAGGCGTTTTACAATAAAAATATTATACTCAGAAGATTGAGAAAAATTTGTAGTATCTCTAAAATCAAAAATCTCTAATTAAATGATTCTACAATTTTAGCCAAAATAAAAAGAAATACGCAATAAACTAACAAGGTAAGATAAGAATTACAGACAATAACACCTCATACATAATTTTTAACTGAAATCTATCTCTGAACACAACCAACTTTGGTAATTATTTTACCTTACAGAAACTAATACTATGAACAGATCTGATACTATGTTGTTCTGTGAAAATACACAATACCGAGGTACATAACATATTTAAAAAGTATATCTGGAGGTAGTTATACATAATTCGATAATTCTTATTCAACTATGATACCATTTCTAGTTAAAAATCATACATTACTAAAGATAGGCCAGACTATAATGTAACATATATCTTGAGGCCGGTTATAGGACATTTTAACATGAATTATAAAAAGTTATTCATTTGATAACTATTTATATCATCTCACAATCAAACTTTTACACCATTATATCGTAATATTGTATTGACTTAAACGATATTGTTTACAAAGGTGAGGAAAACACAAAATAGACCAATCATAATGTCTTATACAGCTCTAAAAGTTATCGTCCACTCAAAAGGTGTAATTGGAGATCAAGAAGAGTTAGATAGTTGTAAGTACTTAAGCATAAAAAGAAATACTACAATATCAGTGACACGCTGAAACTACTGTACGGATTTTGTTGCAACTTGGCACAGTCATAGTTTATAAATTGAGGAGTTCCTGCGAGATATTGTCACAAATTCTGTAAATTAAAGATATTTTGTAATATTTTTTGGAGGCCATTCTACATTCTATTGTATCCAATACTAAAGCCAAAACTGTATTTTATTAATTTTTGTCTTTCTGTCTGTTTGTCCGTCTGTCTGTCTGTACATTGGCAGCGCATCACGCCGAAAATACTCAATGAATTCAAATGAAATTTGGTATGATTTGATTTCATACTGTGAGGTAGGTAGGACATTGGATACTTTTCATCCCGAAAAATGTATGGGTTCTCGCAGGATAGGGGTTGAAATTTATTTAAAAGAACACGTACCCTGCTGAAACTAATGGACGGGTTTTGATGCTACTTGGCACCGTCTTAATTTATATGATGGGTTAAAATTGAGGACACGTTTTATCCCGAAAAAGTAAAGGGTTTCTGCGGGATATGGGCCCAAAGTTATGTTAATATTGAAGTAATAAATAATATTTTTTGGATGGTTCTCTATATTCGATACTGAAACCAAAACTGTTATACTTTTTATTTTTGCCTGTCTGTTTGTCCGTATCTTGACCGCGCATCGCACTGAAACTACTGAATGAATTCAATTGAAACTTGGTATAATTAGGATTCATACTACGAGGTAGGACAATGGATACTTTTCATCCCGAAAAATTAAAGGGTTTCCGCAAGATAGGGTTCGAAAAATATTAAAAATAACACGTTTCACGCTGAAACTAAAGACGGATTTTTTGATGCAAATTGAAACTATCATATATCTATACTTATAATTAAAGCAATAGGTATGTACAAGGCTGTACAAAGAAGATAAATGAAAAAATGTTCTCGGGTGCTTAAAAAGGGTATTAAACAAGTTATTTTTAATCGTGTCTTTCTGTCAGTTAGTCTGTATGATTGTTTGTTCACGAATCATAATAACGCAAAACGTAGTTTAGTATAGTTTAAAAAAAACTATTTTAATTTCACTTTTTACAAATTATTAAAGTTCACTATTGACTTATTAACTTATTAGCACTTTATAGATATGTGTTGCCTCTTCAAGGCGAGTAGTGGAATGACAACCTCCGCAGGTGTTGCCAGGGCTTTTATACTAACATTCCCCTCCCTTTAACCTCACTTGCCGGTGGTCCACGGTGGACATCGGCAAGATGTCTTGCTGTGGTCCTTTTATCCACATTGTATCTTCCAGCTTTTCGCATGAACTGTAACTTCTGTAGTTTTATTAAAATATATGTAGATTGTATTTGAGGTTAGTTCTTGGAGTTCTTCTTCTGGACATTTTATTGGCACCGTATTGCACCTGTTAGAGTCTTTCTTTAAAATAAAATCTGTTTCGCAAATATCTCTTTGTAGAATACTTCCCTTGCATATAAATTGTTCATGTAGTTCCGTGCAATCTTCAACTTCGTAAATTTCAAGTTCAGTGTAGGCCATCATAACCTTTCGCATTACAGGATAGGTACAGGTTAGGGATTTTTGGACAATGGGTACAATTTTCTTAGTATTATAAACCTGGGGCTTAACCAAAGGAATTTCTATTATAAAATATACAATATTATCTATAATTTTACTATTAACGTTAATAAACGGCTCTATATTGTTGACATTATCTGATATGATTACATTTTTTGATATTTTATTTAACGTATCCTCTAAAATATGAGACTTAATTATACTGTAATGATACATGTGATGTTCCGCAAAAGTAATTGCTGTTGCTAATCTTTCAGCTATATCTTGCAAAGTTTGCGCTTGTAATAAAATATTGAAGGCAATTTTTTGTTGCGCCTCGCTGTTATATGTCTGTACAAATTGGTTATCTAATATTTTCTGGATTTCTGTTATCTTTTTAATTTGTTTATTATATTCTTCTAATGTCTCATCAGTTACAGATATTTGTTTATTATAAGCTACCCTTACAGTCTCTAAATCTTTTTGAATACATGACAAATCATCTTGATCTAGATTTCCTGTAATAGACTTTATAATAGACCATCCATTTATTAAACCTCTTTTTAATCTACTTTTTACATTCAAATGATTAAATATTTCAGTTAAATGATCCAATATTATATTGACTCTGTCATAAATAGATTTTACATCATCGATTATAGGTTGGGGTATTACTTTGTTATTAATAATATCGATTAAATGATTTTTACCATCTAATATAGGCTTAATATCTAACTTATGTATAGACCACCTTCCTGCGACAATACGAGTAGGTTTCATTTCTACCAAGATAACGTGCTCATCTGACCCTAATGGTCTGAGTATGTACCCGAGGATGATGATGATTCTGGAACATAAAATTCTTCTATATGATAAACTCTTCCATTTCTTAATTTGTATGTATTATTTGGTTCACAACTAATAATTGTATAAGGACCTAAAAACCTTGGATTACTTTTATGCCTTTCTGCTCTACTATTCTTTAAATATACTACACTTCCGACTTTGAACGACTTTGGTAGTCTTATATTTTTATTAATCCTATCATTTCGTTTCTTTTTATTTTCTTTTAATAAATTATGAACGTCCTGATTTAACTGACTAACAAATTCTTTTTGTTGAGAAGTATAATGTTGAATTGCTACTCTCAAATTGTCAAAACTACGTAGTTTGGGTTTTCGTCCAAAATGAACGTCAAAGGGAGACATATTTATTGCACTGTGAGTAGTGTTGTTATAGGAATGAGTAATAAAATAAACCTTTTGAATTTTATTTAATTCTGAATCTCTTTGTAATCTATATAATTCTTGAATTGTGCTATGTAACCTTTCTACATCAGAGTTTGATTTATGATGTTGTGGTGAGGTAGTATGATTAGTGACGTTATAAGTTTGTAACAACTCTTTAATTACTTCACTACAAAACGACTGTTCTCCATCATGAATTATTTTATTAGGTGATCCTATCATCGCAAATATTTCACCTAACACATCATAAACTTCACTTTTCTCCGCAGGTTTTATTATAGCGTATTTAGAAAATTTATCAATAATAGTTAAGTGCCATTCCTTTTCTAAAGACATAAAATCTATATGCCATATATCCATTGGTTCATGTGGTGTTTCTGTTTCTGAAGACAAAGTAACATGAGGATGTCTATTATATTTTTCTTTCTTACATGGTTTGCATAAAAGGATGTATTTTTTTATTTGTTTCTTCATGTTCTCCCAATAATATTTTTCTTTTAATTGTTTATATACACTCTATACCAGCGTGCCTATTATCTTGTAAATGGTAATCTTTTATTAATTGTAATTGTTCTTCTTTATTATTTATTTCAATAAGCGATTTAGTATACCTTACTGGTTTAAATTTAGTTTGATCAAAATATTTTCTATAAGTTTCTGTTACTTTGTTATATAGGTCATCATTTGGAATTATAAAAGCATATTTTTCATGAGGCAAATACTCTAACATAAATCGTTTAATGATTTCTTCCTCTTTTCCAGGTGGAATATAAAAATACCAAATCCCATTTTCTTGTACTGCTCTTTCAAAAGATGCCAACTCAAAAATAACACGCCTTAACCTTTTTGGTAGATCAGTATGCATTATTGGTATACCTTCGTCACTATTTTGCTGATTAGAGTGTATAGTTTCTTGGGATTCCGAATTTACGGATAAAGTCCTACTTTTGTCAGAATCAACCTGATGAGTACGACCAGTAGAGTTGGAGTGAGTTGCGTTGACTTCCATTGAGTCCCCATCCGTCTGGTAAATTTCAATTGTAATCAAGGCGTCAGCTACATAATTATCTTTACCTCTAACGTGTTATATAGATAACACATAATCATAGTCTTGTAACTTTAATTTCCATCTAGTTAACCTTTGATTTGGTTCCTTAAGCTTGGCTTAGCATATCAATGCCTTATGGTCCGTTGTCAAAGTAAACTTCCTTCCATAGACATAAGGTCTAAATTGAGTAACTGCCCAAAGTATTCCTAATAATTCTTTTTCAGTCGTATTATACTTTTGTTCAGTACTACTTATAGTTCTGGATGCATAGGCTATCGGATGATTATCTTGACTTAAGACAGCTCCTAAAGCTATATCGGATGCATCTGTTGTAATCACAAAAGTTTTATCAAAGTCAGGGAACGCTAATATTGGCGCATTCGTCAATAAGTGTTTACAGGTTTGAATCGCTTCGATATATTTTTTATTATGTATATTTATCGTAGCATCCTTTTTTGTAGCCTCAGTTAAAGGTTTAATAATTTTACTCAAACAAAGAACAAACTTCCGATAGTATCCTATCAAACCAAGAAAGGCTCTAATTTCCTTCAAAGTCTTTGGTATGGGAAACTTTTGAATTGCTTCTATCTTTTTTTGATTTGGTTTTAATCCATCTTTATTCAAAACGTGCCCTAAGAATTCAATCTCCTCTGTCATGAATACACACTTATTTTTATTGAGCTTCAGGTTCGCTCGCCGTAACGCTTCAAACACCTGTTGTAATCGATTAATATGATCTTGCTTTGTCTTTGAATAGACAATGATATCATCAAGGTAAACGAGGCAAATGTTTCCTGATATCTCTTGTTTCAACACGTTATTCATCATACGTTGGAATGTTGCCGGGGCATTCTTCAATCCAAACGGCATTCTGAGAAATTCATAATGTCCGTCAGAAGTACTGAATGCAGTCTTTTCTATAGAGTCATTATCCATCATAATCTGATGATAGCCTGACGTTAAGTCTAACGTCGTAAAGTAAGTGTTTCCTTGTAACTTAGAAAATAATTCTTCTATATTAGGCAGTGGAAATTTATCGGACTTCGTTTTTTCGTTTAATTTTCTATAATCTATCACCATACGCCATTTTTGTACACCGGATTGGTCCATTTTTTTAGGTACTATGTGAACCGGTGAGGCCCAAGGGGATTCTGAAGGTTGTATAATTTTTTCTTGCAATAATTTACTGATTTGTTTGTGAATTTCTTCTTGTTGTGTTTGTGGCAGTCGAAATGGTCGTTGATAAATAGGTTCCTCACTTATCGTGCAAATATGATGTTTTATTTTAGTAGTTGCACTGTTTGTGACGTCTTCAGTAAATAAATCGTCGTATGTATTACACAAATCTTTAATATTTAGGTTATCGTCGTCTGTCATATGAAATATCACTAATTCATGATCTGGCATAGTTAACTTTCTTTCTTTCAAATCAATTTTCGCGCCTATTTGTTCGATCATATCGGTCCCTAGTAAAACGTCATACTTGTCACTGAAATTGTATACATAAAATTTCATCGGACCTTTGTCTGCACCAAAATATCGGCACCAAAAGGGGGTTTCTATAATGCCATTATGTGACGTAATGCCGTGTGATGTTCTAACGACAAACTTTTCGGGTTGCCAGAATTCCGGGAAATATTTCTTTTGAACAGAATTTGTTATAAAAGATTGTTGACTACCGGTATCTATTAAAATTTTTAATTTTGGTTCGTCAGTTTCAAAGTAAGGCAGATAGGATTTTACATGATTAAATTCTATGATCCGTCTTCGTGACTTTGGTCTTCTTGAAAATTTTGGTTGCATTCATTATATTCTGGAATGTCATTATAATACGCATAATCTTGATATTCTTCGTAAAATGAAACTAAGTTTTCGTCAGACTCCTGTTAGTTGTCTTCCGGATAATGGAAAATTTCATCAGCAACTTTACCTTTCCCTAAATTAATTTGCCCTGGTCGTAATTGAGTAGCGGTCCTCATTGAAGCATCCGCAATTTGTTTGGATTGATTCGATGAATGAGGTTGTTGAAAGAACTTATACTGTGGACGAGAGAACCCATTACCATTAGCATTGTTAGTTACCCACTGACTTCGACTTGATACTGTGGAATCGTTGCATTGTTTGATGGTCTAACAGCATATTGTGGCGTTTTGTTCATTCGCTGCATAATGGACCTTTGTGTTGGTGGATACGAATGTGTGTGGCCTTGCATAGGAGTTATATGACGTGAATTTTGTGGTTGATTCAAAACTCGTGGTGGTGGCAAAATATTTGAGAATTTTTGTCTGTTATTATCGAACCTTCCCTCTGCTTCCAATTGCAATATTCTCTGAACAGAATATTAAAACTACAGTTGCTTACGTAAATTTGGTCATGGTACGGCAAAGAATTTCTCAAAGTGTTTTGCGCCGTATTAATGTACGGTTCCATCACCTCATCGACTAACTGTTTATTACTTTGATATTTGTCGTTTAGCTTGCTTTTTATAAAAAATAATTTTTGTTTTAATTCAAAAATTAATTCTCTGTAATTTGTTTTTTCTTTACATTGGAGAGCTCTACTAACAGAGTATTGAACTCTCTGTTATCCCCACACTCAACTTTCAAAGAATTCTGTATGATAACCCAGTTGAAACCGTGGTCTATCATAGATACTATTAAAGCGGCCTTACCATCTAACTTATCTAGAAGTAACATTACATTTTGAGGAGTGCTACCTCCAACGATACTTGTTTTATGTGTGACCTGTGATTCACTAGGTGCTGTTGGCATGTAGCTTGGTGAACCCTCGCTATTGTTCTCAGGAGGAGGGCCGTTCATTCCACTACTACGCTTAGGCCTAGATCTAAGGTTATACACAAATTTAGGTGAATGTAGGAGAGGAATTTTGAGGCAGGATGAATGCTACTGGGTACTTACAGCTGGCTCCAGATGAAGACACGTCGCAGCATAGTATATCCTTCCTTTTTAATTCCTTTTCCGTGTAGTTATTCCGACGAATTTGTTTGCGGAGTTGCCCAGTTTTAAAGACTTAACAATCCCGTAATTTTTAAAGCGAGCCAGGAGGTGAGCTCGTAAACTCTGGAACTTCTTGAAAATTACTTAGCTGGGGCCCACGTTGGGCGCCAGTCAAAATAACGCAAAACGTATAGTTTAAAAAAAAACTATTTTAATTTCACTTTTTACAAATTATTAAAGTTCACTATTGACTTATTAACTTATTAGCACTTTATAGATATGTGTTGCCTCTTCAAGGCGAGTAGTGGAATGAAAACCTCCGCAGGTGTTGCCAGGGCTTTTATACTAACATTCCCCTCCCTTTAACCTCACTTGCCGATGTCCACGGTGTGTAAATGTTTATATTACTGGAATCAGGTGGGGTCGGGTGACTCACGCATCACGTAAAAACTGATACAATGTAGTTTTCATTGTTAGATAATTTAGGGTTTGATTTAAATCTGGCATAATTGGTATCTCAATCCGGTGAGTTAGAAGCCGAGCAATTGATAAAAGTATTTTCGACGGCTAAAGAAATATTGATCTAATGTTGGTATATCGGTCCTGGAATAGCATATTAAGGTACTTTGAACCAAAAGAAAAGACCACGCATACGAAGCCGCGGGTACAGTTAGTGTAGTCTATACATGTGTGCCAAATTTCTACTTTTTATTGTTAATCGTATTTGAATAAAATTGCTGTGACATACAGACAGAAGGATATATAGACGACCATGACGATACTATAAGGGTTCTTTTTTAAATCTTTGGAACCCTAAAAGCTTTCTTATCGCGATTAACATTACTTATGAATGTTTTTTTTGCATAATTAAACACCTGTGTGCTCGAATCGCTAAAGTTTAAAAGTTAAAATAGATGGATAATAATATTTTTAAAAATATCGACGGGTAACAGCCTACCTGATTCAAGCGCCACATTTGGCGATATTGAGTTATATATATCGTTAGAATCAGCGATTTTTTCTGCGTCGTTTGAGTTGGTTTCATTGCACATTAAAGCTTTTTCTTGGTGCATGATTCCATTCCAAATTTGGATACCATTTCTGACATCGCAGCGTTAACCGACAAAATTTCCGGGGTTTTTTCAGATGTGTATTTAAGTCTGTTTAAATATAACAAAAAATTACTTTCCTTTCACTTGAGCTTTTTTGCCTTATTTTTTATTTTCGACAACAGTTTATTCAATATTTTTTACCTGGATCTACAATAAATGACATTGTACTATAATACATTTTACCTTGATTGGGTTCATTAATGTTCGTCAGTTGAATTATTTTACTTTGCACTGATATACATATTGATGTCACTTTAGTCGTTTCACTCTGAACTAATTCAGAATACAAAATCACTTAAGCTTTTTTTCTCTGAACCAATTTTGTTGTTCCGTATCTCTTCAATCGGTTTTCCTCTCATCAAATTCACAAAATTACACATTTAATCTGTTTAACCTTGACGCATTTTACAAAGTTTTTGCTTTTGAAACATACATTTAGCAAATGATATGACCCTTAAACCTTTCTGCCTACATTGTGGAATAATAACGAGAGCTCATTAAATCATTGCTAATTTCTAGGGCCATGTTTTTGTGTGTCATTTGAGTCTACACAAATCACGCGCCGATACCTTTGAGTTACACACCTACTATAGGAACACGTTCCCACGCGGGAGGTTCAATCCAGTCGAAAAATATGCTGGCTAAAGAAAATTCATGGCCAAATTTCCGCTGGATGAAGCTAGGCGAGAACAGAACATCATTTACTTTTGTTATAATTACACAGCAATTATGCAGTAAATAACAAAATATTCATCATAAATAGCCTTCGATACATAAAAATGCAAACAATAGTGCTGGCTATCCGACAATCATCGATAAATTTGGAAATACTTAAATTTAAAAACAAGTTTATATGGTAAGAAAATTACTGTTCTCTAGTGGTTCTGCCTCTGGATTTCTACGCTACGGGTACCACGTTTGATTCCTGGCAGTAGTTACTGGCAATTTGCTTCATCGCAGGAAGTTTGTATTTCTGGTACTGGGTGTGATTGTGTGTTGCAAAAGTTTCCAATCCCTGATACAGAAGAAAAATATGAGTGAAAAATAATTATTGCAATAAAAACAACATAACTCTATTATATTTTCACATGAAGACAATGGGTAGCAGCCACCGGAAATGATGATCTTATCTATGTGCCTATTGAAAAACTACAAAAGTTGAAATACATATGTGGCAAGCATTTTTGGTCAAAGGACTATAAGAAAAATAAACGCAGGATGCAATTGGAGTTTTCTTTGATCTTTCCAAAGCATTTGATTGTGTGGACCACAGAAAGTTAATTTGATAACTGCATCATGACGGTGATCGTTGTTTGTTTTTTTACCATAGATTAGGTCTAATATCGATATCGACAATTCAACATTTATAGAATCGATACATCCCTAATTCCTATATACGTCACTATGGCAGAATTGTCAACAAAATAACGACGTAATTAACAATTTTTATGTTGGTATGAACTGGCAATGCACGTTTCATACAAAACTGAATTTTAATCGGAAGTCTCTTTTTCTCTCGTTCAAAGTTTCAAAGTTATCGTACAGACTAAAATAGGCATGTGAAATAATCATCGCAAAGACAACTGTACCAAAGTGTTTACCTACTTAATATATTTACATAATACATCCTCTTTGGTGTCCGATGAGATTTTTAATACTATTCTGGAACTTCTTGAAGTTCTTGTCCTGTTTGTCTTACGAAATATTTGCTGTCATCTGAGATTGGCACTATAAATTAGAAAGAGACAACAAGGGCTACTGCTCAATTTCCTTGTCTTTTATTATTTTTAAATAATTTTCAAGGTCAAATAATCGATACCCCGCTTTTTCTTTGAACAGATCGTTCCAGTTGTACGTAAGTACATAGAACTTCTTTGGTATTTACATTCTCTTTGGTCTATGGTTAACACAGAATCTTTACATTTCCGATTCGGCATCTCAATTATATTTCTTACAAAGATTTCAAGTTTGTACTAATAATATATGATACTAGCACCCACTCCGGACTCGCTCGTGTAGCTAAGGGTTTCTTTATTATTAATTTATAGGTACAATAAAGAAAAAGAAAATAAAAACTAAACAATTGAACTTTAAAAAAATGTGGTTTGGATCGCTGTCTGCATGTAAGATGCCCAAAAAGCTGGTGATATTACCTCGTTGAATAGCTAGACTATTCGTTGACCGGGGTCAGTAAAGTTTAAATTATAATCTATTTTTAATATAAAGGAATGTTTCCTTAGAGTAACATTCGCTATAATCAATAATTTAACGTACATTCTTTCATCTTATATTAAACCAACATTAGACCAAAATCACGTCATCCCCATTTAATTATATTTTCGTTAATGGTTTATAAAAATAATACATCGTTCTACAATCCTATTGTACGGATGTGTTGCCAGTACAATTATAGATCTCTTTAATTTAGATCTTTATAAATTTAAGAAACAGATTTAAACCATCCTTTCTTCTGAGAGGATGCCAAACCATGCCTTGGGGTGATTTGCTATCCTCTCCGAATATGGTGAAATTGTTGGTTCATATTTTTGCGCATACTTGCAATGCTTGTTGCTGCGAAAGTATTAATTAATACTCTTATTTTATTTTATTAATTTCTATTTTCAAGTATATCTATACTTATAATAAAACTGTAACGGGTCCAATTCTGTACATTGAAGGTATTTTGACATTGTTATTTGGAACGTTCAAAAGTACGTACTTTGGAAGCCAAAACTGTATTTTTTTTCAATTTTGGCTGTTTGTCTGTCTATCTATCTGTCTGTCTATCTGTCTATCTGTCTATCTGTCTGTCTGTCTGTCTGTCGTCTGTATCTAGGCTAGGCATCACGCCGAAACTACTGAATGAATTTATATGAAACTCGAGTTCATATTATACTACGAAGGTCTTTTTTTTGTTTGTCTGTATGTTTGTTTGTTCACGCATCACGTAAAAACTACTGGATCAATTGCAATGCAGTTTTCATTATTAGATAGTTTAGGGTTTGATTTAAATCTGGCTTAATTGGTATCTCAATCCGGTGAGTTAAAAGCTGAGCAATTGATAAAAGTATTTCTGAAGAAATTTTGTTCAAATGTTGGTATATTGGTCCTGGAATAGCACATTATGGTACTTTGAACCTAAAGAAAAGACCACGCGTGCGAAGCCGTGGGTACAGCTAGTTATTTATGTTAAATATCATAAGACGTTGGGTAACTGCTTGTTAACAAAAATTGTTTCATGCTGAGTGCACATTTTTAGGGACACTGTCTAGGCCAAAACTATTTTGTACATACCTATATATCATGTTTATTTTCAGAGTGTTCTGTTTTGTGTGCCTTAGCAGTTGGAAGAGAAGAGCCGAACATCGAGTTCAGTGGAGTGCTTTGGGAGAGGCCTACTATTAAATTGCACCAATGTGCGCTATGTGTACTGTCAGCGCGCACAAAGTCGGATTAAAATGCGCATTTATTCTGCACGTCAGGAGACATGACACACGACGTTAGGAGTGACGACATTTTGGTGTGCTGTGCACACAACGCTCACAAAAAAGAGGTAGAGCATCGTATGCGGTAACGTCATATTCAATTGACATATGCCATTCCGTGTTGATATGTAGTTGGAACTACAGCCAGAATGCCAGTACATATAATAATGATTATATTCTTTTAGCAGAAGCAAACGAATTAAACAGAACTAAGAGAGAAATGAGACAAATAAAAACAAAACAAAACAACAGTAGGTATCGTCTATCATGTTTATATTGAGTGTTCTGTTTTTGTGTGCCTTAGCAGTTGGAAGAGAAGAGCCGAACATCGAGCTAAGAAGCGTGCTTTGGGAGAGGCCTACTATGTCTAGCAGTGGACTGACACGAGCTGATGATGATGATGATGATGATGATGATGATGACGATGATGATGATGATGAAAATGATATTAAAGCCTTTAATAAAGTAAAGCCTATAAATTCTGTATTAATATTAATTTGAACTACCTATCAATTAAATATTAGGTAAAACCTATAATTAACATTTAACATAACATTTATATTCTCGAGTCTAAGTTAGTCCGTCTGGGCCGCGGACGAGTGCGTAAGCGTGTGGGTGACGTATGAGTAGCGCGTGTTAGCAGTAACACTCATTCGTGATACTGTGACATGTTAAATCATGACTCCAAGTTAGATTTTTGTTATAGATCTCGATTGGGTGGGGTGTATTGGGTACAACGCCATCTGGCGAGGAGCAGCGTCTTTTCTATTAAATCAAGTTGTGTTATCTCCGTATCTGAAAACCAGACGCCGAGTTTGTAAAAAAACGCTGAACTCCAACACGCGTGCGCCACTTTCTTCGTTAAAGGAATAATGAAAGCTTTTCTTGTTGAAGACAGATTGATAATTTCGCCTATCTAAGAATTATTAAATAATGGTTGAATTTGCCTCTGCGAGTGAAAGGGAAAAGTTTTCATCTACTGTCTAAAAATAGATAAAATGGTTAATCCACGCAGCGACAGCTAGCGACAAGAGGCGTGAACTAGAAGGAAGGTGTAAACGAAGCGGTGGCCTCTGACGACAAGTAGCAGGGCTTCTGAGTGTTGCTATTATTAATTGACGTTCCAGGAATATTTCGGGCTCTGGATAACTTTGGACGAGGAATGGGTTGTTAAAAAATCCAGAATAGGTCGCATCTTTAAGTTGGCTAACAAATCGTAAATTCAGAAGGCAGCGTTTCATATGTCGAAAATAATTTAAATCTAGAAATCGCTTGCGATGGTCACACCATGGAAGGTTTTGACATAATGTCTAAATCGCATGAAAGTTCCGGAGAGATGGTTTTTTTTTCTATGAACTTGTTCAAGTAAACACCGGATGCTGGTTGGTATGTACCAGAACTGGCTGGAGGACAGTGACCAGTATTGCTAGGCCGACAAGGTCTGCTTTACGAAGCAAGTTGCAGAGTTCTTTCTAGAGTTTTCTGGATACCGGAAGTTCGAGTTCTCAGTAGAATGCTACTCGAAGTGCAAACCAAAGTTCGTATATATACAAGAGAGAAGCCTGTGGATTGGATTTTGATTTCGGACGTAAAACTGGATTTAGTTCACGTAGTTGGCACGTGATTAAGATCGGCCCAGGCAGCAGAAAAACACGCAGTTTCTCTTGTGTGAACAAAACGACCGAGGCACGCTGTCCAGAACGAAGCAGCCCTGTTAAAGGCGAAATAAGTATACAAGTGCAAAAGCCAGGTTAGTGTGATTTCCCGTGATTTCAGTATTGTACTAACGAAATATCTGTTTTGATTTTGCACCGCGTCTATCTAAGGCGGGCATCTCGAGACACATTTGAACACAAAGGAACGTGGTTTCCAGGTTAAAATCGTGCATCTACGGTCGGCTATTGTCGTCACCACTGCGAGCTGCTGTGCGCGATCACCCGGGGCTCACCACCGTTCGTGGAAGAAGCCGGTCTACGAGGGACTCCAGAAGGACTCCAACGCACCACCTGTCCAGTAGAAGATACCAGGCACCGTTCGTGGAGAAGCAGTAGGAGCTGATCGAGTGGAGTAAGGAGGCGTTCCGCGACGGCACGCAAGACGACGGTACGGCGTCCCAGGAAGCTTCCAGGTTGGTCCACTCCAAATCATTTTGAGTCAGCGAGCTACGGTAGTGAGGGAAGCCTACTTGCGGGTTAATATATTGTTGAAAGATATTTTCTGTTTATTTTCTGTCTTATTTTCTGTTTATTTTCTGTTTTAGAGTTTGATTTCCCTCTGGGAAACACAATCATACACACACACACTCTGTTTGCACAAGTTCTCTTTTAATTTAGAACATTCTAAGGCAAAGACAAGAATATTCAGTTGCGTTGTGACCAATACATGTTAATCTGCTGAGCACAGACTCTCTAAGTTTTTACTAGCCTATTCTATTGTAGATTCATACCGTACAGGCTGAAGTTGTGTACTATAATTTATATGTTTGAGGAAATTGTAATTATATTTGAGAATTTTGAGTTTTGAGTATTAAGTTAGTAATATTTCCTATTATAAGATCTTGCTGTTTATAATTATTTTGATGCAGAACAAACTAAATTAAGTGTAAAATATTTCTTTTTGAATTCCTCAGTAAAGGGGAGAGTACCAATATTTGATAACTCATTTGTGCTTTTTCTATTTTTTGTAATAAAGCCCTTTGTTATTGAACTTACCATCTTGTTTTAATTCCTCGCCTTTACCTGAGAAGGAGGTCCGTTTCCTTAGCCGGGCAACGGTCTTTTCAATACAATCTGCGTATGTCTCACTATCTTTGCTATTGATGCACAATTACACAATTGCACATGAAGCAGCTAAAGAAGGCCAATTGTGTGCTTTGCACCAAATTTATGCGGTCGACGCCTGAGGAGCAGAAACCTATCTTATCTTCCCACTTTGAACTACATGATTTAAATAAAAAACAAGTAAAAAAATACAAATAAGGCTTATACTTCTTTTTATGTTTTTTATATATATATATGTTTTATTGCATTGCCATATTTTTTTGTTGCATTTTCTTTTTTTACGTTGTTAAGATTTATTTTTTATTGCCGTTTCATCGGTTTGTGAGCTACCCTGAAAACTCAGCGGGATAGCTTATCAGGAAGTGCTTGAAATTTGAATTCCATGATTCCAGGACAGACAGAAATACATAGATACATAGATACATACATACAAGTAACAATGAGACTTCCAAATGAGATAAATAACAACTTTATACAAGACATAAGTTCAACACTAAAAACCGACCACGGTTGGGTAAAAAACAACCAATGACACTCTTGCGACGAAGACGAATCGATTGACACCTTGCTTGTCAAAATCAGACCAAGTTTTTAGTTTCATCCATTAAGTCATTTTCTACGTACAATGGTTTGAACAGATAACCTTTTCATTACTTCGCCGTAGTCAGGTAAAAAAATAGCCTATGACACTCTATACTGAAGACGAATTGATTGACACCTCGCTTGCAAAAATTGGACCAATAGGGGCGACGTTATGGTGGAAAATCCATATACCCACATACATAAGAGTAACAACAGTACATACATAGACTGTAAAACTCATTACCCTTCCATTGCTTCGCCATAGTCGGGTAAATATACAATCGAATTAAGGCCCTCCTCAAAATCAATAAAGTAGCAACCACAAAATACCTAGCAATCATGATTGATCAGCGTCTGTCCTGGCATGCACATATCGAACTTCCGATGAACAGGATTCGTAAATTAATCTGGATTTTTAAAATGTTACGTCATGTCGCACCCAAAGACTTAATAAATCAAATCATCTGGGGAGGAGCTACTAAGACAAAGTTCTTGGAACTCGAAAGAGCACAGAGGTATTTATTAAAAGTGATGTATTTTTAAGCCCTGTCAATACTCTATAGATATGGTCTACTGAGATTTAGGACTACTATCAGTCAGAAACCTTCACATCCTAAATGTTGTTTTGAAAAGGCAAAAATCTCTTTAGTTCAACCCCGGAAAACTCAAGCGAAAAATATATAGAGTGGCTAATAGAATTACTGCTCGATCTCAGTATGCATGGCAACATTATGCCTCGCAATCGGTCTACCTCTACAATTCTATGAATAAAACTTTGAGTATCTGCCTTATGAATAATTATATATGCAAAAAAATCTTTAATGAATGGCTATTGTCAATAAGCTACGAGGAAACTGAAAAACTACTGGAAATAGTTTCGTAACATACACAAACTTCACACACTCATCTACTCACACATGGGTGCTCCTGAAATACTCATGCTTTTTATGAGATCTGTGATATTTGTATGAGATAAGGAGCACCCATACACTACACACATACACTTTACACACAAAACAATGTTGTAAACATATATGTAAATCTCTAACTGTAACTTATCATAGACATAAATAATAAGACCTAATCTTTCATTAATTTAACTTGCAGTATCTTATTTTACTTAATTATTTTTTACCTTAATTTCTTAACTTTTATAATAAATTAAATCCTATTTTTGTTTTTGTACTTAATATAGTAATATTTTACCATGGAAGAGCGAGACCCTCTAACACAGTTATCTCCATACTTAAAAGAGGGTCTCAAACCATGAAATGTATCTTAGATTAGGTTTTACCGAAATAAATATTTGTATTTGTATTGCATTGCTATCCGGCTGAACTTTCAGAGTAGCTCACAAACCGATGAAAAAGCAATAAAAAGTAAATCTTAATAAAGTAAAAAGTGACAATGCAAAAAAAAAATATTATAGTTATTTTTTTATTTAAATCATGTAGCTAAAGTGGGAAGATTAGAAAGGTTTCAGCTCCTCGGAAGTGGATCGCATAAATTTGGTGGTTTCGTGCAAAGCACACAATTGGCCTTCTTTAGCCTCATTCACAATCAGAGTGGCGTATGAGTAGTGCGTATTAGCAGTAACACTCATTCGTGCTACAATCTGCGTATGTCTCACTATCTTAGCTATTGATTAACAATTACACAATTGCACATGAAGCACGACGGTGGGAATGTAGCAGTTTGAACGTGATTTCCTGTAGTTACTCGTATATCTAGTTCAGTTTTTATTTACCATACATTAAAGCGTATCTTTCCTTTTTAGGCGACTTCACAAAATGAGTACGAATGTATGTATGATTTTTTTTGTTTATTTTTTATGTATGTCGGTCGATTTCTCCGTCAACTAACAACCGATTTTGACAAATTCTTATTTTGTTAGAAAGGGTATACTCTCCAAATGGTTCCATATAAATTGTATCAAAATTTGTGTAACAGTTTTTCGAGAATAAATAGTTTTTTGAGTAAATCCAGTCGAATTTGCCTTAATTTGTATAAATTGCCTTGATTTTATGTTTATCTCTAAGATATCTAAACTGATTTAGATTATTGCATTTTTATTCAAAAGGGTAAACTTTTCGTGTAGTCCCATTTAAACTTTATCAAAATTGGTTCAGTAGTTTCATTACAAAATATATTTGTTTATTAGATTATGTTTTTATCTTGGTTTTTCTGAACCTAATTAGACGATTGTTTTTACTTGAATAAGAACATGATCATCGGGTGGAGCTAAATCTAACATTGCGCAGTACTTAGCGCATACATGCGCGTGCGCGCGTGGCCAGCAATTCAATAAGAACACCTCTAGTGTGGTACTGTATAAATTTCATCAAAATTGGTTTAGTAGCATTAATTTTATTTATTGTGTAATTATGTATAGAACTGGATTGCAAGTCAATTTTGTACAATTTTGAGGACGTCCATAGATGCTCAAGTTTTGTACATGGATGTAGTTCTGATGACAATTAAAAAACTACAGTAGTAGTAGTAGTAGTAGTTAAATGAACTACACAATCGGATGATGGAATCCCTTCGAGTTTGGGCTCATTTGGTTTGTCTTGGTGAGTTCTCTGCTTTTATGTCGTATACAGGGTCTGATAATGTAGCCGGAAGGAAGTCACAGGAACTCAACAACAAAATGATGGAACCCCCTTCAAGTTTGGGCTCATTTGGTTTGTCTTGATGAATTCTCTGGTGTTATGTGGTATCCAGGGTCTGATGATGGAGCCGGAAGGTAGTCACAGGAACTCAACTACAAATTGAATGAACCCTTTTGAGTTTGGGCTCATTTGATTTGTCTTGATAAGGATCGTCGGCGCATGGTGGAGAATTGTTTCCGGGGTAGTCATAAATTGGCTGAGGAAATACGTTGACGCTGAAGCTGCAAGTAGCAGCTGGCAATGTTTTGCCGCAATCAAATGAATGCCAGAGTCTATTGCCAGCTGGGTTGCCGTAGCGTTGGTTACCATCGATGTTTATAAATAGGTCCCGCGGTGCACCTTGGTAGCGAATGTAGGATCCGCCATCATATGTTACGGAACCTTGAGCAGCAACTGCAAATACACACATATAATGGTTCATACTAAGTAGTACTCAGAATCTGTCCAATTCCTTTTATTTTGTTTTCAAGGACCACAGATAGAGAGAAAATTACACTATTGCACCAAACGAAACACAAATAAAAATAAACATAACAAATAGTACAATCTCCATATACCATTTAGCTCTGCAGCTTCTTCATCCCACGAATATTAGATAAAACTTAAATTAAAACAAAATAAAAGGAGTTGACTAACCATATTCTAACAGAGAACATACCGCTAACAACCGAAACATTGTTGCTGACTTCTACAAATAGACTATACTCCTCAAAATAAATGTGATGCTCTTATATGCGTATATGCCCTTGCGTTGGTATCGTTTTTGTTTGTTTGTCGTATGAGATAGTGCTGGCCTCTGATGTCAGAGATTTTCAAGCCGCCCGAGGGCTTCTGACATGGTTTAACGACTGCTATTATCAATAACAGCCGGGACCGATAGCTTAAAGTGTCTTCCGAAGCACGGAGTGATGGAAAACCGCACATAACTCAGAAAAGTCTTTGGTGCGGAGCCTAGGTATTGAACCCGGTATTGTTGGATTCGAAATTGCACAATAGAACCATTGGGCCACCATCGCTCGCCATTATTTGACGGCTGGTTGGTCTAGTGGCTAGTAACTGTAGGAACGAAATCAAACAGTCACGGGTTCGAATCCTGCAAGGTGCAACCATTTGTGTGATGAGCAGAAATGATTGTTTCCGAGTCATGGATGTTGATATGCGTATATATGTATGTATGTTTATCCATTATCTATCTAGTGCCCATAGTACATGGTATCCTAGTTTGGGGCTAGGTAATTGGTGTGGAATTTTCCCGAATATATTTATTTATATTTATTATCGCGTTGGTATCTAATTGTGTTTTTTTATCTTATTCGACGAGAAATTCAAGCATAATATGTTTTCTCATTTTAGTGGCCATTGTATCAGGTGGTGAAATAATTAGGTTCATATCAACAGCGGTTTACCAATCAATTAAGGCTTATATGTAACACTACCATATGAACAAGTAGTGTTATTACTTATTCTTATGGCACTACTGAGGATAGCATACTTTCGCCGCTTGAGCTGCTCTTTCGTAGTAGCGGCAGCCCAGCCTTACTCCTGTGTCTCAAAAAGATGTGATGCTGCCCGGGTCTCGAAACCAGTAGCGTCCCCCACTTAGAGGCCACCCCATCTTCCATTGGACAAGGTTCATACCATCAGGTATTATACCATCGTCACGCATCAGACCATTCGGTTCGAGAACGACTGCCTCATTAAGCTGGTAAGCCAGGTCAATGATATCGTTAAGGCTGATGTGTCGAGAAATTCGACCAGCACTTCTGAAACAAGAGATGTCCTACATTCGATTTGCCATAAAATCACTTTTTCATTATGCACATACATAGTTTTGTAAATAATTAGATATGTATTTAATAAGATGCGTATGTTATCCAAATCTTTAGTCAAATTTGAATCCTATTCATATATTCTTATAGCAAGTAGATATCTACCTACATAGGATCCTCATGCAAACTTTATTATGATTCTACTTATTATATATCCGCTCTAATGGAGTTTTTATCAAACGGTAAGAAATGTGTTTCTATGATGTCTGTTTTATTGTTTAACCACTAACCATTGTGTTATCTAATCGATATTGGGTAAATTCAATATTGAACAAACTATTTTTGTATAAATTGATTGAAAGATCCAATTGAAATCATTCGATAAGTGTATCGAGAAGCAAGAGAACAGAACTGAACATGTTCCAACACTTTTTTTTGGTGCTGTTCCTTGCAGCAGCAAGTAAGTTATCTTATTTTATGACCTATTTACAAATCGAGAATAAAAAGAAGAAGAATTTAATAGTCTCAGTCAGACAAACCTAGTAAACCTAGTGAAAGTACATTTTCAATATTGAGCGGGTATTTTGGTTTTGAATAATAATTTTAATAGTTTTTTGAACCAGTAAAGTCGACTTCACATTGAGATGATTCATTTTACTTCTGATGCCACAACGAAGGACTAACTACAAAAAAAACATCACAATAGTTTCAGAGAAATTCCAGAGATATGAAGTAACAACTATAAAAATACAGAAAAATTAAAGTTCTTGTTCTTCTGGAATAACCTCAGTTCGACTCACTGAAAAATGTTCACTTTTTGATATTTTTTCATCAGGCTATGGTCAGCAATCCGGCTACGGCCTCGTGCATGATCCAGCGTGCAGGCAACGATTTGGCTATTACCAGACTAACGGAACATGTGACGCCTACATAGAATGCCGGGTAAGTCGTATTCTTGAGCAGTGACTCATAGATAGATAGATAGATAGATAGATAAACGCTTTATTGCACACCAATGAAAACAATCACTAAAATATACATTTAACTTAAATCGAGTACAATGGGCGTCTTGTCACTTAAAGCGATTTCTTCCAGACAACCGTTGTATGGAGAGGATAACATCAGTGTCTCTTAGTATCTGTGAAACAGGAAATGTTATTCAAAGTGAGCTTTTACTCATTTTATCCTGATCGAGATAGTAGATTAATTACTTTTGGCACTTTGTCGAAAACTTTGGCGGCATTATAATATCCTACGTATATAAGCAGGTAGAAATAGGTATATTGACATAAATAAATTCCTCAGAAAATTAATTATTATGATATGGTCCTAATAATTTCCGAGTATGACACAATTGCATACTGCACGGAACTGCATTTCCAAAGCGCTGCGCCTCGTTTAGGTGATAAAGTATAATTATGCAAAAAATCACACCAATACAGATTGATGTGATGTTATACACCAATACGAATAGGTTCCTTGCAAAATTGTCGTATGATGTAGCGCTGGCCTCTGGTGTCAGAATTTGTCGGGTTTCCCGAGGGCTGCCCTGACATGGCTTAATTAGTGGTAAAGTTGCTTATAAGACTTTATTAACGGGGAATAATTTGCATGAGATTGTCGTTTCGTTTTGTTAGAGCTTCCGGCAATCTGCGAAGTTGTGCCCAGATGGCATGAATTTCAACCCCGACACCAGCTGGCCCGAGTACCCTTGCGGCTACCCTAAGGACGTCCCGTGCCGCGGTCGGGCATCTCTTCGTAAGTAGTAAACAACCAGCATGCTAACTTCGTAAATAACTACTTACTTCTGTTAACCCGTCGAATGTGTTTATAAGCAATTCTTTTGTTTTTCATGGGCTTTATTTAGCTTGACCTGTTTTGTTTGAGTCAAATCTAGTAATTGAAATTTTACCCCCTTCCTGTTGACCGATTGATTTGAAATTTGGTACACACTCTGCTAACAATACAATAATGTATATAATTTAGTATAATTGTAAATCTAAAATGGCCGCCGTCACAAAATGGCGGTTTTTTTTCAAACCCCTCAGTATGGGTATCAAATGAAAAATCTTAACTAGTAGAATACATTACACCATGAAAATTCTAAATCCAAGATGGCCGCCACCACAAAATGGCGGTATACTTTATTTCCAATTTCCTCAATATGGGTTATCTAATGATAGGGCTTAATTATTAGAATACAGCATTTTAGAGAAATTCCAAATTAAAGATGGCTGCCACCACAAAATGGCAGATTACTTTTTTAGTTTTCAATCCCAAAACAAAACAAAATCGTGGGGCGAGTCGAATCTTAGCGTAACCTGAGTAATAAAAATTCGACTCGCCCCATATAAAACTGTTAAAAGAAAAGAAAAAAGTTCAAACGTTCGCGCGTCGGTCAGAGTGCATTAAAGTAACTAAATTTCACAAATGAAAAAAGAAATGCTATTTCAGAACCAGCTAAGCTGACAACGGAATGTCCTCACCAATACGGCTTGTTCCCTATCGCTGAGGGCGCATTCTCTCCACGTGAGCGCTGCAGTAAATACCTGAAGTGCTCGCAAGGCAAAGCCGTCGTCAAGGACTGTCCATTTGGCTTAGCTTTCAATCCTGCGATCCGGCGGTGCGACTTGCCAGAGCAATTCCCATCTTGCAAACGTAAGTTTATTGAAAAGCACTTTACAGATTTTCTGCCTCAAGAATTTGGAATACCATTACCCTTTGATACTCATGTCTAAAACGTAGTGGTTGTATTCTCATTGCCCTCTGAAGTATGTACAATATTCAGACAAGCTTTTAAGTATTAATCTCCGCATCGTCCGCTCAAGTGCGTTAATTTAAATGACAGGAGACCGGGTGCGGAGCTGTCAAAATAGAGAGGGGAGACCCACCTGCTGGCAGCTACCTTGCGTAAACAAACCGTTTTTATGACCGCTTCATACGGTTGTTTATGAAACAAACGACTGTTCTGTGTAGTTAAAATAATATACAATAGATTTGCAGTGTTATTTTAGTACATTTCAAATTGTTGCCCAACCCACTTGAACTTTGCGCGCTTGGCCACAATTGTTGCCAGACGCACGTGAGCGGTGAGTCCAGCCATTTAATAAATAATTTGGAAATTAAAACTGTTTGTTAATTTATATTTTGCAGATTTCCTTGGATTCAAATGCCCTGCTCCTCCACTAGGAAATGATGGCCAACCTCTAGACATTGTCCAAAACTATCAGTGAGTTCATTTGAAATATGTTCTAACTTACATTCTCAAGATTTCCCCGCCAAGATATAATTTGGGGCATGTTTGTTAAAAAACAAACATGCCCCAAATTATCCCGATTAGCTATACGGCTGAAACTTTAAGAGTAGCTCACAACTTGATGACAATGTATAAAAAAACGAGTTTTTAGATTACGTTTTTAATCTACATTTGCTGCTTTTTCATGATGCTCTCAAAAAAAGATTAATATTTAAAAAAAAGCTGAATTATTGTATATTTTTTGTTTTAAAGTAAACTGACACGAAGAACTTGCTAAAAACAGATCAACCAGTCTAGTATAGGGTAGACTGGGTACGGTTGAAACGATTTCACTTTAATCGTTCATAGTATTGTTGCTTATAAGCCATGCAACAATTATATGTCAAATTCAAGAGCGTGTTTCTAACTATGAAAGGGCTTTACCGTTTTAGTTCCTAGAGTGCTTCTTTCAGAATTACACAAATCAAAAAGAACAGTGTTCCCCATGCCAGGGGCGCAGGCGATTGAAACACAAAAATACAATACGGCCTCCTATAAACAAAAACCGCGCATGGGAATGGCGCAATACAGAGATTCATATTCGGACCTGTCATCCGCTTCGTTCTCCTGTTGCGTGTAACCGTTCGCGAGATATTTGTTTTGTTTCAACCGTCCTTTGTTTTAATCGTACCTATTCTACCCTAGCGTGATACTATATACTACTGAAATTGTACGGGTTTTTGAGTCCTTATCCTTAACTCCTTATTGGAGTACTGTGCTTGTACACAGTATTCCGATTAAGAGTTCCACTGCTTAGCAGTACACAATAAATGACGCATAATACGTGCGGAAGCAAAATACTGCGTGCGGTTAGGTGGAACATTATAATAAACGTGGCGCATCAACGTACGTCTCGTCTGATGATTGAATGGGCTTGGGGGAATCAAATTATGTATTTCCAACGCTCATTATTAACGGCTTCTATTGCTGATCCTCTTTTTCCTATGTTTTCCCAGGTACAGTCCAGGAGAATGCCGAAACTTCTGGTCTTGCCAGCAAGGCCGCGCGCGGGTGCTCTCCTGCGACTGCGGGGAAGCGTTCGATACCCGCAAGGGACGGTGCGAGCGGGAGGAACTGGTGGATTGCAACTACCTGGAAAAACCATGCGTCGGAAAATAAGATTTAACCTAATAGTTAGTTAGTATAGTTTTACCACCTCGTAGCTGGGACTTTATTCAAGTTGAAATAAATTGAAAATGCATTATTTTTGATTAATTTCTCGCTATTAGGGTCGGAAAGTATACCTTATTTTCTTTCCACATTTGAAGTAACATTTTATTGTTTTGCCACAAGTTTAAGCTCTTGGAACTCATATAGAGACAAGTGTGTTCATTAGAATACATTACAATAAAGGTTCTCGAATGGCGACCACGAACAAGCAAACGAAGTGTGGGGAGACCCCCCCTCACACGATGGACCGACGACATTGTAGCCATCGCAGGAAGTCGGTGAATGGAGGTAGCACAAGATCGCTCGTCATGGCGCTCTTTGGGGGAGGCCAATTTTCAGCAGTAGACTTCTAAAGGCTGACATGATGACAATAAAGGAACGTCGACAGCGCACCCATGCACACACGCCGGGCGGCCGCCGGAATCGAGCGGCAAACGTAACGTATTTATGTTACTGTAAAAGCCCGAACTAAAGTAAATCTTAAAATTTATTCGCAACATCTAAGATTTACCATATTTAAAGGTAAGAAATCGGATACTTATGTGATCATTCTGTGTTCATTTTGTTCATTTACCACCTATCACATGTAAATTGTAAATCTTAAGATTTACCGCAGATATACGGTTAATGTTGAATAAGACTAACTTAACCTAACCTAACCTTATCTTTACATAAACTTTACATAATCGCTTTCCCACGGTATCCATAAGCTAATGAAGCTATTCTTACCACATCAATGGCAAAAAAATTATAGCCTTACCTAATTATTATTTTTTGTCCTCTTTGATACCACCGAGCTTTGGGGACAGCCAGGTGGTTATGTCGGACTCTTACCGATTAAAATCCCACGGTGTTCCACACTACGCCTTGTGCCTGAGCTACTAACCTAACCAAAAGTGACATTTACCAGCCGTCACTGGTAAAACCTGCACTAAATTCAGATGGTGAAAGTCCGAAAACAACGATTTACTAACATTTAATGATGCTTTGGTCATTGTTTTTGTACTTAGTAACATCTAAGTAAAGGAATGAGAAAGAGGAGAGATGGATCTCTCTTAAATGGGAGTACTATGAGGGGATTATTACCGAAATCCCCACCAGAACGTCCCCACCAGTGGGGATTTGGTATGTACGTTTTACGCCATTGAGTGATGTAACAACTAGGCAGTTAGGAGGTTTTACCTCTTAACGTTATATTATGACGTAACGCTTGAAGATAAAACCAAAAGTTATCAATATATATAGGTTAAGAGTGAGATAGGTCTCACGTATTTGCGTAGAGCAAACCTCCTTCCTCAGAGCATTACGAGCTGTGACGTAATGCTCAGAGGAAAGATGTATAGACATAGTAGAATGTTGTTAACCCTTAAAGAAAGACTGGACTGTAGAGGTAAGGTTTTAATCTAACAGATTGTAAGATTATTAATTATTTTTATTTTATTTTATTTATTTGGGATAAAAAACAGTAATACAGCAAATACTTAACTAAAAATAAATTAATTTAACTACTAGCTGTTTTACCCACAGCATTATCCACCAGTTACTACATAAAATAGCAGTCTCTGCTGAAAAAAGCAGTCTGTGTGTAACAAAAAAAAAAAATGTGCTAGTTCGAAATAGTGTCAAATATTTCTAGTTGATCTGTGGAGTAATCAGGTGCCTTGGGGCACTATAGCTTTCCATACCAGATCACAACGGTCGAGCTTCCTTTCAATTATCAGCAGTCTTGATCTTCCACTGGCTATTTTCTCCGAAGCACTCCGATGACAGGTGATGTCACTCTTCTGGCGAAGACGACTTCGCCAGAAGAGTGCCATGTGAATGACACCTGTCATCTCTCGTTAACGACGACGTTAATGATGAGGAGTTGGTGTAATATGGCCACTTCTTACGGTGATCTAAGAGTTAAGAGGGATTATTTTAAAAATATTTTAGCAAATTCCAGGGTGTGATGACTTTACCGGTTTCCATTTGTATTAAATGTTGAATGTAATTGTTTTATTAAACAAAAACACTCAAGAATTTTATTAATTTAAAGAAATCACTTCCTACTTCATTTTTATATTTTTAATGCACTTTTACAATAGACATAGACTTAGGACTTTAAACAGGAAGTAAGGTAATTCATTCGCCCAAAAGTCTTTGTTGACAGCGGACCTGTGTCGTTTGAGTATTTTTTTTTATTTCATCATTTATTTGTTGAATTTAGTGCAGTTATCGACTTCTCTCTTACTATCTTGTGGAGTTCCCCGTATACCTTGGCGGCCATATTGCTTTGTGTATCCCCGTCCTTGTTGGATGTCCAGGTTTTTGGCGAAGACGAAGACGTCGAATATACTTACCTACCTGCTTCGAGTGGACCGTACTGATGTGTGCCACAAATTCCACAAATCCGGAATGACTTGAATGCGCTGCGTTCTCCTCAATTAGCCTTTGATAAGAAGATTCTGTTGCTGGAGACTAAACAAAATGAGCATTCCCAGGATATCGGAACTTTAAAGGACTCCTGTCAATTCAACGCCGCACAATGCCAGGACCTCAAGACCCATTTGCATGAGTTGCAGGGCACGGTGATAACGTCATCGCGTGCTGAAGAATCTGTTTCTTCATTGGAACATAAAATTGACGTGTTGGATCAGCAAGCTAGAGCCTGCAACATAGAAATTAGCAACGTCCCTGAGAGGCGTGGGGAGAACCTGATTAGTTTAGTTTTAACAATCGATACCAAAATAAACTATTAGCGAAAAATACATTATTGCAGTACATCGGGTGCCTCAAATGACTGTAAATAAAAATAGGCCGAAAAACATAGTGGTCAGGTTCTCCTCTGTCCCTTTCCGTGACAATGTAGTTAGTGCCTACCGTAGGGCGAAGGGGTTGAAGTCAGACCATCTTGGGTACGTCTTGTATCGTTTATATAAACGAGCATCTCACTTTAACGAATAAAATGTTATTTCGCGAGTCCCGTAATGAGGCCCGTAAACATAACTATAAACATATCTGGATCAAGCACTCGATCATACTGGCTCGTAAAACTGATACATCGGCTGTTATTGGCATTCGACATCCTAAAGATATCCCGAAACTTGCCACTGAATCACACAGCGATACAGCTTATAAGCCTACTTAGTACGTTAGCACGTCGTTGCTGTGGTTAATAATGAATAAATATAATTTTTTGTCTCTCCAATCTACGTGGTGTGGTGGTGATGTGTACGCCTCTTTGCTACGTGTTTACATGGCACTGTTCACAGTAAATTTGATTGTTTAGATATTACGAACCAACTGTGTTATATTTGTCCAAGAACTGTTCTACGCAGACAAGTGCGCTCAACACGACTGCTAACTATTAATTCAAGACGTGCTAAAACCAATGCTGGTTCGCGTTTACCCCTACGCCAATTAGTTAATAATTATAATGCTCAATTCGAGGCTATAGATATATTTGCCCTTTCTGGGCCAAGGTTTAAGAAAGCTGTGTTTATCTCCCTCAATACTGCAATACTGAATGTTAATCTTAGTTTTGAATAAAGTTCTTGTGAATATCTAAATTGTAAGTTCACTTTATTTACTACTTGTTTATTTGCACATTTTTTTTTTTTTTTTTTTGTTACACACAGACTGCTTTTTTCAGCAAAGACTGCTATTTTATGTAGTAACTGGTGGATAATGCTGTGGGTAAAACAGCTAGTAGTTAAATTAATTTATTTTTAGTTAAGTATTTGCTGTATTACTGTTTTTTATCCCAAATAAATAAAATAAAATAAAAATAATTAATAATCTTACAATCTGTTAGATTAAAACCTTACCTCTACAGTCCAGTCTTTCTTTAAGGGTTAACAACATTCTACTATGTCTATACATCTTTCCTCTGAGCATTACGTCACAGCTCGTAATGCTCAGAGGACGGAGGTTTGCTCTACGCAAATACGTGAGATCTATCTCACTCTTAACCTATATATATATTGATAACCTTTGGTTTTACCTTCAAGCGTTACGTCATAATATAACGTAAAGAGGTAAAACCTCCTAACTGCCTAGTTGTTACATCACTCAATGGCGTAAAACGTACATACCAAATCCCCACTGGTGGGGACGTTCTGGTGGGGATTTCGGTAATAAACCCCTCATAGTACTCCCATTTAAGAGAGATCCATCTCTCCTCTTTCTCATTCCTTTACTTAGATGTTACTAAGTACAAAAACAATGACCAAAGCATCATTGAATGTTAGTAAATCGTTTTTTTCGGACTTTCACCATCTGAATTTAGTGCAGGTTTTACCAGTGACGGCTGGTAAATGTCACTTTTGGTTAGGTTAGTAGCTCAGGCACAAGGCGTAGTGTGGAACACCGTGGGATTTTAATCGGTAAGAGTCCGACATAACCACCTGGCTGTCCCCAAAGCTCGGTGGTATCAAAGAGGACAAAAAATAATAATTAGGTAAGGCTATAATTTTTTTGCCATTGATGTGGTAGGAATAGCTTCATTAGCTTATGGATACCGTGGGAAAGCGATTATGTAAAGTTTATGTAAAGATAAGGTTAGGTTAGGTTAAGTTAGTCATATTCAACATTAACCGTATATCTGCGGTAAATCTTAAGATTTACAAATTACATGTGATAGGTGGTAAATGAACAAAATGAACACAGAATGATCACATAAGTATCCGGTTTCTTACCTTTAAATATGGTAAATCTTAGATGTTGCGAATAAATTTTAAGATTTACTTTAGTTCGGGCTTTTACAGTAACATAAATACGTTACGTTTGCCGCTCGATTCCGGCGGCCGCCCGGCGTGTGTGCATGGGTGCGCTGTCGACGTTCCTTTATTGTCATCATGTCAGCCTTTAGAAGTCTACTGCTGAAAATTGGCCTCCCCCAAAGAGCGCCATGACGAGCGATCTTGTGCTACCTCCATTCACCGACTTCCTGCGATGGCTACAATGTCGTCGGTCCATCGTGTGAGGGGGGGTCTCCCCACACTTCGTTTGCTTGTTCGTGGTCGCCATTCGAGAACCTTTATTGTAATGTATTCTAATGAACACACTTGTCTCTATATGAGTTCCAAGAGCTTAAACTTGTGGCAAAACAATAAAATGTTACTTCAAATGTGGAAAGAAAATTAGGTATACTGTCCGACCCTAATAGCGAGAAATTAATCAAAGATAATGCATTTTCAATTTATTTCAACTTGAATAAATTCCCAGCTACGAGGTGGTAAAACTATACTAACTAATTATTAGGTTAAATCTTATTTTCCGACGCATGGTTTTTCCAGGTAGTTGCAATCCACCAGTTCCTCCCGCTCGCACCGTCCCTTGCGGGTATCGAACGCTTCCCCGCAGTCGCAGGAGAGCACCCGCGCGCGGCCTTGCTGGCAAGACCAGAAGTTTCGGCATTCTCCTGGACTGTACCTGGGAAAACATAGGAAAAAGAGGATCAGCAATAGAAGCCGTTAATAATGAGCGTTGGAAATACATAATTTGATTCCCCCAAGCCCATTCAATCATCAGACGAGACGTACGTTGATGCGCCACGTTTATTATAATGTTCCACCTAAACGCACGCAGTATTTTGCTTCCGCACGTATTATGCGTCATTTATTGTGTACTGCTAAGCAGTGGAACTTTTAATCGGAATACTGTGTACAAGCACAGTACTCCAATAAGGAGTTAAGGATAAGGACTCAAAAACCCGTACAATTTCAGTAGTATATAGTATCACGCTAGGGTAGAATAGGTACGATTAAAACAAAGGACGGTTGAAACAAAACAAATATCTCGCGAACGGTTACACGCAACAGGAGAACGAAGCGGATGACAGGTCCGAATATGAATCTCTGTGTTGCGCCATTCCCATGCGCTGTTTTTGTTTATAGGAGGCCGTATTGTATTTTTGTGTTTCAATCGCCTGCGCCCCTGGCATGGGGAACACTGTTCTTTTTGATTTGTGTAATTCTGAAAGAAGCACTCTAGGAACTAAAACGGTAAAGCCCTTTTTCAGTTAGAAACACGCTCTTGAATTTGACATATAATTGTTGCATGGCTTATAAGCAACAATACTATGAACGATTAAAGTGAAATCGTTTCAACCGTACCCAGTCTACCTTATACTAGAATGGTTGAACTGTTTTTAGCAAGTTCTTCGTGTCAGTTTACTTTAAAACAAAAAATATACAATAATTAAGCTTTTTTTTAAATATTAATCTTTTTTTGAGAGCATCATGAAAAAGCAGCAAATGTAGATTAAAAACGTAATCTAAAAACTCGTTTTTTTTATACATTGTCATCAAGTTGTGAGCTACTCTTAAAGTTTCAGCCGTATAGCTAATCGGGATAATTTGGAGCATGTTTGTTTTTTAACAAACATGCCCAAATTATATCTTGGCGGGGAAATCTTGAGAATGTAAGTTAGAACATATTTCAAATGAACTCACTGATAGTTTTGGACAATGTCTAGAGGTTGGCCATCATTTCCTAGTGGAGGAGCAGGGCATTTGAATCCAAGGAAATCTGCAAAATATAAATTAACAAACAGTTTTAATTTCCAAATTATTTATTAAATGGCTGGACTCACCGCTCACGTGCGTCTGGCAACAATTGTGGCCAAGCGCGCAAAGTTTAAGTGGGTTGGGCAACAATTTGAGATGTACTAAAATAACACTGCAAATCTATTGTATATTATTTTAACTACACAGAACAGTCGTTTGTTTCATAAACAACCGTATGAAGCGGTCATAAAACCGGTTTGTTTACGCAAGGTAGCTGCCAGCAGGTGGGTCTCCCCTCTCTATTTTGACAGCTCCGCACCCGGTCTCCTGTCATTTAAATTAACGCACTTGAGCGGACGATGCGGAGATTAATACTTAAAAGCTTGTCTGAATATTGAACATACTTCAGAGGGCAATGAGAATACAACCACTACGTTTTAGACATGAGTATCAAAGGGTAATGGTATTCCAAATTCTTGAGGCAGAAAATCTGTAAAGTGCTTTTCAATAAACTTACGTTTGCAAGATGGGAATTGCTCTGGCAAGTCGCACCGCCGGATCGCAGGATTGAAAGCTAAGCCAAATGGACAGTCCTTGACGACGGCTTTGCCTTGCGAGCACTTCAGGTATTTACTGCAGCGCTCACGTGGAGAGAATGCGCCCTCAGCGATAGGGAACAAGCCGTATTGGTGAGGACATTCCGTTGTCAGCTTAGCTGGTTCTGAAATAGCATTTCTTTTTTCATTTGTGAAATTTAGTTACTTTAATGCACTCTGACCGACGCGCGAACGTTTGAACTTTTTTCTTTTCTTTTAACAGTTTTATATGGGGCGAGTCGAATTTTTATTACTCAGGTTACGCTAAGATTCGACTCGCCCCACGATTTTGTTTTGTTTTGGGATTGAAAACTAAAAAAGTAATCTGCCATTTTGTGGTGGCAGCCATCTTTAATTTGGAATTTCTCTAAAATGCTGTATTCTAATAATTAAGCCCTATCATTAGATAACCCATATTGAGGAAATTGGAAATAAAGTATACCGCCATTTTGTGGTGGCGGCCATCTTGGATTTAGAATTTTCATGGTGTAATGTATTCTACTAGTTAAGATTTTTCATTTGATACCCATACTGAGGGGTTTGAAAAAAAACCGCCATTTTGTGACGGCGGCCATTTTAGATTTACAATTATACTAAATTATATACATTATTGTATTGTTAGCAGAGTGTGTACCAAATTTCAAATCAATCGGTCAACAGGAAGGGGGTAAAATTTCAATTACTAGATTTGACTCAAACAAAACAGGTCAAGCTAAATAAAGCCCATGAAAAACAAAAGAATTGCTTATAAACACATTCGACGGGTTAACAGAAGTAAGTAGTTATTTACGAAGTTAGCATGCTGGTTGTTTACTACTTACGAAGAGATGCCCGACCGCGGCACGGGACGTCCTTAGGGTAGCCGCAAGGGTACTCGGGCCAGCTGGTGTCGGGGTTGAAATTCATGCCATCTGGGCACAACTTCGCAGATTGCCTGGAATTGCCTGATTGATTGGAAGCTCTAACAAAACGAAACGACAATCTCATGCAAATTATTCCCCGTTAATAAAGTCTTATAAGCAACTTTACCACTAATTAAGCCATGTCAGGGCAGCCCTCGGGAAACCCGACAAATTCTGACACCAGAGGCCAGCGCTACATCATACGACAATTTTGCAAGGAACCTATTCGTATTGGTGTATAACATCACATCAATCTGTATTGGTGTGATTTTTTGCATAATTATACTTTATCACCTAAACGAGGCGCAGCGCTTTGGAAATGCAGTTCCGTGCAGTATGCAATTGTGTCATACTCGGAAATTATTAGGACCATATCATAATAATTAATTTTCTGAGGAATTTATTTATGTCAATATACCTATTTCTACCTGCTTATATACGTAGGATATTATAATGCCGCCAAAGTTTTCGACAAAGTGCCAAAAGTAATTAATCTACTATCTCGATCAGGATAAAATGAGTAAAAGCTCACTTTGAATAACATTTCCTGTTTCACAGATACTAAGAGACACTGATGTTATCCTCTCCATACAACGGTTGTCTGGAAGAAATCGCTTTAAGTGACAAGACGCCCATTGTACTCGATTTAAGTTAAATGTATATTTTAGTGATTGTTTTCATTGGTGTGCAATAAAGCGTTTATCTATCTATCTATCTATCTATCTATGAGTCACTGCTCAAGAATACGACTTACCCGGCATTCTATGTAGGCGTCACATGTTCCGTTAGTCTGGTAATAGCCAAATCGTTGCCTGCACGCTGGATCATGCACGAGGCCGTAGCCGGATTGCTGACCATAGCCTGATGAAAAAATATCAAAAAGTGAACATTTTTCAGTGAGTCGAACTGAGGTTATTCCAGAAGAACAAGAACTTTAATTCTTCTGTATTTTTATAGTTGTTACTTCATATCTCTGGAATTTCTCTGAAACTATTGTGATGTTTTTTTTGTAGTTAGTCCTTCGTTGTGGCATCAGAAGTAAAATGAATCATCTCAATGTGAAGTCGACTTTACTGGTTCAAAAAACTATTAAAATTATTATTCAAAACCAAAATACCCGCTCAATATTGAAAATGTACTTTCACTAGGTTTACTAGGTTTGTCTGACTGAGACTATTAAATTCTTCTTCTTTTTATTCTCGATTTGTAAATAGGTCATAAAATAAGATAACTTACTTGCTGCTGCAAGGAACAGCACCAAAAAAAAGTGTTGGAACATGTTCAGTTCTGTTCTCTTGCTTCTCGATACACTTATCGAATGATTTCAATTGGATCTTTCAATCAATTTATACAAAAATAGTTTGTTCAATATTGAATTTACCCAATATCGATTAGATAACACAATGGTTAGTGGTTAAACAATAAAACAGACATCATAGAAACACATTTCTTACCGTTTGATAAAAACTCCATTAGAGCGGATATATAATAAGTAGAATCATAATAAAGTTTGCATGAGGATCCTATGTAGGTAGATATCTACTTGCTATAAGAATATATGAATAGGATTCAAATTTGACTAAAGATTTGGATAACATACGCATCTTATTAAATACATATCTAATTATTTACAAAACTATGTATGTGCATAATGAAAAAGTGATTTTATGGCAAATCGAATGTAGGACATCTCTTGTTTCAGAAGTGCTGGTCGAATTTCTCGACACATCAGCCTTAACGATATCATTGACCTGGCTTACCAGCTTAATGAGGCAGTCGTTCTCGAACCGAATGGTCTGATGCGTGACGATGGTATAATACCTGATGGTATGAACCTTGTCCAATGGAAGATGGGGTGGCCTCTAAGTGGGGGACGCTACTAGTTTCGAGACCCGGGCAGCATCACATCTTTTTGAGACACAGGAGTAAGGCTGGGCTGCCGCTACTACGAAAGAGCAGCTCAAGCGGCGAAAGTATGCTATCCTCAGTAGTGCCATAAGAATAAGTAATAACACTACTTGTTCATATGGTAGTGTTACATATAAGCCTTAATTGATTGGTAAACCGCTGTTGATATGAACCTAATTATTTCACCACCTGATACAATGGCCACTAGAAATGAGAAAACATATTATGCTTGAATTTCTCGTCGATTAAGAAAAAAAACACAATTAGATAATAAATATAAATAAATAAATATATTCGGGAAAATTCCACACCAATTACCTAGCCCCAAACTAGGATACCATGTACTATGGGCACTAGATAGATAATGGATAAACATACATACATATATACGTATATCAACATCCATGACTCGGAAACAATCATTTCTGCTCATCACACAAATGGTTGCACCTTGCAGGATTCGAACCCGTGACTGTTTGATTTCGTTCCTACAGTTACTAGCCACTAGACCAACCAGCCGTCAAATAATGGCGAGCGATGGTGGCCCAATGGTTCTATTGTGCAATTTCGAATCCAACAATACCGGGTTCAATACCTAGGCTCCGCACCAAAGACTTTTCTGAGTTATGTGCGGTTTTCCATCACTCCGTGCTTCGGAAGGCACTTTAAGCTATCGGTCCCGGCTGTTATTGATAATAGCAGTCGTTAAACCATGTCAGAAGCCCTCGGGCGGCTTGAAAATCTCTGACATCAGAGGCCATGTTATTTGCATTTATTTGCAGTTTATTTGCAGTTGCTGCTCAGGGTTCCGTAACATATGATGGCGGATCCTACATTCGCTACCAAGGTGCACTGCGGGACCTATTTATAAACATCGATAGCAACCAACGCTACGGCAACCCAGCTGGCAATAGACTCTGGCATTCATTTGATTGCGGCAAAACATTGCCAGCTGCTACTTGCAGCTTCAGCGTCAACGTATTTCCTCAGCCAATTTATGACTACCCCGGAAACAATTCTACACCATGCGCCGACGATCCTTATCAAGACAAATCAAATGAGCCCAAACTCAAAAGGGTTCCATCAATTTGTTGTTGAGTTCCTGTGACTACCTTCCGGCTCCGTCATCAGACCCTGGATACCACATAACACCAGAGAATTCATCAAGACAAACCAAATGAGCCCAAACTTGAAGAGGGTTCCATCATTTTGTTGTTGAGTTCCTGTGACTTCCTTCCGGCTCCATCATCAGACCCTGGATACTACATAACACCAGAGAATTCATCAAGACAAACCAAATGAGCCCAAACTTGAAGGGGGTTCCATCATTTTGTTGTTGAGTTCCTGTGACTTCCTTCCGGCTACATTATCAGACCCTGTATACGACATAAAAGCAGAGAATTCACCAAGACAAACAAAATGAGCCCAAACTCGAAGGGATTCCATCATCCGATTGTGTAGTTCATTTAACTACTACTACTACTACTACTACTGTAGTTTTTTAATTGTCATCAGAACTACATCCATGTACAAAACTTGAGCATCTATGGACGTCCTCAAAATTGTACAAAATTGACTTGCAATCCAGTTCTATACATAATAACACAATAAATAAAATTAATGCTACTAAACCAATTTTGATGAAATTTATACAGTACCACACTAGAGGTGTTCTTATTGAATTGCTGCCACGCGCGCACGCGCATGTATGCGCTAAGTACTGCGCAATGTTTGATTTAGCTCCACCCGATGATCATGTACTTATTCAAGTAAAAACAATTGTCTAATTAGGTTCAGAAAAACCAAGATAAAAACATAATCTAATAAACAAATATATTTTGTAATGAAACTACTGAACCAATTTTGATAAAGTTTAAATGGGACTACACGAAAAGTTTACCCTTTTGAATAAAAATGCAATAATCTAAATCAGTTTAGATATCTTAGAGATAAACATAAAATCAAGGCAATTTATACAAATTAAGGCAAATTCGACTGGATTTACTCAAAAAACTATTTATTCTCGAAAAACTGTTACACAAATTTTGATACAATTTATATGGAACCATTTGGAGAGTATACCCTTTCTAACAAAATAAGAATTTGTCAAAATCGGTTGTTAGTTGACGGAGAAATCGACCGACATACATAAAAAATAAACAAAAAAATTCATACATACATTCGTACTCATTTTGTGAAGTCGCCTAAAAAGGAAAGATACGCTTTAATGTATGGTAAATAAAAACTGAACTAGATATACGAGTAACTACAGGAAATCACGTTCAAACTGCTACATTCCCACCGTCGTGCTTCATGTGCAATTGTGTAATTGTTAATCAATAGCTAAGATAGTGAGACATACGCAGATTGTAGCACGAATGAGTGTTACTGCTAATACGCACTACTCATACGCCACTCTGATTGTGAATGAGGCTAAAGAAGGCCAATTGTGTGCTTTGCACGAAACCACCAAATTTATGCGATCCACTTCCGAGGAGCTGAAACCTTTCTAATCTTCCCACTTTAGCTACATGATTTAAATAAAAAAATAACTATAATTTTTTTTTTTTGCATTGTCACATTTTACTTTATTAAGATTTACTTTTTATTGCTTTTTCATCGGTTTGTGAGCTACTCTGAAAGTTCAGCCGGATAGCAATGCAATACAAATACAAATATTTATTTCGGTAAAACCTAATCTAAGATACATTTCATGGTTTGAGACCCTCTTTTAAGTATGGAGATAACTGTGTTAGAGGGTCTCGCTCTTCCATGGTAAAATATTACTATATTAAGTACAAAAACAAAAATAGGATTTAATTTATTATAAAAGTTAAGAAATTAAGGTAAAAAATAATTAAGTAAAATAAGATACTGCAAGTTAAATTAATGAAAGATTAGGTCTTATTATTTATGTCTATGATAAGTTACAGTTAGAGATTTACATATATGTTTACAACATTGTTTTGTGTGTAAAGTGTATGTGTGTAGTGTATGGGTGCTCCTTATCTCATACAAATATCACAGATCTCATAAAAAGCATGAGTATTTCAGGAGCACCCATGTGTGAGTAGATGAGTGTGTGAAGTTTGTGTATGTTACGAAACAATTTCCAGTAGTTTTTCAGTTTCCTCGTAGTTTATTGACAATAGCCATTCATTAAGGATTTTTTTGCATTTATAATTATTCATAAGGCAGATACTCAAAGTTTTATTTATAGAATTGTAGAGGTAGGCCGATGTTGCCATGCATACTGAGATCGAGCAGTAATTCTATTAGCCACTCTATATATTTTTCGCTTGAGTTTTCCGGGGTTGAACTAAAGAGATTTTTGCCTTTTCAAAACAACATTTAGGATGTGAAGGTTTCTGACTGATAGTAGTCCTAAATCTCAGTAGACCATATCTATAGAGTATTGACAGGGCTTAAAAATACATCACTTTTAATAAATACCTCTGTGCTCTTTCGAGTTCCAAGAACTTTGTCTTAGTAGCTCCTCCCCAGACTGGTATACAATAATTTTGAATTGATTGTGCCAAAGGAATGTAGATTTGATTTATTAAGTCTTTGGGTGCGACATGACGTAACATTTTAAAAATCCAGATTAATTTACGAATCCTGTTCATCGGAAGTTCGATATGTGCATGCCAGGACAGACGCTGATCAATCATGATTGCTAGGTATTTTGTGGTTGCTACTTTATTGATTTTGAGGAGGGCCTTAATTCGATTGTATATTTACCCGACTATGGCGAAGCAATGGAAGGGTAATGAGTTTTACAGTCTATGTATGTACTGTTGTTACTCTTATGTATGTGGGTATATGGATTTTCCACCATAACGTCGCCCCTATTGGTCCAATTTTTGCAAGCGAGGTGTCAATCAATTCGTCTTCAGTATAGAGTGTCATAGGCTATTTTTTTACCTGACTACGGCGGAGCAATGAAAAGGTTATCTGTTCAAACCATTGTACGTAGAAAATGACTTAATGGATGAAACTAAAAACTTGGTCTGATTTTGACAAGCAAGGTGTCAATCGATTCGTCTTCGTCGCAAGAGTGTCATTGGTTGTTTTTTACCCAACCGTGGTCGGTTTTTAGTGTTGAACTTATGTCTTGTATAAAGTTGTTATTTATCTCATTTGGAAGTCTCATTGTTACTTGTATGTATGTATCTATGTATCTATGTATTTCTGTCTGTCCTGGAATCATGGAATTCAAATTTCAAGCACTTCCTGATAAGCTATCCCGCTGAGTTTTCAGGGTAGCTCACAAACCGATGAAACGGCAATAAAAAATAAATCTTAACAACGTAAAAAAAGAAAATGCAACAAAAAAATATGGCAATGCAATAAAACATATATATATATAAAAAACATAAAAAGAAGTATAAGCCTTATTTGTATTTTTTTACTTGTTTTTTATTTAAATCATGTAGTTCAAAGTGGGAAGATAAGATAGGTTTCTGCTCCTCAGGCGTCGACCGCATAAATTTGGTGCAAAGCACACAATTGTCCTTCTTTAGCTGCTTCATGTGCAATTGTGTAATTGTGCATCAATAGCAAAGATAGTGAGACATACGCAGATTGTATTGAAAAGACCGTTGCCCGGATAAGGAAACGGACCTCCTTCTCAGGTAAAGGCGAGGAATTAAAACAAGATGGTAAGTTCAATAACAAAGGGCTTTATTACAAAAAATAGAAAAAGCACAAATGAGTTATCAAATATTGGTACTCTCCCCTTTACTGAGGAATTCAAAAAGAAATATTTTACACTTAATTTAGTTTTTTCTGCATCAAAATAATTATAAACAGCAAGATCTTATAATAGGAAATATTACTAACTTAATACTCAAAACTCAAAATTCTCAAATATAATTACAATTTCCTCAAACATATAAATTATAGTACACAACTTCAGCCTGTACGGTATGAATCTACAATAGAATAGGCTAGTAAAAACTTAGAGAGTCTGTGCTCAGCAGATTAACATGTATTGGTCACAACGCAACTGAATAATCTTGTCTTTGCCTTAGAATGTTCTAAATTAAAAGAGAACTTGTGCAAACAGAGTGTGTGTATGTATGATTGTGTTTCCCAGAGGGAAATCAAACTCTAAAACAGAAAGTAAAACAGAAAATAAGACAGAAAATAAACAGAAAATATCTTTCAACAATATATTAACCCGCAAGTAGGCTTCCCTCACTACCGTAGCTCGCTGACTCAAAATGATTTGGAGTGGACCAACCTGGAAGCTTCCTGGGACGCCGTACCGTCGTCTTGCGTGCCGTCGCGGAACGCCTCCTTACTCCACTCGATCAGCTCCTACTGCTTCTCCACGAACGGTGCCTGGTATCTTCTACTGGACAGGTGGTGCGTTGGAGTCCTTCTGGAGTCCCTCGTAGACCGGCTTCTTCCACGAACGGTGGTGAGCCCCGGGTGATCGCGCACAGCAGCTCGCAGTGGTGACGACAATAGCCGACCGTAGATGCACGATTTTAACCTGGAAACCACGTTCCTTTGTGTTCAAATGTGTCTCGAGATGCCCGCCTTAGATAGACGCGGTGCAAAATCAAAACAGATATTTCGTTAGTACAATACTGAAATCACGGGAAATCACACTAACCTGGCTTTTGCACTTGTATACTTATTTCGCCTTTAACAGGGCTGCTTCGTTCTGGACAGCGTGCCTCGGTCGTTTTGTTCACACAAGAGAAACTGCGTGTTTTTCTGCTGCCTGGGCCGATCTTAATCACGTGCCAACTACGTGAACTAAATCCAGTTTTACGTCCGAAATCAAAATCCAATCCACAGGCTTCTCTCTTGTATATATACGAACTTTGGTTTGCACTTCGAGTAGCATTCTACTGAGAACTCGAACTTCCGGTATCCAGAAAACTCTAGAAAGAACTCTGCAACTTGCTTCGTAAAGCAGACCTTGTCGGCCTAGCAATACTGGTCACTGTCCTCCAGCCAGTTCTGGTACATACCAACCAGCATCCGGTGTTTACTTGAACAAGTTCATAGAAAAAAAAACCATCTCTCCGGAACTTTCATGCGATTTAGACATTATGTCAAAACCTTCCATGGTGTGACCATCGCAAGCGATTTCTAGATTTAAATTATTTTCGACATATGAAACGCTGCCTTCTGAATTTACGATTTGTTAGCCAACTTAAAGATGCGACCTATTCTGGATTTTTAAACAACCCATTCCTCGTCCAAAGTTATCCAGAGCCCGAAATATTCCTGGAACGTCAATTAATAATAGCAACACTCAGAAGCCCTGCTACTTGCCGTCAGAGGCCACCGCTTCGTTTACACCTTCCTTCTAGTTCACGCCTCTTGTCGCTAGCTGTCGCTGCGTGGATTAACCATTTTACCTATTTTTAGACAGTAGATGAAAACTTTTCCCTTTCACTCGCAGAGGCAAATTCAACCATTATTTATTGATTCTTAGATAGGCGAAATTATCAATCTGTCTTCAACAAGAAAAGCTTTCATTATTCCTTTAACGAAGAAAGTGGCGCACGCATGTTGGAGTTCGGCGTTTTTTTACAAACTCGGCGTCTGGTTTTCAGATACGGAGATAACACAACTTGATCTAATAGAAAAGACGCTGCTCCTCGCCAGATGGCGTTGTACCCAATACACCCCACCCAATCGAGATCTATAACAAAAATCTAACTTGGAGTCATGATTTAACATGTCACAGTATCACGAATGAGTGTTACTGCTAACACGCGCTACTCATACGTCACCCACACGCTTACGCACTCGTCCGCGGCCCAGACGGACTAACTTAGACTCGAGAATATAAATGTAATGTTAAATGTTAATTATAGGTTTTACCTAATATTTAATTGATAGTTCAAATTAATATTAATACAGAATTTATAGGCTTTACTTTATTAAAGGCTTTAATATCATTTTCATCATCATCATCGTCATCTTCATCATCATCATTATCATCATCATCATCATCATCGTCATCATCAGCTCGTGTCAGTCCACTGCTAGACATAGTAGGCCTCTCCCAAAGCACGCTTCTTAGCTCGATGTTCGGCTCTTCTCTTCCAACTGCTAAGGCACACAAAACAGAACACTCAATATAAATATGATAGACGATACCTACTGTTGTTTTGTTTTGTTTTTATTTGTCTCATTTCTCTCTTAGTTCTGTTTAATTCGTTTGCTTCTGCTAAAAGAATATAATCCTTATTATATGTACTGGCATTCTGGCGGTAGTTCCAACAACATATCAACACGGAATGGCATATGTCAATTGAATATGACGTTACCGCATACGATGCTCTACCTCTTTTTTGTGAGCGTTGTGTGCACAGCACACCAAAATGTCGTCACTCCTAACGTCGTGTGTCATGTCTCCTGACGTGCAGAATAAATGCGCATTTTAATCCGACTTTGTGCGCGCTGACAGTACACATAGCGCACATTGGTGCAATTTAATAGTAGGCCTCTCCCAAAGCACTCCACTGAGCTCGATGTTCGGCTCTTCTCTTCCAACTGCTAAGGCACACAAAACAGAACACTCTGAAAATAAACATGATAGATAGGTATGTACAAAATAGTTTTGGCCTAGACAGTGTCCCTAAAAATGTGCACTCAGCATGAAACAATTTTTGTTAACAAGCAGTTACCCAACGTCTTATGATATTTAACATAAATAACTAGCTGTACCCGCGGCTTCGCACGCGTGGTCTTTTCTTTAGGTTCAAAGTACCATAATGTGCTATTCCAGGACCAATATACCAACATTTGAACAAAATTTCTTCAGAAATACTTTTATCAATTGCTCAGCTTCTGACTCACCGGATTGAGATACCAATTAAGCCAGATTTAAATTAAACCCTAAAATATCTAATAATGAAAACTGCATTGCAATTGATCCAGTAGTTTTTACGTGATGCGTGAACAAACAAACATACAGACAAACAAAAAAAGGACCTTCGTAGTATAATATGAACTCGAGTTTCATATAAATTCATTCAGTAGTTTCGGCGTGATGCCTAGCCTAGATACAGACGACAGACAGAAAGACAGACAGATAGACAGACAGACAGATAGACAGATAGACAGACAGATAGATAGACAGACAAACAGCCAAAATTGAAAAAAAATACAGTTTTGGCTTCCAAAGTACGTTCAAAAATACGTTCCAAATAATAATGTCAAAATACCTTCAATGTACAGAATTGGACCCGTTACAGTTTTATTATAAGTATAGATATACTTGAAAATAGAAATTAATAAAATAAAATAAGAGTATTAATTAATACTTTTGCAGCAACAAGCATTGCAAGTATGCGCAAAAATATGAACCAACAATTTCACCATATTTGGAGAGGATAGCAAATCACCCCAAGGCATGGTTTGGCATCCTCTCAGAAGAAAGGATGGTTTAAATCTGTTTCTTAAATTTATAAAGATCTAAATTAAAGAGATCTACTTCATTGTTGTGTTTGACTAGAAGATAATTGTACTGGCAACACATCCGTACAATAGGATTGTAGAACGATGTAGAACGATGATTGGAAACTTTTGCAACACACAATCACACCCAGTACCAGAAATACAAACTTCCTGCGATGAATAAAATTGCCAGTTACTACTGCCAGGAATCAAACGCGGTACCCGTAGCGTAGAAATCCAGAGGCAGAACCACTAGAGAACAGTAATTTTCTTACCATATAAACTTGTTTTTAAATTTAAGTATTTCCAAATTTATCGATGATTGACTGCCAGCACTATTGTTTGCATTTTTATGTATCGAAGGCTATTTATGATGAATATTTTGTTATTTACTGCATAATTGCTGTGTAATTACAACAAAAGTAAATGATCTTCTGTTCTCGCCTAGTTTCATCCAGCGGAAATTTGGCCATGAATTTTCTTTAGCCAGCATATTTTTCGACTGGATTAAACCTCCCGCGTGGGAACGTGTTCCTATAGTAGGTGTGTAACTCAAAGGTATCGGCGCGTGATTTGTGTAGACTCAAATGACACACAAAAACATGGCCCTAGAAATTAGCAATGATTTAATGAGCTCTCGTTATTATTCCACAATGTAGGCAGAAAGGTTTAAGGGTCATTGCATTTGCTAAATGTGTTTCAAAAGCAAAAACTTTGTAAAATGCGTCAAGGTTAAACAGATTAAATGTGTAATTTTGTGAATTTGATGAGAGGAAAACCGATTGAAGAGATACATTGGTTCAGAGAAAAAAAGCTTAAGTGATTTTGTATTCTGAATTAGTTCAGAGTGAAACGACTAAAGTCACATCAATATGTATATCAGTGCAAAGTAAAATAATTCAACTGACGAACAATAATGAACCCAATCAAGGTAAAATGTATTATAGTACAATGTCATTTATTGTAGATCCAGGTAAAAAATATTGAATAAACTGTTGTCGAAAATAAAAAATAAGGCAAAAAAGTTCAAGTGAAAGGTAAGTAATATTTTGTTATATTTAAACAGACTTAAATACACATCTGAAAAAACCCCGGAAATTTTGTCGGTTAACGCTGCGATGTCAGAAATGGTATCCAAATTTGGAATGGAATCATGCACCAAGAAAAAGCTTTAATGTGCAATGAAACCAACTTAAACGACGCAGAAAAAATCGCTGATTCTAACGATATATATAACTCAATATCGCCAAATGTGGCGCTTGAATCAGGTAGGCTGTTACCCGTCGATATTTTTAAAATTATTATTATCCATCTATTTTAACTTTTAAACTTTAGCGATCGAGCACACAGGTGTTTAATTATGCAAAAAAAACATTCATAAGTAATGTTAATCGCGATAAGAAAGCTTTTAGGGTTCCATAGATTTAAAAAAGAACCCTTATAGTATCGTCATGGTCGTCTATATATCCTTCTGTCTGTATGTCACAGCAATTTTATTCAAATACGATTAACAATAAAAAGTAGAAATTTGGCACACATGTATAGACTACACTAACTGTACCCGCGGCTTCGCATGCGTGGTCTTTTCTTTTGGTTCAAAGTACCTTAATGTGCTATTCCAGGACCGATATACCAACATTAGATCAATATTTCTTTAGCCGTCGAAAATACTTTTATCAATTGCTCGGCTTCTAACTCACCGGATTGAGATACCAATTATACCAGATTTAAATCAAACCCTAAATTATCTAACAATGAAAACTACATTGTATCAGTTTTTACGTGATGCGTGAGTCACCCGACCCCACCTGATTCCAGTAATATAAACATTTACACACCGTGGACATCGGCAAGTGAGGTTAAAGGGAAGGGAATGTTAGTATAAAAGCCCTGGCAACACCTGCGGAGGTTTTCATTCCACTACTCGCCTTGAAGAGGCAACACATATCTATAAAGTGCTAATAAGTTAATAAGTCAATAGTGAACTTTAATAATTTGTAAAAAGTGAAATTAAAATAGTTTCTTTTTAAACTATACGTTTTGCGTTATTTTGACTGGCGCCCAACGTGGGGCCCAGCTAAGTAATTTTCAAGAAGTTCCAGAGTTTACGAGCTCACCTCCTGGCTCGCTTTAAAAATTACGGGATTGTTAAGTCTTTAAAACTGGGCAACTCCGCAAACAAATTCGTCGGAATAACTACACGGAAAAGGAATTAAAAAGGAAGGATATACTATGCTGCGACGTGTCTTCATCTGGAGCCAGCTGTAAGTACCCAGTAGCATTCATCCTGCCTCAAAATTCCTCTCCTACATTCACCTAAATTTGTGTATAACCTTAGATCTAGGCCTAAGCGTAGTAGTGGAATGAACGGCCCTCCTCCTGAGAACAATAGCGAGGGTTCACCAAGCTACATGCCAACAGCACCTAGTGAATCACAGGTCACACATAAAACAAGTATCGTTGGAGGTAGCACTCCTCAAAATGTAATGTTACTTCTAGATAAGTTAGATGGTAAGGCCGCTTTAATAGTATCTATGATAGACCACGGTTTCAACTGGGTTATCATACAGAATTCTTTGAAAGTTGAGTGTGGGGATAACAGAGAGTTCAATACTCTGTTAGTAGAGCTCTCCAATGTAAAGAAAAAACAAATTACAAAGAATTAATTTTTGAATTAAAACAAAAATTATTTTTTATAAAAAGCAAGCTAAACGACAAATATCAAAGTAATAAACAGTTAGTCGATGAGGTGATGGAACCGTACATTAATACGGCGCAAAACACTTTGAGAAATTCTTTGCCGTACCATGACCAAATTTACGTAAGCAACTGTAGTTTTAATATTCTGTTCAGAGAATATTGCAATTGGAAGCAGAGGGAAGGTTCGATAATATCAGACAAAAATTCTCAAATATTTTGCCACCACCACGAGTTTTGAATCAACCACAAAATTCACGTCATATAACTCCTATGCAAGGCCAGACACATTCGTATCCACCAACACAAAGGTCCATTATGCAGCGAATGAACAAAACGCCACAATATGCTGTTAGACCATCAAACAATGCAACGATTCCACAGTATCAAGTCGAAGTCAGTGGGTAACTAACAATGCTAATGGTAATGGGTTCTCTCGTCCACAGTATAAGTTCTTTCAACAACCTCATTCATCGAATCAATCCAAACAAATTGCGGATGCTTCAATGAGGACCGCTACTCAATTACGACCAGGGCAAATTAATTTAGGGAAAGGTAAAGTTGCTGATGAAATTTTCCATTATCCGGAAGACAACTAACAGGAGTCTGACGAAAACTTAGTTTCATTTTACGAAGAATATCAAGATTATGAGTATTATAATGACATTCCAGAATATAATGAATGCAACCAAAATTTTCAAGAAGACCAAAGTCACGAAGACGGATCATAGAATTTAATCATGTAAAATCCTATCTGCCTTACTTTGAAACTGACGAACCAAAATTAAAAATTTTAATAGATACCGGTAGTCAACAATCTTTTATAACAAATTCTGTTCAAAAGAAATATTTCCCGGAATTCTGGCAACCCGAAAAGTTTGTCGTTAGAACATCACACGGCATTACGTCACATAATGGCATTATAGAAACCCCCTTTTGGTGCCGATATTTTGGTGCAGACAAAGGTCCGATGAAATTTTATGTATACAATTTCAGTGACAAGTATGACGTTTTACTAGGGACCGATATGATCGAACAAATAGGCGCGAAAATTGATTTGAAAGAAAGAAAGTTAACTATGCCAGATCATGAATTAGTGATATTTCATATGACAGACGACGATAACCTAAATATTAAAGATTTGTGTAATACATACGACGATTTATTTACTGAAGACGTCACAAACAGTGCAACTACTAAAATAAAACATCATATTTGCACGATAAGTGAGGAACCTATTTATCAACGACCATTTCGACTGCCACAAACACAACAAGAAGAAATTCACAAACAAATCAGTAAATTATTGCAAGAAAAAATTATACAACCTTCAGAATCCCCTTGGGCCTCACCGGTTCACATAGTACCTAAAAAAATGGACCAATCCGGTGTACAAAAATGGCGTATGGTGATAGATTATAGAAAATTAAACGAAAAAACGAAGTCCGATAAATTTCCACTGCCTAATATAGAAGAATTATTTTCTAAGTTACAAGGAAACACTTACTTTACGACGTTAGACTTAACGTCAGGCTATCATCAGATTATGATGGATAATGACTCTATAGAAAAGACTGCATTCAGTACTTCTGACGGACATTATGAATTTCTCAGAATGCCGTTTGGATTGAAGAATGCCCCGGCAACATTCCAACGTATGATGAATAACGTGTTGAAACAAGAGATATCAGGAAACATTTGCCTCGTTTACCTTGATGATATCATTGTCTATTCAAAGACAAAGCAAGATCATATTAATCGATTACAACAGGTGTTTGAAGCGTTACGGCGAGCGAACCTGAAGCTCAATAAAAATAAGTGTGTATTCATGACAGAGGAGATTGAATTCTTAGGGCACGTTTTGAATAAAGATGGATTAAAACCAAATCAAAAAAAGATAGAAGCAATTCAAAAGTTTCCCATACCAAAGACTTTGAAGGAAATTAGAGCCTTTCTTGGTTTGATAGGATACTATCGGAAGTTTGTTCTTTGTTTGAGTAAAATTATTAAACCTTTAACTGAGGCTACAAAAAAAGGATGCTACGATAAATATACATAATAAAAAATATATCGAAGCGATTCAAACCTGTAAACACTTATTGACGAATGCGCCAATATTAGCGTTCCCTGACTTTGATAAAACTTTTGTGATTACAACAGATGCATCCGATATAGCTTTAGGAGCTGTCTTAAGTCAAGATAATCATCCGATAGCCTATGCATCCAGAACTATAAGTAGTACTGAACAAAAGTATAATACGACTGAAAAAGAATTATTAGGAATACTTTGGGCAGTTACTCAATTTAGACCTTATGTCTATGGAAGGAAGTTTACTTTGACAACGGACCATAAGGCATTGATATGCTAAGCCAAGCTTAAGGAACCAAATCAAAGGTTAACTAGATGGAAATTAAAGTTACAAGACTATGATTATGTGTTATCTATATAACACGTTAGAGGTAAAGATAATTATGTAGCTGACGCCTTGATTACAATTGAAATTTACCAGACGGATGGGGACTCAATGGAAGTCAACGCAACTCACTCCAACTCTACTGGTCGTACTCATCAGGTTGATTCTGACAAAAGTAGGACTTTATCCGTAAATTCGGAATCCCAAGAAACTATACACTCTAATCAGCAAAATAGTGACGAAGGTATACCAATAATGCATACTGATCTACCAAAAAGGTTAAGGCGTGTTATTTTTGAGTTGGCATCTTTTGAAAGAGCAGTACAAGAAAATGGGATTTGGTATTTTTATATTCCACCTGGAAAAGAGGAAGAAATCATTAAACGATTTATGTTAGAGTATTTGCCTCATGAAAAATATGCTTTTATAATTCCAAATGATGACCTATATAACAAAGTAACAGAAACTTATAGAAAATATTTTGATCAAACTAAATTTAAACCAGTAAGGTATACTAAATCGCTTATTGAAATAAATAATAAAGAAGAACAATTACAATTAATAAAAGATTACCATTTACAAGATAATAGGCACGCTGGTATAGAGTGTATATAAACAATTAAAAGAAAAATATTATTGGGAGAACATGAAGAAACAAATAAAAAAATACATCCTTTTATGCAAACCATGTAAGAAAGAAAAATATAATAGACATCCTCATGTTACTTTGTCTTCAGAAACAGAAACACCACATGAACCAATGGATATATGGCATATAGATTTTATGTCTTTAGAAAAGGAATGGCACTTAACTATTATTGATAAATTTTCTAAATACGCTATAATAAAACCTGCGGAGAAAAGTGAAGTTTATGATGTGTTAGGTGAAATATTTGCGATGATAGGATCACCTAATAAAATAATTCATGATGGAGAACAGTCGTTTTGTAGTGAAGTAATTAAAGAGTTGTTACAAACTTATAACGTCACTAATCATACTACCTCACCACAACATCATAAATCAAACTCTGATGTAGAAAGGTTACATAGCACAATTCAAGAATTATATAGATTACAAAGAGATTCAGAATTAAATAAAATTCAAAAGGTTTATTTTATTACTCATTCCTATAACAACACTACTCACAGTGCAATAAATATGTCTCCCTTTGACGTTCATTTTGGACGAAAACCCAAACTACGTAGTTTTGACAATTTGAGAGTAGCAATTCAACATTATACTTCTCAACAAAAAGAATTTGTTAGTCAGTTAAATCAGGACGTTCATAATTTATTAAAAGAAAATAAAAAGAAACGAAATGATAGGATTAATAAAAATATAAGACTACCAAAGTCGTTCAAAGTCGGAAGTGTAGTATATTTAAAGAATAGTAGAGCAGAAAGGCATAAAAGTAATCCAAGGTTTTTAGGTCCTTATACAATTATTAGTTGTGAACCAAATAATACATACAAATTAAGAAATGGAAGAGTTTATCATATAGAAGAATTTTATGTTCCAGAATCATCATCATCCTCGGGTACAAACTCAGACCATTAGGGTCAGATGAGCACGTTATCTTGGTAGAAATGAAACCTACTCGTATTGTCGCAGGAAGGTGGTCTATACATAAGTTAGATATTAAGCCTATATTAGATGGTAAAAATCATTTAATCGATATTATTAATAACAAAGTAATACCCCAACCTAAAATCGATGATGTAAAATCTATTTATGACAGAGTCAATATAATATTGGATCATTTAACTGAAATATTTAATCATTTGAATGTAAAAAGTAGATTAAAAAGAGGTTTAATAAATGGATGGTCTATTATAAAGTCTATTACAGGAAATCTAGATCAAGATGATTTGTCATGTATTCAAAAAGATTTAGAGACTGTAAGGGTAGCTTATAATAAACAAATATCTGTAACTGATGAGACATTAGAAGAATATAATAAACAAATTAAAAATATAACAGAAATCCAGAAAATATTAGATAACCAATTTGTACAGACATATAACAGCGAGGCGCAACAAAAAATTGCCTTCAATATTTTATTACAAGCGCAAACTTTGCAAGATATAGCTGAAAGATTAGCAACAGCAATTACTTTTGCGGAACATCACATGTATCATTACAGTATAATTAAGTCTCATATTTTAGAGGATACGTTAAATAAAATATCAAAAAATGTAATCATATCAGATAATGTCAACAATATAGAGCCGTTTATTAACGTTAATAGTAAAATTATAGATAATATTGTATATTTTATAATAGAAATTCCTTTGGTTAAGCCCCAGGTTTATAATACTAAGAAAATTGTACCCATTGTCCAAAAATCCCTAACCTGTACCTATCCTGTAATGCGAAAGGTTATGATGGCCTACACTGAACTTGAAATTTACGAAGTTGAAGATTGCACGGAACTACATGAACAATTTATATGCAAGGGAAGTATTCTACAAAGAGATATTTGCGAAACAGATTTTATTTTAAAGAAAGACTCTAACAGGTGCAATACGGTGCCAATAAAATGTCCAGAAGAAGAACTCCAAGAACTAACCTCAAATACAATCTACATATATTTTAATAAAACTACAGAAGTTACAGTTCATGCGAAAAGCTGGAAGATACAATGTGGATAAAAGGACCACAGCAAGACATCTTGCCGATGTCCACCGTGGACCACCGGCAAGTGAGGTTAAAGGGAGGGGAATGTTAGTATAAAAGCCCTGGCAACACCTGCGGAGGTTGTCATTCCACTACTCGCCTTGAAGAGGCAACACATATCTATAAAGTGCTAATAAGTTAATAAGTCAATAGTGAACTTTAATAATTTGTAAAAAGTGAAATTAAAATAGTTTTTTTTAAACTATACTAAACTACGTTTTGCGTTATTATGATTCGTGAACAAACAATCATACAGACTAACTGACAGAAAGACACGATTAAAAATAACTTGTTTAATACCCTTTTTAAGCACCCGAGAACATTTTTTCATTTATCTTCTTTGTACAGCCTTGTACATACCTATTGCTTTAATTATAAGTATAGATATATGATAGTTTCAATTTGCATCAAAAAATCCGTCTTTAGTTTCAGCGTGAAACGTGTTATTTTTAATATTTTTCGAACCCTATCTTGCGGAAACCCTTTAATTTTTCGGGATGAAAAGTATCCATTGTCCTACCTCGTAGTATGAATCCTAATTATACCAAGTTTCAATTGAATTCATTCAGTAGTTTCAGTGCGATGCGCGGTCAAGATACGGACAAACAGACAGGCAAAAATAAAAAGTATAACAGTTTTGGTTTCAGTATCGAATATAGAGAACCATCCAAAAAATATTATTTATTACTTCAATATTAACATAACTTTGGGCCCATATCCCGCAGAAACCCTTTACTTTTTCGGGATAAAACGTGTCCTCAATTTTAACCCATCATATAAATTAAGACGGTGCCAAGTAGCATCAAAACCCGTCCATTAGTTTCAGCAGGGTACGTGTTCTTTTAAATAAATTTCAACCCCTATCCTGCGAGAACCCATACATTTTTCGGGATGAAAAGTATCCAATGTCCTACCTACCTCACAGTATGAAATCAAATCATACCAAATTTCATTTGAATTCATTGAGTATTTTCGGCGTGATGCGCTGCCAATGTACAGACAGACAGACGGACAAACAGACAGAAAGACAAAAATTAATAAAATACAGTTTTGGCTTTAGTATTGGATACAATAGAATGTAGAATGGCCTCCAAAAAATATTACAAAATATCTTTAATTTACAGAATTTGTGACAATATCTCGCAGGAACTCCTCAATTTATAAACTATGACTGTGCCAAGTTGCAACAAAATCCGTACAGTAGTTTCAGCGTGTCACTGATATTGTAGTATTTCTTTTTATGCTTAAGTACTTACAACTATCTAACTCTTCTTGATCTCCAATTACACCTTTTGAGTGGACGATAACTTTTAGAGCTGTATAAGACATTATGATTGGTCTATTTTGTGTTTTCCTCACCTTTGTAAACAATATCGTTTAAGTCAATACAATATTACGATATAATGGTGTAAAAGTTTGATTGTGAGATGATATAAATAGTTATCAAATGAATAACTTTTTATAATTCATGTTAAAATGTCCTATAACCGGCCTCAAGATATATGTTACATTATAGTCTGGCCTATCTTTAGTAATGTATGATTTTTAACTAGAAATGGTATCATAGTTGAATAAGAATTATCGAATTATGTATAACTACCTCCAGATATACTTTTTAAATATGTTATGTACCTCGGTATTGTGTATTTTCACAGAACAACATAGTATCAGATCTGTTCATAGTATTAGTTTCTGTAAGGTAAAATAATTACCAAAGTTGGTTGTGTTCAGAGATAGATTTCAGTTAAAAATTATGTATGAGGTGTTATTGTCTGTAATTCTTATCTTACCTTGTTAGTTTATTGCGTATTTCTTTTTATTTTGGCTAAAATTGTAGAATCATTTAATTAGAGATTTTTGATTTTAAAGATACTACAAATTTTTCTCAATCTTCTGAGTATAATATTTTTATTGTAAAACGCCTACAGGCTGACAAAATTACATTTTTAGTTTATTTTATTTTGACAGAAGTCGTCAATAAGACATTTTGTTGTAAAATTTATTCACTTAAATTTTATAGTTCCAATGTAAATCTTAACCCATCTCATCTAATTCTGCACCAAGTGACTTTTACTCATTGATAATTATATCATTTATTACAAAGTTCTTTTTTCAAACCTTTGAAAGTCTTCTTTCTGAATGAAAGCAGATTGGGGGTCAGTGATCGGTGAGTTATCAGATAGATATCATCTTGTCTTCATTGAATTTTCTTTAATAAAGATCTTTTGATCTTTCATACATTATGTTTATCTAATAAATAGTGATAAATATATTGTAAAAGTGCATTAAAAATATAAAAATTAAGTAGGAAGTGTTTTCCTTAAATTAAGAAAATTCTTGAGTGTTTTAGTTTAATAAAACAATTACATTCAACATTTAATACAAATGGAAACGGGTAAAGTGATCACACCCTGGAATTTGCTGAAATATTTTTAAAATAATCCCACTTAACTCTTAGATCACCGTAAGAAGTGGCCATATTACACCAACTCCTCATCATTAACGTCGTCGTTAACGAGAGATGACAGGTATCATTCACATGGCACTCTTCTGGCGAAGTCGTCTTCGCCAGAAGAGTGACATCACCTGTCATCGGAGTGCTTCGGAGAAAATAGCCAGTGGAAGATCAAGACTGCTGATAATTGAAAGGGAGCTCGACCGTTGTGATCTGGTATGGAAAGCTATAGTACCCCAAGGTACCTGATTACTCCACAGATCAACTAGAAATATTTGAAGGCGGCTCCAGGATTGGCTACACTACATCACCAAGGACTGAAGTTGGACTAGTAGCTGAAAACTCAATCTCTACATCAAGATCGAAACTTACTTCGGGCCAGTTGTGTACGAGCTGCTATCTTCCCCTCCTGACTCCGGGCTGCTGACAAAACAAAACCATCTCGAACAGTTCCAGATGCTTGCTCCTGACGGAGATCACTTAACTTCATTAACTATACATATAAATAATTATTTCTTCGATATTAATAAACTCAGGAATCCTCCCCTTGTAGGTTAAGTAGCTCCTCAACTCAATAAATTTAGGGAAACCTGACAGGGAAACTTTAGAGTCCCAAATTATTTCCTGGCCCTTTATGAGTCGGCTTTTACCTTATTCCCTTAGACAAGGATGATGGACTGACTTGAGGAATTCTGTAGATTGCCTTGATCTTCTATAATTCCTCAAGATAGTCTTTGCTCATTATTGATAGAATACCTAGAGGGATAACCTAGACTAATCCTCCGGATACCCTCTAATTATTCTATAAATATATCTTGAGGTAATTCTGTCACTCTTAAAATTCTTCAGACAGATCCTCAACATATTCTTTAATTTTTGTCAGCCCAGGTTAAAGTCTCATGCTCATGACATTTTATGTCTAAAAAGCAGAATTCCCCATCCATCATTTTACGGCTGGCCTCCTAGAGTCGCAAGCCATAGTCATAGAACAATAAGAATTCATACCCTCTAAAGAGTATATTACTAATGGCCTTAAAGCAGGGGTAGGTGTAATTCACAATCTTGTAAACTGTAAGATAACACCTTACATCTACGGTCCATTAGTCATACTGGAAGTAATTCATTTGCCCAATAGTCTTTGTTGACAGCGGACCTGTGTCGTTTGAGTTAATTTTTTTATTTCATCATTTATTTGTTGAATTTAGTGCAGTTATCGACTCCTCTCTTACTATCTTGTGGAGATCCCCGTATACCTTGGCGGCCATATTGCTTTGTGTATCCCCGTCCTTGTTGGATGTCCAGGTTTTTGGCGAAGACGAAGACGTCGAATATACTTACCTACCTGCTTTGAGTGGACCGTACTGATGTGTGCTGTGTAAGTTTTAAACTTACTCATGCTGCTTATGGTGAAGGGTGCCTTTGAAGAGGCGCGAACCCGGTACTTTTCGTTTAGCGGCCGGTCGTGCTACGACTGAGCTATTTGTACCTGAGGCTCACCGCTCGAAATAGGGCAACTTCACCTTGCAGTTTATGTATAAGGCCTTTAACACGATATCGAGCGACAAATAAACGATACAAAACCTGAGTTTGGCTTTGACTCTGTCTCACCGCCCGGTACCAGGCTATTAACAAACATTGTTTAATATGATTCAGACCAAACTTGGATCTAATTTAGAAATAAAAGGCGAAGGGGATTTTGACTCTCGTAATTCGAGTGCCCGTAGCCAAATTCAAAAAAGGAAGCGAAATGATTACGAACTAACTGAGACTTTGAATACGTTTGCGAGTAGCCTCAGTACGATTAATAACACCTTAACAGAGATGAAGCTGGACATGACGAAGCTTACAGAAAATTCCACAAAAATCCGGAATGACTTGAATGCGCTGCGTTCTGCTCAATTAGCCTTTGATAAGAAGATTCCGTTGCTGGAGACTAAACAAAATGAGCATTCCCAGGATATCGGAACTTTAAAGGACTCCTGTCAATTCAACGCCGCACAATGCCAGGACCTCAATACCCATTTCGATGAGTTGCAGGGCACGGTGATAACGTCATCGCGTGCTGAAGAATCTGTTTCTTCATTGGAACATAAAATTGACGTGTTGGATCAGCAAGCTAGAGCCTGCAACATAGAGATTAGCAACGTCCCTGAGAGGCGTGGGGAGAACCTGATTAGTTTAGTTTTAACAATCGGTACCAAAATAAACTATTAGCGAAAAATACATTATTGCAGTACATCGGGTGCCTCAAATGATTGTAAATAAAAATAGGCCGAAAAACATAGTGGTCAGGTTCTCCTCTGTCCCTTTCCGTGACAATGTAGTTAGTGCCTACCGTAGGGCGAAGGGGTTGAAGTCAGACCATCTTGGGTACGTCTTGTATCGTTTATATAAACGAGCATCTCACTTTAACGAATAAAATGTTATTTCGCGAGTCCCGTAACGAGGCCCGTAAACATAACTATAAACATATCTGGAACAAGCACTCGACCATACTGGCTCGTAAAACTGATACATCGGCTGTTATTGGCATTCGACATCCTTAAGATATCCCGAAACTTGCCACTGAATCACACAGCGATACAGCTTATAAGCCTACTTAGTACGTTAGCACGTCGTTGTTGTGGTTAATAATTAATAAATATAATTTTTTGTCTCTCCAATCTAGACGTCGTCCAACGTCGACGTCTCCAATCTATTTACATGGCATTGTTCACAGTAAATTTGATTGTTTATATATTACGAACCAACTGTGTTATATTAGTCCAAGAACTGTTCTACGCAGACAAGTGCGCTCAACAGGATTGCTATCTATTAATTCAAGACGTGCTAAAACCAATGCTGGTTCGCGTTTACCCCTACGCCAATTAGTTAATAATTATAATGCTCAATTCGAGGCTATAGATATATTTGCCCTTTCTGGGCCAAGGTTTAAGAAAGCTGTGTTTATCTCCCTCAATCCTGAATGTTAATCTTAGTATTGAATATAGTTCTTGTGAATATCTAAATTGTATGTTAATAGTTCACTTTATTTACTACTTGTTTATTTGCACATTTAAATTATTATATTTTTTTGTTACACACAGACTGCTTTTTTCAGCAGAGACTGCTATTTTATGTAGTAACTGGTGGATAATGCTGTGGGTAAAACAGCTAGTAGTTAAATTAATTTATTTTTAGTTAAGTATTTGCTGTATTACTGTTTTTTATCCCAAATAAATAAAATAAAATAAAATAAAAATAATTAATAATCTTACAATCTGTAAGACAATAACCTTACCTTTACAGTCCAGTCTTTCTTTAAGGGTTAACAACATTCTACTATGTCTATACATCTTTCCTCTGAGCATTATGTCACAGCTCGTAATGCTCAGAGGAAGGAGGTTTGCTCTACGCAAATACGGAAGACCTCCTATCTCACTCTTGACCTTTATATATTGATAACCTTTGGTTTTACCTTCAAGCGTTACGTAATAATATAACGTAAAGAGGTAAAACCTCCTAACTGCCTAGTTGTTACATCACTCAATGGCGTAAAACGTACATACCTCCTAGTACTCCCATTTAAGAGAGATACATCTCTCCTCTTTCTCATTCCTTTACTTAGATGTTACTAAGTACAAAAACAATGACCAAAGCATCATTAAATGTAAATCGTTCTTTTTCGAACTTTCACCATCTGAATTTAGTGCAGGTTTTACCAGTGACGGCTGGTAAATGTCACTTTTGGTTAGGTTAGTAGCTCAGGCACAAGGCGTCGTGTGGAACACCGTGGGATTTTAATCGGTAAGAGTCCGACATAACCACCTGGCTGTCCCCAAAGCTCGGTAGTATCCAAGAGGACAAAAAAAAATTAGGTAAGGCTATAATTTTTTTAAATTTATTAATTTTTTAATTTTTAACTATTACGTTTAATCTTATTTTCCGACGCATGGTTTTTCCAGGTGGATGCACTCCACCAGTTCCTCCCGCTCGCACCGTCCCTTGCGGGTATCGAACGCTTGCCCGCAGTCGCAGGAGAGCACCCGCGCGCGGCCTTGCTGGCAAGACCAGAAGTTTCGGCATTCTCCTGGACTGTACCTGGGAAAACATAGGAAAAAGAGGATCAGCAATAGAAGCCGTTAATAATGAGCGTTGGTAATACATAATTTAATACAGTAGTATATAGTATCACGCTAGGGTAGAATAGGTACGATTAAAACAAAGGACGGTTGAAACAAAACAAATATCTCGCGAACGGTTACACGCAACAGGAGAACTAAGCGGATGACAGGTCCGAACATGAATCTCAGTGTTGCGCCATTCCCATGCGCTGTTTTTGTTTATAGGAGGCCGTATTGTATTTTGGTGTTTCAATCGCCTGCGCCCCTGGTATGGGGAACACTGTTCTTTTTGATTTGTGTAATTCTGAAAGAAGCACTCTAGGAACTAAAACGGTAAAGCCCTTTCACAGTTAGAAACACGCTCTTGAATTTGACATATAATTGTTGCATGGCTTATATGCAACAATACTATGAACGATTAAAGTGAAATCGTTTCAACCGTACCCAGTCTGTCGTCGTGTCGTGTCTATACTAGACTGGTTGATCTGTTTTTAGCAAGTTCTCCGTGTCAGTTTACTTTAAAACAAAAAAATACAATAATTAAGCTTTTTTTAAAATATTAATCTTTTTTTGAGAGCATCATGAAAAAGCAGCAAATGTAGATTAAAAACGTAATCTAAAAACTCGTTTTTTTATACATTGTCATCAAGTTGTGAGCTACTCTTAAAGTTTCAGCCGTATAGCTAATCGGGAAGTGCTTGCAATTTGAGTTGCAAGATTCCTCCCGGAATAACAAACAAACATGCCCCAAATTATAACTTGGCGGGGAAATCTTGAGAATGTAAGTTAGGTTAGGTTGACTTATTTCAAATGAACTCACTGATAGTTTTGGACAATGTCTAGAGGTTGGCCATCATTTCCTAGTGGAGGAGCAGGGCATTTGAATCCAAGGAAATCTGCAAAATATAAATTAACAAACAGTTTTAATTTCCAAATTATTTATTAAATGGCTGGACTCACCGCTCACGTGCGTCTGGCAACAATTGTGGCCAAGCGCGCAAAGTTCAAGTGGGTTGGGCAACAATTTGAGATGTACTAAAATAACACTGCAAATCTATTGTATATTATTTTAACTAGACAGAACAGGCGTTTGTTTCATAAACAACCGTATGAAGCGGTCATAAAAACGGTTTGTTTACGCAAGGTAGCTGCCAGCAGTTGGGTTTCCACTCTCTATTTTGACAGCTCCGCACCCGGCACTCCTGTCATTTAAATTAACGCACTTGAGCGGACGATGCGGAGATTAATACTAAAAAGCTTGTCTGAATATTGTACATACTTCAGAGGGCAATGAGAATACAACCACTACGTTTTAGACATGAGTATCAAAGGGTAATGGTATTCCAAATTCTTGAGGCAGAAAATCTGTAAAGTGCTTTTCAATAAACTTACGTTTGCAAGATGGGAATTGCTCTGGCAAGTCGCACCGCCGGATCGCAGGATTGAAAGCTAAGCCAAATGGACAGTCCTTGACGACGGCTTTGCCTTGCGAGCACTTCAGGTATTTACTGCAGCGCTCACGTGGAGAGAATGCGCCCTCAGCGATAGGGAACAAGCCGTATTGGTGAGGACATTCCGTTGTCAGCTTAGCTAGTTCTGAAATAGCATTTCTTTTTTCATTTGTGAAATTTAGTTACTTTAATGCACTCTGACCGACGCGCGAAAGTTTGAACTTTTTTCTTTTCTTTTAACAGTTTTATATGGGGCGAGTCGAATTTTTATTACTCAGGTTACGCTAAGATTCGACTCGCCCCACGATTTTGTTTTGTTTTGGGATTGAAAACTAAAAAAGTAATCTGCCATTTTGTGGTGGCAGCCATCTTTAATTTGGAATTTCTCTAAAATGCTGTATTCTAATAATTAAGCCCTATCATTAGATAACCCATATTGAGGAAATTGGAAATAAAGTATACCGCCATTTTGTGGTGGCGGCCATCTTGGATTTAGAATTTTCATGGTGTAATGTATTCTACTAGTTAAGATTTTTCATTTGATACCCATACTGAGGGGTTTGAAAAAAAACCGCCATTTTGTGACGGCGGCCATCTTAGATTTACAATTATACTAAATTATATACATTATTGTATTGTTAGCAGAGTGTGTACCAAATTTCAAATCAATCGGTCAACAGGAAGGGGGTAAAATTTCAATTACTAGATTTGACTCAAACAAAACAGGTCCAGCTAAATAAAGCCCATGAAAAACAAAAGAATTGCTTATAAACACATTCGACGGGTTAACAGAAGTAAGTAGTTATTTACGAAGTTAGCATGCTGGTTGTTTGCTACTTACGAAGAGATGCCCGACCGCGGCACGGGACGTCCTTAGGGTAGCCGCAAGGGTACTCGGGCCAGCTGGTGTCGGGGTTGAAATTCATGCCATCTGGGCACAACTTCGCATATTGCCGGAAGCTCTAACAAAACAAAACGACAATCTCATGCAAATTATTCCCCGTTAATAAAGTCTTATAAGCAACTTTACCACTAATTAAGCCATGTCAGGGCAGCCCTCGGGAAACCCGACAAATTCTGACACCAGAGGCCAGCGCTAAATCATACGACAATCTTGCAAGGAACCTATTCGTATTGGTGTATAACATCACACCAATCTGTATTGGTGTTATTTTTTGCATAATTATACTTTATCACCAAAACGAGGCGCAGCGCTTTGAAAATGCAGTTCCGTGCAGTATACAATTGTGTCATACTCGGAAATTATTAGGACCATATCATATTAATTAATTATCTGAGGAATTTATTTTTGTCAATATACCTATTTCTACCTGCTTATATACGTAGGATATTATAATGCCGCCAAAGTTTTCGACAAAGTGCCAAAAGTAATTAATCTACTATCTCGATCAGGATAAAATGAGTAAAAACTCACTTTGAATAACATTTCCTGTTTCACAGATACTAAGAGACACTGATGTTATCCTCTCCATACAACGGTTGTCTGGAAGAAATCGCTTTAAGTGACAAGACGCCCATTGTACTCGATTTAAGTTAAATGTATATTTTAGTGATTGTTTTCATTGGTGTGCAATAAAGCGTTTATCTATCTATCTATGAGTCACTGCTCAAGAATACGACTTACCCGGCATTCTATGTAGGCATCACATGTTCCGTTAGTCTGGTAATAGCCAAATCGTTGCCTGCACGCTGGATCATGCACGAGGCCGTAACCGGATTGCTGACCTGATGAAAAAATATCAAAAATTCAACATTTTTCAGTGAGTCGTACTGAGGTTATTCCAGAAGAACAAGAACTTTAATTCTCTGAAACTATTGTGATGTTTTTTTTTTAGTTAGTCCTTCGTTGTGGCATCAGAAGTAAAATGAATCATCTCAATGTGAAGTCGACTTTACTGGTTCAAAAAACTATTAAAATTATTATTCAAAACCAAAATACCCGCTCAATATTGAAAATGTACTTTCACTAGGTTTACTAGGTTTGTCTGACTGAGACTATTAAATTCTTCTTCTTTTTATTCTCGATTTGTAAATAGGTCATAAAATAAGATAACTTACTTGCTGCTGCAAGGAACAGCACCAAAAAAAAGTGTTGGAACATGTTCAGTTCTGTTCTCTTGCTTCTCGATACACTTATCGAATGATTTCAATTGGATCTTTCAATCAATTTATACAAAAATAGTTTGTTCAATATCAAATTTACCCAATATCGATTAGATAACACAATGGTTAGTGGTTAAACAATAAAACAGACATTATAGACACACATTTCTTACCGTTTGATAAGAACTCCATTAGAGCAGATATATAATAAGTAGAATCATAATAAAGTTTGCATGAGGATCCTATGTAGGGAGGTATCTTCTTGCTATAAGAATATATGAATAGGATTCAAATTTGACTAAAGATTTGGATAACATACGCATCTTATTAAATACATATGTAATTATTTACAAAACTATGTGTGTGCATAATGAAAAAGTGATTTTATGGCAAATCGAATGTAGGACATCTCTTGTTTCAGAAGTGCTGGTCGAATTTCTCGACACGTCAGCCTTAACGATATCATTGACCTGGCTTACCAGCTTAATGAGGCAGTCGTTCTCGAACCGAATGGTCTGATGCGTAACGATGGTAAAATACCTGATGGTATGAACCTTGTCCAATGGAAGATGGGATGGCCTCTAAGTGGGGGACGCTACTGGTTTCGAGACCCGGGCAGCATCACATCTTTTTGAGACACAGGAGTAAGGCTGGGCTGCCGCTACTACGAAAGAGCAGCTCAAGCGGCGAAAGTATGCTATCCTCAGTAGTGCCATAAGAATAAGTAATAACACTACTTGTTCATATGGTAGTGTTACATATAAGCCTTAATTGATTGGTAAACCGCTGTTGATATGAACCTAATTATTTCACCACCTGATACAATGGCCACTAGAAATGAGAAAACATATTATGCTTGAATTTCTCGTCGATTAAGATAAAAAAACACAATTAGATACCAACGCGATAATAAATATAAATAAATATATTCGGGAAAATTCCACACCAATTATCTAGCCCCAAACTAGGATACTTACCATGTACTATGGGCACTAGATAGATAATGGATAAACATACATATATACGCATATCAACATCCATGACTCGGAAACAATCATTTCTGCTCATCACACAAATGGTTGCACCTTGCAGGGTTCGAACCCGTGACTGTTTGATTTCGTTCCTACAGTTACTAGCCACTAGACCAACCAGCCGTCAAATAATGGCGAGCGATGGTGGCCCAACGGTTCTATTTTGAAATTTCGAATCCAACAATAACGGGTTCAATGCCTAGGCTCCGCACCAAAGACTTTTCTGAGTTATGTGCGGTTTTCCATCACTCCGTGCTTCGGAAGGCACTTTAAGCTATCGGTCCCGGCTGTTATTGATTAATAGCAGTCGTTAAGCCATGTCAGAAGCCCTCGGGCGGCTTGAAAATCTCTGACATCAGAGGCCAGCACTATCTCATACGACAAACAAACAAAAACGATACCAACGCAAGGGCATATACGCATATAAGAGCATCACATTTATTTTGAGGAGTATAGTCTATTTGTAGAAGTCAGCAGCCATGTTTCGGTTGTTAGCGGTATGTTCTCTGTTAGAATATGGTTAGTCAACTCCTTTTATTTTGTTTTAATTTAAGTTTTACCTAATATTCGTGGGATGAAGAAGCTGCAGAGCTAAATGGTATATGGAGATTGTACTATTTGTAATGTTTATTTTTATTTGTGTTTCGTTTGGTGCAATAGTGTAATCTTCTCTCTATCTGTGGTCCTTGAAAACAAAATTACAAAATAATAGGACTTGGACAGATTCTGAGTACTACTTAGTATGAACCATTATATGTGTTTATTTGCAGTTGCTGCTCAGGGTTCCGTAACATATGATGGCGGATCCTACATTCGCTACCAAGGTGCACTGCGGGACCTATTTATAAACATCGATGGCAACCAACGCTACGGCAACCCAGCTGGCAATAGACTCTGTCATTCATTTGATTGCGGCAAAACATTGCCAGCTGCTACTTGCAGCTTCAGCGTCAACGTATTTCCTCAGCCAATTTATGACTACCCCGGAAACAATTCTACACCATGCGCCGACGATCCTTATCAAGACAAATCAAATGAGCCCAAACTCAAAAGGGTTCCATCAATTTGTTGTTGAGTTCCTGTGACTACCTTCCGGCTCCGTCATCAGACCCTGGATACCACATAACACCAGAGAATTCATCAAGACAAACCAAATGAGCCCAAACTTGAAGAGGGTTCCATCATTTTGTTGTTGAGTTCCTGTGACTTCCTTCCGGCTACATTATCAGACCCTGTATACGACATAAAAGCAGAGAACTCACCAAGACAAACCAAATGAGCCCAAACTCGAAGGGATTCCAGCATCCGATTGTGTAGTTCATTTAATCCTACTAAACCAATTTTGATTAAATTTATACAGTACCACACTAGAGGTGTTCTTATTCAAGTAAAAACAATCATCTAATTAGGTTCAGAAAAACCAAGATAAAAACATAATCTATAAAACAAATATATTTTGTATTGAAACTACTGAACCAATTTTGATAAAGTTTAAATGGGACTACACGAAAAGTTTACCCTTTTGAATAAAAATGCAATAATCTAAATCAGTTTAGATATCTTAGAGATAAACATAAAATCAAGGCAATTTATACAAATTAAGGCAAATTCGACTGGATTTACTCAAAAAACTATTTATTCTCGAAAAACTGTTACACAAATTTTGATACAATTTATATGGAACCATTTGGACAGTATACCCTTTCTAACAAAATAAGAATTTTCAAAATCGGTTGTTAGTTGACGGAGAAATCGACCGACATACATAAAAAAATAAACAAAATAAAATATACATACATTCGTACTCATTTTGTGAAGTCGCCTAAAAAGGAAAGATACGCTTTAATGTATGGTAAATAATAACTGAACTAGATATACGAGTAACTACAGGAAATCACGTTTAAACTGCTACATTCCCACCGTCGTGCTTCATGTGCAATTGTGTAATTGTTCATCAATAGCTAAGATAGTGAGACATACGCAGATTGTAGCACGAATGAGTGTTACTGCTAATACGCACTACTCATACGCCACTCTGATTGTGAATGAGGCTAAAGAAGGCCAATTGTGTGCTTTGTACGAAACACCAAATTTATGCGATCCACTGCCGAGGAGCTGAAACCTTTCTAATCTTCCCACTTTAGCTACATGATTTAAATAAAAAAGAACTATATTTTTTTTTTATTGCATTGTCATTTTTTACTTTATTAAGATTTACTTTTTATTGCTTTTTCATCGGGTTGTGAGCTACTCTGAAAGTTCAGCCGGATAGCAATGCAATACAAATACAAATATTTATTTCGGTAAAACCTAATCTAAGATACATTTCATGGTTTGAGACCCTCTTTTAAGTATGGAGATACCTGTGTTAGAGGGTCTCGCTCTTCCATGGTAAAATATTACTGTATTAAGTACAAAAACAAAAATAGGATTTAATTTATTTGAAAAGTTAAGAAATTAAGGTAAAAAATAATTAAGTAAAATAAGATAGTGCAAGTTAAATTAATGAAAGATTAGGTCTTATTATGTATGTCTATGATAAGTTACAGTTACAGATTTACAAATATGTTTACAACATTGTTTTGTGTGTAAAGTGTATGTGTGTAGTGTATGGGTGCTCCTTATCTCATACAAATATCACAGATCTCATAAAAAGCATGAGTATTTCAGGAGCACCAATGTGTGAGTAGATGAGTGTGTGAAGTTTGTGTATGTTACGAAACAATTTCCAGTAGTTTTTCAGTTTCCTCGTAGCTTATTGACAATAGCCATTCATTAAGGATTTTTTTGCATTTATAATTATTCATAAGGCAGATACTCAAAGTTTTATTTATAGAATTGTAGAGGTAGGCCGATTGCGAGGCATAATGTTGCCATGCATACTGAGATCGAGCAGTAATTCTATTAGCCACTCTATATATTTTTCGCTTGAGTTTTCCGGGGTTGAACTAAAGAGATTTTTGCCTTTTCAAAACAACATTTAGGATGTGAAGGTTTCTGACTAATAGTAGTCCTAAATCTCAGTAGACCATATCTATAGAGTGTTGACAGGGCTTAAAAATACATCACTTTAATAAATACCTCTGTGCTCTTTCGAGTTCCAAGAACTTTGTCTTAGTAGCTCCTCCCCAGACTGGTATACAATAATTTTGAATTGATTGTGCCAAAGGAATGTAGATTTGATTGATTAAGTCTTTGGGTGCGACATGACGTAACATTTTAAAAATCCAGATTAATTTACGAATCCTGTTAATCGGAAGTTCGATATGTGCATGCCAGGACAGACGCTGATCAATCATGATTGCTAGGTATTTTGTGGTTGCTACTTTATTGATTTTGAGGAGGGCCTTAATTCGATTGTATATTTACCCGACTATGGCGAAGCAATGGAAGGGTAATGAGTTTTACAGTCTATGTATGTACTGTTGTTACTCTTATGTATGTGGGTATATGGATTTTCCACCATAACGTCGCCCCTATTGGTCCAATTTTTGCAAGCGAGGTGTCAATCAATTCGGCTTCAGTAAAGAGTGTCATAGGCTATTTTTTTACCTGACTACGGCGAAGCAATGAAAAGGTTATCTGTTCAAACCATTGTACGTAGAAAATGACTTAACAACGTAAAAAAGAAAATGCAACAAAAAAATATGGCAATGCAATAAAACATATATATATATAAAAAACATAAAAAGAAGTAAAAGCCTTATTTGTATTTTTTTTACTTGTTTTTTATTTAAATCATGTAGTTCAAAGTGGGAAGATAAGATAGGTTTCTGCTCCTCAGGCGTCGACCGCATAAATTTGGTGCAAAGCACACAATTGGCCTTCTTTAGCTGCTTCATGTGCAATTGTGTAATTGTGCATCAATAGCAAAGATCAATAGCAAAGATAGTGAGACATACGCAGATTGTATCACGAATGAGTGTTACTGCTAACACGCGCTACTCATACGTCACCCACACGCTTACGCACACGTCCGCGGCCCAGACGGACTAACTTAGACTCGAGAATATAAATGTTATGTTAAATGTTAATTATAGGTTTTACCTAATATTTAATTGATAGGTAGTTCAAATTAATATTAATACAGAATTTATAGGCTTTACTTTATTAAAGGCTTTAATATCATTTTCATCATCATCATCGTCATCATCATCATCATCATCATCATCATCATCATCATCAGCTCGTGTCAGTCCACTGCTAGACATAGTAGGCCTCTCCCAAAGCACGCTTCTTAGCTCGATGTTCGGCTCTTCTCTTCCAACTGCTAAGGCACACAAAACAGAACACTCTCAATATAAACATGATAGACGATACCTACTGTTGTTTTGTTTTGTTTTTATTTGTCTCATTTCTCTCTTAGTTCTGTTTAATTCGTTAGCTTCTGCTAAAAGAATATAATCCTTATTATATGTACTGGCATTCTGGCGGTAGTTCCAACAACATATCAACACAGAATGGCATATGTCAATTGAATATGACGTTACCGCATACGATGCTCTACCTCTTTTTTGTGAGCGTTGTGTGCACAGCACACCAAAATGTCGTCACTCCTAACGTCATGTGTCATGTCTCCTGACGTGGAGAATAAATGCGCATTTTAATCAGACTTTGTGCGCGCTGACAGTTCACATAGCGCACATTGGTGCAATTTAATAGTAGGCCTCTCCCAAAGCACTCCACTGAGCTCGATGTTCGGCTCTTCTCTTCCAACTGCTAAGGCACACAAAACAGAACACTCTGAAAATAAACATGATATATAGGTATGTACAAAATAGTTTTGGCCTAGACAGTGTCCCTAAAAATGTGCACTCAGCATGAAACAATTTTTGTTAACAAGCAGTTACCCAACGTCTAATGATATCTAACATAAATAACTAGCTGTACCCGCGGCTTCGCACGCGTGGTCTTTTCTTTAGGTTCAAAGTACCATAATGTGCTATTCCAGGACAAATATACCAACATTTGAACAAAATTTCTTCAGAAATACTTTTATTAATTGCTCAGCTTCTAACTCACCGGATTGAGATACCAATTACACCCGATTTAAATCAAACCCTAAACTATCTAATAATGAAAACTGCATTGCAATTGATCCAGTAGTTTTTACGTGATGCGTGAACAAACAAACATACAGACAAATGAAAAAAAGACACGAATCAAAAAAATATATGTTCAGTACCTTTTTTAAGCACCCATAAGCATTTTTTTCATTTGAATTCATTTAGTACTTTGGGTGCAATGCGCGGTCAAGATACGGACAAACAGACAGACAAAATTAACAAGTAAAATAGTTTGGCTTTAGTATCGAATATAGATAACCATTCAATAAATATTTTTTATTACTTTAATATTAACATAACTTTGGACCCATATCCCGCAGAAAGCCTTTACTTTTTTGGGATAAAAGGTATTCTAAATTTTAACCCATCATATAACTTAAGTCAGTGCCAAGTTGCATCAAAACCCGTCCATGAGTTTCAGCGTGGTATGTGTTCTTTTAAATATGTTTCAACCCCTATCCTGCGAGAACCCATAAATTTTTCGAGATGTAAAGTATCCTATGTCCTACCTCGTAGTATGAACTCAAATCATACTAAATTTCATTTGAATTCATCCAGTAGTTCCGGCGGCGTGAAGCGCGGCTAAGATACAGACTGACAGCCATACAGACAAAAAATGAAAAAACATACAGTTTAGCCTTCATTATCGAAAATAGAGTAACTTCCAAAAAAACACAATTTCTTTAATATACAGAATTTGGACCCATATCCCACAGGAACCCTTTATTTTTTCCGGACAAAATGTATCCATAATTTTACAAGGTACAGACAGACAGACAGACAGACAAAAATAAAAAATACAGTGTTGGCTTTAGTATTGAATATAGAACGGCCTCCAAAAAAATTACATAATATCTTCAATTTACGGAATTTTGCACATTATCTCGCAGGAACACTTTATTTTTCGGGATAAAAAGTATCCTAAATTTTTACCGATTATATAAACTATGAATGTGCCAATTTTCAAAAAAAAAAACCGTCCAGTAGTTTCAGTAAGTGTTTTTTGAAATAACTTTAAACCTCATTCCTGCGGGAACCCTTTCATTTTTAGGGATGAAAAGTAGCATATTATGTCCTCCTTCGTAGTATAATATGAACTCGAATCATACCAAGTTTCATATAAATTCATTCAGTAGTTTCAGCGTGATGCCTAGCCTAGATACAGACGACAGGCAGACAGACAGACAGACAGACAGACAGACAGACAGACAGACAGATAGACAGATAGACAGACAGATAGACAGATAGACAGACAGACAGCCAAAATTGAAAAAAAATACAGTTTTGGCTTCCAAAATACGTTCAAGAGTACGTTCCAATTAAAAATTTCAAAATACCTTCAATGTACAGAATTGGACCCGTTACAGTTTTATTATAGGTATAGATATACTTGAAAATAGAAATTAATAAAATAAAATATGAGTATTAATTAATACTTTCGCAGCAACAAGCATTGCAAGTATGCGCAAAAATATGAACCAACAATTTCACCATATTCGGAGAGGATAGCAAATCACCCCAAGGCATGGTTTGGCATCCTCTCAGAAGAAAGGATGGTTTAAATCTGTTTCTTAAATTTATAAAGATCTAAATTAAAGAGATCTACTTCATTGTTGTGTTTGACTAGAAGATCATTGTACTGGCAACACACCCGTACAATAGGATTGTAGAACGATGTATTATTTTTATAAACCATTAACGAAAATATAATTAAATGGGGATGACGTGATTTTGGTCTAATGTTGGTTTAATATAAGATGAAAGAATGTACGTTAAATTATTGATTATAGCGAATGTTACTCGAAGGAAACATTCCTTTATATTAAAAATAAATTATAATTTAAACTTTACTGACCCCGGTCAACGAATAGTCTAGCTATTCAACGAGGTAATATCACCAGCTTTTTGGGCATCTTACATGCAGACAGCGATCCAAACCATATTTTTTTTAAAGTTCAATTGTTTAGTTTTTATTTTCTTTTTCTATATTGTACCTATAAATAAATAATAAAGAAACCCTTAGCTACCCGAGCGAATCCGGGGTGGGTGCTAGTATCATATATTATTATTACAATCTTTGTAAGAAATATAATTGAGATGCCGAATCGGAAATGTAAAGATTCTGTGTTAACCATAGACCAAAGAGAATGTAAATACCAAGGAAGTTCTATGTACTTACGTACAACTGAAACGATCCCTTCAAAGAAAAAGCGGGGTATCGATTATTTGACCTTGAAAACTATTTAAAAATAATAAAAGACAAGGAAATTGAGCAGTAGCCCTTGTTGTCTCTTTCTAATTTATAGTGCCAATCTCAGATGACAGCAAATATTTCGTAAGACAAACAGGACAAGAACTTCTTTAAGTTCCAGAATAGTATTAAAAGTCTCATCGGACACCAAAGAGAATGTACTATGTAAATATATTAAGTAGGTGAACACTTTGGTACAGTTGTCTTTGCGGTGATTATTTCGCATGCTTATTTTAGTCTGTACGAAAACTTTGAAACTTTGAACGAGAGAAAAAGAGACTTCCGATCCAACGTATACTTCCTTTTCTAGCATTTTCTTTTTAAGTTACGTTTTCAGAGAGACCATTTTTGTATATGAGAGATATTGTTCCAGTTGTACGTAAGTACATAGTTATAACTTCCTTGGTAAATACTACGTAATAAGAGGCGGAAGTGCCAAACTAAAAATTAAAATTCAGTTTTGTATGAAACGTGCATTGCCAGTTCATACCAACATAAAAATTGTTAATTACGTCGTTATTATGTTGACAATTCTGACATAGTAACGTATATAGGAATTAGGGATGTATCGATTCTATAAATGTTGAATTGTCGATATCGATATTAGACCAAATCTATGGTAAAAAACAAACGACGATCACCGTCATGATGCAGTTATCAAATTAACTTTCTGTTGTCCACACAATCAAATGCTTTGGAAAGATCAAAGAAAACTCCAATTGCATCCTGCGTTTATTTTTCTTATAGTCCTTTGACCAAAAATGCTTGCCACATATGTATTTCAACTTTTGTAGCTTTTCAATACGCACATAGATAAGATCATCATTTCCGGTGGCTGCTACCCATTGTCTTCATGTGAAAATATAATAGAGTTATGTTGTTTTTTTTTGCAATAATTATTTTTCACTCATAGCCCTGCTCTACTTTTCTTCTGTATCAGGGATTGGAAACTTTTGCAACACACAATCACACCCAGTACCAGAAATACAAACTTCCTGCGATGAAGGAAATTGCCAGTAACTACTGCCAGGAATCAAACGCGGTACCCGTAGCTTAGAAATCCAGAGGCAGAACACACTACAGAACAGTAATTTTCTTAGCATATAAACTTTTTTTTTATTTTACCTTTTTCCAAATTTATCGATGATTGACTGCCAGCACTATTGTTTGCATTTTTATGTATCGAAGGCTATTTATGATGAATATTTTGTTATTTACTGCATAATTGCTGTGTAATTACAACAAAAATAAAATGATGTTCTGTTCTCGCCTAGCTTCATCCAGCGGAAATTTGGCCATGAATTTTCTTTAGCCAGCATATTTTTCGACTGGATTGAACCTCCCGCGTGGGAACGTGTTCCTATAGTAGGTGTGTAACTCAAAGGTATTGGCGCGTGATTTGTGATGTTTTTGTGACTCAAATGACACACAAAAACATGGCCCTAGAAATTAGCAATGATTTAATGAGCTCTCGTTATTATTCCACAATGTAGGCAGAAAGGTTTAAGGGTCATTGCATTTGCTAAATGTATGTTTCAAACGCAAAAACTTTGTAAAACTGACGAAAATTAATGAACCCAATCAAGGTAAAATGTATTATAGTACAATGTCATTTATTGTAGATCCAGGTAAAAAATATTGAATAAACTGTTGTCAAAAATAAAAAATAAGGCGAAAAAGCTCAAGTGAAAGGTAAGTAATTTTTTGTTATATTGAAACAGACTTAAATACACATCTGAAAAAACCCGGAAATTTTGTCGGTTAACACTGCGATGTCAGAAATGGTATCCAAATTTGGAATGGAATCTTGCACCAAGAAAAAGCTTTAATGTGCAATGAAACCAACTCAAACGGCGCAGAAAAAATCGCTGATTCTAACGATATATATATAACTCAATATCGCCAAATGTGGCGCTTGAATCAGGTAGGCTATCGATATTTTTAAAATTATTATTATCCATCAATTTTAACTTTTAAACTTTTTTAAACATTAGATCAAAATTTCTTTAGCCGTCGAAAATACTTTTATCAATTGCTCGGCTTCTAACTCACCGGATTGAGATACCAATTAGACCAGATTTAAATCATACCTTAAACTATCTAACAATGAAAACTACATTGTATCAGTAGTTTTTACGTGATGCGTGAACAAACAATCATACAGACTGACAGACAGAAAGACACGATAAAAAAAACTTGTTTAATACCCTTTTTAAGCACCCAAGAACATTTTTTCATTTATCTTCTTTGTACAGCCTTGTACATACCTATTGCTTTAATTATAAGTATAGATATATGATAGTTTCAATTTGCATCAAAAAATCCGTCCAGTAGTTTCAGCGTGAAACGCGTTATTTTTAATAACTTTCGGCCCCTATCTTGCGGAAACCCTTAATTTTTCGGGATGAAAAGTATCCATTGTCCTACCTTGTAGTATGAATCCAAATTATACCAAGTTTCATTTGAATTCATTCAGTAGTTTCAGTGCGATGCGCGGTCAAGATACGGACAAACAGACAGGCAAAAATAAAAAGTATAACAGTTTTGGTTTCAGTATCGAATATAGAGAACCATCCAAAAAATATTATTTATTACTTCAATATTAACATAACTTTGGGCCCATATCCCGCAGAAACCCTTTACTTTTTCGGGATAAAACGTGTCCTCAATTTTAACCCATCATATAAATTAAGACGGTGCCAAGTTGCATCAAAACCCGTCCATTAGTTTCAGCATGGTACGTGTTCCTTTAAATAAGTTTCAACCCCTATCCTGCGAGAACCCATTAGTTTTTCGGGATGAAAAGTATCCAATGTCCTACCTACCTCAAAGTATGAAATCAAATCATACCAAATTTCATTTGAATTCATTGAGTATTTTTGGCGTGCTGCGCTGCCAATGTACAGACAGACAGACGGACAAACAGACAGAAAGACAAAAATTAATAAAATACAGTTTTGGCTTTAGTATTGGATACAATAGAATGTAGAATGGCCTCCAAAAAATATTACAAAATATCTTTAATTTACAGAATTTGTGACAATATCTCGCAGGAACTCCTCAATTTATAAACTATGACTGTGCCAAGTTGCAACAAAATCCGTACAGTAGTTTCAGCGTGTCACTGATATTGTAGTATTTCTTTTTATGCTTAAGTACTTACAACTATCTAACTCTTCTTGATCTCCAATTACACCTTTTGAGTGGACGATAACTTTTAGAGCTGTATAAGACATTATGATTGGTCTATTTTGTGTTTTCCTCACCTTTGTAAACAATATCGTTTAAGTCAATACAATATTACGATATAATGGTGTAAAAGTTTGATTGTGAGATGATATAAATAGTTATCAAATGAATAACTTTTTATAATTCATGTTAAAATGTCCTATAACCGGCCTCAAGATATATGTTACATTATAGTCTGGCCTATCTTTAGTAATTTATGATTTTTAACTAGAAATGGTATCATAGTTGAATAAGAATTATCGAATTATGTATAACTACCTCCAGATATACTTTTTAAATATGTTATGTACCTCGGTATTGTGTATTTTCACAGAACAACATAGTATCAGATCTGTTCATAGTATTAGTTTGTGTAAGGTAAAATAATTACCAAAGTTGGTTGTGTTCCGAGATAGATTTCAGTTAAAAACTATGTATGAGGTGTTATTGTCTGTAATTCTTATCTTACCTTGTTAGTTTATTGCGTATTTCTTGTGGTTTTGGCTAAAATTGTAAAATCATTTAATTAGAGATTTTTGATTTTAGAGATACTACAAATTTTTCTCAATCTTCTGAGTATAATATTTTTATTGTAAAACGCCTACAGGCTGACAAAATTACATTTTTAGTTTATTTTATTTTGACAGAAGTCGTCAATTTTGTTGACAAATTTATTCACTTAAATTTTATAGTTCCAATGTAAATCTTAACCCATCTCATCTAATTCTGCACCAAGTGACTTTTACTCATTGATAATTATATCATTTATTACAAAGTTCTTTTTTCAAACCTTTGAAAGTCTTCTTTCTGAATGAAAGCAGATTGGGGGTCAGTGATCGGTGAGTTATCAGATAGATATCATCTTGTCTTCATTGACTTCTCTTAATAAAGATCTTTTGATCTTTCAAAAATTATGTTTATCTAATAAACAGTGATAAATATATTGTAAAAGTGCATTAAAAATAAAAAATGAAGTAGGAAGTGTTTTCCTTAAATTTATCAAATTCTTGAGTGTTTTAGTTTAATAAAACAATTACTTTCAACATTTAATACAAATGGAAACCGGTAAAGTGATCACACCCTGGAATTTGCAGAAATATTTTTAAAATAATCCCACTTAACTCTTAGATCACCGTAAGAAGTGGCCATATTACACCAACTCCTCATCATTAACGTCGTCGTTAACGAGAGATGACAGGTGTCATTCACATGGCACTCTTCTGGCGAAGTCGTCTTCGCCAGAAGAGTGACATCACCTGTCATCGGAGTGCTTCGGAGAAAATAGCCAGTGGAAGATCAAGACTGCTGATAATTGAAAGGGAGCTCGACCGTTGTGATCTGGTATGGAAAGCTATAGTGCCCCAAGGCACCTGATTACTCCACAGATCAACTAGAAATATTTGAAGGCGGCTCCAGGACTGGCTACACTACATCACCGAGGACTGAAGTTGGACTAGTAGCTGAAAACTCAATCTCTACATCAAGATCGAAACTTACTTCGGGCCAGTTGTGTACGAATCTTCCCCTCCTGACTCCGGGCTGCTGCAAGTCCATCTCGAACAGTTCCAGACGCTTGCTCTTGACGAAGATCACATAACTTCATTAACTATACATATAAATAAATATTTCTTCGATATTAATAAACTCAGGACTCCTCCCCTTATAGGTTAGGTAGCTCCTCAACTCAATAAATTTAGGGAAACCTGACAGGGAAACTTTAGAGTCCCAAATTATTTCCTAGCCCTTTATGAGTCGGCTTTTACCTTATTCCCTTAGACAAGGATGATGGACTGACTTGAGGAATTCTGTAGATTGCCTTGATCTTCTATAATTCCTCAAGATAGTCTTTGCTCATTATTGATAGCATACCTAGAGGGATAACCTAGACTAATCCTCCGGATACCCTCTAATTATTCTATAAATATATCTTGAGGTAATTCTGTCACTCTTAAAATTCTTCAGACAGATCCTCAACATATCTTAAAAAGGCCCTCGGTCTTGTCGCTATACTTGAAATCAAAGATTATTGATATATCTGATTATTGATTTGACTGAAGGTTTATTGTTGTTTTTGTTATATAATTTTTAAGTTTTTGGTTTGAACGAATACCTACTTTGTATAAATTTGTGTGATGTTTTATATTGGTTTGTTTGTTTATTAATTGTAATTAAATGTTAAATGTGACTATTATAGTCAAAATTTGAACCTTGTTTACTATAATCCAGTAAGGAATCGTAGTAGCCGTAACACAGGGAATCCTAGCACGGCTACTACCGAAACACCTAAGATGCTTGAGACATGAATGATGTAACAAATATACATGTGTGATTCTTAGGTTAAGGAAACAATGACTGTCATTCTTTTTGAAAATAAATATCTTATCTTATCTTATCTTATCTTATATGTAATATCTATTCTTTAATTTTTGTCAGCCCAGGTTAAAGTCTCATGCTCATGACATTTTATGTCTAAAAAGCAGAATTCCCCATCCATCATTTTACGGCTGGCCTCCTAGAGTCGCAAGCCATAGTCATAGAACAATAAGAATTCATACCCTCTAAAGAGTATATTACTAATGGCCTTAAAGCAGGGGTAGGTGTAATTCACAATCTTGTAAACTGTAAGATAACACCTTACATCTACGGTCCATTAGTCATACTGGAAGTAATTCATTTGCCCAATAGTCTTTGTTGACAGCGGACCTGTGTCGTTTGAGTTAAATTTTTTATTTCATCATTTATTTGTTGAATTTAGTGCAGTTATCGACTCCTCTCTTACTATCTTGTGGAGATCCCCGTATACCTTGGCGGCCATATTGCTTTGTGTATCCCCGTCCTTGTTGGATGTCCAGGTTTTTGGCGAAGACGAAGACGTCGAATATACTTACCTACCTGCTTTGAGTGGACCGTACTGATGTGTGCTGTGTAAGTTTTAAACTTACTCATGCTGCTTATGGTGAAGGGTGCCTTTGAAGAGGCGCGAACCCGGTACTTTTCGTTTAGCGGCCGGTCGTGCTACGACTGAGCTATTTGTACCTGAGGCTCACCGCTCGAAATAGGGCAACTTCACCTTGCAGTTTATGTATAAGGCCTTTAACACGATATCGAGCGACAAATAAACGATACAAAACCTGAGTTTGGCTTTGACTCTGTCTCACCGCCCGGTACCAGGCTATTAACAAACATTGTTTAATATGATTCAGACCAAACTTGGATCTAATTTAGAAATAAAAGGCGAAGGGGATTTTGACTCTCGTAATTCGAGTGCCAGTAGCCAAATTCAAAAAAGGAAGCGAAATGATTACGAACTAACTGAGACTTTGAATACGTTTGCGAGTAGCCTCAGTACAATTAATAACACCTTAACAGAGATGAAGCTGGACATGACGAAGCTTACAGAAAATTCCACAAAAATCCGGAATGACTTGAATGCGCTGCGTTCTGCTCAATTAGCCTTTGATAAGAAGATTCCGTTGCTGGAGACTAAACAAAATGAGCATTCCCAGGATATCGGAACTTTAAAGGACTCCTGTCAATTCAACGCCGCACAATGCCAGGACCTCAATACCCATTTCGATGAGTTGCAGGGCACGGTGATAACGTCATCGCGTGCTGAAGAATCTGTTTCTTCATTGGAACATAAAATTGACGTGTTGGATCAGCAAGCTAGAGCCTGCAACATAGAGATTAGCAACGTCCCTGAGAGGCGTGGGGAGAACCTGATTAGTTTAGTTTTAACAATCGGTACCAAAATAAACTATTAGCGAAAAATACATTATTGCAGTACATCGGGTGCCTCAAATGATTGTAAATAAAAATAGGCCGAAAAACATAGTGGTCAGGTTCTCCTCTGTCCCTTTCCGTGACAATGTAGTTAGTGCCTACCGTAGGGCGAAGGGGTTGAAGTCAGACCATCTTGGGTACGTCTTGTATCGTTTATATAAACGAGCATCTCACTTTAACGAATAAAATGTTATTTCGCGAGTCCCGTAACGAGGCCCGTAAACATAACTATAAACATATCTGGAACAAGCACTCGACCATACTGGCTCGTAAAACTGATACATCGGCTGTTATTGGCATTCGACATCCTTACGATATCCCGAAACTTGCCACTGAATCACACAGCGATACAGCTTATAAGCCTACTTAGTACGTTAGCACGTCGTTGTTGTGGTTAATAATTAATAAATATAATTTTTTGTCTCTCCAATCTAGACGTCGTCCAACGTCGACGTCTCCAATCTATTTACATGGCATTGTTCACAGTAAATTTGATTGTTTATATATTACGAACCAACTGTGTTATATTAGTCCAAGAACTGTTCTACGCAGACAAGTGCGCTCAACAGGATTGCTATCTATTAATTCAAGACGTGCTAAAACCAATGCTGGTTCGCGTTTACCCCTACGCCAATTAGTTAATAATTATAATGCTCAATTCGAGGCTATAGATATATTTGCCCTTTCTGGGCCAAGGTTTAAGAAAGCTGTGTTTATCTCCCTCAATACTGAATGTTAATCTTAGTTTTGAATATAGTTCTTGTGAATATCTAAATTGTATGTTAATAGTTCACTTTATTTACTACTTGTTTATTTGCACATTTAAATTATTATATTTTTTTGTTACACACAGACTGCTTTTTTCAGCAGAGACTGCTATTTTATGTAGTAACTGGTGGATAATGCTGTGGGTAAAACAGCTAGTAGTTAAATTAATTTATTTTTAGTTAAGTATTTGCTCTATTACTGTTTTTTATCCCAAATAAATAAAATAAAATAAAATAAAATAAAAATAATTAATAATCTTACAATCTGTAAGACAATAACCTTACCTCTACAGTCCAGTCTTTCTTTAAGGGTTAACAACATTTTACTATGTCTATACATCTTTCCTCTGAGCATTATGTCACAGCTCGTAATGCTCAGAGGAAGGAGGTTTGCTCTACGCAAATACGGGAGACCTCCTATCTCACTCTTGACCTTTATATATTGATAACCTTTGGTTTTACCTTCAAGCGTTACGTAATAATATAACGTAAAGAGGTAAAACCTCCTAACTGCCTAGTTGTTACATCACTCAATGGCGTAAAACGTACATACCTCCTAGTACTCCCATTTAAGAGAGATACATCTCTCCTCTTTCTCATTCCTTTACTTAGATGTTACTAAGTACAAAAACAATGACCAAAGCATCATTAAATGTTAGTAAATCGTTCTTTTTCGAACTTTCACCATCTGAATTTAGTGCAGGTTTTACCAGTGACGGCTGGTAAATGTCACTTTTGGTTAGGTTAGTAGCTCAGGCACAAGGCGTCGTGTGGAACACCGTGGGATTTTAATCGGTAAGAGTCCGACATAACCACCTGGCTGTCCCCAAAGCTCGGTGGTATCCAAGAGGACAAAAAAAAATTAGGTAAGGCTATAATTTTTTTAAATTTATTAATTTTTTAATTTTTAACTATTACGTTTAATCTTATTTTCCGACGCATGGTTTTTCCAGGTGGATGCACTCCACCAGTTCCTCCCGCTCGCACCGTCCCTTGCGGGTATCGAACGCTTGCCCGCAGTCGCAGGAGAGCACCCGCGCGCGGCCTTGCTGGCAAGACCAGAAGTTTCGGCATTCTCCTGGACTGTACCTGGGAAAACATAGGAAACAGAGGATCAGCAATAGAAGCCGTTAATAATGAGCGTTGGTAATACATAATTTAATACAGTAGTATATAGTATCACGCTAGGGTAGAATAGGTACGATTAAAACAAAGGACGGTTGAAACAAAACAAATATCTCGCGAACGGTTACACGCAACAGGAGAACTAAGCGGATGACAGGTCCGAACATGAATCTCAGTGTTGCGCCATTCCCATGCGCTGTTTTTGTTTATAGGAGGCCGTATTGTAGTTTGGTGTTTCAATCGCCTGCGCCCCTGGTATGGGGAACACTGTTCTTTTTGATTTGTGTTATTCTGAAAGAAGCACTCTAGGAACTAAAACGGTAAAGCCCTTTCACAGTTAGAAACACGCTCTTGAATTTGACATATAATTGTTGCATGGCTTATATGCAACAATACTATGAACGATTAAAGTGAAATCGTTTCAACCGTACCCAGTCTGTCGTCGTGTCGTGTCTATACTAGACTGGTTGATCTGTTTTTAGCAAGTTCTCCGTGTCAGTTTACTTTAAAACAAAAAAATACAATAATTAAGCTTTTTTTAAAATATTAATCTTTTTTTGAGAGCATCATGAAAAAGCAGCAAATGTAGATTAAAAGCGTAATCTAAAAACTCGTTTTTTTATACATTGTCATCAAGTTGTGAGCTACTCTTAAAGTTTCAGCCGTATAGCTAATCGGGAAGTGCTTGCAATTTGAGTTGCAAGATTCCTCCCGGAATAACAAACAAACATGCCCCAAATTATAACTTGGCGGGGAAATCTTGAGAATGTAAGTTAGGTTAGGTTGACTTATTTCAAATGAACTCACTGATAGTTTTGGACAATGTCTAGAGGTTGGCCATCATTTCCTAGTGGAGGAGCAGGGCATTTGAATCCAAGGAAATCTGCAAAATATAAATTAACAAACAGTTTTAATTTCCAAATTATTTATTAAATGGCTGGACTCACCGCTCACGTGCGTCTGGCAACAATTGTGGCCAAGCGCGCAAAGTTCAAGTGGGTTGGGCAACAATTTGAGATGTACTAAAATAACACTGCAAATCTATTGTATATTATTTTAACTAGACAGAACAGGCGTTTGTTTCATAAACAACCGTATGAAGCGGTCATAAAAACGGTTTGTTTACGCAAGGTAGCTGCCAGCAGTTGGGTTTCCACTCTCTATTTTGACAGCTCCGCACCCGGCACTCCTGTCATTTAAATTAACGCACTTGAGCGGACGATGCGGAGATTAATACTAAAAAGCTTGTCTGAATATTGTACATACTTCAGAGGGCAATGAGAATACAACCACTACGTTTTAGACATGAGTATCAAAGGGTAATGGTATTCCAAATTCTTGAGGCAGAAAATCTGTAAAGTGCTTTTCAATAAACTTACGTTTGCAAGATGGGAATTGCTCTGGCAAGTCGCACCGCCGGATCGCAGGATTGAAAGCTAAGCCAAATGGACAGTCCTTGACGACGGCTTTGCCTTGCGAGCACTTCAGGTATTTACTGCAGCGCTCACGTGGAGAGAATGCGCCCTCAGCGATAGGGAACAAGCCGTATTGGTGAGGACATTCCGTTGTCAGCTTAGCTGGTTCTGAAATAGCATTTCTTTTTTCATTTGTGAAATTTAGTTACTTTAATGCACTCTGACCGACGCGCGAAAGTTTGAACTTTTTTCTTTTCTTTTAACAGTTTTATATGGGGCGAGTCGAATTTTTATTACTCAGGTTACGCTAAGATTCGACTCGCCCCACGATTTTGTTTTGTTTTGGGATTGAAAACTAAAAAAGTAATCTGCCATTTTGTGGTGGCAGCCATCTTTAATTTGGAATTTCTCTAAAATGCTGTATTCTAATAATTAAGCCCTATCATTAGATAACCCATATTGAGGAAATTGGAAATAAAGTATACCGCCATTTTGTGGTGGCGGCCATCTTGGATTTAGAATTTTCATGGTGTAATGTATTCTACTAGTTAAGATTTTTCATTTGATACCCATACTGAGGGGTTTGAAAAAAAACCGCCATTTTGTGACGGCGGCCATCTTAGATTTACAATTATACTAAATTATATACATTATTGTATTGTTAGCAGAGTGTGTACCAAATTTCAAATCAATCGGTCAACAGGAAGGGGGTAAAATTTCAATTACTAGATTTGACTCAAACAAAACAGGTCAAGCTAAATAAAGCCCATGAAAAACAAAAGAATTGCTTATAAACACATTCGACGGGTTAACAGAAGTAAGTAGTTATTTACGAAGTTAGCATGCTGGTTGTTTGCTACTTACGAAGAGATGCCCGACCGCGGCACGGGACGTCCTTAGGGTAGCCGCAAGGGTACTCGGGCCAGCTGGTGTCGGGGTTGAAATTCATGCCATCTGGGCACAACTTCGCATATTGCCGGAAGCTCTAACAAAACAAAACGACAATCTCATGCAAATTATTCCCCGTTAATAAAGTCTTATAAGCAACTTTACCACTAATTAAGCCATGTCAGGGCAGCCCTCGGGAAACCCGACAAATTCTGACACCAGAGGCCAGCGCTACATCATACGACAATCTTGCAAGGAACCTATTCGTATTGGTGTATAACATCACACCAATCTGTATTGGTGTTATTTTTTGCATAATTATACTTTATCACCAAAACGAGGCGCAGCGCTTTGGAAATGCAGTTCCGTGCAGTATACAATTGTGTCATACTCGGAAATTATTAGGACCATATCATATTAATTAATTATCTGAGGAATTTATTTTTGTCAATATACCTATTTCTACCTGCTTATATACGTAGGATATTATAATGCCGCCAAAGTTTTCGACAAAGTGCCAAAAGTAATTAATCTACTATCTCGATCAGGATAAAATGAGTAAAAACTCACTTTGAATAACATTTCCTGTTTCACAGATACTAAGAGACACTGATGTTATCCTCTCCATACAACGGTTGTCTGGAAGAAATCGCTTTAAGTGACAAGACGCCCATTGTACTCGATTTAAGTTAAATGTATATTTTAGTGATTGTTTTCATTGGTGTGCAATAAAGCGTTTATCTATCTATCTATGAGTCACTGCTCAAGAATACGACTTACCCGGCATTCTATGTAGGCATCACATGTTCCGTTAGTCTGGTAATATCCAAATCGTTGCCTGCACGCTGGATCATGCACGAGGCCGTAACCGGATTGCTGACCATAGCCTGATGAAAAAATATCAAAAATTCAACATTTTTCAGTGAGTCGTACTGAGGTTATTCCAGAAGAACAAGAACTTTAATTCTCTGAAACTATTGTGATGTTTTTTTTTGTAGTTAGTCCTTCGTTGTGGCATCAGAAGTAAAATGAATCATCTCAATGTGAAGTCGACTTTACTGGTTCAAAAAACTATTAAAATTATTATTCAAAACCAAAATACCCGCTCAATATTGAAAATGTACTTTCACTAGGTTTACTAGGTTTGTCTGACTGAGACTATTAAATTCTTCTTCTTTTTATTCTCGATTTGTAAATAGGTCATAAAATAAGATAACTTACTTGCTGCTGCAAGGAACAGCACCAAAAAAAAGTGTTGGAACATGTTCAGTTCCGTTCTCTTGCTTCTCGATACACTTATCGAATGATTTCAATTGGATCTTTCAATCAATTTATACAAAAATAGTTTGTTCAATATCAAATTTACCCAATATCGATTAGATAACACAATGGTTAGTGGTTAAACAATAAAACAGACATTATAAACACACATTTCTTACCGTTTGATAAGAACTCCATTAGAGCAGATATATAATAAGTAGAATCATAATAAAGTTTGCATGAGGATCCTATGTAGGGAGGTATCTTCTTGCTATAAGAATATATGAATAGGATTCAAATTTGACAAAAGATTTGGATAACATACGCATCTTATTAAATACATATGTAATTATTTACAAAACTATGTGTGTGCATAATGAAAAAGTGATTTTATGGCAAATCGAATGTAGGACATCTCTTGTTTCAGAAGTGCTGGTCGAATTTCTCGACACGTCAGCCTTAACGATATCATTGACCTGGCTTACCAGCTTAATGAGGCAGTCGTTCTCGAACCGAATGGTCTGATGCGTGACGATGGTAAAATACCTGATGGTATGAACCTTGTCCAATGGAAGATGGGATGGCCTCTAAGTGGGGGACGCTACTGGTTTCGAGACCCGGGCAGCATCACATCTTTTTGAGACACAGGAGTAAGGCTGGGCTGCCGCTACTACGAAAGAGCAGCTCAAGCGGCGAAAGTATGCTATCCTCAGTAGTGCCATAAGAATAAGTAATAACACTACTTGTTCATATGGTAGTGTTACATATAAGCCTTAATTGATTGGTAAACCGCTGTTGATATGAACCTAATTATTTCACCACCTGATACAATGGCCACTAGAAATGAGAAAACATATTATGCTTGAATTTCTCGTCGATTAAGATAAAAAAACACAATTAGATACCAACGCGATAATAAATATAAATAAATATATTCGGGAAAATTCCACACCAATTATCTAGCCCCAAACTAGGATACTTACCATGTACTATGGGCACTAGATAGATAATGGATAAACATACATATATACGCATATCAACATCCATGACTCGGAAACAATCATTTCTGCTCATCACACAAATGGTTGCACCTTGCAGGGTTCGAACCCGTGACTGTTTGATTTCGTTCCTACAGTTACTAGCCACTAGACCAACCAGCCGTCAAATAATGGCGAGCGATGGTGGCCCAACGGTTCTATTTTGAAATTTCGAATCCAACAATAACGGGTTCAATGCCTAGGCTCCGCACCAAAGACTTTTCTGAGTTATGTGCGGTTTTCCATCACTCCGTGCTTCGGAAGGCACTTTAAGCTATCGGTCCCGGCTGTTATTGATTAATAGCAGTCGTTAAGCCATGTCAGAAGCCCTCGGGCGGCTTGAAAATCTCTGACATCAGAGGCCAGCACTATCTCATACGACAAACAAACAAAAACGATACCAACGCAAGGGCATATACGCATATAAGAGCATCACATTTATTTTGAGGAGTATAGTCTATTTGTAGAAGTCAGCAGCCATGTTTCGGTTGTTAGCGGTATGTTCTCTGTTAGAATATGGTTAGTCAACTCCTTTTATTTTGTTTTAATTTAAGTTTTACCTAATATTCGTGGGATGAAGAAGCTGCAGAGCTAAATGGTATATGGAGATTGTACTATTTGTAATGTTTATTTTTATTTGTGTTTCGTTTGGTGCAATAGTGTAATCTTCTCTCTATCTGTGGTCCTTGAAAACAAAATTACAAAATAATAGGACTTGGACAGATTCTGAGTACTACTTAGTATGAACCATTATATGTGTTTATTTGCAGTTGCTGCTCAGGGTTCCGTAACATATGATGGCGGATCCTACATTCGCTACCAAGGTGCACTGCGGGACCTATTTATAAACATCGATGGCAACCAACGCTACGGCAACCCAGCTGGCAATAGACTCTGGCATTCATTTGATTGCGGCAAAACATTGCCAGCTGCTACTTGCAGCTTCAGCGTCAACGTATTTCCTCAGCCAATTTATGACTACCCCGGAAACAATTCTACACCATGCGCCGACGATCCTTATCAAGACAAATCAAATGAGCCCAAACTCAAAAGGGTTCCATCAATTTGTTGTTGAGTTCCTGTGACTACCTTCCGGCTCCGTCATCAGACCCTGGATACCACATAACACCAGAGAATTCATCAAGACAAACCAAATGAGCCCAAACTTGAAGAGGGTTCCATCATTTTGTTGTTGAGTTCCTGTGACTTCCTTCCGGCTACATTATCAGACCCTGTATACGACATAAAAGCAGAGAACTCACCAAGACAAACCAAATGAGCCCAAACTCGAAGGGATTCCAGCATCCGATTGTGTAGTTCATTTAATCCTACTAAACCAATTTTGATTAAATTTATACAGTACCACACTAGAGGTGTTCTTATTCAAGTAAAAACAATCATCTAATTAGGTTCAGAAAAACCAAGATAAAAACATAATCTATAAAACAAATATATTTTGTATTGAAACTACTGAACCAATTTTGATAAAGTTTAAATGGGACTACACGAAAAGTTTACCCTTTTAAATAAAAATGCAATAATCTAAATCAGTTTAGATATCTTAGAGATAAACATAAAATCAAGGCAATTTATACAAATTAAGGCAAATTCGACTGGATTTACTGAAAAAACTATTTATTCTCGAAAAACTGTTACACAAATTTTGATACAATTTATATGGAACCATTTGGACAGTATACCCTTTCTAACAAAATAAGAATTTTCAAAATCGGTTGTTAGTTGACGGAGAAATCGACCGACATACATAAAAAAATAAACAAAAAAATTTATACATACATTCGTACTCATTTTGTGAAGTCGCCTAAAAAGGAAAGATACGCTTTAATGTATGGTAAATAATAACTGAACTAGATATACGAGTAACTACAGGAAATCACGTTTAAACTGCTACATTCCCACCGTCGTGCTTCATGTGCAATTGTGTAATTGTTCATCAATAGCTAAGATAGTGAGACATACGCAGATTGTAGCACGAATGAGTGTTACTGCTAATACGCACTACTCATACGCCACTCTGATTGTGAATGAGGCTAAAGAAGGCCAATTGTGTGCTTTGTACGAAACCACCAAATTTATGCGATCCACTGCCGAGGAGCTGAAACCTTTCTAATCTTCCCACTTTAGCTACATGATTTAAATAAAAAAGAACTATATTTTATTTTTATTGCATTGTCATTTTTTACTTTATTAAGATTTACTTTTTATTGCTTTTTCATCGGGTTGTGAGCTACTCTGAAAGTTCAGCCGGATAGCAATGCAATACAAATACAAATATTTATTTCGGTAAAACCTAATCTAAGATACATTTCATGGTTTGAGACCCTCTTTTAAGTATGGAGATACCTGTGTTAGAGGGTCTCGCTCTTCCATGGTAAAATATTACTGTATTAAGTACAAAAACAAAAATAGGATTTAATTTATTTTAAAAGTTAAGAAATTAAGGTAAAAAATAATTAAGTAAAATAAGATAGTGCAAGTTAAATTAATGAAAGATTAGGTCTTATTATTTATGTCTATGATAAGTTACAGTTACAGATTTACAAATATGTTTACAACATTGTTTTGTGTGTAAAGTGTATGTGTGTAGTGTATGGGTGCTCCTTATCTCATACAAATATCACAGATCTCATAAAAAGCATGAGTATTTCAGGAGCACCAATGTGTGAGTAGATGAGTGTGTGAAGTTTGTGTATGTTACGAAACAATTTCCAGTAGTTTTTCAGTTTCTTCGTAGCTTATTGACAATAGCCATTCATTAAGGATTTTTTTGCATTTATAATTATTCATAAGGCAGATACTCAAAGTTTTATTTATAGAATTGTAGAGGTAGGCCGATTGCGAGGCATAATGTTGCCATGCATACTGAGATCGAGCAGTAATTCTATTAGCCACTCTATATATTTTTCGCTTGAGTTTTCCGGGGTTGAACTAAAGAGATTTTTGCCTTTTCAAAACAACATTTAGGATGTGAAGGTTTCTGACTGATAGTAGTCCTAAATCTCAGTAGACCATATCTATAGAGTATTGACAGGGCTTAAAAATACATCACTTTTAATAAATACCTCTGTGCTCTTTCGAGTTCCAAGAACTTTGTCTTAGTAGCTCCTCCCCAGACTGGTATACAATAATTTTGAATTGATTGTGCCAAAGGAATGTAGATTTGATTTATTAAGTCTTTGGGTGCGACATGACGTAACATTTTAAAAATCCAGATTAATTTACGAATCCTGTTCATCGGAAGTTCGATATGTGCATGCCAGGACAGACGCTGATCAATCATGATTGCTAGGTATTTTGTGGTTGCTACTTTATTGATTTTGAGGAGGGCCTTAATTCGATTGTATATTTACCCGACTATGGCGAAGCAATGGAAGGGTAATGAGTTATACAGTCTATGTATGTACTGTTGTTACTCTTATGTATGTGGGTATATGGATTTTCCACCATAACGTCGCCCCTATTGGTCCAATTTTTGCAAGCGAGGTGTCAATCAATTCGTCTTCAGTATAGAGTGTCATAGGCTATTTTTTTACCTGACTACGGCGAAGCAATGAAAAGATTATCTGTTCAAACCATTGTACGTAGAAAATGACTTAACAACGTAAAAAAAGAAAATGCAACAAAAAAATATGGCAATGCAATAAAACATATATATATAAAAAAACATAAAAAGAAGTAAAAGCCTTATTTGTATTTTTTTTACTTGTTTTTTATTTAAATCATGTAGTTCAAAGTGGGAAGATAAGATAGGTTTCTGCTCCTCAGGCGTCGACCGCATAAATTTGGTGCAAAGCACACAATTGGCCTTCTTTAGCTGCTTCATGTGCAATTGTGTAATTGTGCATCAATAGCAAAGATCAATAGCAAAGATAGTGAGACATACGCAGATTGTATCACGAATGAGTGTTACTGCTAACACGCGCTACTCATACGTCACCCACACGCTTACGCACACGTCCGCGGCCCAGACGGACTAACTTAGACTCGAGAATATAAATGTTATGTTAAATGTTAATTATAGGTTTTACCTAATATTTAATTGATAGGTAGTTCAAATTAATATTAATACAGAATTTATAGGCTTTACTTTATTAAAGACTTTAATATCATTTACATCATCGTCATCATCATCATCATCATCATCATCAGCTCGTGTCAGTCCACTGCTAGACGTAGTAGGCCTCTCCTAAAGCACGCTTCTTAGCTCGATGTTCGGCTCTTCTCTTCCAACTGCTAAGGCACACAAAACAGAACACTCTCAATATAAACATGATAGACGATACCTACTGTTGTTTTGTTTTGTTTTTATTTGTCTCATTTCTCTCTTAGTTCTGTTTAATTCGTTTGCTTCTGCTAAAAGAATATAATCCTTATTATATGTACTGGCATTCTGGCGGTAGTTCCAACAACATATCAACACAGAATGGCATATGTCAATTGAATATGACGTTACCGCATACGATGCTCTACCTCTTTTTTGTGAGCGTTGTGTGCACAGCACACCAAAATGTCGTCACTCCTAACGTCATGTGGCATGTCTCCTGACGTGGAGAATAAATGCGTATTTTAATCAGACTTTGTGCGCGCTGACAGTACACATAGCGCACATTGGTGCAATTTAATAGTAGGCCTCTCCTAAAGCACTCCACTGAGCTCGATGTTCGGCTCTTCTCTTCCAACTGCTAAGGCACACAAAACAGAACACTCTGAAAATAAACATGATATATAGGTATGTACAAAATAGTTTTGGCCTAGACAGTGTCCCTAAAAATGTGCACTCAGCATGAAACAATTTTTGTTAACAAGCAGTTACCGAACGTCTAATGATATCTAACATAAATAACTAGCTGTACCCGCGGCTTTGCACGCGTGGTCTTTCCTTTAGGTTCAAAGTACCATAATGTGCTATTCCAGGACCAATATACCAACATTTGAACAAAATTTCTTCAGAAATACTTTTATCAATTGCTCAGCTTCTAACTCACCGGATTGAGATACCAATTACACCAGATTTAAATCAAACCCTAAACTATCTAATAATGAAAACTGCATTGCAATTGATCCAGTAGTTTTTACGTGATGCGTGAACAAACAAACATACAGACAAATGAAAAAAAGACACGAAACAAAAAAATATATGTTCAGTACCTTTTTTAAGCACCCATAAGCATTTTATTCATTTGAATTCATTTAGTACTTTGGGTGCAATGCGCGGTCAAGATACGGACAAACAGACAGACAAAATTAATAAGTAAAATAGTTTGGCTTTAGTATCGAATATAGATAACCATTCAATAAATATTTTTTATTACTTTAATATTAACATAACTTTGGACCCATATCCCGCAGAAAGCCTTTACTTTTTTGGGATAAAAGGTATTCTAAATTTTAACCCATCATATAACTTAAGTCAGTGCCAAGTTGCATCAAAACCCGTCCATGAGTTTCAGCGTGGTATGTGTTCTTTTAAATATGTTTCAACCCCTATCCTGCGAGAACCCATAAATTTTTCGAGATGTAAAGTATCCTATGTCCTACCTCGTAGTATGAACTCAAATCATACCAAATTTCATTTGAATTCATCCAGTAGTTCCGGCGGCGTGAAGCGCGGCTAAAATACAGACTGACAGCCATACAGACAAAAAATGAAAAAACATACAGTTTAGCCTTCATTATCGAATATAGAGTAACTTCCAAAAAAACACAATTTCTTTAATATACAGAATTTGGACCCATATCCCACAGGAACCCTTTATTTTTTCCGGACAAAATGTGTCCATAATTTTACAATGTACAGACAGACAGACAGACAAAAATAAAAAATACAGTGTTGGCTTTAGTATTGAATATAGAACGGCCTCCAAAATAATTACATAATATCTTCAATTTACGGAATTTTGCACATTATCTCGCAGGAACACTTTATTTTTCGGGATAAAAAGTATCCTCAATTTTTACCCATTATATAAACTATGAATGTGCCAATTTTCAAAAAAAAAACCGTCCAGTACTTTCAGTAAGTGTTTTTTGAAATAACTTTAAACCTCATTCCTGCGGGAACCCTTTCATTTTTAGGGATGAAAAGTAGCATATTATGTCCTCCTTCGTAGTATAATATGAACTCGAATCATACCAAGTTTCATATAAATTCATTCAGTAGTTTCAGCGTGATGCCTAGCCTAGATACAGACGACAGGCAGACAGACAGACAGACAGACAGACAGACAGACAGACAGATAGACAGATAGACAGATAGACAGATAGACAGACAGATAGACAGATAGACAGACAGACAGCCAAAATTGAAAAAAAATACAGTTTTGGCTTCCAAAGTACGTTCAAGAGTACGTTCCAATTAAAAATTTCAAAATACCTTCAATGTACAGAATTGGACCCGTTACAGTTTTATTATATGTATAGATATACTTGAAAATAGAAATTAATAAAATAAAATATGAGTATTAATTAATACTTTCGCAGCAACAAGCATTGCAAGTATGCGCAAAAATATGAACCAACAATTTCACCATATTCGGAGAGGATAGCAAATCACCCCAAGGCATGGTTTGGCATCCTCTCAGAAGAAAGGATGGTTTAAATCTGTTTCTTAAATTTATAAAGATCTAAATTAAAGAGATCTACTTCATTGTTGTGTTTGACTAGAAGATCATTGTACTGGCAACACATCCGTACAATAGGATTGTAGAACGATGTATTATTTTTATAAACCATTAACGAAAATATAATTAAATGGGGATGACGTGATTTTGGTCTAATGTTGGTTTAATATAAGATGAAAGAATGTACGTTAAATTATTGATTATAGCGAATGTTACTCGAAGGAAACATTCCTTTATATTAAAAATAAATTATAATTTAAACTTTACTGACCCCGGTCAACGAATAGTCTAGCTATTCAACGAGGTAATATCACCAGCTTTTTGGGCATCTTACATGCAGACAGCGATCCAAACCATATTTTTTTTAAAGTTCAATTGTTTAGTTTTTATTTTCTTTTTCTATATTGTACCTATAAATAAATAATAAAGAAACCCTTAGCTACCCGAGCGAATCCGGGGTGGGTGCTAGTATCATATATTATTATTACAATCTTTGTAAGAAATATAATTGAGATGCCGAATCGGAAATGTAAAGATTCTGTGTTAACCATAGACCAAAGAGAATGTAAATACCAAGGAAGTTCTATGTACTTACGTACAACTGGAACGATCCGTTCAAAGAAAAAGCGGGGTATCGATTATTTGACCTTGAAAACTATTTAAAAATAATAAAAGACAAGGAAATTGAGCAGTAGCCCTTGTTGTCTCTTTCTAATTTATAGTGCCAATCTCAGATGACAGCAAATATTTCGTAAGACAAACAGGACAAGAACTTCTTTAAGTTCCAGAATAGTATTAAAAGTCTCATCGGACACCAAAGAGAATGTACTATGTAAATATATTAAGTAGGTGAACACTTTGGTACAGTTGTCTTTGCGGTGATTATTTTGCATGCTTATTTTAGTCTGTACGAAAACTTTGAAACTTTGAACGAGAGAAAAAGAGACTTCCGGTCCAACGTATACTTCCTTTTCTAGCATTTTCGTTTTAAGTTACGTTTTCAGAGTGACCATTTTTGTATATGAGAGATGTTGTTCCAATTGTACGTAAGTACATAGTTATAACTTCCTTGGTAAATACTACGTAATAAGAGGCGGAAGTGCCAAACTAAAAATTAAAATTCAGTTTTGTATGAAACGTGCATTGCCAGTTCATACCAACATAAAAATTGTTAATTACGTCGTTATTATGTTGACAATTCTGACATAGTGACGTATATAGGAATTAGGGATGTATCGATTCTATAAATGTTGAATTGTCGATATCGATATTAGACCTAATCTATGGTAAAAAACAAACGACGATCACCGTCATGATGCAGTTATCAAATTAACTTTCTGTTGTCCACACAATCAAATGCTTTGGAAAGATCAAAGAAAACTCCAATTGCATCCTGCGTTTATTTTTCTTATAGTCCTTTAACCAAAAATGCTTGCCACATATGTATTTCAACTTTTGTAGCTTTTCAATACGCACATAGATAAGATCATCATTTCCGGTGGCTGCTACCCATTGTCTTCATGTGAAAATATAATAGAGTTATGTTGTTTTTTTTTGCAATAATTATTTTTCACTCATAGCCCTGCTCTACTTTTCTTCTGTATCAGGGATTGGAAACTTTTGCAACACACAATCACACCCAGTACCAGAAATACAAACTTCCTGCGATGAAGCAAATTGCCAGTAACTACTGCCAGGAATCAAACGCGGTACCCGTAGCTTAGAAATCCAGAGGCAGAACACACTACAGAACAGTAATTTTCTTAGCATATAAACTTTTTTTTTAATTTACCTTTTTCCAAATTTATCGATGATTGACTGCCAGCACTATTGTTTGCATTTTTATGTATCGAAGGCTATTTATGATGAATATTTTGTTATTTACTGCATAATTGCTGTGTAATTACAACAAAAGTAAATGATGTTCTGTTCTCGCCTAGCTTCATCCAGCGGAAATTTGGCCATGAATTTTCTTTAGCCAGCATATTTTTCGACTGGATTGAACCTCCCGCGTGGGAACGTGTTCCTATAGTAGGTGTGTAACTCAAAGGTATTGGCGCGTGATTTGTGATGTTTTTTTGACTCAAATGACACACAAAAACATGGCCCTAGAAATTAGCAATGATTTAATGAGCTCTCGTTATTATTCCACAATGTAGGCAGAAAGGTTTAAGGGTCATTGCATTTGCTAAATGTATGTTTCAAACGCAAAAGCTTTGTAAAACTGACGAAAATTAATGAACCCAATCAAGGTAAAATGTATTATAGTACAATGTCATTTATTGTAGATCCAGGTAAAAAATATTGAATAAACTGTTGTCAAAAATAAAAAATAAGGCGAAAAAGCTCAAGTGAAAGGTAAGTAATTTTTTGTTATATTGAAACAGACTTAAATACACATCTGAAAAAACCCGGAAATTTTGTCGGTTAACACTGCGATGTCAGAAATGGTATCCAAATTTGGAATGGAATCTTGCACCAAGAAAAAGCTTTAATGTGCAATGAAACCAACTCAAACGGCGCAGAAAAAATCGCTGATTCTAACGATATGTATATATAACTCTATATGGCCAAATGTGGCGCTTGAATCAGGTAGGCTGTCGATATTTTTAAAATTATTATTATCCATCAATTTTAACTTTTAAACTTTTTTAAACATTAGATCAAAATTTCTTTAGCCGTCGAAAATACTTTTATCAATTGCTCGGCTTCTAACTGACCGGATTGAGATACCAATTACACCAGATTTAAATCAAACCCTAAACTATCTAACAATGAAAACTACATTGTATCAGTAGTTTTTACGTGATGCGTGAACAAACAATCATACAGACTGACAGACAGAAAGACACGATAAAAAAAACTTGTTTAATACCCTTTTTAAGCACCCGAGAACATTTTTTCATTTATCTTCTTTGTACAGCCTTGTACATACCTATTGCTTTAATTATAAGTATAGATATATGATAGTTTCAATTTGCATCAAAAAATCCGTCCAGTAGTTTCAGCGTGAAACGCGTTATTTTTAATAACTTTCGGCCCCTATCTTGCGGAAACCCTTAATTTTTCGGGATGAAAAGTATCGGGATGAAAAGTTTCATGGTTTGAGACCCTCTTTTAAGTATGGAGATACCTGTGTTAGAGGGTCTCGCTCTTCCATGGTAAAATATTACTATATTAAGTACAAAAACAAAAATAGGATTTAATTTATATTAAAAGTTAAGAAATTAAGAAAAAAATAATTAAGTAAAATAAGATACTGCAAGTTGAAGGATTAGGTCTTATTGTTTATGTCTATGATAAGTTACAGTTAGAGATTTACAAATATGTTTACATCATTGTTTGTGTGTAAAGTGTATGTGTGTAGTGTATGGGTGCTCCTTATCTTATACAAATATCACAGATCTCATAAAAAGCATGAGTGTTTCTGGAGCAATCAGGAGTGCACATGGAGTGTCCCTTGTGTGAGTAGCTATGTGTGTGAAGTTTGTGTGTGTTACGAAACAATTTCCAGTAGTTTTTCAGTTTCCTCGTAGCTTAGTGACAATAGCCATTCATTAAGGTTTTTTTTGCATTTATAATTATTCATAAGGCAGATACTCAAAGTTTTATTTATAGAAATGTAGAGGTAGGCCGATTGCGAGGCATAATGTTGCCATGCCTACTGAGATCGAGCAGTAATTCTATTAGCCACTCTATATATTTTTCGCTTGAGTTTTCCGGGGTTGAACTAAAGAGATTTTTGCCTTTTCAAAACAACATTTAGGATGTGAAGGTTTCTGACTGATAGTAGTCCTAAATCTCAGTAGACCATATCTATAGAGTGTTGACAGGGCTTAAAAATACATCACTTTTAATAAATACCTCTGTGCTCTTTCGAGTTCCAAGAACTTTGTCTTAGTAGCTCCTCCCCAGACTGGTATACAATAATTTTGTATCGATTGTGCCAAAGGAATATAGATTTGATTGATTAAGTCTTTGGGTGCGACATGACGTAAAATTTTAAAAATCCAGATTAATTTACGAATCCTGTTCATCGGAAGTTAGATATGTGCATGCCAGGACAGACGCTGATCAATCATGATTCCTTATTTGTATTTTTTTTTACTTGTTTTTTATTTAAATCATGTAGTTCAAAGTAGGAAGATTAGAGAGGTTTCTGCTCCTCGGGCGTCGACCGCATAAATTTGGTGCAACGCACACAATTGGCCTTCTTTAGCTACTTCATATGCAATTGTGTAATTGTGCATCAATAGCAAAGATAGTGAGACATACGCAGATTGTAGCACGACATACGCAGATTGTAGCTACTCATACGTCACCCACACGCTTACGCACTCGTCCGCGGCCCAGACGGTGCTAGTCCTATAGAGGACCCCTCGGTTTTGATGGCACCGAGCCATTCCCCACCCCATGGCTGCCATTGAGGGATGTACAGAAACAACGTGCGCGCCACCACGAGGCCCTATCCTGGAACCTAACCTAACCAAAAGCGACATTAACCAGCCGTCACTGGTAAAACATATACTAAATTCAGATAGTAAAAGTCCGAAAACAACGATTGACCAACATTTTATTATGATTTGGTCATTGCTTTTATACTAAGTAACATCTAGAAATAAAATTATAACCAAGAAAACTTAGACTCGAGAATATAAATGTTATGTTAAATGTTAATTATAGGTTTTACCTAATATTTAATTGATAGGTAGTTCAAATTAATATTAATACAGAATTTGTAGGCTTTACTTTATTAAAGGCTTTAATATCATCATCATCATCATCATCATCATCATCATCAGCTCGTGTCAGTCCACTGCAAGATATAGTAGGCCTCTCCCAAAGCACGCTTCTGAGCTCGATGTTCGGCTCTTGTCTTCCAACTGCTAAGGCACACAAAACAGAACACTCTCAATATAAACATGATAGACGATACCTAGTTAGAGTTACCACAAACCCACCGTTGTTTACCGAAGTCCAATTGCGACATATTTAATCATACAAGTAGGTACTTCCTTAGATTATGAAAGTACCAATTAAGCACTTTTTGTACTTATGTTGTTTTTCTATGAATAATGAAGAATGTACTAGAAATCGCTTACGCATTTATAAAAAGTATATAAGGAAGTTACTAAGTACAAATTGTCATTATTTTATCTTCGCTTGAATTGTACGGTCAAAAGTAAGACCAATAAAATTAACTTCAAATTTAATTTGTTGTTTATTTTATTAAAATCTCGGCTCCGTCCAATTTGTCTGGCGCAGCCGGTTGTATTTTTTTTAAAGTCGTGGAAATTTAATTTGTCCGGCGCTTACTTCAAAAATTGTGAAATATAATTTGTCTGGCGCAACCTACATATTTGGTGCAGCTGTCCAGAATAACTTCAGTGTGTTCCTGACAAATCCACGGAAAAAATACTCGAACCAAACAAATACGACTGTATTGGAAAAAGGAGTTGAGAAACAATTCAGCGAGTGGAATAATCACCGAGGCATGGGATCGAGCGGTTGTAAGTGAGTCGAAAATCATTCACTTTCCGTATTCTTGCCCTGCTATTCGACCCTTAGTGTTTTTGGACAAACATTGCCAATACACTTGTTATTTTTGATTTATTGTATGCGAATTTATGATTTTTTTGTGAATTTTTGACGTTTTATGTGTTTTTATTGATTTTTATCTGAATTTATGTGTCTTTATTGATTTTATTGTGAATATATTGACGTTTTATGCGTTTTTATTGAATTGTATGTGAATTCATTGATTTTTTATGCGTTTTTATTTGAATTTTATGTGAATTTATTGGTTTTTATGCGTCATAATTGATTTTTATGTGAATTTATTGATTTTTATGCGTCATCATTGATTTTTTGTGTTTTTATTGAACTTTTATGTGCCTTTATTTAATTATATTTTGAATTTTTGTGTGTTATACGTGTTATATTGTACAAACGCATACTCAATTTTAATAATTTGAATTGATTTTAAATAATAATTTATATGGAACCTATGAGGATTATAACGAATGAAATTGTGAAATTGATTCCTAAATTTGATGGGAATGATAAATTATTAAATTTATTTATTTCAAAATGTGAATATGTGTGTAGCTTAAGTGGAACCGAAATTACTGCAGCACAAGAGTTATATTTATTTCATGTTATTTCAAGTAGACTTATAGGCAGAGCAGCCTCATTATTAAGTGAACGTAGCGATATTTTAACATGGATACAATTGAAAAATCTTTTTACTCAACATTTTGGCGACCCAAGGTCAGAACAATGTATTGCTATTGAACTTGAAAGTCTTAAAATTAAAAATGACGAATCCTACATCGATTTCTGCCACCGTATTCAAAATGTGAGAAGTTCTTTGATTGCGAAAAGAAGTCTTATATCTTGGACATTCAATTACAAAAAATGGTTTGAAACCTAATAATGATAAAATAAAAGCAGTATTAAATTTTCCTTTGCCTAAAACGCAAACAGAAATTAAAAGCTTTTTAGGATTGGTTGGATATTACAGAAAATTTATAAAAGACTTTGCGAAGTTAACAAAGCCTCTTACTAAATGTTTAAAGAAAAATCAAAAAGTAATAATAAATGAAGAATATGTATTGTCATTTGAAAAATGTAAAGAATTATTAACAAATGCACCACTTTTACAATTTCCTGATTTTGAAAAACCTTTTATTTTAACCACGGACGCATCAAATTATGCAATCGGTGCAGTACTTTCTCAAGGAACTGTTGGTAGTGATAAACCTATTGCATATGCATGTAGAACACTCAATAGTGCAGAAATACGTTATAGTACTATAGTAGAAAAAGAACTCCTTGCCATTGTATGGGCAACAAAACATTTTAGACCTTATTTATATGGTAAAAAGTTTTATATTTATACAGATCATAGACCACTAGCATGGTTGAATTCAATAAATGAAGCAAATAGTAAATTGACACGATGGAAATTACGATTAGCTGAATTTGATTTTGAAATAACAGTGGGAAACAAAATAAAAATGCGGACGCTTTATCGAGATTAAAAGTAAATGCACTAGGAGATGATGATAATCTCTCAATGAAAGTTAATATTGATAAAAAGAAAACAAATTAACAAATAAAATTTCCAAAAAAGGAAAACAAATAAGATCAACTTCTCCAATTACAATATCTTCTGATTCAGAAAAAACTTTAAGTATTTCTAGAAGGTCACCTTATTCAATACCTTCATTTGATAGTAGTACAATTACGGCATCTGATATTCCTGAAAATTCTAGTACTGAAACAGCACATTCTCATGAAAATATGGATATGGAAAGCATACCTATTTTACATGAAGCAATTGATACAAAACCAAATCAAATATTAATTTACTCGTGGAATTTAAATAAAATGTCTGTAAAATATATTTCAAGAAATAAACAAAAAGTTTTAGAAGTACATATGCCAGTAAATAATACAAATTTAGTAAAATAATTTTTAAAAGGTTACATAAGTCCTAAAATTAAATATTTTATATATTTTGAAGAAGAAGCACACAGAAAAGATTTTGCTTCAGTTGTCACTACTTTATTTAAAAAGGATTCAGTAAAATTATTTGAATGCACATTAAGAGTAGTATATGTCGAAGATGAAAACGAACAACGTGAAATAATTTTAAAATATCATGAAGGAGAAACAAGTCATAGAGTTATAAAAGAAACACTGGCACATTTAAAAAGAACATATTATTGGAATAATATGGATCAAACAGTTGCAAGCGTTATAAATTCTTGTCAATTATGTAAACGTATGAAATATGATCGTAAACCAATTAAACCTGAATTGCAATTAACGCAAACCCAAATAAAACCCTTTCAAGAAATATTTATAGATACTTTTACTATTGAAAATAAATCATTTTTGACCATAATTGATGCATTCAGCAAGTTAGGTCAAGCAATAGAAATAAATACAAAGTCTACCCCTGAAATAATAAGAGCATTAATAAAATATTTTTCATATTATGGAATACCAAGTAAAATTAGTTCAGACCCAGGTTCTGAATTTAATAATACTTTAATGAAAGAAATGTTATCTTTTTATAAAATAGATTTACATATAGGAACGCCACATAATCCAAATTCAATGGGATTAATTGAAAGGTTTCATTCAACAATTATATAAATTTATAGACTTGCTAAATATGAGCAAAAATCTACTGATGCCGCGTCTATAATGACATATGCAGTATTGTCATATAATCAAACGATACATTGGACAACAAATCTAACACCATTTCAAGTAGTATTTGGACATACGGATTCAAGTAGTATGTTTGCTGTAAACTTTCAGATAATTTTCAATCTCAGGGTGGAGAAGTTATATGTACCACAAACCCACCGTTGTTTACCGAAGTCCAATTGCGACATATTTAATCATACAAGTAGGTACTTCCTTAGATTGTGAAAGTACCAATAAAAAAAAAAAAAAACAATAAACCAATTAAGCACTTTTTGTACTTATGTTGTTTTTCTATGAATAATGCGCAGTAGAGGTACTCTACATGTTGATTTGATGTAATTGCGCATAGCTGAATAAGCATTTATGTACTTAGATGTTTTTCTCGCTAAAGTATGAGAAACGTAACTACTTAGTTGTTTATTACAATGAAGAATGTACTAGAAATCGCCTACGCATTTATAAAAAGTATATAAGGAAGTTACCAAGTACAAATTGTCATTATTTATCTTCGCTTGAATTGTACGGTCAAAAGTAAGACCAATAAAATTAACTTCAAATTTAATTTGTTGTTTATTTTATTAAAATCTCGGCTCCGTCCAATTTGTCTACCTACTGTTGTTTTGTTTTGTTTTTATTTGTCTCATTTCTCTCTTAGTTGTGTTGAATTCGTTTGCTTCTGCTAAAATAATATAATCATTATTACATGTACTGGCAGTCTGGCGGTAGTTCCAACAACATATCAACACAGAATGGCATATGTCAATTGAATTTGACGTTACCGCATACGATGCTCTACCTCGTTTTTGTGAGCGTTGTGTGCACAGCACACCAAAATGTCGTCACTCCTGACGTCATGTGTCATGTCTCCTGACGTGGAGAATAAATGCGCATTTTAATCCGACTTTGTGCGCGCTGACAGTACATATAGCGCACATTGGTGCAATTTAAACCACAGCAATAGTAGGCCTCTCCCAATGCACTCCACTGAGCTCAATGTTCGGTTCTTCTCTTTCAACTGCTAAGGCAAACAAAACACCACACTCTCAATATAAACATGATAGATAGGTATGTACAAAATAGTTTTGGACTAGACAGTGTCCCTAAAAATGTGCACTCAGCATGAAACAATTTTTGTTCACAAGCAGTTACCCAACGTCTAATGATATCTAACATAAATAACTAGCTGTACCCGCGGCTTCGCACGCGTGGCCTTTTCTTTAGGCTCAAAGTAACATAATGTGCTATTCCAGGACCAATATACCAACATTTGAACAAAATTTCTTCAGAAATACTTTTATTAATTGCTCAGCTTCTAACTCACCGGATTGAGATACCAATTACACCAGATTTAAATCAAACCCTAAACTATCTAATAATGAAAACTGCATTGCAATTGATCCAGTAGTTTTAACGTGATGCGTGAACAAACAAACATACAGACAAACAAAAAAAAGACACGAAACAAAAAAAAAATGTTCAGTACCTTTTTTAAGCACCCGTAAGCATTTTTTTCATTTGAATTAATTTTATAGTTTGGGTGCAATGCGCGGCCAAGATACGGACAAACAGACATACAAAATTAAAAAGTAAAATAGTTTGGCTTCAGTATCGAATATAGAGAACCATTAAAAAAATATTTTTTATTACTTTAATATTAGCATAACTTTGGACCCATATCCCGCAGAAACCCTTTACTTTTTCGGGATAAAAGGTGTTCTAAATTTTAACCCATCATATAACTTAAGACAGTGTCAAGTTGCATCAAAACCCGTCCATGAGTTTCAGCGTGGTATGTGTTCTTTTAAATAAGTTTCAACTCCTATCCTGCGAGAACCCATAAATTTTTCGAGATGTAAAGTATCCTATGTCCTACCTCGTAGTATGAACTCAAATCATACCAAGTTTCATTTGAATTCATCCAGTAGTTCCAGCGGCGTGAAGCGCGGCTGAGATGTAGACTGACAGACATACAGACAAAAAATGAAAAAACATACAGTTTAGCCTTCATTATCGAAAATAGAGTAACTTCCAAAAAACACTATATCTTTAATATACAGAATTTGGACCCATATCCCACAGGAAACCTTTATTTTTTCGGGACAAATGTATCCATAATTTTACAAGGTACAGACAGAAAGACGTACAGACAGACAGTCAGACAGACAAAATTAAAAAAAATACAGTGTTGGCTTTAGTATTGAATATAGAACGGCCTCCAAAAAAATTACATAATATCATCAATTTACAGAATTTTGCACATTATCCCGCAGGAACACTTTATTTTTCGAGATAAAAAGTATCCTCACTTTTTACCCATTATATAAACTATAAATGTGCCAATTTTCAAAAAAATCCGTCCAGTAGTTTCAGAGTGGTAAGTATTTTTTGAAATAACTTTAAACCTCAATCCTGTGGGAACCCTTTCATTTTTCTGGATGAAAAGTAGCATATGTCCTTCTTCGTAGTATGAACTCAAATCGTACCAAGTTTCATATTAATTCATTCAGTAGTTTCGGCGTGATGCCTAGTCTAGATACAGACGACAGACAGACAGACAGACAGACAGACAGATAGACAGACAGACAGACAGACAGATAGACAGATAGACAGACAGATAGACAGATAAACAGACAGACAGCCAAAATTGAAAAAAAATACAGTTTTGGCTTCCAAAGTACGTTCAAGAGTACGTTCCAAATAAAAATTTCAAAATATCTTCTATGTACAGATCTGGACCCGTTACAGTTTTATTATAAGAATAAGTATAGTATACTTGAAAATAGAAATTAATAAAATATAATAAGAGTATTAATTAATACTTTCGCCGCAACAAGCATTGCAGCGAAAGTATGCGCAAAAATATGAACCAACAATTTCACCATATTCGGAGAGGATAGCAAATCACCCCAAGGCATGGTTTGGCATCCTCTCAGAAGAAAGGATGGTTTAAATCTGTATCTTAAATTTATAAAGATCTCAATTAAAGAGATCTACTTCATTGTTGTGTTTGACTAGAAGATCATTGTACTGGCAACACATCCGTACAACAGGATTGTAGAACGATGTATTATTTTTATAAACCATTAACGAAAATATGATTAAATGGGGATGACGTGATTTTGGTCTAATGTTGGTTTAATATAAGATGAAAGAATGTACGTTAAATTATTGATTATAGCGAATGTTACTCTAAGGAAACATTCCTTTATTTTAAAAATAAATTATAATTTAAACTTTACTGGCCCCGATCAATGAATAGTCTAGCTATTCAACGAGGTAATATCGCCAGCTTTTTGGGCATCTTACATGCAGACGGCGATCCAAACCACTTTTTTTTTAAAGTTCAATTGTTTAGTTTTTATATTCTTTTTCTTTATTGTACCTATAATATATAATAAAGAAACCCTTAGCTACCCGAGCGAATCCGGGGTGGGTGCTAGTATCATATATTATTATTACAAACTCGAAATCTTTGTAAGAAATATAATTGAGATGCCGAATCGGAAATGTAAAGATTCTGTGTTAACCATAGACCAAAGAGAATGTAAATACCAAGGAAGTTCTATGTACTTACGTACAACTGGAACGATCTGTTCAAAGAAAAAGCGGGATATCGATTATTTGACCTTGAAAACTATTTAAAAATAATAAAAGACAAGGAAATTGAGCAGTAGCCCTTGTTGTCTCTTTCTAATTTATAGTGCCAATCTCAGATGACAGCAAATATTTCGTAAGACAAACAGGACAAGAACTTCTTTAAGTTCCAGAATAGTATTAAAAATCTCATCGGACACCAAAGAGGATGTACTATGTAAATATATTAAGTAGGTGAACACTTTGGTACAGTTGTCTTTGCGATGATTATATCGCATGCTTATTTTAGTCTGTACGAGAACTTTGAAACTTTGAACGAGAGAAAAAGAAACTTCCGTTCCGACGTATACTTCCTTTTCTAGCATTTTCTTTTTAAGTTAAGTTTTCAGTGAGACCACTTTTGTATATCAGGGATATCGTTCCAGTTGTACGTAAGTACATAGTTATAACTTCCTTGGTAAATACTACGTAATAAGAGGCGGAAGTGCCGAACTAAAAATTAAAATTCAGTTTTGTATGAAACGCGCATTGCCAGTTCATACCAACATAAAAATTTTTAATTACGTCGTTATTATGTTGACAATTCTGACATAGTTACGTATATAGGAATAAGGGATGTATCGATTCTAAAAATGTTGAATTGTCAATATCGATATTAGACCTAACCTATGGTAAAAAACAAACGACGATCACCGTCATTATGCAGTTATCAAATTAACTTTCTGTGGTCCACACAATCAAATGCTTTGGAAAGATCAAAGAAAACTCCAATTGTATCCTGCGTTTATTTTTCTAATAGTCCTTTGACCAAAAATGCTTGCCACATATATATTTCAACTTTTGTAGTTTTTCAATAGGCCCAAGGATAAGATCATCATTTCCGGTGGCTGCTACCCATTGTCTTCATGTGAAAATATAATACAGTTATGTTGAATTTTTTTGCAATGTTTATTTTTCACTCATAGCCCTGCTCTACTTTTCTTCTGTATCAGGAATTGGAAACGTTTGCAACACACAATCACACCCATTACCAGAAATACAAACTTCCTGCGATGAAGCAAATTGCCAGTAACTACTGCCAGGAATCAAACGCGGTACCCGTAGCTTAGAAATCCAGAGGCAGAACCACTACAGAACAGTAATTTTCTTACCATATAAATAATTTTCTTTTTTTTTTAATTTACGTATTTCCAAATTTATCGATGATTGACTGCCAGCACTATTGTTTGCATTTTTATGTATCGAAGGCTATTTATGAAGAATATTTTGTTATTTACTGCAATAATGTGTAATTACAACAAAAGTAAACTATGTTCTGTTCTCGCTTAGCTTCATCCAGCGGAAATTTGGCTATGAATTTTCTTTAGTCAGCATATTTTTCGACTGTATTGAACCTCCCGCGGGGGAACATAACAAAGTATGGTTTTAAATTTTAAGTTTATTACGAAAGAAATTTACGTGTTGTTCCAGATTCATGAAATTAAGAATTTCACTTACATAAAGTGTAGTTATCTATTTATCGGTACCTAGCTTATATAAAATGCTAGATGATTTTAAATACAAGACAAAGTAGGTATATAATTTTACTTGACGTACCTATCTAATTCCTGATCGTAAATTATGAACCCACTTTTATATTTAAAAAAAAAACAATAAAAACCTAGGCCCCAATATGACTTCAAGCTAAAGTATTGATGTGAGTAGGTAATTCGATTAATCAGTCATTGTAGGCAGGTAGGTATTTATATGAAACTTATGATTATTCCGTAAATTTCCTTTTGAATTTAGAAAGGCAACTAGGAAATAATGTAATTTTAAAGCGTATTGACACTTGAATTGCTTCTTCTTGGTCCCAAAGTTAATATCTTGTTTAAATCTATACAAATAGACAAAATTTGCCTTTACTAAAGCGGCATTGTCTTGTAGGTTCACAAAGTAGAACTAGATGGCGTTGCAAGTGCCTGAAACACACAAGCATTTCATTCGTGAACTTTAAGGGTCATTTTAACCGGGAAATATTTAAACTTCCTGGCTGGTTAACTAGTATTAGATTTTTTTTTATGAAATAGGCCCTTGAAGATACATAAATGATTAGTAATGGTTAGGTTGTGATGTGTAATATTAAATTTAAATTGTGATTATTAAGTATAATTGTTTTATTATTATTCAAAGTCACTTCATAGATTTTGAAAAAAATGGTCTTATAAATTGTGTACAGGGTTACGTCAACAAGACTAGAAATAGGATTACGTAGGTTTTTTAAGTAAATAAATATGTATACTTACGTGCTGATAATTTTCATATCAAAAGATGTAATATACCTAAGTATTGATTATTAGTTATGAGGTAGTTAGTGCTGGTCACTTTCTGCTATAATAATTGCTGTGTGCACTAGTGCATAGGCTTAGAATAAACCTTTGAATCAGGTTCAATTCCTGTGGGATTATTAATCAGTGGAGAGCAAATAATATCAAAACAAGATAAAACCTTAATACCTAAATTATTTTACAGACGTTTTGGGAATACGATTTTTACTTAGATATTTCGACATGACTATTAAACTGATTAATAAACAACACGGTTTAGGTATTCAAAGGAATTTCTAGTATTCAAAGGTTGGGGTCTAGATCTCCTAGATAAACATAAATAAAATTTCACCGAGTAACTCCTTTCATAATTATTATAGATGGGCCTGTATGGTTATTTCTTGTTGCTTTAGCTTTTCATGTAGGCGTCAAACCAACTATAAATATGTCTATCTATGTAGCTTCCTATGAAGCTATATAGGTAGAAGTGTGTTCGTTTATTTATTTATTTGTCACACTAAAGCATCATGGGTTAGACTGCATTTGGAGCAGGTTCAATTCCTGCGGAATCATGAATCAGTGTAGAGCGAGTCGTACATTATAACAAATTACTTATCCTTCAGGGTGTTTAAAGAAAGGAAGAAAATTAAACATTGTTTTGTTTTCACCATCATAAACAGGTAGGTATTATGGTATTATGTGTAGATAAGGTGTGATAATACAATTTCATTGCAACAACTTTCCGTGTAGGCGTCGATCGAATTATGAGTATAGGTACATGTATTATTATTTATTCTGTGGTATAGGTCTATGTTACTTTCTTTGATTATATACCTATAGGTATAAACGTGTTAACTTTGTTATTATTAGTCATACTAAAGCAATAGAATAACCCCTTTAAGTAGGTCCAATTCCTGCGGAATCTCTAATCAATTGAGGGCGCAAATTATATAAGTCCATTTATGCTTTTAGTTTTTTATGTAGGCGTCAACCCAACTATAAATATGTATATCTATGTAGCTTCCTATGAATCTATATAGGTAGAAGCACGTTAGTCTTATCACTTAATTGACATAAGTACTAAAGTGTCATGAGCAGGGAAGTCTTTGGAGCGGGTTCGATTCCTGCGGAATCATGGATCAGTGTAGAGCGAGTCGTACATTATGGCAAATTACTTATCCTTCAGGGTGTTTAAAGAAAGGAAGAAAATTAAACATTGTTTTGCTTGAAGATTTTTAAGTTGAGTGAGGTTGTGAAGTTACAATTTGGTGCGGTGCCGCTCCCAGGATTACAGTAGGCTTCTTATCCTACAATTTGTTGTTCGTGGAATGGATAGAGGTTTTAAAACGTAAGAGTAATTATAATGGTTCCTATCTACAGGATGAGAGTTCGGTTAAAGTCAGTAAGGTTAAAATGCGTATAAAAAACTATGTAAGTAAGTATATTTAGCCAAGTTCAGAACTAGGTTGAGACGGTACAATAAAAAAATAAAAAGGAGAAGCAATTAAGAGTTCACATAATACGAGTGAAATGTTAACAAATGCCTGTCTATAATCACGAAACTATTTTCACTAATATCAAACTAATAGGTGAATAAATGGATAGATCAAATAAAGTTAATATGACATTAATCTTTCAGAATCAGATATATTACAGAAAGACTACGGGAAAATCAATAAATAAAGCATAATAAAAATGCCTAAAGCAAAAACTGTACAAAGACCTCGCTCTCAAGGCCCACTTGGGGCGAGAGTGGGAAAGAATAAGCCAAATGAGGTAGCAAACTTAGTTAACAGGAAATTGCGTAGAACAATAGGGCTTTTACATGCTCGTCTCGCTGAATTAGAAGGGAAGATAAAAACCCAATCTACGCCGTCTAGTACGCCTAGTACACCACGTATCTTTGGGGAAGATAGAAGGACTTCTTATTTTGCACAAAATATTATTAATGACAAACCCAAATACCCAGGGAAAACAAAGTCCTTGCAGTATCATTTATTGAAGATCTAACATCGTATTTGAAGAGGATTCCTAATAGCGGTTGCAACATTGATCTTATCATAGAATGTCTAGAGGGAGAGACTAGGAATTGGGCGAGAATTTATAAAGAAAAATGGACAGGATTTGAAGACTTCAAAACAGATTTTTTGAACACTTATTGGGGAGAGGCAGAACAAAATCTGTTACGTAGAAACATTGTGTGCAATACCTGGGATAGCACAAAACAACCGACAATGCTAGGCCACTTTCTCTCATTAACAGGTCAAGCTAAAATGCTCAACTATCCTATTCCAAAAAATTTATTGGTTATTGACATAATGCGCCACTTCCCAAAAGAAGTGCAGTATGCATGGTCCGTGAATCCTCAGGTTTCAATTTTTGGCGCTACAGAATTTTTGCGCAGTCTAGATGATATCAATAAACAAAACACATCTACGGGGTCAATGGCGACTACGATAAATGAAAAACGAGTATGGAAGCCGAACAACTACCGCAATACAAAATGGAAGACTCCAAATGCAGAAAACAACCGTCCGACGGGTGGGGCAGTAGAAACGAGTGTATTAGAACCTGTTGCTAATAATGTAGATGTAGTATCTAATGTTGAAAATAATTTAAACTAAGTAGGGTTGGTGTAGGTCCCACTACTTCATCAGCCACTTCAGGGGATTGACATGTACCTCCTGCATTAAAAATTATGTTAGGAATGGGATGGGAACCAAGACAGAAGTTAGGTACACGAGATAATGGGTTAAATGTACTAATAAAACACAATGGACATACGGGAAAAGGTGGCCTAGGGACTTCATATGAGACAATGGATTTAGATGTTATAATAGATCAGAAAAAGAGAAAACACTTCCTACTTCATTTTTTATGCACTTTTACAATATATTTATCACTGTTTATTAGATAAACATAATTTTTGAAAGATCAAAAGATCTTTATTGAAGAAAATTCAATGAAGACAAGATGATATCTATCTGATAACTCACCGATCACTGACCCCCAATCTGCTTACATTCAGGGCCTGGATTCTGTATGACCACTCACTCCAATTCCACGTGAATTCCACGCCGATTCCACGCTGCCTGCGTGGAATCACGAACAAATTCCACGCGGGCGGCGTGAAATTGGCGTTTTAAAATTAGAGAATTAGGCCCCAGAAAGAAAACTTTCAAAGGTTTGAAAAAAGAACTTTGTAATAAATGACATAATTATGAATGAGTCAAAGTCACTTGGTGCAGAATTAGATGAGATGGGTTAAGACCAGGACACTCAGGATCCAAAGAACTGGCGACCAATAGCATGTCTACCGACCATGTACAAAATCCTAACCTCCGTAATAGCCAACGAACTCTTCATCCACTGTGACAAAAATGATATAATAGTTCCGGAACAAAAGGGTTGCAGACGACTACAGGTTGTACAGTGGCTGCAAAGACCACCTCATGATCAACAAGGCCATACTAGAAGACGCACACAAGTGCCAAAAGAACCTCAGTGAGGCGTGGATCGACAATCGGAAAGCCTTTGATAGCATTTCGCATGAGTGGCTACTCAGGGTATCTTTACAAATGTCCACCTGTTATCCGAAACTTTCTAGAGATAGTCATGCCCACGTGGAATGTGATCATGACAGCTCACGGTGCAAACTCGTCTGTAACTACCGATCCCATTTATATATGCCGAGGAATATTCCAAGGTGACTCCCTCTCTTCGCTTTTGTTTTGCTTAGGAATCAATCCGGTCTCACAAATCATAAACAAATATCAATTCAAAGTATACATACTTAAAGACAATAGCACAATAAACCATCTATTATATATGGACGACCTCAAAGTCTATGCAAACACCAAAACTAACCTCAAAGTCTTGTTAGACAGCACCGAAATATTTACAAGGGACATAGGTATGCCATTCGGACTAAAAAAAAAACAACGTATTACATCTAGTAGCAGGTAGGAAAAAAGAGCACTACGGCGAAGGGCATGTTCTACTGAGCGGAGAGGAGTTTAGATAGCTGAAAAGTATAAATATTTAGGTATCAACGAGGCATGTAGAATAGATCACGCTGAGGTTAGGCAACAAATACAAAAAGAATACTTCCGTCGCGTAAAACATCTTACAGCATCTCATCTGAACGCACGAAATCTTCTTAGGGCTATTAACATTTATATATTAACCATATTAACATATTTAGAAACCGAAAAAGACCATATACTCAGAGCAATAGTTGAACACGACAGAAATAAAGATAAATACTCAATATTCAAAGAAACACAAACAAACTTAACAGAAATAGGATTAGGTCAACATGAAAGATATACAGACAAATAATTGAAAAATGCAGTAGTAAAAACAAGAGTTAAAAAATTAAAGCGAAACCTTTACATGGACAGTTCTATAAAGCGGTTATAGAAAAAGAAAACATAGATAGGGCTCAATCTTTCCGATGGCTTAAAAAACAATCGGTATCACCCTCACTAGGATCATCCGTGTTTGCAATCCAGAATCAAGCAGTACTGACTAGACAACATGAAAGCGTCATTTTGAAACGACCAGTAGACGGTAAGTATCGGTTATGTTTGGTAAAAGATGAGACCACACAACATATAGTCTCCGGATGCGAAAAACTGGCTGGCACTTACTACACAAAAAGACTACACTGTATCAATATATACACTGGACATTAGCTAAATACACAAATTACCAGTCTCTAATCTGTGGTGGCGAGAAAACTTAACACAGCCGCAGGTAAGAGAGAATGAGAGTGCAAAGATAATGTAGGACCAGTTACCAATACCAATACCAGTTCAAACAGACGTTACAATAGTACACAATAGACCAGACATAATATATATAAATAAAACAGAACACAAAACATACCTTATAGACATAACCGTACCATCTGACTACAACATAGGGGCAAAAGAAATAGAAAAATTAAGTAAATATCACGCGTTGAAAACCGAAATAACCCGACTTTGGAATACACCTACGGAAGTTATTCCCATAGTAGTAGGAGCCACCGGTGTTGTAGCTAAGAGCCGTCACCATAGTATAGTATACCATAGTATTGCAATAAACTAGACTCACACATTAACATAAACATAATTCAAAAACAGGCAGCAATTCATACAGTCACCATACTCAGCAAAGTACTAGGTAAGACAGTATTTGTTGTAGGGGGAACTGAGCCACCCTTTCCCTGAGGGTCTCGGGGCGGGAGCTCAGTACACCGAGTAACAACTCGAGTAGAGGAAAACCTCAAAAACACAATAATATAATAAAATAATATGCCTTATGTTATTAGAGAATTAAAGCGTGCCGAGAGTTAAATTCACAGTTAAACTATTTGGGTTTAGTAATTTCACCGAAGAAAAGTAAACTTTGTGTATTCAAGAAAGGTGGTTTTAGAGGTATTGTAGACCTCAAAATTAATGAGATTTCTTTACCTATGGTCAATTGTTATAAATACTTTGGTTTGTGCTTGGATAGTTCGCTCCGGTGGGGCAAGCACATTAATGATACTACACAAAAAATATCTAAATATGTAAACATATTAAAAGTATTATGTGGTCCTGGATGGGGTCTACATAAAAAGCATCTGAGACGCTTATACATAGCTATAATTCACACTAGATCGGATTATGCCAGTTTTCTGTACGATAACAGTTGTAAAACGAATTTACTTAAATTAGACAGAATACAAAATCAGGCGCTACGTGTAATTGGCGGCTATATTAAAAGCACACGAATTCATGTCATGGAATGCGATTTATATCTCCCGCCTCTTAGTAATCGTAGACGATATTTAGCAGCAAAATATTTTCTTAGATCTAAATCTTTTTCTGATAACAAATCGGTTAATATTATAAATGAACTTTCTAATAACATTCAGTCTCGCTATTGGTTTAGTAAAAAAATTCCCTTACTAGTTTCGATACACAAAGATTTAAATTCAGCACCTATTCACCACAGTAATCGACTTGAGATGTTTTCGTTGGCAACTTGGATAAGCAATATTAATTTATCACAAGTAATATTCCATTCGATTCCGGGAATTGATCGTGCTAAAAGACTGTATACTAGTCATGCTCTAAAAAATATATGTATTAGGTATATTCATCAAAATTATGGAGATTTTTATAAAAAAAATACTGATGGTTCCAAAGAAGGGAAAGAAGGAGGTGCAGCTTTTTTGGATTCGGTACAGGGGGGATGTCACATTAAACTTAAGATTGATTTTGACATTTCAATTATGCACATTGAATTAGTTACCCTCGCAGAAGCTCTATCTTACATCCATACAGTTAATGTAGATAAAATTGACATTCTGACTGACTCCAAGAGTTCTCTGCAACATTTGGCTGGGTGTACCTCACACGTGCGAGGCGCACCGATTGCCTATCGCATTTTAGAATCAATCTTAAGTTTACAGTCACATCACAAAAATATATGTCTGCAGTGGATCCCATCACATAGCCAAATACAAGAAAATGATGAGGTGGATCTTCTGGCGAAACAGGCTATGGTAGATGGAATCCCATTGGGGGTAGTACCTTTATTTTATGAGTATGTAAAACTGATAAAAGAACAATGTAGACATATATGGCATTATTATTTTGACGAAAGATCAAAAGAGAAGAGTATTTGGTACCGAACTATCCAACCACATATTACTAGGTATCCATGGATTGATAATAACATCCTGACTCGTAAAATGCTAGTGACAGCCCTTAGACTGCGCTCCGCACATATTCCATCAAATAAGTTTGCATTTTTGAGGAAAAAAGTTCCATCTCCCAATTGTGCCGAGTGCGGGGTTATTGAGGATGTACAACATGTTTTGATGGAATGTGTGCGGAATGAAAGCTACAGAAGATCATGGTTCAATCGAAGCGAAATTTTAGATGTGGGGTTTTATAATTGTATCCTAGCGTGTCCGATGTCTGACCAGGCATTTAAATTGTATAGGTTAGCAGAATTAGGTTTAAGTTAATTAATGTGGTGATTTTGTGTATTTCCTTACAGGGCGATGTGGTCGCTAAGCGAAAAAGCCCATAAATAAATAAAAAAGTGTTCATATTTTTAAATGCGTCTTCAATTTGTGAGCTACCCTGAAAGTTTCAACCGGATAGCTAATAGTGAAGTGCTCGACAATTGAGTTGCAAGATTCCACCCGGAACTACAGACAGACAGAAATACTGACAGTCAGACAAACAAGAAAGTGACTTAATAAAAACGTGGTTATAATAAAAACATGTTACTTATTTACCGTCGGGGTTGCACTCCGGCACGTTCACAGGCCAGTCACAGATTCTCACCAGTTCGTTGAACACCAGACCAGCATTACAAGGCCTGCGGGTGGCCCTCCCCTCCTTCGCACATGATGTACCAGTTGCAGTCTCCATCAGGGGATGGATAGACCACGGTCCCGTCCTGCTTAGGGCATACGAAAGTGGAGCGAGGGTCCTCTGAAAAATAATTGTAAGATATCTGTTAGCCTATTTTGTGAAATATCAATCTGCCGTTTCACTTAAGTAGTCGCAGCGAGTCTTTGTGTTTGTGAAGATAGGCTCTGTAAACGATTGCACAGGTGCCGCAGTGAGGATAACACAGAATAAGGTAAGAGCGAGATAGAAAATGCGAAAAACGTAAGCGAGAGTTAGGCAGTTCTACAATGCTGTCTTCACCTTCAACATTGGGATTGCGACTGAAAAATAGCACTTTGCGCAGCGACTTGCAGCTTGCAGACAACTTCCGAGACAACTAAGGCCCGAATTATAGAACAACGCTCAGTCATGAATCTCGATTTAAAATTAGATTTAAGTGGAGATTTTATTCTAGAACTAACCTTGTGTCAAAATTCGATGATTATAGCTTATCTGGAAGGCAATTCTCACGAAGTGATATAATTATCACAATAGATAATTATCGAAAAAACTGCTGGATATCTAATGACAGCGTCTTTTGCTATTCTCGCAATATCACCATAGATATTTATCGAGTCCTTGCGATCGCCATGTAACGAGTGGTCCCTAGCGGTCGATATTGGTTTATCACTTACATATCGAGTGAGTTTTTGTAGGATATACATACTTAGGAATCTTGGGTTTGGGTTTGTTTGTATTGTATTTTAAAGAATACAGGTACAAATAGTAACTTTGAGATTATTATTCTTATGATGACGGCAGAGGAAATTAAATAGGTAGCAGGTTAAAGGCACTCGGTTGCGAAAGACCCGTTGAATCTCTTCGACAACAGCTTTCAGAAAAGGTTTTGGCTGCCAAAAATCTCACACTTGAAGTAATGGCATTTGTGGAGCCTTTTATTGCCTCAAAGTAGCCTTGATTTAGAGATGATGGTCCGTACTTGCACTTTGTAATAAGCACGCTTTACTAAATATGTATACCTCCACCGTATGGTACGTCTGAGGGTACCCAATGATTTCAATTGAATGAGCCTATGATTATTGGATGCATAGATATTAATAGGTACTACAGTAACTGCGACCCACTCTACCAATGCACAAGATTTTTATTACCAAGCATAGTAAAACATATTTTATAGATACCTAGCTAAGTTGCATATTTCATCATCAATCATCATCAAGAGCCCCAAAATGTCTACTGCCATTTGAACATGGGCTTCCCGATAAGAAATTTGGGGGTTTTCCATAATGCCTACCAATGAGGCGTCTTGGTAATCACAGTTGTTGATAATGTGCAAGAAAACGCGACACCTATTTAATGTTTTCCTTTCCTGGTTCTCACAGCACCCGCGGGTGTGAAGGGGTATCACATGGCAAATTATTTACGAACTATTACACAACTTCTTTAGTTGGTAAAACAAACATTGATGGTTGAAACATAGATTCATGGTTTATTCCTATCCCATGTAGGCAATAGACATTTACATTAGATCGGTGACCAAATTTGGTCAATCGTTGCAGTGAAATTTAGCTGGAATTTCATATGGTGACCAAAGATTGCTGCAGTCGAGTACGGCTAAACCAACCTAATGTAAACGCACCATTAGATGCGTTGAAAGTTAGGTATCTAACTGTGTTGATGAAAATTAAGCAGATTGTATAATTTACTAACTCTTCTCAAAACTCTGTTAAATTCATTGAATGTTTCAGGGAAGTGAACCTATTGTCCAAAAACATCCAGATAGTTCACTGCACTGACAACCTCCACAATGCACCTTGTAACATTTGATTGGAATGCACCATGCATTTTGTCTGTAGATCAAGGCTACTTTGATGCAAAAAAGGTTCCACCAATGTCATCACTTCAGCTGTGAGATCTTTGCTCAGCCAAAACTTTTGTGTCGGAATTTCCACAGGCCTTTTGCTTACAGGCGCCTTCTATGCACCTCTGCTTTTTGTCTAATTGTATGTAAGGAGTAAGTATTTTAATAATTATTGAGAAATAAAACATTTATTTTTAGATAATGTACTGCTTTTTATTAAATGAACCGAAACTACAGAATGAATTGCCGGAACCCACACAAGAACTAAAATTATTACATTAACTATAGCATTAATCAAGAAATAAGTTCAATAACTAAAACCCGACTATGGTTGGGTAAAAAATAGCCTATGACACTCTTGTAAAGAAGACGAATGAATTGATACCTCATTTGTAAAAATTGGACCAAGTTTTTAGTTTGAACACATAACCCTTACATTGCCTTGCCGTTGTCGGGCAAAAAAATTACACTATACCTGAATACAAATCGATTGACACCTCGTTTGTTTAGATTAAACCAATGGGGGCGACATTATGGTGGAACATCCACATACCCACATGCATAGATACATACTGTAGTCTTGGATACATACATACATACATACATACATACATACATACATACATAGACTGTTAAACTCATTACCATTCCCTTGCTTTGCTGTAGTCGGGTAATAAAGCAAACTAAATTAACTGACCTTATACTCTACTAAATAAAAATAATGTTTTACTGGAAACTATAACAATACATATATTACTTAAATCTCAGACAACGCACAGCCTCAACTGAAATGTTCTAGAACTAGAGATTTGAAATTTAGAGCATATATTCCTTGAGTATTATATGGGTGCTACAGAGGTTTTTTTTTAAATTCCATCTCAGGAGGTTGAACAGAAAGGCAAAGTTAGTAAGCGGGCTAAGTCGCAGGGGTTTCAGCTAGTAAATTATAATTAAGCTAAATTCTGAGAGCCAATCTATACAATCCTTACATATCAGATTGGCATTTTATAATTATTGAAAAAATGAAACAACCAAAAACTATGAAATTATAAATTTAATCAATCAAAGTATGTACGTACATTGCTTTTTTTATAATCTTTATTTAAATGGGAGTTTTGTCACGCAGTGACCATTGACACCCCCGTAAGTAAAATCATCTTATTATAACTTAACGACTAGGTAACAATTATTGAGTACGGTTACGGTCTCATTTAGCACACAAATAAAGTTTAAACAACATCTTGGCTTCACCCGATACCGGGGAAACCAAGATGCCGTTACACATACCAACATTAGTTTTACTATCGAATATAACTCATGTCCTGTCGCTGGGCCTCATTCCGAACACATTCTGTCTACACATAGTGAACATTCATAGATATTTCATTTGGCATTTCATAGGCAGTTCATTGATGTCTTTTGCTGAGGAAATTGTGGAATGTCGCCGGTAAAAGTAGATTCACCGTAGTTCGAGCAGGCTGAGTGTATAATGGACTGAGATAGGGCCCAGGCAGCGATGGATGTGCGGTGCCTAGTTCTGGGTAGGTGCCTAGAACTGGTAATGGGTATGTGTCACTCTTTTGTGGTGTTTGAGTTTGAGGGGTAATATGCACTGCAAACGACATAGATTGGTTGTAGGAGCCTAGCGTAAGGCTCGGCGGCAGGAGCCGATTAGGGTTGTAGGAGATTCGCGTAGAGTCCGGCTGCAGGAACTTGTTATGGTCGTTGGAGCGTGATGTGAACTCAAATCATACCAAGTTAAATTTTAATTCATTCAGTAGTTTCTGTGCGATGATCGGTCAAGATACGGACCAACAGACAGACAGACAGACAGACAAAATTAGAAAGTAAAACAGTTTTGACTTCAGTATCAAATATAGAAAACCATCCAAAAATATTATTTATTACTTAAATATTAACTTAACTTTGGACCCATTACCCGCAGAAGCCCTTTAGTTTTTCGGGATAAAACGTGTCCTCAATTTTAACTCATATAAATTAAGACGGTGCCAAGTTGCATCAAAACCCGTCCATTAGTTTCAGCGTAGTACGTGTTCTTTTAAAAAAGTTTCAACCCCTATCCTGCGAGAACCCATTAATTTTTCAGGGAGTAAAGTATCCTATGTCCTACCTCGTAGTATGAACTCAAATCATACCAAGTTTCATTTTAATTCATCCAGTAGTTCCGGTGGCGTGATGCGCGTCCAAGATACAGACAGACATATAGACAAAAATGAAAAAACATACAGTTTAGGATTCATTATCATAAGAGTAAACTCTATTTTCACAATATCTTTAATGTACAGAATTTGGACCCATATCCAGCAGGAACCCTTTATTTTTTCGGGAAAAGAAGTATCCATAATTTTCACGCATCTTATAAACTATGTCTGTGCCAAGTTGCATCAATATCTGTTCAATAGTTTTAGCGTGCTACGTGTTCTTTTAAATAATTTTCCACCGCTATCCTGCAGGAACTCTTTAATTTTTCGGGATGAAAAGTATCCTATATCCTACCTTGTAGTATGATCTCAAATCATGCCATTATTTACAGAATTTCGGACATTAATCCCGCAGGAACTCATTATTTTTTCGGGATAAAAATTATTCTCGATTTATACTTATTATATAAACTATGACTGTGCCAAGTTGCAACAAAATCCGTTCAGTAGTTTCAGCGTGATACGTGTTTTTTTAAATAACTTTCAACGCCTATGCTGCGGGAACCCGTTAATTTTTCGGGATTAAAAGTATCCAATGTCCTACCTCGTAGTATGAACTCAAATCGTACCAAGTTTCATTTAAATTCATTGAGTAGTTTCGGCGTGATGCCTAGCCAAGATACAGACCGACAGACAGACAGACAAAAATGAAAATAAATACAGTTTTGACTTCAGTATTGAATATAGAGTACCCCTACAAAAGAAAATTTCAAAATATCTTCAATGTACAGAATTGGACCCGTTACAGTTTTATTAAAAGTATAGATATAGAGTTATTTATTTAAATTGCATAATGTACAAACATACGTACCTAGACTTATTTAAAAGAAACAAACTATTTGTTAGTACAAAAACCCTGCTAGGGTGTCGCAAATATATAGAGGAGAGGGAACAATTCCTATTACTTAGGTACTTGGTAAGTACTTACACTAAATTACATAGAGGTAGGTACTAATTATTTAACTAGGTAGTTATTACTAGTATAGGTAATTATTTTCTCGATCTCATTAGGTATCACAGCTGTTATTTTAAATAAATTATTTATCCTATAAGTATAGTTAGAAAGAAGTATTATAAGATAAGTAAAACTGTTAGAGACTCTGTGAGGCAATATTTTTATTTGCTAATTAAGATGAAGTGTGCCGGTTGCTTGAAGTCGACCAAAGACTCAGTAAAATGTACGTCGGCTGGTTGTGAAAAGGCTTTCTGTTCATTATGCATTAATGTGTCTTCTATCACTGCTGAACGGAAAAAGCTCTGGAAGTGCCCCGATTGTTGTGCTGTGCAAAAAAGAGGTGGGGACAATAGTCTTACGCCAGCTCGAGCAGGCTCAGACAACGTCACGACCCGCAAGAAGACGGACTCCACGGAATCTGAGATAAGTCTGCTAACCGAAACTTTACGCTTACTAACTATAGAGTTCTCTTCAGTCAAGACAAAGTTAGATGATTTGACTCAGTCTATTGCTTTTAACAATGAGAGAATGGAAGACTTGATGCTAAAGTGGACCGCTACCGATAAGCGAATTAAATTTTTAGAAAAACGTGATGATGAAGTGCAAATCTTACAGGTTACAGTGAAACAACTTCAGAATGAGCTTAAACAACAAGCGCAGTTCAGTCTTAGGAACGAAATTGAAATTGTTGGTATTCCGGAGAACAACTCTGAAAATCTTCACCATACCGTTCTGGTGGCAGCCAAAAAACTAGGAGTGGAGCTGGATGATGGAGATGTGGACTGGGTTGCACGTGTGGGTCCGCGCCGACCACCAGTAACCACAGCGCTGCCTGAGGATGGGGCCAAGATGCCGCGGCCAGTGGTGGTCAGACTTCTCCGCCGTTCCAAGCGTGACCAGTTTTTCAAAGCTACTAAGTCTAGGAAAAATATAACCAGTTCCGATTTAGAGGTTGCAGGCGTTGCCCGGAAAGTCTTTTTCAATGAAAGACTCACGAAGGAAAATAGAGTCTTATTTCGAGACACCAGATCTAGAGCCAAGCAGTATGGATATAGCTTTTGTTGGTGTACTCAAGGCTCCATCTACGTCAGACATCGGGAAGGAAAGGCGGCGCTGCCCATCCGGTCCTCCGAGGAGCTGGATCGTCTGCTTCTCCCAGCTTTACCTACTGGTAGTTCTTAGATTTCTACATCGTGACAGTATTTATATTTGTTCTCGCTCTCTCTGCTGTCACTCTAATTTTCTACTACGCTCATATTTACTATTTTATTTGTTTTTTTATTTTTCTCAAAGATTTGGTCATGTTTGGTCACTTGAAATATTTCGTTTTGATTCGAACTATTTTTGGACATTCTTGTTTTTCCTCTAATCCTCAAGGTGGTGTAGTTAATGTTGTCTATCTTACAAAATCTTGTTCAATGAAATATTACTGTACGTTTTTTGTATATGTGTTTACTGACAGATTACTCAGAAATACGTATAGTGCTACATAGATAAATTACTGTACCTTAACGTTATTTACAAAAGTATGGCAATAATGTGGTCGAACTGGGTTTTGGATAAATTTTCTACACAACAATGATTTTCAGCGATGATTTAGATTCAGAATTAGACCTTATAAATATTCAGTGTCAAGTTATAACTTATTCTGACAAATTTAAAGATATTTTCACACCGGAACATAATTTTAAATTGCTGTCTCTTAATATAAGGAGCATAAATAAAAAAAATTGATACTCTGCTTGTGGCACTAAAACGTTTGGACTTACAAATAGATATTTTAATTTTAACCGAGTGTTGGCTCACCGATCTAATAGATATTCCGCACTTATCTGGGTATAATTCATTCAAAACTAGCAATAGAATAAATCAAAATAGTGGAGTTGTTGCATATGTGAGAGATGTCTGGGGTGCCGTTGTCAGTGAACCGACCATAGACGAAGCTGATTGTTTAGGTATTAAAATTTCTAAAGCCATTAATATTCTTGGTATTTACCGCTCGCCGTCTTTTAGGAACTTAGGAAAAATGTTGTCCTCTCTAGAAACATATATGAGTCAGTTAGATGGGCTTCCGTTTATGCTTGCCGGTGATTTAAATGTGAATATTTTGGATACCTTAGGGAACCCACTAAGCACAGAGTATCAATGTTTTATGGCTGAAAATGGACTACTCCCAGTTATAACGAAACCCACTAGGAAACTGGCTTGCCTTGACCACATATATATAAAAAATATGGGCAGATGCCAAACACTGAAAGGTGTCGTGTGTCAATTTGATATTACTGACCATTACCTGGTCATGGCGGGTTTAAATATCAAAAAAACTAAGCCTCAAAGGCCAAATCGTTTTATTATAAGAAGGCATTTTGATGCAATTAAGAATGATATGGCAAACACAGACTGGACTATTATAAGCAGTGTTAATGACGTAAATGAAGCTAATGATATTTTCACAAGGATCTTGACAAAAAGTGTGACCAAACATTCTCTTGAGGTTAAAATAATCAGATCTAAGTATAATTTAAAGCCTTGGATAACTCCGGGATTAATGCGTTGTATGCGGCACCGTGATAAATTGCACTTGAGCTCAAGAAGTGATCCAAATAATAGGATACTTAAAATTAGTTACACGCGATATCACAACTTCTTTGATAATCTTTTGAGAAGGTTAAAGTTGGAGTATGAAGACAGTGAGCTTAAACAAAATAAGGATAACCCGAAAAAACTATGGCGTACTATTAAACATATTTGTAACCTCAATCCATGTAAACGAGAACCAACTGAATTGCTCACGTTAGAGGGTTGTCTCAATAAACAACAATCTATAGATTTTACAAATAATCACTTTTCTACAACTGGCCAAAAGTTAGCTGATATAATTCTTTCTCGTATTGGCAAATGTGAGGAAGTTCTCGCGAGGGTAGTTCGAGTCATCGATTCTTCTGCTAATTCCTTCTTCATGTATCCAACTGACCATGAAGAAGTCGACAAATTAATAATGAGTCTACAAAATGGCAAAGCACCATGAATCGATGGCTTTATCACTTCTCAAACATATTAGGAATGAAGTTGTGATACCGCTTACCTACATTCTGAATATAAGTATGTCAAGTGGTGTCTTTCCTCGTGATTGGAAAACCGCGTCTGTTTGTCCAATATTTAAAAGTGGAACTTATAATAAAATACAAAAAGATTGTCAAGAAATGAGAGATGTAGAATTTAATAGGAAACTTTATAATTGGCTATGTGACAGATGTTTCTATTCTATTGATGAATATTTTAAATTAAAAAAATATATGTAGGTAATGACATTAAATTTAATTTCGTTTATTGTTGACATTTTCTATTTAATTTTGTATATATTTGACATTTGTTATTTTTTGTGAATATTGTGTTTGAATGTGCTTTTTTTTATTTTAAATAATTTATTTTTGTTTTGCATTAATACTTATAATTTAAATATTTGCACGACTAAATAGTCGAATATAGTGAATCCCTTACTTTATACCAACCCAATGTACCTATATTCTAGCAAATAAAGATTTCATTTCATTTCATTTCATAATTTCATTCATTTCATTTCATATCATTTAAGAACTTAGTGGATAATTATCGACCTATCTCACTTTAAGGAGCTTTTTCTAAACTACTTGAAAAGCTTGTAAACAAACGCCTCGTTAGCTATCTCGAATCACACAATTTGATTTCTTCCAAACAGTTTGGTTTTCGTAAAGGTAGAAGCACGGAAGATGCTGTTTCAATGCTTACTACTGCAGTATCATCATATCTTGACATTAATCAGTGCTGTGTTGGGATCTTTTTGGATTTGGCAAAAGCTTTTGACACTTGTCTCCGTTCCTATTCTAAACTAATTCATTTTACTTAGAAAACTTTTTCATTTAACCAGGGAAGTGAGTTTGTAAAAGGAAACTATTTGTTTCCGATTCTGTTTTAGTGTAAGTGTTATCTTGTTTCTTTAAGGACCCGATACCGCGATTAGGGTCAGCCGCTAGGATTTTCCTTACCCTATTCGCTTGCGTATTCGATTCTATACTAGTACTGTATTTCCTCCATGACCCTTGGAGCGTATACGTTTTTTATATTCGGCTTGAGCCTTCTTGTAATTACTCCAGTCCCCGTCATTGTAGGTGTTCATAGCTCTATTAAAAAGTTTATGTACCTTTGCTTTCAGCTTCTCCAAATCCTTGCACCAACCCTGATTCCCACCTTTACTTACGTACGGTGGAGATAGAGGGCAGGCATCTTCAAAGCTTTTGGTGAGACTGTCCGTTAGAAGTACAACCGCCTGTTCTATATCGGATGTACTTGTTAGCTGTGATTCCGCAGTCTCCGGACGCGTTGTTTTAGAGAGTTATAAAAAGTTACCTTGTCCGTTCTACGCGGGTTGCGTGTTTGTGCTGGTGGTGCAATATTTAATTCCAGTTGGAAACGGATCCACCTGTGGTCTGAACACGAGGATTCATCAGATACCCTCCAGTTTTTGACACTGCCAAAATTGTTACCTGAGACCATGGTAACATCCACAATAGTGCGGCATCTCCGTGTAACAAATGTTGGTTCCGTTCCCCTATTTGCTATAGAGAGGTGAATAGTAAAAAGGAAATTTACCAGTTCTTCACCTCTGCTATTTGCCGACGGCATTCCCCATAAAGGGTGATGTGCGTTGGTGTCTGCTGATAATATTAGTTTAAAATTGTTAAGCTCACAGTGCCTTACCAGGTCAGCGACATCTTTTGGTGGGATGTCCTCGTCAGCGTGCATGTATGCCGACGCGACAATCACTGCCTCATTGTCCTCTCCGGTAATATTCTGGAGACTAGCAGTTGCCAGGTCCCTAGAACAAAACTCGTTGAGGGGCACTGCTACAACGTTACGCGGTATGTATATACACGCCCGCGGATCGCTACAAGTGTTATCAAGTACTAACTTACCGCTTAGATTACTAAGACCACACACATGCCCTGCCCTGATCCATGGCTCCTGGATCAAGGCGATGGTCTCGTTGTTTGTTGCCCCCAGCTGCGCAGGCTAGCCGTAGCAGTGATGCTGTGCTGGAGGTTGCACTGCATGAAATTGCTAGTCAAGGGGTTCGGGGTCACCATCATGTAGGCTTCCCTCTCCCTCAGACTCTCCCAGCTCTTCTCCCAAATCCAGGCTAACATCACACTCCGGGGGGTTCGGATCCAGGGACATCCCTTCCATCTCCCCCGAGATTGATGCGTGGGGTGAGGAGTGGAGTGGTACGACCGGGATTGCTCCCTCCGTACCATCAGCTGAATCTGGGGCCAACTTCTGTCTGACTTGCGTCCCGCTAGGTCCCGGTTTTGATAACGGTTCCTCAGGGGGACCCTCGTCGCGCTTAGGGGGTTCGTCAGTTAACGAACCGTCTTTCGAGTAGAATCGCACGTACACGTTCCCAAGGTTGTGGGCCAGCCTGCGATCACGCTCCAGAAGGATGGGAACAACGTCCTCAGGAATCCCCAAGGTCAAAAACAGGGTCTCATCCCCCTGTCTCGTGTGAGTGAACACCGTCCAGGTATTTACGAGGGCCCACTTGTTCACACACGCCAAAACAAGGTTGGTATCCTCCAAAGTGTTTTCACACTCTGGAAGAGCCAAGGCCGCTCGTACCCTCCTGGTGATCTCACTTTGCAGCTTCACCACTAGCCTGGGACATGTAGCTGTTGTTGGGATGCTGTCAATCGCTTCTTTTAGCCACCTTAGTGAAGGCTCGTCCTCACACCACAACTTCAGGGCTCCATCAGCAGTGATGGGCTTGCCTCTAAAGTTGGGGGAGAAGGTGTTGGCAGGGTTTTTGACGCCCTCTAGTATCCTACTCTGCAGGAACTTCTTCACTAGGGCGACTTGCTCGTCGTTCAGTTGTAAGCTGTCGGCCCTAGACACAGCTACGCAGAGCTTGTTCTGCACAATATCCGAGTAGCTGATCTGGGCACGACAGGAGCTATCCAACTTTGCTTTCTTATGGTCACCGTGTCATCCAACCGCGTACGCTTGCTGGACTCATTGCTGGCCGGAGCCTGAGCTGATTTGGCAATCAATATCGCAGCTCGCTTCTTGCGGTTGTACCTGTTGTCGTGCTTGGATCTCTTCTCCTCGCCTCTACCCGCGGTCACAGCAGTCACTATGGACGAATCCACGGAAGTCGCTGGCGGGGCATTCGGCTCGGTTCTGTGATCCTCGCGTACATTTTGCTTGGGTCTCTTCCCTTTACCTGTACCGACGGTCACAGCAGTCGCCATGGACGAATCCACGGATGTCGCTGGCGGGGCATTTGGCTCGGTTCTGTGATCCTCGCGTTGGGTATGTCTGCTCTTGAAGTATGCGCGCGGTCCCGATGTATTTGGTCTGGTATCATCCGCCACTGGCTTCTGACCTCCAGAGCTCGCTACCTTGCGCTCCTTCCGCTCACGTTGCTGTTTAAGCTTTTGTTTTTGCCTTTTTGTTAGTTTTACCCCTGGGACGTAGGCTCCCCCGGGGTTGGTGGCCCTGGCACTTGAGGTTCCAGCCAAAGGCTGTCGCCCCACATTCCCTGCCCCCTTTTTACCTTTCGGCCTAATGACCGTCCAGGCAGCAGTGTTACCCTCATCAGCAGCAAAAGCCGCCTCGAGGTTCTTCACCGCCTCCCCACTAACGGGGGTACGAAGTGGATTGTTCGATTTTGCTAAATCATCCATGCTTGTTTTGTTTGAAATCTTCACCTTCCTAGCTCCCCACCCTCCACGGAGCCCGCAACGGGGGTATTGGGTTACAATACCAGGGTTACTAGGACAGGTATAGAACGGGTGTTCCAGGAGTCCACGAGCCCAACGCCGCTACGTCTGACACTACGCCCAATCCGAAAGCGCAGCTCAACGAACACCGCCGGCTGTAGATCCCATAGTCCTCCCATTCTCGCCAGGTAGAGCTGAAGGCTGCCACCAGTGCTGGATAGGCATGAATGGCTAGTCCATACCCCCCCGTTTTGGTTGAAATCCACACCAAAGAGGAGTGTTGCGGAAGAGAGGTACTATACCCTGACCAACTCCCCACTCAGCCACCAGGTTTGTTTCATCCGACCATACGGGCCCCCCACGCACAGCACCGAGTTACGTGGGTGATCATCCCTACCATCTCCTCCATTTGGGATAACAGGCCCACAGTGACCTGACCACCTCGTCGTTGGATAGGAAAACGTGGTAGGAAATAGGATGGGATGGTCTAGGTTTTCAAAGGAATTCTAGAACTGCGTCTAAAAGTATTAGTTACATCTGTTCCTTAAGGGACCAGACCAATAACAGGCGGCACCACGTGAAGGAACTATTTAGACTTGTTACGGATGTCTACACGACCTGCGCTCCTTTCCGCAACCATCTGCCAAACCTGCTCACCGGACAGGTGGCCAGGCTAGGGTTAACCCAGATCACATAACAGAAAAATGTGAATGGAACTAATCCCCCCTTGTTCGGGGGTTAAAAAAGGACTTAAATGGCAGCAATTCAGTCAATTTACTCCTCAAACTAAACTAGACTAAATTTCTTCAATTGTAATCTAAACCTTGTCGACATCGTAACACAGACTTTTTGCCCCTGGCATATATTATTCTAAAATTACGTCATTTTAAGCTGCGCCGCTTTAAATAACGTAATAAAAACAGGTTTTTAACACGCTTTCTAACAGCGTTCGGATAAATTCGGATTAGTGAGTGAGGCATAAATGCCAGGGAAAAAATACCTTGTTACGAAGCCAACAAGGTTTAAATTACATTTGAAGAAATTAAGTTTAGTTTATGGAATGCCCAAATCGCTACCAGTGTAAAGAATTTGATCTGTTACAGTTTTATTTTAGGTATAGATTGTCCAAATTATTTCCACCGTAGCAGTAGGTATTCTGTGACCGTAGCGCACTTAGTGTACTTACCCTGCAAAGTTGAATCCATTCCATAACTTCTTATATCAAGTAGATATATCCCTACATGGGTTCTCAACATTATTCCACTTACTATCCCCTCTAATTGTATTTTTATGTGGTTTTTATCAAACGGTAAAAATGGATTTTTAATTTAATCGTTTTTATTGTTAAACCACCAACTATTGTGTTATCTAATCGATCAAGGGTAAATTCGATATTGATCACCTATTTCTGTATAAATTGATTGAAAGATCCAATTGAAATCATTCGATAAGTGTATCGAGAAGCAAGAGGACAGAACTGAACAATGTTCCAACTCTTCTGCTTGGTGCTGTTCCTTGCAGCAGCATGTAAGTTATTTTAGCTTAAGACCTATTTCCAAATCGAGAAATTATAAAATAATTTAAAAGAATTTCAAAGAATCTCAGACAAAAATTTGTGACAGTGATTTGATCGGCAAAGTGGAGTTTTGGGTTTGAACAATAATATTTATGGAATCAATAAAATCGACCTCATATTGAATTGTTATTTTTGAAGCCAAGGTATAACAATAAAAAAAAACAAGGATCACTAAATCTGTTCAGAGAAATCCCAAAGTATGAGGTAACATTAACCATAACATGACAATAGTTCCAAAACTAAAACCCGATTACGGTCGAGTAAAAAATAGCCAATGACACTCTTGTGATGAAGACGAATCAATTAATACCCCGCTTGTCAAAATCAGACCAAGTATTTCGTTTGAACACATACTCCTTTGCATCACGGTAGTTGGGTAAAAATAGCCTCTATTTATTTAATTTATTTTAAATATTTAATTGAAATAAACTATACTTACATGAAGACAAATTGATTGAAAACTCTCTTGTCTAAATCGGCGATGCTCTATGGTGGAACATACACCAATATACATACATTCATACATACATAGACTGTTAAACTCATTACCCTTCCCTTGCTTCGCCATACTCGGGTAAAAAATACGGTTGAATTAAGGCTCCTCCTTCAGGAAGAACTTAATTTCGACTGACTATGAATTATTGACTTTATGATATTGTTTCATCAGGCAACGGCCAGCAATCCGGCTATGGTCAGCAATCCGGCTTTGGTAAGCAATCCGGCTATGGCCAGCAACCCGGCTATAAGCAGAAATCCGGCTTTGATAAGCAATCTGGCTATGGCCAGCAACCCGGCTATGGGCAGCAATCCGGCTTTGGTCAGCAATCCGGCTATGGCCAGCAACCCGGCTATGGCCAGCAACCCCGCAATGTCCGTCAACCCGGCTATGGCCAGTACCAGCCCGGAGTTGATGCTGCTCTGTATAACGATCAGATTCCAGAAACCAATCCGTTAAAGCCAATACTCAATCGGTTGAACTACAACATTCTGACACCAACAACTCAGCAACCTAGAGTCAATCAGCCAATTACACCACAAAGAAATGTAGAACCTAGCCGCGTGCAGGATCCTGCGTGCAGGCAACGGTTCGGCTATTACCAGACAAACGGAACATGTGACGCCTACATAGAATGCCGGGTAAGTCGTATTCAGGTGCAGTTTCTTATATTGTCTGTAAAAACTGGAAGTGTTATTCAAAGTGAGTCTTATATAGACTCACTTTGAATAACACTTCCAGTTTTTCCTTATCGAGATTAATTACTTTTGGCACTTTGTCGAAAACTTTGGCGGCATTATTATATCCTAAGTGTTTCGTAACCGCATCAATTCGCATCCCTAATTCGTTTCGCACCTTACTTCCATTCCTGAGCGTTTGTTATTGTACACATTCACAAAAGCAAATATTGACAAGCGCGATGGTAAGCGCGAGCAGTCTACCTGGGGTCCGACCTTGTATGGAGTACTGCTGCCTCCTCTGGGGCGGTTCTGCCAAGTATCAGCTCAAGTCTTTGGATTTAATTGAGAGACGTGCTATCAGACTCATTGGGGATGACACTCTAGTAAAGAGTAAGCTTCAAAGTCAGGCGCATTGACGTGAGGCAGCAAGCCTGTCGGTATTCTACAGATTGCACTATGGAGAGTGTGCACAAGAACTGCACAACCTGATGCCCCCATCACATTTCCATCACCGCACAACGAGCAAAAGCAGCAAAGTGCCACCTTTTTATGGTTGAAATACCTCGCACAAAAACGAAGCGTTACTCTCCTTAATTTATTATAAGAACTGCAAAGGACTGGAATGCCCTGCCCTCGTCTGTGTTTCCGGTAAATTATAACCCAGGTGTGTTTAAGTCAAGAGTGAATAGGTATCTACTAGGCAAGCGTCCTACTCCTTCGACCACATCATCGCTTTCCATCAGGATCGTGGTCAAACGAATTCCTAGACCGTAATAAAAAAAATACGGTATTTATAAGACTTTTTGAACAGGGAAAAAAATTGCATGAGATTGTCGTTTCTTTTTGTTAGAATTTCCGGCAATCTGCGAAGTTGTGCCCAGATGGCATGAATTTCAACCCCAATACCAGCTGGCCTGAATACCCTTGCGGCTACCCCATGGACGTCCCATGCCGCGGTCGGAAATCTATTCGTAAGTAGCACACAACCAACATGTAACTTCGTAAATAACTTCAGTTAGCTTGTCGAATATGTTTTTTATGCAATTCGTATGTTTTTTTAAAAGCTTTTATTTAACTTGCAATGTATGTATGTATGTATGTATATATGTATGTTTGTTAATATCAAATCCTACAAAATGAATGAATGCAAGAAAACCAGTTTCTCTTATCCTATGGAGTTGAATTTTTACATGTTGGTTCAGTTCAATGCATTCAATGCATGACAATGTATTTTTATAGTGGTAAGCATGACCTGAATCACAGAATAAATAATAGTACAAGTCGACATCCAGTATTAGCTCCAGATAGAATAACTCTTCAACGGTTAACAGCACAGACACGACAATTTGCGTATGCATGGTTTTAAATTTTACTATGACATGGTCTCCAGATAAAAGAACTCTTCAACGGTCAACAGCACAGATACGAAATTTTGTACACGCATTTAATTGTGACAGCCCGTTCTAAGTTTCACCATGACAAGGCTACTTCATTTTTTAAATGTATTTAATTAACTTATTTAATTGTTAAAGTGTTCGCGCGACAGGCGAGGTTATATTAAACTAATTTATTACATCTCACAAATGAAAAAATACTGCTATTTCAGAACCAGCTAAGCCAACAACGGCATGTCCTCACCAATACGGCTTCTTCCCTATCGCTGAAGGCGCATTGTCTCCACGTGAGAGGTGCAGCAAATACCTGATGTGCTCGGAAGGCAAAGCCGTCGTCATGGACTGTCCATTTGGCCTAGTCTTCAACCCTGCGAACGGGCGGTGCGATTGGCCCGAGCAATTCCCACCTTGTAAAGGTAGGTTTATTGTACAGAACTTGACAGGTTTTCTGCCTCAAGAAATTGGAATACCTACTAGTATATCAGTACCCTTTCATACTCATTTCTAAAACGTAGTACATATACGTGGAAGTTTCTGGAACTGGCCACTTACATAAACAATATTCAAAAAGTAATAACAACATTTGAAAATAAAACACTATGGCTGTAGTTTGCAGTTTTTTTCATGTGACTGTAGAAACAACAAAGAATATAGTTACTCTCTACAGAGAGAGACACAAAAAAAAAAGAGAAACAATGCATTATTTTTTTATCATTCATAGTGCTTCGGAGGGCACGTTAAACTGTCGGTCCCGGCTATTATTGATTAATAGCAGTCGTTAAGTCATGTCAGAGGCCCTCGGGTGGCTTTGCAAACTCTGACACCAGAGGCTATTAGATACTTCAAACTAACAAACACAGTATTTTTTTTCTTATTCCGTTTTTTTGTGTAACCTATGTATTCTCTTTGCTCCTTTGAAGTATGTGTACAACAATCAGACAGGTTTTTTAGTATGAGTCTCTATTAATAAGTCCAGCGATTTATTAAATTATATGGTCCAGCCTTGCCAATTTGAAAATTAAAACTGTTTGTTAATTTGCTTTTTGCAGACTTCCTTGGATTCAAATGCCCTGCTCCTCCACTAGGAGATGATGGCCAACCTCTAGATATTGTCCAGAACTATCAGTGAGTTCATTTAAAATAAGTCTTGCTCTGCCATGCTTGCCCCTGCCTAGTAATATTTTGGGGCACGTTTTTCAATCATGCACTTAAAAAAATAATGATAAATGTGTTAAACCTTCATTATTTTTTATGTTGTTATTATGTTTCAAAGTAAACTAACACGAATACCTTGCTATAAAGAGATCAACCAGTCCGGTGTATGGTGAAACGATGTACTACCGAAATTGTACGGTTTTTTGATTTGAACTTTTAGCACCACATACGAGTAACATCCGATACGGAATTCCACTGATTAGCAGTACGCAATAAATGGTGCGGAAGTAAAATACTGCGTGCGTTTAGGTGGAATAATTCACGACAAAAAGAACAATAAAAAAAAAAAAAAAGGTCATATATAGAACCAAAATTGTGTGCCAAGTTTCAGCCCGATAGCTTTAGTGGAAGTGGGTGAAACATTGATTGCAAAATTCCTGGACATACATACATACAAGTGAATTTAAATAAAATCTATATATACTTATAATAAAACTGTAACGGGTCCAATTCTGTACATTGAAGATGTTTTGAAAATTTTTTTTGGGCCTTACTCTATATTCGATACTGAAGCCAAAACTGTATTTTTTTTTAATTTTTGCCTGTCTGTCTGTCTGTCTGTCTGTCTGTATCTTGTCTTGTCTATATCTTATCTTGGCTTGTATTTTTTTTTTTGGTAGGACATATGCTACTTTTCATCCCGAAAAATGAAAGGGTTCCCGCAGGATAGGGGTTGACAGTTATTTAAAAGAACACGTATCACGCCGAAACTACTAGACGGATTTTGTTGAAACTTGGCACAGTCATAGTTTATATGATGGGTTTAAATTGAGGATACTTTTTATCCCGAAAAAATAAAGAGTTCCTGCGGGATAATGTCCCAAATTCTGTAAATTATAGATATTTTGTAATGTTTTTGGGGGCCGTTCTATGTTTGATACTCAAGCCAAAACTGTATTTTTTTATTTTTGTCTGTCTGTTTGTTTGTCTGTCCGTCTGTCTGTCTGTATCTTAGAAGTGCATCACGCCGAAAATACACAATGAATTGAAATGAAATTTGGTATGATTTGAGTTCATAGTTTGAGGTAGGACATTGGATACTTTTCATCCCGAAAAATTAAAGGGTTCCTGCAGGATAGGCGTTGAAAGTTATTTAAAAGAACACGTATCACGCTGAAACTACTACGCGGATTTTGTTGAAACTTGGTACAGTCATAGTTTAAATAATGGGTAAAAATTGAGGATACTTTTTATCCCGAAAAATAAAGTGTTCCTGCGGGATAATGACCAAAATTCTGTAAATTGAATAAATTATGTAATGTTTTTTGGAGGCCGTACTATATACAATACCATAGCCAACACGGTTTCTTTTTAGTCTGTCATTCTGTCTGTCCGTCTGTCTGTCTGTACCTTGGCAGCGCACCACGCATAAAATAAACAATGAATTCGAATGAAATTTGGTATGATTTGAGTTCATACTTCGAAGTAGGACATTGGATACTATACATCCCGAAAAAATTTAATGTTCCTGCAGGATAGGAGTGGAAAATTATTTAAAACAATACTAAGCACGCTGAAACTATTGGACGGATGTTGATGCAACTTGGCACAGACATAGTTTATAAGATGGGAAATTGGGAATGGAAAATTATGGATACATTTTGTCCCGAAAATTAAGGGTTCCTGTGGGATATGGGTCCAAATTCTGTACATTAAAGACATTGTTTTTTTTTTGGAAGTTACTCTATATTCGATAATGCCTAAACCTAAACTGTATGTTTTTTCATATCTGTCTGTACGTCTGTCAGTCTGTATCTTAGCCACGCATCACGCCGCCGGAACTACTGGATGAATTCAAATGAAACTTGGTATGATTTGAGTTCATACTACGAGGTAGGACATAGGATACTTTACATCTCGAAAAATTTATGGGTTCTCGCAGGATAGGGGTTGAAACTTATTTAAAAGAACAGTTACCACGTTGAAACTAAAGGATGGGTTTTGATGCAACTTGGCACTGTCTTAATTTCTATGATGGGTTAAAATTGAGGATACGTTTTATCCCGAAAAATTAAAGGGTTTCTGCGGGAAATGGGTCCAAAGTTATGTTAATATTAAAGTAAAAAAATATATTAGGATGTTTCCCTATATTCGATACTGAACCCAAACGGTTTTACTTTTTAATTTTGTCTGTCTGTTTGTCCGTATCTTGACCACGCATCGCACCCAAACAACTGAACGAATTCAAATGAAAAAAATGCTTTTGGGTGCTTAAAAAAGGTATTAATCAACTTTTTTTTGTTATTCGCGTCTTTCTTTCTGTTTGTCTGTATGTTTGTTTGTTCACGCATCACGTAAATACTACTGGACCGATTGCAATGCGGTTTTCATTGTTAGATAGCTTGGGGTTTCATTTAAATCTGGTGTAATTGGTATCGCAATCCGGTGAGTTAGAAGCCGAGCAATTGAAAAAAGTATTTTTAATGGCTGAAGAAATTTTGTTCAAATGTTGGTATATTGGTCCTGGAATAGCACATTATGGTACTTTGAATCTAAAGAAAAGACCACGCGTGCGAAGCCGCGGGTACAGCTAATCTTTAATATAGGTGGCCCATCACCGTACGTCTCGTCTAATGATTGAATAGAAATAAATAGTGTATTTCCAACGGCCATTATTAACTGCTTCCATTGCTGATCCTCTTTTTCCTATGGTTTCTCCAGGTACAGCCCAGGAGAATGCCACTACTTCTGGTCTTGCCAGCAAGGCCGCTCGCGGGTGCTCTCCTGCGATTACGGGCTCGCTTTTGACCCCCGCAAGGGAAGGTGTGAGTTGGAGGAACTGGTGGAGTGTAACCACCTGGAAAACCACCCGTCGGAGAAAAAGATTTAACCTGACAGTTGGCACCTTCTACCACGACACGTAGCTGGGACTTTGCTTTTAGTTGAAATAAATGGAAAATGCTTATTTTTGATTAATTTCTTGCTATTAGGGTCGGCCAGTATACCTAATTTTCTTTCCACCTTTGAAATAACTATTTGTGGTTTTGCCACATGTTTGCTCTGGGAACTTATGTAAAGACTAGTGTGTTCAGTAAAATAAAATACAATAAAGGAACATCGAAAGTGTCAACAAAGTGTGACTGCAGTCAAACTGCGCACATGCACATGCACACACGTGCACGTGCACGGGCGGCCGCCGGAATCGAGCAGCATACGTATATAATGTTACTGTAAGAACCAGAACAACAATAAATCTTAATCTTAAGATATCCTAACAAAACCTAAGATTTACCAACGTTAAAGGTAAAATTCCGAATAGTTATGTGATCTTCGTTCATTTCAAATTTTTACCAAAATTCACGTGGTAAATCTTAAGATTTACCTTAGTTAGATACACGGTAAATATTGAATCTAGCGGTTTACTAGTGCAACTTGAAATCTAACGATACTGGGTTGGAACCAAGGCTCCGCACCTATGACTTCTATTTTATGTGCAGTTTTCTATCTCTCCGTGCTTCGGAGGGCACGGCACGGTGGCCTGACAAACTCATACACCAGAGGCCAGCACTACCTCATACGACTAACAAACAAACAAACAGGTAATAATATTAATGTGAAGTTGATTTTGTTGGTTCAAATTATTGTTCCAACACAAAATAACAGCTTTTTTGAGTTAGCTCCTCTCGACTTGTGAATTTAGCCAACGTAAGGTACCGAGATATTACAAGTTGTATGTCCGTGGCGGTCTCGGCTTAGAACAAGACCCCTCCCAATACTCCCGTGGATGTCATAAGAGGCTACTAAGAGAATACACACCGGAAGATGGCCAGCAGCGTCCTTCGATCATATATTTGTAACACTGCGGTCACCAATGCGCCTGCCAAGCGTGGTGACTATGGCAAACCCCTGCAATATAATACACACACCGCAAAGACAGCCCTCAGTCCCCGGTGGCTCTGTAATTCCTGGCACCGGTAGCAGCCACGGTAAGGGCGGAGCAGGGGGTGCTAAGAATCTCTGGCAGAGACCCAGCTACCAACCCCAACGATCTCTGGACCTGGCAACCTATAACGCACGCACCTTGATGACCGATGAGAAGTTGATAGAGCTGGAAGAAGTAGTAAGTAAGTTGCGCTGGGGTGTTATAGGGATATCAGAAGTCCGAAGAGAGGGAGAGCATTCGATGACGCTCAATTCCGGCAACTTACTCTATTACCGGGAGAGCGACCAGCAGTCCCGACACGGTATCGGGTTTCTCGTCCACAAGTCCCTCGTCAACAACATTGTAAAGATCAAAAGCGTTTCGAGCAGGGTGGCATACCTTATACTCAGAATTACCGAGCGGTATTTGTTGAAGGTCATACTGGTGTACGCCCCACACTCGAAGCGCCTAGACGATAAAGTGTAGGCTATGTATGACGACATTTCTAATGCCATGCATGTCCCAAAAACACACTTCACAGTGGTGATGGGGGACTTCAACGCACGGCTGGGCATGAGGAATGGCGATGAACTGAGAGTGGGGCAGTTTGAATTTGGACAGCGAAACCAAAGGGGTCAGCGATTGGTCGATTTCATGGAGAAGGAGGGACTCTTTATGATGTTCTCCTTTTTCAAGTAGCGCCCATCCAGGAAATGGACGTGGATGCACCCCGGATAGCACAAGATAGATTTCATTTTGACGACCAATAAGCGTATATTTAATTATGTCTCTGTGATCAAAAGGGTTAAGACCAGCAGTGATCACCGCATGTAAGAGGCTCATTGAATATCAACGTAAAGCTGGAGAGGTCTCGTGTGATGGAATCAACTCTTTGCCCAAGACCTGCCCAAATCCAAAACCCCAAGAACTTTCAGTTGGAGCTCCAAAATCGCTTCCAAATCCTTACCGAAAGCGATACAGTGCACGAACTAAACAACGGGCTGGTGGAAATTGTTCACGCGGTCAGAACGAAGTTCTTTAAGACCCACCGCAAAAGTAGAACACAGAAACTCTCTGAGCATACACTGAAACTTATGGCAGAACGAAGCGAGATGATGCTTCAGTAGATATGTCGAGTTACAGCTTACTTAATAAACAGATCTGCAAGTCAAAGCGACACGATTTGCGTTTCTATAAATACTACTTGTATTAAGAACGCAATTGAGCGGAACAAGGGCTCCAAAGTGTTTGCAAGAGATCTGTCTATTAAGCAAAGTCTGTTGACGAAGCTGAAAACCTATAGTGGCAGCATCGTTTCATCGAAGCCAGAGAAATTGAGTGAGCTCGAGAAGTTCTATGGACAATTATAAACCTCATCGCGTAGTCCTCCCAGCACGACTAGCAATGCAAGAGCCCGTTTGACCCAACATCATACCGAAGATATCCCAGACGTCAGCCGATGTGAGATCAGGATGACTCTCAAACAGCTTAAGAGCAATAAGGCACCAACCAGGGGAGGATAGAATAATGACAGAGCTACTGAAAGCGGGTGGAACACCGTCACTTAAAGTCCTTCAGAAGTTGTTCAACTCCATCATCCTTGAGGGTACTACGCCAGAGGCATGGCACAGGAGCGTAGTGGTTTTGTACTTTAAGAAAGGTGATAAAACCCTCTTGAAGAATTATAGGCCCATTTCGCTGCTGAGGCTCGTCTATAAGTTTTTTTGAGAGTAGTTACAAACCGTCTCGCTCGTAGGTTTTGACTACTGTCAGCCTTCCGTTCAAGCTGGATTCCGGAAAGGCTTTAGCACCGTAGACCACATCCATACGCTCCTGCAGATTATAAAAAATACCGAAGAGTATAATTGGCCACTTTGTCTAGCGTTTGTGGATTACGAGAAAACCTTTCATTCAGTCGAGATCTGGGCAGTGCTACAGTAATTACAGCGGTGCCAGATTGACTACCGGTACATCGAAGTGTTGAAGTGTTAGTACAGCAAGGCCACCATGATAGTCCGTTTTCAAGATCGCAGCACGAATTCTATCCAGGTGAAAAAAGGTATGAGACAGGGAGACGTTATTTCTACGAAACTGTTCACCTCTGCACTGGAAGATATATTCAAGCTTCTGAACTGGAACGAATATGGCGTTAACATCAATGGCGAATCAATCACTCACCTTCGATTTGCCGATGATATAGTCATCATGGCAGAAACCCTGGAAAACCTAAGCAAATTGCTCAGTGACCTCAATATTGTTTACCAACAGGTGGATCTTAAAATGAACATGGGTAATACGAACATAATGTCAAATGCCCATGTTGTAGTCATGCCGGTTTATGTTAGGAACGATATTATCTAAGCTGTTGATCACTATGTTTACATCCAACTGGATACATCCAACTTCGACAAAGAGGTCAACCGACGAATCCAACTCGGATGGGCAGCGTTCGGGAAATTACGCCATATCTTCTCGTCGCAGATACCGCAGAGCCTCAAGATGAAAGTTTATAATCAGTGCGTGTTGCCAGTGATGACAAACGTCACTGAAACGTAATCGCTAACTATTCTTTTATCTTATACATAAGCTCAGAGTCGCGCAGCTTGCAATGGAGAGCTATGCTTGGTGTTTCACTACGTGATAGAGTGATAGAATCCGAAATGAGGAAATCCGTAGAAGAACCAAGGTTACCGACATAGCTCTCAGAGTTTGCAAGTTGAAGTGGCAATGGGCAGGCCATATAGTTTGCAGAACCGACAACCACTGGGGAATAAAGGTTCTCGAATGGCGGCCACGAACAAGCAATCAAAGTGTGGGGAGACCCCCCACACGATGGACCGACGACATTGTAGCCATCGGAGGAAGTCGGTGGATGGAGGTAGCACAAGATCGCTCGTCATGGCGCTCTTTGGAGGAGGCCTTTGTTCAGCAGTGAACTTCTAAGGGCTGACATGATGATGATGATGATGTTTTTTTTTATTAAATAATCAAAATTTCGAGTCCCAGTCAGTCGAGTAGTCAAAAATTTTGTCATGTCACGATTCAGTAAAGTTGTGGAACTTTACTGAAACTTCCTAGGGATTTTCAGAAGGAACATGCCTAATAAATTTGTTTATTCCCAGAGATATTCTTATAATGATCGTTAATATAATTATAATTATCTACTTCTGACATAATATTTTCGAAATTCTTGATTCTAGCAACTGGCAATCACGCTCTCAAGTCACGGATCGACTGCACTCAACATTCTGCATCTCAAAGCGCATCTCAAGTGCGCCCTTGAGAATCGAGATTGATTTATTATTAAACACTAACTCAGCTGATTACGGCATCTCAATCAACAGCTTAAGATGTGTTTATTAATTAGATTCGCATCTTGAGATCGCTCTAAAGAGCGCTCTTGGAGTTGAGGTCGGTTTATTAATACGGTCCCGGCTGAAGAGACCCAAGTTTGAGAAAATAATTCAAAGCAAAACTACGTATATAGACTTCACTATCCCACCGAAACTCAATAACCGCTTTCTTTGGCGATCAAATCATTGTCACAAATCATAAAACTACGTCTGTATGAGAGTGAATAAGTAGTTTTTTTTTATTTATTAACTACTAGCTGTACCCGCGGCTTTGCCCGCGTGGCCATTGCATTTAAAAGTTACGCTTACGTGTTATTCCAGGACCAAAAGTACCTATAATATACAATAATATACTACATTTGTTTAGCCGTCGAATAGTTTTTTATCGATTTCTCGGCATCTAATCATCAGATTAAGATACTAAGTAGCCCAGGTTTTAACTCAAACCCTAAGCTATCCAATAGTGAAAATTGCATTGCAATCGATCAAGTAGTTTTTACTTGATGCGCGAACAAACTTACATCCTTCAGTAGTGACCCGGCATGGCCGTGATAGGTTAGAAGACGAAGGCGGGAGCTCGCTAAGCTTCGCTCTCGCCTTCGGCTTCTAACTATTCACGGCCAAGTCGGGTTGCCACTGAAGACTGTTGGCAGAAATCTATCTGTGTTGCAATATCAAATAAATAATTAATAGGTTGGTCTAGTGGCTAGTGACCCTGGGAACGAAATCAAACGGTCGCGGGTTCGAATCCTGCAAGGTGCAATCATTTGTGTGATGAGCAAATATGTTTGATTCCGAGTCATGGATGTGATATTCGTATTTATGTACGTTATCTAGTGCCCATATTACAAGGTATCCTAGTTTGGGGCTAGGTAATTGGTATGGAATTGTCCCCAATATATTTATTATTAAGTATTAATGTTTGTATAGCCACCAAGACACTTTGTGGAATAGAATAGAATAGAATAGCGTTATTTGGAGCGTTATTCGAAACTACCTATACCCGATCGCAGCTCAGCCAGTGACGTCATAAATGTTCGAATGGTGATGTCGATCGCAGCTCGGCCAGTGACGTCATAAATGTTCGAAACCTTTACGGTGTACTTTCGAAGAATACATTTTCGCTTTCTGGATATTAAAACATACTCGATGCTAACCACGAACCTCTACAGATTCATGATGCCAACACGGTCTCTGACGTCAAGAGCGTTGTGTACGTAATGTATATTTTCGAAATATTATGCAACGACGTCGGCTTTCCTTTAGTTAGTGCATCAGACAGTTCTGTTAGTACAACATGTAAAACATTAAGGATTCTGGCACAGAATACTATGTATATACGGATATAGAGGCCTATCTTCGCGCCCAATAGGGGTAAAGCTCAGTGGTGCCTCTGTATTTAGCTAATGGAACGGTGGAAGTTTTTGTTGAGTGCAAAAGTTTTTGAGGCTACTCGGATACGAACCTGAGAATGATGGCACGTCAGTTGGGTACTGACACCACTGTGCCACAAAGGATCTTAAACACTAACCGAAAATTTAGTGTACGCTTCTGTCTTTTCACTTTGTTTGTAAAATACATAAGCCTTATAAAAATCAAAGAAAATGTAAAAAAACGCACAAAATATGTAAATGCTTATAAATATTGAGGTAAAACATTCATAGCAGCGCGTGGATTCGATCCATGTGCCTCTGGGTTGCAGGCCAGACACCGCTTCCACTGTGCCACTCTGACTTGTGGCATAGGTGCCGAATTTACGGTACCGTTTTATAAACGCTTTTTTTAATTATTATTCCTTTCAAATTAACATAACTTTAGACTCATATCCCGCAGGAATCCCGTATTTTTTCGTGATTAAAAGTATCATTCATTTTAACACATACTATAAACTTTGACTGAGCCAAGTTACTTCAAAATCCGTCCGGTAGTTTCAGCGTGATATGTGTTTTTTTTAAATAACTTTCAACCCCTATCCTGCGGGAACCATTGTTTTTTCGGGATAAAAAGTATTCTAAATGTTAATCCATAACATAAGCTTTGATTGTGCCAAGTTGCATCAAAATCCGTCGGGTAGTTTCAGCGTGATGCGTGTTCAAAGAGACAGACAGACAGACAGACAAAAAATTAAAAACCTTTTTGCACTCCATATCGATTTTGAAGTTCATCTCAATTAAAATTTTCAAAAAATATTTAATGTACAGATTTAGCCCAGTTACAATTTTATTATAGTATAGATAGATAGGTCTTCAATTAAAATAGCTTACTTAGGGCTGCAAGCAACAGCACCAAGCAGAAGTAATGGAACATTGTTCAGTTCTTTCCTCCTGTTTCTCGAGACACTTCTCGTTTAATTTCAGGTCTCAATCAGTTGATACAAAAATAGGCATGAAATATGACACCGATATTGAATTTACTCAAGGTTGATTAGATAATTTAATGGTTTGTAGTTAAAAAATAAAACAGATATACTTATTTAAAACACATTTATTGTTTGATGAAAACACACTTAATTAGAATAGGTGTTAAATAGAAGAATAGTAGGTATCAGAATCCTATATACCTAAATGCTATAAGAAGTTATCTAATTCATTCTTACCTTGCCTATGGAGATGTGTGAAAGGTGACGGTGAAAGGTTAGATTAGTGAACACGCATCTTATTATATTTATATAAATAAGTTTGCAAGTATAAATATAATAATTTACATAAGTTTGCAAGTGTAAGTATAATGAAAAGGTGCTGCTATGGCAAATCAAATTTAGGACTAGAAACAATATTTTGAGGATGACTTGGCCAGCTAAATATAAACACATATTAAAACATTATTTCCTAAAATCGTTAAAAATAAGGAAGATTCTCTATTCGTCAGCTTTTTTTAAATGTTTGTTACCTCTTAGCGCAGAAGATCAATAGAATTAACATTTAATCATAAACTAAGATGTTAACAATAAAGGCCAACAATAGATCTTCCTAAATTATACAGATACATTTTTCTTAGTTGTCTACCGTTTGAATGTGTCTAGGTTTGTGTGTATTTTGTGTGTAACTCTGATGATTTAAAATGGTAAGCATCCAAGGTGGTCTCACATCACTTTTTGATGTACATTTTATTAATTTGAAGTAGGTTTGCATTTTCATGAAGCAAACTTCATAGAAATGCAAACAGCTTGGACACGCGTTGAAGTCTTTTGTATGAACTCGCGTAGATTAGCGGATAGTGAGAATTTAGGCTTGCCTCAGATAAAATACTTAATTACATACAGATTAAAGGTACAGTAGGTACTTAATATCACATGTCACAGTACTGTGATTATGTCAAGGTATGTATTTATTTAGATGTTTTAGTTTTTTGTGTAACTATTTGACAGGTGGTCTGGGGTTATAACGGTATTATTTTTGAAAATAACATGAGTAAGTACTGATATTAGTACGGGCCAAGTCTTTTCCTTATACAATAATAGGCTTAGGGATATCTCTTCCTATTCAAGTTCTTAGCGTTATACTCTATTTCCTTAGCCAGGCGTTGTGACTCTTCATCCCGAGCGCGTGCAGCCTTAGCTCTGAGCTCCTCAGGGCAGGCTGACACTTCATCAGCTGACACGCAGGTGGAAGTGAGTTCGTCAAAAGCAGCATCACTACCGCAGCCTAGAGCGCGAGGTCTGCCTTCAATGCAGAGGAAGTACTTCTGGCAGTTCACTTCGGACCTGAAAGAACCAGGGTTGTTAGCAGTTTCAAGTTTAGACGGAAAGACGGAAGGTTTGACGACACCGAGTATATTGCTGACCCAGAGCCCAATATTCGTTAATGCGCTGTACGTATGCATGTCGAATGAGGTACTGCCAATCTTTTGTCACAGTTTGTCAGATCGCTCAAGGGTTCTGTCGTACTTTACGACTGCTTCAATTGTTAGCAACCAGGACCGAGACGGCTTAAGAAGCCCTCCGAAACTCGTAGTGATATGCTACGAAAAATCTACGAAGCTATAGTTGGTTAATATACTATATTGAGATGTTTGAGTTTACTTGTATCAATAATTTCTATTTTATAGTAAGAGATAACCATTTTAACATCCTCCAGTCCGACCCAATCTGTCACAGTATCATATATTCTGGAGTTGTTAATCTTTCAACAGCTGATGAGGCACCAACCAAACAGTATGAAAATTGATAATCTAATATGTACTTTTTAATGTAGATCTCAATTTTGGAAGAATAAAATGTCATATTTATTTCAAGGATAGATACTTTCCCATGTATCTACGTATAAAGTGGAGGTGAAACTTTTTTGAGCGCACCACTTCTTGTGTTGTGTGGTCGTATTTTATAATGAAGTAGGTAGTCACAAAACTTTTTTCTTTTCACTACAAAGTAATATCACAATAGTATTATTCACCTAAAACTTAAGCAGAAAGGATCTTATTTATGCTTAAAATAAAAATAGTGCAGAAAGTAAGTATAGAAATCAATTACATCCCAGTTTTTTTTTATATAAATAGTGTATAAAGTACAAACAAAATAAGCATGGAAATCCGTTACATCATTTTTTTTTTATTTTAATTTGTTTCCCAGTTTTGTTTTTATTTTTTAAACTTAGCAGAGGCTACAGATAGGGTTTTATTAGTTTCATATTGAATTCGTCCAACAGAGATTAAATAGAATGTAATGACCATACATTTTTTTTTATTTGGCCATCAACATAATGCACATTATGAAAACTGTAACAAACATAACACTCGCCTATTGCCATTACAATTTAAGATGATGAAAGCATACAAGAAAAAACTTAAAAAAAAAAATGGGACGTAATTGGCGCGAATTTAAAACTCAATGTGTCTGAAAATAGTAATACAGCTTTGCGTAGATGTTATTAACTTTTATCGTTGTTTTGACTAAAGTACATGCTGTAGTGGAAAGAAAAGCTGATTATGACCCTCGCTGAAGTGACTTCTTATCAAACATCTGTTGTTGTGGGCTAAAATCTAACACTCGGTGCAGCAAGAAGACACTTTTCGCTCAATGCAAAAATCTACTATTATCGTTTGTAAAGTTGTAATCACCCATTCTAGTGACACATAGGAAACTCCGAACGAAAATTATTTCGGGTATCCTATGACAAAACTTATCAAGTTTTAAAGGACAAATTTTGCCTGCAAAGCCCTACACTATACACCTTTTTTTCAATTACTGGTCTTCATTATATGCACAAAATGACATCAACAATCGTTTTGTTATTTATTATAGTTTAGTTGGAGTAGGTATTTGAAAATTAGAATGCATCGTCACATAATTCACTTCCTTTTAACTCTCAGAGCATTTGTAGGTGATAATTACACGATTAACCAACATCATTTATAAAATCCTTGAACCAAATGATCCGGGTCTCCATCAGCTTAATATAGGCTCAATTCATGTTTAATATTAGCACATTAGAGACTGTTGGCAAATCATCGGTATTTCTAACAAGAAGGTTATGTAACCAAGGTCGTGATGCTCATCTGCTGACATTTAAACCGCTGACCGATCGACCGGTTCACTGTTGCCTAACCAGTTTACGGAATTCTGAGCTATATCACTTGTGGTATTTCTAAAATAATTTAAATTAGATAGGTACACATTGTGTATTTATTTCCCGCGATTTCATCGACGTACATACAAATTATCGCTATAAAAAATATTTTGTGTCCTTCGCCAGGGTCCTAACTAACTTCATATAAAAATTTCATCAAGATCTGTTCAGCAGTTTAGTGGTGATAAGGTAACAGACAGACAGACACTTTCGCTTTTATAATATTAAGTATGAATCAACAGCTTTATTATTTTAGGGTGCATATTTTAGGTTGCATAGTGTGCCGGACACTATGGACAGCTCTTTGAGGTATTTCGAGTCTCCAGACTAACTGGCTAAATCCACCACGATAATTCAAGCAAAAACTGGTCGTTTCACTCAGGGCACAGAAGTTGAAATACCGTTACGAAAGAAAAAGAAGATCAGCATTTCCAAGCTGAAGGTCAGAATGTTATTTTCTAAAAGAGTGTTCGAAGCATTAGAGAACAGCAGAATCATTTGATGGCACGAGTTCAACGGTGGGTATAGTCGCGACCCGTTGCGTTGGTTGAAACTCCCATTAAGAATCGCTACAGGTATCTTACGCTGGGAAGAACATTACCTGTAGAATCTGAATCCGGCTGGGGGCCCGAGTTCCTTGGTGGTCGGGACTTCAGGGCAGCGGAATCCAAGGAAAGCTGTAACATATACCATATTTATCAATTATTCATAGTTATTATCATTTACGTATTGGCTTTATGGTAAATAGAAACATAAAACCCCCCGTTGTACTTTAGTTATAAGATTGTTTCTATTTGTTGTAAATTTTTGAAAACTGGTGAACAATAAAGTATTATCTATCTATAAAACAGAACGTACATACTATTATTTACTCTATGACTGAGATCAAGTGGCCTCTGTTTATCGAACTAAATAAACATCGAGCACGATGTTTGATATTAGAATCCGCGGTATCTACCGCTACTGCAGTCAACAACTACTAGTTACTGCAGTAACAACTTCATACATACACACCTACAGCAGATTATAAGACTTCTTCAAATTTGAAAAAGGCAGTAGAATAACCATCATCATCATCATCAGCCCTTACTTGTCCACTGATAGACGTAAGACTCTCATGACACATGGCACTGAGTTCGGTCGTCAACTCTCAGCACATACACAGGGTGTCCTACACTACGTTTGACTAAGCGCGGTCTCCACTCAAGAAATCGTCTACCCCAACGGTTGCCGGTTCTTCGGGAAATGTGACTTATTCTTTCAGCTTGCTTATCCTTAGAACTGTGTCGGTAAATTTGGTTCTCTGTTGTTTTTATTGCGAATCTTGACCTTTAGAGAAACTCCAGCATAGCTTTTTCCATAGCTTTGAGCGACCTTAGTAGAATAATCAGTCAGTAGGTATACACATAAGCATCATATGACCTAAGCAAGGAATGTCATGTTCGGATCTAAGACATTTCTATAATGCTATAGGTACATGTATTTTAATCATTTAAAGGCTTCACAATCAACATATGTCTGCATTACAAAGTCTCTAAGGAAGACGTTCACTTCTGAAAATAGGCTGCCCCATAGAATTCCACAACAAGCAGTTAGTATAAAACAGTTCCCAGCGACTCTCATCCATTTATTTCTGAGGGTCTTACGGTCTGACTTCCTGTCCGTGGTCACCACTATAAACTTTCGTCTGCAACGGACATCGGTTCTTCGAACTTAGATCTTGATTGATGAACAATTTATATTTCTGCCGTTCTGCAGTGGTTGGTTTAAGGGTTTAACTTGAGCAAAGAACACTTACCCTCAGCGTCACAGTCGGCGACCTGGTCAGGCCACTCGCACCTGTACGTCTCGGGGTCGTAAGCCAGACCGTCAGGACAGGTGAAGTCAAATCCTACTCCGTTGACGCAGTTTCTGAAGAAGCTGCAGTTGCGTGCATCTCCCAGCTTGAAGTAACCGAACTGATGCGGGCACTGGTCAGTGGGATCAGCTGGCTCTGCGAGGGAAATATTAATTAATTTAGATGAAATAATTTAAAATATAATTTAAAAAAAACCAACTGCGAACATGTTTGCCTCTTTAGTTTTGTTCGTAGATGTTTAATAATAAGTGTCCATACCAATATATAAAAGTTAAACGTTGTCTGTTTGTTTGGGGATCTTTCACGCGATAACGACTTGACGAATTTTAATGAAATTTGGAATGGAGATAGCTCATACCCTAGAATAAAACATGGGATTCGTTTTATTCCGCAAAATTGAAAATTTTCATGGGAAAACTGGAAAATGTTGAATACTTGATGTAAGGAGCGGTTGTCATGGAAACGAAATAACAAGTCTGTTAAAAAACTTCAACAGCATTGGTGGTATACCTACTTCTGCATTGGTTTTTAATATCTTAGAAGAACAAGCTGTTTTTTTCGCGATAAACAGTAGTCCGCGCCGACGAAGTCACGGGTGGGAAAACCTGTTTACTATTTTTTAAAAACGACGTAGAGCTGAAAAATATGCCTTGCAAAAGGTGGTGTAGAACTCCACTAGAAGGTGTAGACTCTGATGAAAAATCCAAGTTTTCGACCTTGGGGAGTGGGAGCGTTAGCCGCCATCTTGAATTGAAGAGGCCAAAGTTTTTTTTTATATATAGTTCTATAACAGTTAGCTTTATGGCAAAAATGTCTATGAAAAGTATAAAGAAGACAATATTTGCAACATTTTTGCATTAACAGTTGTTCTGTAAGTGCCATAGGTAAAAAGTAACAAGAAGCGAAAAAACATCATTACTGAAAATGGTCTAATGCCGACAACGTACATTCTTTCTTAACTGCTGAATGTAGAGACTTGATATTTGGAATATGTTTATAAAGAGATAACAAAGGACACCAAAAGGAGAATTTTGAAAAAACACATTTCACGAGGTTTAAAAGAAGGTCAAAGATTCAATAAAATACCTCTATTCATATATTGAAGACACTGTTGATATGATACAGTCGAAATTTTGAAGGTAAGCTCCCGAAATAAAATAAACCAAATTTCCTAAGTTACGTGCTATTTTCCATCGCTCCGTGCTTCGGGGGACACATTAAGCTGCCTTTCCCGGCTGTTATTGGTTAATAGCAGTCGCAAAGCCATGTCAGAGGCCCTTGGGAAGCCTGATATACCAACAGCAGAGGCCAAAACTATCTCGCACGACAAACAACATTTAAAAGCAGTTTTTGGCGAGGTGTTATTTTTTAGCTTTGTTTGAAAGAAACCGGTGCAGTCATACCCAAGATATTCAGATCTGATCATTCTTTGTGATTTTGGACACTAGTGTAGCTAGAAATTGAGTTGGTGTTCAAATGTACAGTTCCGATGGCATAATGCTTCTTACCAGCATATAAGAGGGTCTCCTGAATTGACAGGATGTGACCTGAATTGACAGGATGTGAGGCGTGAAACATTTTTGTTTTGAATATTAGGGACAGTAGAGAGATTAGGGATAATACTTTAGGGCTTTTAAATTTTGAATAAAATTATTTTGTAACTTAAATCGATTCTGTGGTTCGTAAGTGGTACCTACATAAACCTTCATAATGTTAATTCCTGTGCCCTTGATATTAATCAAATGAGAGTCGACTGACTCACTTTAAAGCAGTTTGCTTATTACGCAAACTGCTCACATTTTCCTTCGCAAAGTGTTATTCTGGGCGATTCACTACTCATCATTATTCATACCATGCGTACGCATGTGTAACTTTGAAAAATAAGAAAAAAAAATGGTTTTAAAATAAGCGATGACAGAACATCACCGGTGGCGGTGAAGACTAAAATGTAACCTGTTGATCTGAAGAATGGGGTATTTTGGTTCATTAATATGTAACTCACGTAGGACCGAGTTTTATAAACTTTGGTACGATTAAATTTGGAATTAAGTTCAAATGGCGCCTGTAGGTCTTTGATAATCATATCCGCCATTCCAACACCAGTGCTGAGATTTGACTTTTGCTAGTAGGTAGGCAATTTGTCACAGAACGGAACGCCGCTACAACGGTACCAGCCTTTGTTTTTACCAGACTGCGCAACGCTAAAGACGGGTGATGAATTTATCAGCCTATGTATGTATGTATGTATGTATATATGTATGTATGTATGTATGTTTGTTTGTTCCTCTGTGGCACTATATATATATATATATATATATATAAACCAAATGCTTCTGATGATTCTTACGTCAATTGATTTGTCTTAATCTTGCAAGTGGTACTAAAGACATAAGAGTAATCAAAAATCAATATGGCGACAACCAGATGCCATATAGAGAAAAAAGTAAAAAGAATAAGTCTACGAACTATGTTAGGTGGGGTATCATTGAATAAGTCTACGAACTATGTTAGGTGGGGTATCATTGAATAAGTATTAGAAATTTATTTTAGGTTTCTCTTATCATTTTTTATTTCAAATTACTATTTAGATCTATCATGATTAAAAGTTGGTTAGCAACCATTTAAATATTTGCCTCATTTTAATTTTATTCGCAGTGTGTTTTTTTTACCACTTTAGATTATGTCTTGTTTAAATCTTTAAGACTAATAAAACTGACTCGGATATTATACTCAACTAGTTTAAGACTAATAAAACTGACTCGGATATTATACTGAACTAGTTTAAGAGTCAGAGACTCTTTTTAATTCTACTAATTTTTCCTATAAACATTTTTGCGTTGTATTTTTGTGTATGATAGGTACCAGCTATTTAAGCCCAGGGCCATTATTCTCTATGAACAGTCACACGCGTAACGCGCCTCGCTGTGAAATCGTTCGGAAAAGTACGGCAATTCTCGAACATGCACAAACAATTCCACGCAGATATCTTAACGCGGCGCGTTACGTGGCCGAGTGGCAATAGAGAATAAGGTCCCAGGTGATGGCGTAGTATGATTGGCCGACTGGTTTTCTTACCTAACAACCAGCATACATGGGATATGCGGAAGGAGCTTACCATAGCGGTGTGTGCATAGCGTAGCATAGGCATGCTTCCCATAGCACTTATGTACCTCAAAATACCTTGCGTACTCAGGTCAATGAAAACTTCTACTATCCTCATTCCTCACTGACCAATCCCTACACTACGATAATTTGGGCCCATGATCAGGCCCGACTCACTGAAGTTTAGGTATGGACGCGTACCTTCAACCTTGAATACCGTCAGCGGCTCATATAATCAGTGGAGCCGCGCACTCGCCGAGACTAAAGAAATAATACCTACGAGTAAACTACGCGAAACGTGACTGCACGTGATTCCCTAACCCATTATATCTACAATCTACTTGGATGCAAATAAAGTGTATTTATATTGACGTTTGCTTAGCTTCATAAATGTCTAATATGTAGCTTATGTGTAATGAATGTTAGGTATAGTATATAGTTAAATAAGTGTACGTTGCTATTTAAGAAAAAAATAAAAAAATACATACACATTTTGTTAATTAGGTTCACAATAAATAAACAATTTATCTGTATTTTTCTGCTTGTCTCTCTAATTCAATTTAATAATTTCTCACTTTATAATCCATATAATATAAAATATATATATTTTAATGATTATTAAGTATTATTATATATGTTAGTAAGTATATTATTTGTATGTAAGTTTATTGTATATTTTCATTTTATTTTATTGTCAATTCCAGAGTTCTTTCACAATAAAGCACACCCTACCATTTTTCTTGCACGACCAGGATCACTGGTAGAAAATGCTTGCTAGCATTAAGTCCTCCATGTACACTTTTGATGCTAAAGTATTAAATAAATGTTACTTACATTAAGATTTTAGTTTAAATACTTCTGTATTTAGAATTAGTAAATTAGATCCGTAACGCGAAAGATCTCAGGACTACGTACAGAAGAATAATTTTCATAGAAAACGCATAAATATCTACTGAAATATACAATCGATTACTACGGGCACAAAATATCAAACGCAGGGGAAGTCATTTAAGTATAATTTAAGATAATATTTATCTATTTACATATAGTTAGCTCGCGTTTTGTCGAGACATGTCTACCCTAGCATGCGCGGCGGCGTGCCCTCCTTGTTGTCATCGAGCCGAGCGGTTCAGTGTAATATCGAAGCGCGTAGGGTACAAATTATCTTGCACTGAATAGATTTTAAGAAAAGGATTCTCCTGTACGTAGTAAGTACTATTATTGAATTTTCTATACGAAGCGTGAAGTCATGCATTGGTAAACTTATAAATATACTTACGTAAGGCGGAGCGCTCGAGGCAGGCGACTTCGTTAGGGTACTGGCAGGGGTACACATTGAAGTTAACGTTGGGGTTGAAACGGAGACCATCTGGGCAGCTCTTCTCTTCCGATGTTCCATTCTGTTGGCAACAAGAGGTATGTGTTCTAATAAAAAAGGTCGAATAAAGAAGCATCTAAAAATGTTTAATTTCCAGCGTTGAGCGACGTTCTTCTTCTCCTAGTAACGAAGCGAAGGTCGGTGAGGAAGGAACCTACGACACCTCAGCTCGAAACAAAGATCGGGTACTTTTGTTGAACCACATGGTGTAAATTTTTGAGCCGTGATGTTCATAATCTATCGATACTACTCTTTCCCAGTATCTGCCCTGAGTTATCAACTGCAGCATGTTGTAGGTACACCATGTTTAGGCTTCATAATTTGTATAAAACAAATACACTGGCCTTCAAAACTAAGTAGGAATAACTAGGGGCACGTAAGTCTAGCGGTGAACGAAACGTGGCGGGGATCTTGGCCCAGTCAAAGTTTATATAATGTAGTTAAATATTTAAACGGGACTTAATCGCGCTGAAAACTTAATATTTATTTACCTCGACGTTTCGATCAAGTTGCATTGATCGTGGTCACGAGAAGACGGTCTTCTTCTCGTGACCACGATCAATGCAACTTGATCGAAACGTCGAGGTAAATAAATATTAAGTTTTCAGCGCGATTAAGTCCCGTTTAAATATTTAACTATGTGTTCGAATCGCGAAAGTTTATATAATGTGTTAAAATGTTGAATAATTTTCATCCCGAAAACTGACTGTGCCAAAATCCCGGCCACGTTTCGTTCACCGCTAGACTTACGTGCCGCTAGCTATACCACACTTTTAAAATTAACAGACTTTTTATGAAAATGCTTAGCTCCTGATCGGATTGAGACACCAAGTAGTTTTTAAGTCAAAACCTACGCTCTTCAACAGTGAAAATCACATCGCAAACGGTCCAGTAGTTTTAACGTGATGCGCGAACAGACGTGTGGTACTAAGTTATGAAGGCATATATCATGTGCATAGATTTCACGTTGTAATTTCTACCGAGAGATAAAATGCCATAATGGGAAGAGATCAATTCAATTGAGAGCTATGGAACGGCGTTAGGGTGGACAAAGACTTATTTCGTAGTCGATTGTTCCCTTTTCCGAATGTAATTTTGGTTCGTGCCTGGCCAGCATGAATCGAAAGTAATCATTGCTTCACTATCTCGATTCTCTCTCTTAATATTAGTAAGAATAATGTAGCGTACTTACAATGCATTCGATGTATCTGTCACAGCTGCCAGCTACAGGGTACCTCTCGTTCAGCTCCCTACACGTGCCTGCGCTCTGAGTCCTGGGAGCCGGGGGTGGTTGCTGGTTTGGCTGGTATCTGTTTTGCTGTGACTGGTATGTTTGTCCGAACTGCGCGAGCGCTGTTAAAAATATTGGATCCAAGGTGAAGACTCATACAAACGTTGAAACACTCTTATATACCTATATTTTAATAAATTATGCAGTTATCATACATTTTGTATTGGGCCACAGAATAAATTATACTACAAAATTTGGCTATGCAGCATGCCGGTGTCTACAAAAAAAGAACAATTGAACTGAGTCCCTTTAATTGGTGGACTAGTGCTTTTTTTGAGTTCTTGGGCCATTTTTTAAATATAGAATGATTAAAAGGTTTACCAAACCAAAATAATGACCATGTTAATTTGTATTATTAGGTACTAATGATATTTTTGTATATTTTATTTGATGTGCCAATAAAAACTTTTTTGTTTTTTTATTGTTTTTTTTAAACACAAAATGTTTTTGAGGAATACCTTCCTCAAAAACATTTTTGCAAAAAATACGATTACAAATAATAGTTAAAAAAACAAAAAACACGCTTTATATAGAAAACCAAAGTAAAAAATAGAAAATAAATTTTAATAGTGTAAATAAGAAAAAAATGTTTTATATCAAAAATACCGTGGGGTGCGCATGGGTCAATAGTTATAAATATTTCATTGACAGATATGAGAAGAAGGATTATCATTTCGATAATATCTTAAAAAGCACCCCACGCTTTTATTTTAAATAAAACATTTTTTTCTTATTTACACTATTAAAATTTATTTTCTATTTTTTAGTTTTGTTTTCTATATAAAGCGGTTTTTTAGTTTTTTTAAGAAAAATTTTTTCTACTTTTTTTTTCGAGTTATTGCATTGTCATCGGTCTTTGACAGGTGTGCAAAATTTGAATGAAATCTGACCGTTTAAAGTGGGTCAAAATGTCGGTTACAAACATACAAACATACAAGTGAAGCTAATATAAAGCGTATAAAAACCTAAAGGGCTTCCTAACTAAGAATAGGTGTATTATGTAGCTAGAATGCCACTTCAGAGTTGTTAATTATTTATGTCAGCCTCCTTAAAAAAAAATCGTCAATTAACGTTTACTGCATTACATATGTTTTTAATGAATGCTCTCTGATTTACTTTCTTATCAAAACAAATTTGGTTAGATTTTCTATAGTTTTGGAGTCTATGAATTCAATGTAGCTACCGTATCTTGTACTGTGTTTTGACTTGATTAGCGGCAATTGAAGTATCTGAGTAATCAGAGAACTAACTAACTTAACTGATTAACTTTAAGTTATTTAAATAATTATTTAAAGAATGGAGACTCGTATAGTCAGTTCTAATTTACGTAGAAGTCGCAGTGTGGATTTTCTCTGTCCATCCATCTTCCCGTTTCGATTTCATCACAACGCAGGGACCTTCACAGATATTTTTCAATAGAATGCAAGCCTTTGAGTGTTTCTAATTGAATATTTCAATTAACTGGAACTAAAGCTGGCTATTGTTAGAGATAATCCCATCTATTGTTCAAAAGAGGCGACGCGTGAAATATATCCACCTTGGTAATAATTCATTCGAGAACGTGTCTTGTATTTGTCTATTTAGCGATTCGCTATGACCTCCTCACATGGTTATGACATATTTAACGCATTTCGAATATAAAGAAGTAGGAATTACCACCTATGAATTAGATAAATCGATTATTACAGGCAAATTTAATTAAAACTGTCTAAACGCATTTTTAGTAACAATGCATACTATATGAACAAATAATATAGTATGCGCAAGTATGTACGTAATTAAACATTAAATTTGAAAAAAAAACGGAAATAAAACGCCTAAACTTATTGAATATTATGTAGCTTTATATACCCAGTTTCAAAAATATAATTCAAAAATATATTTTAAAATACACTATTGTGTACCTATATATGTATCCCGTACTTACTACAGAGACGTACAAATTCAATTTGCGAGAATTCAATATAAGATTCGTTTTCATTCATAAACAACAAGTCACAATTATATGGGGCTATGACTGCGATGAATGACTATAATAACGATGATTATAAACCACTGTGCCCGGTCATTTCTCTGGTCAGCAGTTCCCTATGTGATATTCCCTGCAGTCTCGACATATATACACTGGCCTTCAAACTTAGTACCACACGTTTAATGTCTGTCGTTCGCGCATCTAGTTAAAACTACTAGACCGATTGTGATACGATTTTTACTGCTGGACAGCTTAGGTTTTGACTTAAAAACTGGTGTACTTGGTATTTCTATACGATGAGAAGGAACCAAGCATTCTAATAAAAAATATATATTAATTTTAAAAGTAAATTTTGAATAAAACTACTAAACCGATTGCGATGCGATTTTAACTGTTGGATAGCTTAGGTTTTGACTTAAAAACTGGCGTACTTGGTGTCTCAATCCGATGAGTAGGAAGAAGAAGAAGAAGAAGAAGAAGAAATAAGTTTATTTGCTACAATTACAAACAGAAATAATTATAGGAAAAAATAAAATAATAAAGCCAAGTAATGTAATAAAAAAAAACAATAAATTTAAAAAGTGAGGTACTAAGTTTTGAAGGCCAGGATAGCGATTGCTTTACAACTGATAGCTTCTGAAAGTAACTATCTAAGCTAACGATTATCATCAGTGTCTGTAAAGTAAAGACTGTAAAGACTAGCAAATGTCGGATCGTCGGACTTTGCCACCGTTTTCGGTTGTAAAGCAATCGCTATCTATGTCGAACCTAAGATACCAGGACCAGGATACTGCAACAGGACCTAAGATACCAATATTTCAAATTAGAACAAAATTCCCCTTCAGGCGTCAATAAGATTTTAACGATTGATCGGCTTCTATTCATTGGATTGAGTTATGAAGTACACAAACCTAAGTTATCCAATTATTTTAATTGGACCAGTAGTTTTCAAGTGATGCGCGAACAAAAATCCAGACAGACGGCCACGATTTTTTTAAACGATATATTCTTGTTCTTTAACTCATTTTAGGTCATCGAGGCCATCTTTTAAACATTATCTTCTTTGTACAGACTGCTTTATTTTAAGTATAGATGAAATAGTGTCAATTTTTTTAATAGCAAATGAATTATTACGAATGTGTTATTCCCGGACTAAAAGTACCTATTAAGTTATTAAATTATTAAGCGCAAAAATAAATTAAAAAAAAGCTACATAGCACGATAAAATCATATAAAAATCAGAAGTACCATAAACTTTTATGCAACATAATTTAAATCCCCACAAAATTCCCAAAAAAGACCAACACAAACTTAACTTACCCACGGCGCACACGCACGCAAAAACTACCAATATCCTGTTCATGTTGCTATTTCCGATGTCCAGTCCGCACAAGCTTCACCCAAACACTGACTGCTGCGAACTGTTCTCGTGGGTCGAGACCTTGAGGACCACGTTGTGAAAGATGAGTAGGTGAGTACGTCTGCCACGCCTCGTGTTACAACTAACCATCTGTTAGATCAGGATGAGCTTCATGGAAGGAGAAAGCTGAAAGCTCCATACTCACCTAAAATGTTGATAAAAATCGGATAATGAGGTCGTTGTCCTACATCAATCTTACACGACCTCACTATTCGAAAATTTTAGGTGGAGTTTGGGAAAATTCCCACAAAAAGCACTTTTGTAAACAAGACATAAGTTCAAAGAGAAAAAAAACATTACCCGACCGAATTCGGGTTTTAGTCGAGTGTCATAGGCTATTTGCCTAGAACACTCTTGCGATGAAGCCTACCCGATTGATACCTCGCTTGTCAAAATTAGACCAAGCTTTTAGTTTGAACACATAACCCTTCATTGCCTTGACATAGTCGGTTAAAAAAAATAGCCTATGAAACTCTATACCTGAAGACGAATCTATTGACACCTCGCTGGTCAAAAATGAACCAATAGGGTCACATACCCACATACATAGATACATACATACATACATACATACATACGAAGACTGTTCAACTCATTAGCCTTCCCTTGCTTTGCATTAGCCTTCCCTTGTTTTCCCTTGCTTGTGGTCGGGTAAAAAAACACTAATATGAATAAGAACAACATACAACATTAAAAATTAAAATGTATGATACTGAAACAAAAATATAAAATAAACTAAGAAAGACTTTATCGAAGTAGTACCAAATCGAGCCATCGTTTTAATCTAATATCTTTGCAACTAATAATACCTACATACTCATCTACTACTTAGTTTGCGATAGCACATGTGCTGACTTCGTTGCAACTCTTCAAAAGCAGTGAAGTAAGCCTGCGTGGTGGATTATAACACAGTAAGCGTAATTCAAAATTTTTGATTATGACCATAGAAAAACATGTAAGCGTAATTCAAAATCTTTGAATATGATAATAGAAAAACAAGTAACCGTAATACAAAATCTTTGATCATGGCCATAGAAAAACAAGTAACCGTAATACAAAATCTTTGAATATGATAATAGAAAAACAAGTAACCGTAATACAAAATCTTTGAATATGATAATAGAAAAACAAGTAAGCGTAATACGAAATCTTTGAATATGATAATAGAAAAACAAGTAACCGTAATACAATATCTTTGATCATGGCCATAGAAAAACAAGTAAGCGTAATACAAAATCTTTGATTATGACCATAGAAAAACATGTAAGCGTAATACAAAATCTTTGAATATGATAATAGAAAAACAAGTAACCGTAATACAAAATCTTTGATCATGGCCATAGAAAAACAAGTAACCGTAATACAAAATCTTTGAATATGATAATATAAAAACAAGTTAGCGTAATACGAAATCTTTGAATATGATAATAGAAAAACAAGTAAGCGTAATACGAAATCTTTAATTATGGCCATAGAAAAACAAGTAAGCGTAATACAAAATCTTTGATTATGACCACAGAAAAACAAGTAAGCGTAATATAAAATCTTTGATTATGACCATAGAAAAACATGTAAGCGTAATACGAAATCTTTGATTATGACCATAGAAAAACAAGTAAGCGTAATACAAAATCTTTGATCATGGCCATAGAAAAACAAGTAACCGTAATACAAAATCTTTGAATATGATAATATAAAAACAAATTAGCGTAATACGAAATCTTTGAATATGATAATAGAAAAACAAGTAAGCGTAATACGAAATCTTTGATTATGGCCATAGAAAAACAAGTAAGCGTAATACAAAATCTTTGATTATGACCACAGAAAAACAAGTAAGCGTAATATAAAATCTTTGATTATGACCATAGAAAAACATGTAAGCGTAATACGAAATCTTTGATTATGACCATAGAAAAACAAGTAAGCGTAATACAAAATCTTTGATCATGGCCATAGAAAAACAAGTAACCGTAATACAAAATCTTTGAATATGATAATATAAAAACAAGTTAGCGTAATACGAAATCTTTGAATATGATAATAGAAAAACAAGTAAGCGTAATACGAAATCTTTGATTATGGCCATAGAAAAACAAGTAAGCGTAATACAAAATCTTTGATTATGACCACAGAAAAACAAGTAAGCGTAATATAAAATCTTTGATTATGACCATAGAAAAACATGTAAGCGTAATACGAAATCTTTGATTATGACCATAGAAAAACAAGTAAGCGTAATACAAAATCTTTGATCATGGCCATAGAAAAACAAGTAACCGTAATACAAAATCTTTGAATATGATAATAGAAAAACAAGTTAGCGTAATACGAAATCTTTGAATATGATAATAGAAAAACAAGTAAGCGTAATACGAAATCTTTGATTATGGCCATAGAAAAACAAGTAAGCGTAATACAAAATCTTTGATTATGACCACAGAAAAACAAGTAAGCGTAATACAAAATCTTTGATTATGACCATAGAAAAACATGTAAGCGTAATACAAAATCTTTGAATATGATAATAGAAAAACAAGTAACCGTAATACAAAATCTTTGATCATGGCCATAGAAAAACAAGTAACCGTAATACAAAATCTTTGATTATGACCATAGAAAAACAAGTAACCGTAATACAAAATTTTTGATTATGACCATAGAAAAACATGTAAGCGTAATACAAAATCTTTGAATATGTTAATAGAAAAACAAGTAACCGTAATACAAAATCTTTTAATATTATAATAGAAAAACAAGTAACCGTAATACAAAATCTTTGAATATGATAATAGAACAACAAGTAACCGTAATACAAAATCTTTGAATATGATAATAGAACAACAAGTAAGCGTAATACGAAATCTTTGATTATGACCATAGAAAAACAAGTAAGCGTAATACAAAATCTTTGATTGTGGCCATAGAAAAACAAGTAAGCGTTATACAAAATTTTTGATTATGGCCGACCATCTCTATATCTCTCTCGCTCTCTCTCTCTCTCTCTCTCTCTCTCTCTCTCTCTCTCTCTTTCTCTCTCTCTTTCAATCTCTAACTTTGAGAGAAGGCCTGTGTCCAGGCCGTGACCTGTGTCCAGGCCGTGATAAGCGTAATAGGTTGATAATGATCATGACTAAAATGAATCTATGGTGCAGGAACATTTTAATATACAGTTTAGATGTCCGTGGGTGTAGGTCGTATTGTTATGTATCAGCTCTGAGTTAGAGAATTTGTAGCCCCTTAATAAACCCATGATAACTCCATAATTTTCTTCGAAATTGTATGTGAGAACTGGGAACTTAATTGAAACACATTTAATTAGGGCTTTTCGGATGGCCATTATTATATGACCTTATTATCCCCTCCCGTGCTTCGCCGTAATCGGGTATCTGTGACACTCTATACCTGAAGACGAATCGATTCACACTTCGCTTGTCAAAATCGGACCAATAGGTGCGATGCTATGGTGGAACATCCACATACCAACACATACATAGATACATACATATTATACATACATAGACTGTTACCATTCCCATGCTTCGCCATAGTCGGGTAAAAAGATGTCACTTATTAGACATTTTATGTAAGCTTAGGAAAATGAGCTCAATCACGGTACTAGCAATAGGTCGAGGAGTTCCCAGTGAACTATCATCCTGCCTCTTCATCAGATCATAAGTGACATAACATTGAATTGTCATCGGGTCTCTATACGTAATTAACTATACAACATTTGGCATCGGAAGTCGTCCATTTTTAGCTTGCGTGATTTGTACTAAACATACCTTAGGTACTATAGCCGACAATCGGTTGGCCGACTGGTGGTGGAAGTGACCCTGACTGCGAATTCAACAAACGGCCCCGGGTTCAAATCCCGCTAGGTGCAATCATTTGTGTGACGAGCAGAAATGTTTCTTTCCCAGTCATATATTCGTATCTATGTATATTCATTCGTTGTCTAGTACAGGCTAGTTTGGGGCTAGGTAATTGGTGTGAATTGGTCCCTCATATATTTATTTATATATATAATAAAATTACTATAACTAACGTGTACGTGAATATAAAGAAAAGCTTGTAATAAAGACGTTGTCTCCGTCTTTTCATAACAGTTTGTTTATATGTTTGCTGTTTGTTTGTTTGTTTGTTTGCTCATTCCATTAATAACAGAGCACGAATGAAAGACCATCAATCAGCCTTGAGGTTAAAGGTGTGATTTGTGAAACTCATTTAACCTACATTTTGCACCTTGTGAGTGACATCTCCGACCCATGAGGAAGAATGATAAATAGTTACTTTAGCGCTGCTAAATAGAAAGGTCGTGACCGTATTGTAATGTATTACGTGTGTTTATTGCAGATGCTTTATGTGGTAAGTGGTATCTTGATTTACTTTTGTGCTGTTGGGCTATCTGAGGCACTTCCTTTATACAACGACGCTGCAAGCGTCTGCGGTGCAAACTACATAGTTCTCATTAAAAATGCCATACACATAAATTCCCAAAATCAGTAAAAGCAGAAAAAAAATGTTTGGTAGCTGTTGTCATTCAAAAAGAGAAAGCAAATACTAGTAAAAAATATATATTACGCATTTTAATATCTGTGTAGGTATATGTATTTCATGAAATGGTTGGCCACATAATGAATTGGTTTGGCCAGATGAATTAATGACTAGCGTTGTTCGATATGAACCTTATATGAACAGCTAAATGCTATGGCTAATGGCTACTTCATGCTATGGTCAAACATTAGTGAGCAGATCTTAAAATAGTTTACAGCCGAGATACAGACAGACAAACAAAAATGAAAAAAAATATACATTGTTAGAAAGTTACACAAGGCAAGTCACATTATACAATTCATTAATAATAATTGAAAAAATTAAGTCACTAATCGCATGATTAGTTTAGTGGAATGTTCATTTTTGTATTCATTTTTGTAAATGGTCATAGGTTCATTTACTGAAGAAAATAAGTCTGCTTTAAAAAAATGTTGCTCTTTTGAAGCATTTAAGTTTAGTTTCGTTAGGCCAAGGGACGATTTATTAAACAATTAAATTTTAAAATACTTAATTGCCTTTTTCGGATCCTTTGTTAACATTGTTCTATTGATATATTTTTTTATATTGCGCTAATTAAAGTTTTTTCTCAAGTTTTTCTTTTCTTCATGTACCTCCAGTAAACTAATATAGATATAGACTGATCCTACTGTCATGTTTTTTTTACATAAATTCATTATGTCTCAATTTTCAAATGAGAAAAATAACTTCGAATTTTACAATATGGGTATCAAATTGAAGGCCTTGATATGCACATTCCAACAGTATATGATTTATTGGCACGGCAGGCGTGTTTATTTAAAAGACTCCCCTCCCAGGTCTCCCAGAGCTCGACCGTATACTGTCGTGGTCGTGGTCCAAGTCAGGGTCCAATAATAGAAATAATGAATGTAGAATAGAAAAACTAAATTCAGGTTTGAAGACTCCCCAAGGGGCCACCTGGGGAGACACGAGTCCGTCACGAAGAAATCAGGCGTTTGCTTGCAATTTCTATAGAGATTTTGCAGATTCGTGAAGGTATGAGGTAAGCAGAAGAAAAACAGCTTTGGCTCTGAATGTGGAATCCTGAATAGAGTACTAAAATGTCTACAACAGCAAAACTGAGTCTGGTCATTGGCTCTTGCAGGAACAGGCAAAAACGGCAGCACAAAAAAAACTTGGCATTTTCAAGATTCACGTAGCTTACAAATTATTAGCTTGTTAAGATTAATTTATATTTTTTATACGCTTTATATTAGCTTCACTTGTATGTTTGTATGTCTGTAACCGACTTCTTTGGACGCTATTTTGACCCACTTTAAACGGTCAGATTTCATTCAAATTTTGCACACCTGTCAAAGACCGATGACAATGCAATAATTCGAAAAAAATATATGAAAAAATGCGTGGGGTGCTTCTCATATCTTTCAATTAAATATTTATATAACTATTGACCCATGCACCCCACGATTTTTTTGAAATAAATCATTTTTTCTTAATTACACTATTAAAATTTATTTTCTATTTTTTAGTTTGGTTTTCTATATAAAGCGTGTTTTTTAGTTTTTTTAAACTATTATTTATTTTCTACTTTTTTTTTAGATTGGGAACAGGTTCTGTCTGTATTAAAGTATATCACAATATTTGCAGATGTAGTAGACAGACATCACACACTTCTGCGTCATGTTGTAGACATTGTTCACGGGTCAGGTCAACTTGTTTGGAATGTTGACTCTTACTATGTATGGACATTTCATCACATACCTATACCAACGGTTTCTTATGCGTAACAAACTTACATGCGTTTATTGCGCATCTTAACATAATCCATACCAATATATAAAAGTGAAACGTTGCATGTTTGTTCGGAGAGCTTTCACGCGATAACGGCTGGACGGATTTTGATGAAATTTGGAATACAGATAGCTTATACCCTAGAATAAAACATAGGATTCTTTTATTCCGGAAAATTGAAAGTTTTCACGGGAAAACTGGAAAATGTTGATTACTCGCTGTAATGAACGGTTACCATGGAAACGAAATTACAAGTCTGTCAATAAAGTTTAAGAGTATTGGTGCTATACCTACTATTGCACTGGTTTTTATTATCCTAGAAGAACATAGGATGCTTTTATCGCGATAAATAGTAGTCCGCGCGGATGAAGTCGCGGGCGGGAAGCTAGTATGGTATTTAATAGAATAAGTACGTAATATCTATTAGTTTTCTATTAAATATCATTTATTTTACCTATCTGCTATTACATTAGGTCTGCCTGCTTGTTGCCTAGAAGAGATCGCTGTTTAGCGATAAGGCCACCGATTGTACCTACAATTTAAAGTTATTTATTTGTAAGGTGTTACCTTTGGTGCTAATGTCTTATCTATATATTATTCTATACTAGTTACATACATACATACTATTACTAACTTGAAATGCAAATGGATCAAAGATCAAACTTAATTTTTTAATTGCTAGGTAAATATGTTTTATTATTATTATTGATGGCTCTGTTAACCTCAATAATATTTTATTCAAATTGTAAAGCAGATTCACTCCGTTCATAATGTCAAGGACAGCGTTAATGGTCGTATCGTATAATATTAGACAAGGATATAGCAAATGGCAGATACGTAGAGGCTTACCACAGAAAAAAGTATCAATTAGAATGCGAATTTAAGTGCTTCAACACACGACGCCATGTTACCATTATTTTTGTACAGTTCCCATGACACTACCAAGTGTCACTACCAGAGAATGTCCCGTTCCCATGACGATCACCAGTTATTAGTTTTGTCTTATAGAGCTGTAGTAGTTTGATTGAATTGCTGAGTCGAAGTAAGTATCCAATATACACCAATACATAAAAGTGAAACGTTGTCTGTTTGTTTGTTTGTTTTCACGCCATAACGGCTGATCCGATTTTGATGAAACTTTTTAAATAGTTACTGTACAATATAGAGACCAACACAGAATACTTTTTATCCCGGAAAATAGCAATTCTCAACGGGAAAACTGGAAAATGTCGATTACTCGCTGTAAGGAACGGTTGCCAATGCCACGGAAACGCAATAATAAAAAGTCTGTCAAAAACACAAACTTCTAATATACAGTAGAAGTCTGTGGTCAAAAACCATCAAGATAGTTGGTGCTATACTTTTGCATTGTATTTTAATATCCTAGAAGAACATAGAATTCTTTTTACACGAGTGCCCAAAAAAGGAGTCTAATGTTTTTAGGATTCATGTATGTTTGTATGTATGTATGTTTGTAGGTATCTATGTTTGTATGTATATAAGTTTATTTATTCCAGCATAACTAAAACGATACTGTTTATTTTGTATGGGCCACCACACACATCGATGTGAAAGTGACAGGTGTCAAAGTGACAGGTGTGCTAAAATCTAGTGAGAAAATGCTGAAGTGTACTTAATTGAATGTATAAAAGTGAAGGTATTTGTTGTTAGGATTTATTTGTTGCAATGTAATTAACTATTGTATGTACACTGTAACGAAGTCAAACCTCTTTCGTAATAATACTCATTTGATCTCTTAATTCTTTCATAATCCATTTCATTCCATTTGATAGTTTGTCATTATTAATTCTAAATTCAAATAACCTGTCATTCTTAAATTGTCATTGATTCGCTCAAGTCTGTGTTTTTTCACCTAACTTTTAAAAAACAGAATACACACGTAATATATACCTACCTAAATATAAATCATTTCAAAACCTAAGTTTGCTGAATATAGCTGAAGGAAACGTAAGTAAATAGAATTCAGTTGACAGAATATACGCCTTGTAATGCGCAGGTGTACGTATGAAGACTTGCAGCTACGAAGCCTCCGCTGCCCCTTGAAAAATGAAGGCTCGCACCACGAAGTTTCTTCTATAACACATGTTATAAATTATTGTGAGCAAGGAGTCCCTTTGAGCTGGTAGATACCCTCGGGGGGGCTTCGGCTACAACACTATAATGTAATAAACACGATACGAAGCCGACGTCAACAAGGCGTAATAATTAAAAAAAAAAACTTCATGCGGAGCAGGTGCCATCTGTAGAATTCTTAATGAGTATCTAGGTAATGCCGCTCACGTAGTCTACCTAGAGCAAGTTCAGTCTCCGTAGTAACTCGGTACTCAACTATGTCTATAGCAGGCTCATCTCGTATGCAACGCAAAGTTCGTCTGGTTTGCTCGTAATTTGGGTTTTCACAGTTTGTTGTCTTATTTGCCTTGGTATTTCAATATTTCCGTTGATTCGAATTCGATTGTAGTATTTTAATAAATGTCACTATTTTATCCCCGCAGCTTTGCTCTTATGGTCATTTCATTTAGTAGTAGCCTATACTTGTTGTTCCAGAACCAAAAGTACCTCTAAAGTACATTAGTACTACATTTCTTCAAAATTCGTTAAGCTAGCAAATAGATTTTTATCGATTGCTTGGCATCTAATCATCGGATTAAGATGTCACCATGTACCAGATATCCAACAGTGAAAACCGCATCGCAATCGGTCCAGTCGGTTGACGTGATGCTCGAACAAACATAATCCATACCAATATATAAAAGTGAAACGTTGTGTGTGTGTTTGTTTGTTTGGGGAGCTTTCAGGCGATAACGGCTGGACGGATTTTGATGAAAATTGGAAGGGAGATAGCTTATATCCTGGAATAAAACAGGAAAATGTTGATTACTCGCTGTAAGGAACGGTTACCAATGAAGAAAAATAACAAGTCTGTCAAAAAAATGAAGAGCGTTGGTCTTATACCTAATTTTGCATTGGTTTTTAATATCCTAGAAGAACAAAGGATGCTTTTTTTCGCAATAAACTGTAGTGAGCGTGGACGAAGTCGTGGGCGGGGAAGCTGTTATGTTATATTCTTGTTCAGTAGCTTATTTTAAGGACCCTCGTTTTTCTTTTATTATCTTCTTTGTACAGACTTTTTCATTCTGCTTTATTATAAGTATAGATAGATAGATATATGTTAGTAATTCTGTGATAAATTAAAACATATACCTAAGTAAATTTTTAAAGATACATATCGTACAAATTAGAAAGAAGTACCTACACTGTTTTTTTTTCTTATGACAGCCTACCCCTGATATGCTTCACATTATTGCAATTATTTAATGCAGGCTAAGTAGTATAGAACGCCACCGACCATGTGAAGTGACAACCTGCGAAAGGCGGCCAGAAGAAACTGGATGAGAAGAGCCGAATACAGAATTCTTCGGCATTCTTTGACGATGGCAAGGGAGATGGGAGATTTCATCTCCAGCAGTGGACGAATAAAGGCTATGATGAAGCAGGCTATCCTTTAAACAGTCTAAGTGGCGTAGTTGGCGATGGGCCAACTGTGAATTATGAGGTTCCGGGTTCAACTCCCACACAGGGCAAATATTTGCGAACGTATTTATTTGCTCCAAGTCTGGCGGTGAGACGATGGCCTTCGTATAATTCCCGATTCCCTAGATACAAGGAATCATAGTAAAAGGCTATCTATGTAGGTATCTAATTTGACACGTTATTCCAATTCATTTATTTTTTCTATGAGTATTGACAAGGATTTTTATTTGAGTTTTGCATAATAGACCAGTCAATAAAACCATCAAATAACGAAAACGCGCAAGAAGAATAAAAAAAACCCCCTGTGAGTAGTTTATACCCAAGTTTGCAACCCTGAAAACTCTGTGCTACTCCCGTGGTGCTCAAAATTCCGGCAAGTGTTTCAGTTTTACAAAAAATAAAAACGACCTTACCGAACCGTTTTTGGGTATCTTCACTTTATAATTTTGTAAAGCAAACTGAATTTGCTACTGTTCGCGACGACACTATTACATAATGTTTCAATATGATAATATAAGACCTAGAACATAAGTTAAATAGATTAAGTAGATTAAGTTTAGCTATAATTTGTACATATGTTTTTTAAGTTTGCCTACACGTAATAAAGCCGATTTGGGATTGTGTTTGATTAGTATGAGAGCGAAAAATAGGTAGGTAGGAACAAGATGTAGGTAATATAGACAACAAAAACACTAAGAATTAGACAGGCTAAAATAGGACTATATAACAACGTGCGAGCGAGAGACACCGCTTGCCACCCCGCGCTGCGGCCGACCGCCGCGAGACGACAGCGCGAATCAACCGTATAAATATAGGAACGATTTAGCCCGAAATTCCCCGCGAGCATGGACGACGGCTTCACCCTAGTCTCTAGGAAAGCGTCTACATGACGATTCCTCTAGCGCGGATGCCCTTTCGGCCAAAGCGGCTCGCCCTGCCTCCAGGGCGACGCCTACTCCCACTCCGATAGCCGCCAACTCTGTGGCAAAAGAGCCCGCGAAGACCAAACTCCCGCCTCCCTTTTTCATTACTGAAAAAGAGAAGTGGGACGCGGTCACGCGACTCCTAGCCTCAAAGGGGGCGGCGTTCACATCTGCACACAATACCCAACTGGGCATTAAAGTGCAAGTCCCTACCGCGAACGACCACCGCGAGATAACAAAGATCCTTCGCGACGAAGAAGTGCGTTTTTACACGTACGCCCGCGAAGAACAAAAACCCCTCCGTGTAGTATTGCGCGGTGTCCCCAGCGAACTTGAGACAGCACTCATTTTCAAGGACCTTCAGTCTCAGGGATACCCCGTAGTGGATGTACATCGCTTATACAGGGGAAACCCTAAAACACCCCTCCCTCTTGTCCTTGTCGTTCTTGAACGTACCCCGGAGGGGAAGGCCATCTTTAACATAAAGACGGTCTGCCACCTATCCGGGATCTACGTAGAGCCCCCAAACCGCAACGGAACACCCAGTCAGTGCCATAAATGCCAACTTTATGGCCACGTCGCGCGTTTTTGCTTTGGCCATCCCAGGTGCGTAAAGTGCCTGGGCGACCACGGCACATCCGACTCTACCCGCCCCCGCGATACTCCCGACCCACCCAGTTGCGTTCTTTGCAAGTCCGAAGGACACACCGCGAACTATCGCGGCTGTCCAAAGGCTCCAAGGAGCGTAAAAGGGCCCGGACGGCGAGCGACCTTCAGTCATCCTCCAATCTCAGCACGTCTGCAGAGGTACACCTAAGGTGTCTTTAGCCCCCCCCCCCCATGCCTCTCATGCAGGCCCCGCTCTTCATGCCGGCACCTCAGCCGCAGGTCAACGCCTGGGCTCCAGCCATGACCAAGGCCACCCCAAAACGCAGACAAACAACCCACCAGAGGGCTACGTAACGCAGACCAAAACCGAGAAGAACTGCGCGACATGTCGCAATCCAGGCCACAACCCGCCCGATTGCGCAGACTTCAAAAGGGCGACCGTCAACAACCGCTGGGACATGGCGAAGCGCTCCAAACTATGCTTCCGCTGCCTACGCTTCCGAAAGGAACATCACTGCAAGACAAATAGATGCGGCATCGACGGGTGCACATACACCCACCATGAGCTCCTACATCACCACGGAACACCGCAGCGAGAAGTCAAAACTGAAGAGTCGGTCGGCTCGACATGGGGGAAGACGACTTCGACGGCCTACCTGAAAATAGCACCGGTCACAGTGACCGGACCGGTGGGAGAGGCTAAGACTTGGGCCTTACTTGAAGACGGCTCAACAGTCTCACTCATCGACGAGGGACTCGCCGAACAAATCGGCGCCAAGGGCGAGATTAGACCCCCTCTTCATCACTGCCATCGGGAACAAGAAGATTCTCGCTCACTCTATGCGGACACACGGGCGAGCCACACCCACTGAAGCTTCGCACTATACATCAGTTACGACTGACGCTACAGAAGGTGTGCGGGGAAGATCTGAAGACATGTACACATCTCCGCGACCTCCAACCCCACTTCAAGACGAGCTACGCGACGCCGAAGGTCCTCATAGGACAAGACAACTGGCATCTCCTCGTCACTAAGGAGATGCGAGTGGGACGACGCGACCAACCGGCCGCATCCCTGACGCCACTCGGCTGGGTGATGCACGGTGCGCATCACGACACGAGAAGAAGACAAGTGCATTTCATAGCGCACGCGACGATCGAAGACAACATGGACGAGTCCCTCCGCCACTACTTCGCCATTGAGGGACTCACAGTCGCCGCCAAGTCACCGACAAGTGACCCTGAACAACGCGCTTTGAAGATTCTCGAAGAGAAAACGCATCAGCTTCCCGACGGGCGTTACGAGACCGCGCTATTGTGGCGCGATGAAAACAGAAAAATGCCAAACAACTACAACGCAGCTTTGACCCGCCTCACATCGGTCGAATGGAAGCTATCCAAGAACCCTCAAGAGAAGCAGTAATATCAGCAGCAGATGACAGCGCTGGTGACAAAAGGATACGCCGAGATAGCGCCTCCTACCAGCACCGAGGGCAAGACCTGGCTACCTACCAAGCTCAACGTCGCTGACGACGCGACCAGAGACGTACCGCCCGACTTCAACCAGCGACATAGGTGGTTTACCGGCCCAGACTTTCTATGTCAACCTAAGAGTCTATGGCCCGTCGCGCGGACACCGCCCCTCGTAGAAGACACCAAAGAAGAAAAATGCGCCGTCCTCGGTCGGTCACTTTCCGACTTCCGCCTAACGATAAAACATGCCCTCGTCGAGGTTTAATTTTAATGAACGACGGTTCCTATAAGCCTAACGTTGTTTTCTCACAATGCAACAACGTTGGGCTTATTGGATAGCCATTGCTTCAGGTAAATGTGGAGCCATGTAATAAAAAACTTTGAAATAAAACACTTGAACAACGGAACATTTTATTTATACATAATACTTTTTACAATGTAAATACGAAAATTGATTTTGCAAACATAGGTAAGCTTACAGCTACTAGTGCTTCACTCTGAATTTAGACCTTACGATGTACCTACTCTAACCTTTATCTCACGCACTAACACTCATAACTCAGGACTGCTCTCTATGGGAATGTATGCTAGATCCTCATTTTTTTATCGATAGTTCATAGTTATTTGACCTTGCGCATCTCTAGTGTTTAAGCAATATGAAAATACAAAATTAAAATCATGTAAATTATCATTTATGGTCACGTTAATGGGAGGTGGCACTAAGCAATATCAAAATTAATGCTTACCGGGGATGTGTCAATAAAAATTATGAATTATTATGAATTACTTTAAACGGTCAGATTTCTTTCAAATTTTGCACACCAGTGAAAGACCGATGACAATGCAATAATTCGAAAAAAAAACGCTCTTATAAATAAACCAAACTAAAAAGTAGAAAATAAATAATAGTTTAAAAAACTTAAAAACACGCTTTATATAGAAAACCAAACTAAAAAATAGAAAATAACTTTTAATAATTTTGAATTACGAATAGTGTAAAATGTTTTATTTCAAAAAAAGCGTGGGGTGCTTTTTAAGATATTATCGAAATGATAATCCTTCTTCTCATATCTGTCAATGAAATATTTATAACTATTGACCCATGCACCCCGCGATTTTTCTGAAATAAAACATTTTACACTATTCTTAATTCAAAATTATTAAAAAAAAAACTAGTTTTTAGTTTGGTTTTCTATATAAAGCGTGTTTTTTATTGTTCTGGTTTTCTCGACTGGCGCGAACTCCACCTAAGTATAACATATCTTCTATAGCTTTTTATAGTCGTTTTAATATTATCATTTAAACCGGTTTAACACTATAAACTGATGATTCTTTAAAGAAAACATAAAACAGCACGTTATTAACAATAATCTGAATAAAATAAAAAATTCGCAGAACACTAACCTAAATTTTGGATTTTTCTTGACAAATTTCAAACAAAGAATATAATATCTTCACAAATTTCACAATACACATGCGAGAAAGAGAAAGCATGCTGTGCAAGTGGGATGGCAGTACCACAAAGAGATTGGACCAAAGAGTATAGTAATATTATCATGATTGGACTCTATATTTCGTTTTTTTTGGTTCGTTTATTAGGATCTGAAAAACAAATGAATGGCAGACAAAGTCCATAAATTTGAGACAAATTTGAGAATTTCTTCGTGGTAGCGCCCAATGGCGAAGGAAATGTGTAGCGCCGGACTGGGCCCTATTTCATAAAACTATAGTAGACTGACAAGTGTAAATCGACAAATGTCAGTCAAACTACCGAAATGCGTTTCATAAAAACCCGACAATTAATTCAATGAATTGTCAAAATATTACTAAATGTGTTTCATAAAACATTAGTAGTGACCGGCAGTCAACCGACAATTGTCTAACAAATGTCAATAGAAAAACGTTTTATGAAACGGCGGTTGCTCAAAAATTACCACGATTTGTAGAATTGTCGTGATAATTGTGACTGCCGAAGCTTTACCCATCACACTACTATGACTGGCATTGTGAAATGCAATATGACTGACAATCATCAGTCCTGTCGTGATTGTTTGCTAGATGAAACGCAGGTTTGGCGTATTTGACTGACATTTGTAGTTCTATTATGATTTGTCGCTTTATGAAATAGGGCACTGGTTACATGAATCACAAACCCTTCATTGTTTAGCGAAGTCCAAATGCGACATATTTAATCATAAAAGGAGGTTACCTTTGATTGTGAAGTGCCAAGTAAGCACTTTTGTACTTATTATGTTTTTCTATGTTTATTTCACAGTTCATGTACATACTTTACATGTTGACTTGATTTAATTACGCATAGCTGATTAAGCATTTATGTACCTAGATATTTTTCTCGATATTGTATGAGAAATAAACTACTTAGTTATTTACTACAAATGTGGAATGTTCTAGAAATCGCCTACGCATTTAACGAACTTATCTACGGAACTAAATAAGTACAAATTGATATTATTTTATCTTCGCTTGAAATGTACGGTCAAAATTAAGTCAAAATTAAGACTAATAAAATTAACTTCAAATTTAATTTGTGGTTTATTTTATTAATATCTCATCCGTCGCTCCGTCCAATTTGTCAACATAGTTTATTAGGCGCAATTCTAACATAGTAGTTTGCAAACGTACTAGTCACAGCTAAATTCACATTATTTTTGTCACAACACTCTTCCATTGTACTAAAATGGAAAAAACGCCAACAATATTGTTGCTTGCCGACGCCATATCTTACGTAGTATGTATAATGACGCCATATTGACTATAGACTAAGGTAGCGATACTACGTATATTGACAATGTATGGGCTTCAGCGCCAGGTGGCAGAAAGTGGAACTAAATGAATAGCCTAAGTAGGCAAGTAGTTAAACGTGATCGTTCCAAAACATTTGCCTAACTGTTTGATTGAATGGCTTAATATCATTCAGGTCGTTAGTTGAATGGCACCATTCGATCAAAAAGCTAGGCAGTTAAGCTCGGCAGATTTCTGTCTGTGACGTAGGTATACAGGCTGTATTATTACACGATTCGATAGTGTCGCTAATAAGGATCAAATTCTGGGAAGAAATGATATACGGCAAACTTAAGGAAACTGTTGGATTTTAATAAACTGATTCATATTTTAAAGTAGCGCTTTAATTCATACCTGCATTACCTGTACCTTGTCCGAAATGATGCTCAACATTTTTCTCATCATAGACCCGCAGCGCGGTCATCTTCACAACATTATGTTCTAATTTCAAATTTTGATTATCTCTTCGCGGTTAAATGCCACAGTAAAAGAAAAAAAAAGTAAACAATTGAAATTAGAACGTAGAGTATATTGGCGCCAATAATGTAGATTTTGTTCGACGTTTCGTTGTTATTACTAACTGTTTGCGTACTGTTTCGTATTTTGTAGAAAAATTTATAAAATTATACCTAAATTTGGAACTTGAATTCTGCAATTTGAAGATGGATTTGATCTAATTGTGGCATATTTTATCAATGAGAGAAGTGCCACTCGCGCTTTGGTATGGTACCGAAGCAAATATACTCAACGAGATTTTCCCACTGTAACTCGTCTCCAAAAAATAGTTTACAACCTCAAGGAGGTACGAGTAGCTTTACCAATAGAAAACTAATAAAACCACGAATTTGTAATGAAGATTTAAAAATAGTAATTTTTACCTTTTTCGAGTCACTCCCCACTAATTCCACCTGCAATGCAGTTGAATACATTCAAGTGTCTCAAGCTACGATATGTAAAGTTCCAAAAAAAATACAACTATAAATGTATTCGGACGCATTGTGTAAAAGCTACATCCAGGAGATAATTTAAGACGTCTTGAATTGAAAATTAACAATGATTGACATTTTTTATGCAATATTATATTCTCTAGGGAAACGTTTTTTTCTAATAATGGTATTTTTAACCGAAAAAATAACCATTATTGGCACACTCTAATCCTTTACGGATAACCGAAGGGCATCGCTAAGTGCGTTTTTCATTAGTTGTTGGTGCGCAATTCTAAAGAACAGAATATTTTATTTTAAAATTTTAAATATTAAATATTGGCGAGCTTTACTTTTAAATATGTCGAAATTTTAAATGAACTGTTTGAAGATCTGGATAATTTGCCTTTGGCCCAGACCGACCAATTATTCTTTCAACAAGATGGAGCCCCAGCCCATAATAGTCGTATAGTAAAAGAGATGTTGATTCAGCGATATAATTTTCACCAAACTGCTAAAACTGCACCAAAACTATTATATATAACGCATGGTCCTGTGCCATGGCCAGCGAGGTCACCGGATCTTACCCCCCCCAAATTATTTTCTCTGGGGGGTATGTAAAAACGAAATTTGGAAAATATTCTAAACGGAATTATGTAATGCTGAATGCAGTACAATCCTTGAGACGTCGAATCCAGCTATGTATTGAAAACAATGGCCATCATTTTGAACAATTAATCAGTTAAGGTTTTAATAGGTAGGTAAAGTAAGAAAAATAAAAAAGAATTTTCGTTAAAAATGAGCTCTTTTCTTAAGTTTGCCGTATGTCATTTCTTCCCAGAATTCTATCCTTATTATCGACACTATCGAATGGTGTAATAATACAGTATTTTTTTTCAAAATCAACATGTTCTATTTCTGGCTAGAAATATTGATTATTCAAAACTACAAAAATGCAGTGTTAGTTTTTATCAAAATCGGGCCCGAGACTCCTTTGAGTACTTTTCGCTATGCCTCATAGTTTCTGATTTAGCCATCCACGCCCACTTGAAAAATGTTCCCTGTTTAATAAACATATAATCTACGTCGGTTTTATTGTCATTTCTATCAAAATTGACAAACTCAAAATAAATCAAAACATGTCAATGCAACAAAGGCCAAGGTTTCCAATCAATTATTTGTTAATATTATTCTATCGTAATGCAATAATCTGGTTTCGGTTTCCCTCAGTCCAATTTCCGAACCAAGCCTTCACGAGTCTTCCTTCTTCCAATCTAAGTTATCCATGGGAAGGAATAAATGAAGACCGGCATGTAATCCATGATGGAGTGTACTACTCCCATGGTGATGTTGGAAATGGTAATAAACAAGATGCACAGAAAGAAGCGAAACAAGAGGAAGCTCAAAAGCCAGTAGTGGCTCCAAAAGACTCGCACAAACGGCAGCCCAGAAGCCGTATGATGATTATGATCAGTTTGCCAGGTTTAGAGATTCAAGCAGGCCTCCAGACAGTCACTATGGACCTGACCCGACGGGTCTAAAGGAAGTGCTGGGGGCGGGAAGGCAAACTTTAATGTTATTTTAGTTATTATTGTTGTAGGAACTTTCTTGTAAAGGCTTATTTATTTTAAGCTTAGGCTTGAAAGTCTCAGTAGGGTAGAGGTGGCATGAAAGGGACACGTATTGAAAGGGACAATTCATATTACCGGCTAAACAAAAGTCGTCTCGGAACAACACTAATTTTGTTGTGTGGGATCCCAAATGCACATCTATTTGCACCTAACTTCACGTTCCAGTCAATTCAAAGATAGCGGTTTCGTACGTGTGTTTGCATGAGTTTGCATGACTCTGTAGATTATATTTCTGAAACTGAAGTATTCACTCCAAGGTTAACATACCGTAGCCAGACAGAAGATAACTAGCTTAAAAGCTAAAAAAACACGCCTGCCATACCAAAAATGAACTTATGCCAATAAATTATATACTATTGGAATGTGCTTATCAAGGCCGTCAATTTGATACTCATATTGTAAAATTAGAAGAAAAAATATATTTATTTGCATTTGAAAATGGAGCCATACTGCAGAAATAATGAAATTTTTCAAAAAATATATAGCTTAAGTTACTCGGGGGATGTAGGGATTCTAACGATACGTCTAAATCTGTTCAGGCATTTCAAAGTATAATGGTGGAATAAATAAACTCACATACATACATACATACATGAATGCTAAAAACAAAACACTTCTTTTTTTGGGAAGTTGTGTAATAAAAGAGTAATGACCAGTATACTGTTTGTAAGAGAACATATTCAGAAAGCGTTGAAGATTGGTATCAATATAAAGTTTGTACAAAAAGGGGACATGAAACCTGCGCAATTAAAGTGTCTCTAATTATTATTTCGTTCACTATGTCACTAAGATTCTTAATTTTTAACAAAGTCGATTAGTTTTATGTTGGCCATTTAAAAAAGTTTATTATTTATTTACTGTTTCCAATAAATGTGAGACTAATTGATCTCCACTTGCTGCAAGCCCTAAACTAGGATACCCTGTACTATGGGTACTAGATAACGGATAAACATACATAGATAGAATAAATCGTTAAGCTGTCAGTTCCGGCTGTTATAGATTAAATTAAAGCAGCTGTTAAGCCATGTCAGGCGGACTGACAAACAGACCACAGCGGCCAGCACTACCTCATACGACAAACAAACAAGTTGATTTTCCTTGATATTACGCACTGTCCCTTTCATAATTTATCGTGTTTCAAGGCAGTCTATTTATGAAATGGACAAAATCCGCCTTTGTCTACTTGGCTCCCCTTACATTGATCCCCTGGGGGATTCATTTGGATTATTTGTCCACACGGATCCCCTAGCCAATAAGAATCACTGTAAGATCCCCTGGAGGATTTATTTGGACTGGGACATAAGTAAAAAACAAAATTAAATCAAAATTTAGAGGGCTTATCATGGACCAAGGTTAGAATATAACCTGCCTCGTCTATTCCCGTTGTCCCCCAGTGGTGGATATCGAAACTAACCATGTGGCATTGTCCCTCACTACATAATCAACTATTATATTCTTCCCGCACTATCCATTCTCCCCACTTCCATTCTCTCTGCTCACTTTTCCCCGAACTGTCACTACCCTAGAAATTAATTAATTGTTGCCTATAACTATGTCGATAAGTAATTGGTCGTTTGGTTTTGCACTCGGTGTGACTACGAGTCTTATATTTTGTAGCTTACTAGTTGTCACACCAAGCAGTGTGACCACGAGTCGCCGGGGATCCATGTGGACAAAAATCAAAATGAATCTCCCAGAGGATTCGTGCGGACCAAAAATATAAATGTATTCCCCAGGGAATCCGTGCGGACAAATAATGCAAATGAATCCCCCAGAGAATCTATGTTAGGGGAGCCAAGTGGACGGAAGCCAAAATCCACTTTTTTTTTAAAGTACAAAGACATATATTTAAGAATAAGTAGTTAAAAGTTTATTATTGCATTTTATTTCGATAGTGAAATAGAATGCATTTACAAGTCTACTCCAACCTGTTTAAATTTTTTGTCTCATCTATTTACTAGAACTGTCCCTTTCATGCCACCTCTCCCCTACATGCGCGCGCGCATAGTCCTGTTTGTACTGAGTTTTGGTTACCACAGGTACCACGCGTATTGAGGCTTAAGTAATTTTTTAATTATTCTATATTTATTTGTGTAACCTTCTGTGGAAGCCGAAGTAGCCTATGTTTATGAGGTACATACCGTATTGTATATACACAGATACCAGCTGCGCCCCGCAGTTTCACTGATGATCGATGATGATAAATAGTATTCCATGTGTTAATCCAGGGTATAAGCTAATCTGGTACCAAATTTCATCCAAATCCGTGCAGCCGTTTGAGCGTGAAGGAGTAACAAACATACACACACACTTCTATAGAATAATTATTTATATAATAATATAAATAATAATTATTATTATTATAAATATATATATATATATATATATATATATATATATATAAGTATTGGATTGATTACCTATGTAAAACTTTATTACAAGGGCTATGTCTGCAAAAACTTAATAACGAGGCAGGGCCACATCCACTAAGCTGATGGCTCTTACTTTATTAGGATTATTACCGAAATGCTCACCAGTAGGGATTTTATTACTTGACTGCGGAGGGTTACGTTTCTGGGCGGTATGTATGTATGTTAGCGCGTCCTACAGCCTAAACGGCTTGATGAATTTTGATAAATGAGGTATCATTGGCTAATAAAAGTCACAAATTGGGTATACTTTTTTAATTAAATTTTAGACCGATTACAAGTAGTCCGCAGAATTTTACCAAATTTACGTATAAAATGTAAAATATAATGTATACTCGAACATTGTTACATCGATAAATACATTTTTTCGCGTAAATGATCACATTTATAGACTTTTTATTGCACTTAAACTAATATAGGCACTTCAGCCTGCCAGTGGAAACTCACCACATGCCACCAAAACCAAACCCAACAGAAGGACAGCTTTATACTAATAATTACAGGAAATCATTATCTGTTTGATATTTCAATAAAAATAAGCATAATAACCCTTTTGCTTCAATTAAGTATACTATGACGTAAATGCTTCATTTGAAATGATCTTGATGAATAATTTGAAATGATCTAATGATGCAATAGTAAAGCATTTTTTGCCACAGAATAAAATCTCAATAAAGCAGTTAGTAACAAAAAGGCTGTACAATAGAGATAAAGGGACTTAAAATAATGCTAATATTACTGTACTTGTAACATTTTTATTAATGGTGGCTGTCTGTCTGTATGTTCCGGCATCACGAAAAAACTTCTGGGCCGATTGAAATGCGGTTGATATGAGATGAGTAACTCATCTCTTGAATTACAAAGTTTAACATACTTTTAGTCCAAACCTAAGCTATTAAAAGCCGAGAAATCGATAAAAAACTGTTTGACGGCTGAAATACATTTGGTATATTGTACCACAAAGCTACATTTGGTCTTGGAATATCATAATAAAATAAAAATTACCATTCGGTAATTTAATATAATAGGATTCAATAATGTTACGCAAATGTTTATTCAAATATCTATGTGCAAAGTTATACTCGTAGACATTACAAACCACCAGCTCAAAAATTTGACAACGTTTATTCAACAATTTATTAAAAGGGGCTCAAACATGTTCAACTTCCCATAACAATAGTCACCAGCTGATTTCATGATAATGTTTTATTTTTCCTCACATGAATTAACATTTTTTTAGAAAATTTACAAAATGTTTTTGAACACTTTTGTTAATTTATCCATACTAAGCACTTGTATTTTTAATGGTTTTTTATGGGTTCCTGAAACATTACAATATAATTAAGGTTTTTTATATAGTGTGGTATGGTTTAATGAATTTCAGATACATATTATTTAACTAATTATATTTCAGAATATATATATAATATATATATATATATATATATATATATATATATATATATATATATATATATATATATATATATATATATATATATATTCTACATCCATACATATTCTATTACATTTTTACCTCTGCTTCGCGAAAGCAAAGGCTCGTGTTATATATTTATTTATTAAACAGTACATATGAATATTGATTTAAAAAAAAAGTGTAGTAAGACTCTTCTTCATCCTAAAACTAATAAAGAATACTCAAGGATGCGAAATAGCAATTACGAGTTTTGTCTTTGAAATCTTTTTTTTTTATTTTGTTACAGAAAATTAGGTAAAATTTGTGACCTCAAACAATACAAAGTACGTAAGCTATGTTATATAATTTAAAATTTAATGGCTAAACAATAACAGATAAAATTATAATATGTTGTAGTTTGTTTCATAATACTGGAAGCTTTGCATATATCTTACGGAATAAACATAATTATAAATGTAAGTACGTCTAAATACTATAAAAATATACTTTTTGATTATAACTATGATTAGGACGTGGTGAGCTTAGACACTGTCTATATATTACAAGTAAACTATGTATACATTTATTATACCACGCTAGTACACAATAAGGCCCACACTTCATTATATTAAGTTTTATATATTTCAGTAAATGTCCTAGGTAAAAGCTACATTGACTTATAAGACACTTACAAATTGTTCAATATGGTACATTCTCATTATGAAATTAGTTTTCTATTAGAAAATAAATAAATATTAGGTATTTAATGTAAGGAAGGCGTACACAAATGGTAAGCATAAATGACGCGGATTGGCGGAAATTTTTGCGCCCACGATCTCTTTAGTTCAGACTTCTCTACGCTAGACATTTAGTAAAAGTGACAACACTTTTACTTTTTGTACTATTGTGTTGGAGTCGTTTTGTTGTCATTGAAGTCATTGAGCCCTCCATAAAACTGTTCCCTTTATACCCCTTATATAAAACTATGCCAAAAGAGAACAAATTTATAGATTTGAATAAATTCTTGTAAGTACAAATACAACATAGTTGTAAACAAGCACGTATAAAAAAATGGAACCCCCGACCCTTGCAACTTCCCAATCAACCCCCCCCCCCCCATTATAGCTAAGAATCATCTCGATCACATCAGCTTTAAAAAAACCGGATCAAAATCGGTCCATTCGTTTGGGAGCTATGATGCCATAGACAGACACACGGATGCACACAGTGATATAATGATACAGCGATACATACACACCCTAAACTTATAACTCCCTTCTCGTTGAAGTTCGGGGAAAAATATAGACACTTTTACGTCGTCAATATCACTGGTGCGGAAACTACGACACCCTTTTTATGGATCCGTAGTCAAACAAGGAACCCTTATAGTTTCGTCATATCCGTATGTCCGTCCATCTGTATGTCACAGCCATTTTATTCAGGCACTAATACACGGTTCTAATACAAGGTTGAAATTCAGCGTTTGTAAAGGGGTACTTTCCAACGGATCACATGATCGGATAGAAAACTAGTTTCATGATGTGAATTTCAATATTAATATTTATCTTGGTACCATCTTAATCTAATATAATTACAAGGTTAGAAAATAATTACAAAAAATAATCGTTGCTTTGTGCAAGGAACTTAAAATGCTTTAAAAATACTTGAGTAGAGTGTTTATACGATATTTGAAAAATACAGTAGGTGTGTTATAACTTGAAGATTACACATCATCAAATTGGTGGTATTGAATTATCGATACGTTTTCAACAGATAGGTGTGTCTAGATGTACCTACTATAACGTATTTCATTTAAAATCATTGCGGGTCCGCAATGATTTTAACGATACGATTTTCTGCATTGTCAGACAAAGTTTAAATTTTAACTTTTTAATTTTATCTTCAACAGATTATTAACTTCTATATAGAATACGAACCAATACTTCGCACAGTTACTGATTAAAAGCATTGATACATTAACATCTACGTCATCGCCTAGACAAGAACTTACATTATAAAGATATGTCACATATATAAAAATAAAACAAAATATGTATAACGCAAAATAAATACAATCTTATTTTGTACATTTTCCACTAGGAGGAACTAAACTTTCAAAGGCTAAGCAAGCTAGTCAATAAAACAAAAAATAAAACTAAACCCGAAATTATCATAAAAGTACAAAAAGATACTTAAGTACATGATACATAGTCAAGTATCTTCATATACCAACAAGTCTAAACAAACACCTTTTGCGTCGCTAACTAAAGAAGTAAAATATGTACATTAAAACCTAATAAATGATAAGGAGATAACGTATATGTTTGAAGAACAAATGCTCACCTTACGTAGGCTTCGTTACGTACAAGGTTATTCAGGTTAAATAGTCTATGTGTCCAATTTATTTCATTGTTATTTTAGGCCAGTTATGAAAATGTGGAAAATTCGGTCAGTGTTCGACTTGAAAAATGAGAAAAATTTAGTAAATTTTGGCTAACATTAATCGATTCGATCTTTGCAATCTTACGAAGTTATTAATGACGTTAGTTTATTTTTATACGATGAATCAGACTTTTATGGAGCTATAAACGATGTTAGCAAAATATACAATATGATTTGACTTAGATTTACAACGTTCTATCATTCGCCGTTGCTTATTTCACCTTTACAGGTAATTTTAGCAACGTATATAAAAACATCTAGGTACTTACATTTACATAATTGCAAATTCAAAGAGCATAAATGAGATGCATGATATATCAAATACATCTCCTTGTATTAGGTGTGTATACGTAGGTACTGCATTTATTCACTCATTCCGTAATCTTACTTACAAAGGCTTTAAAAGTGTTTTTTAAATGAACTGAAAATACTGAAGAAAAGCTTGGTTTTCAAATCGAATCCAAGCTGCTTGTTCCACAATAAGTTAACTACCAATAATGATATGTCGCATTCAAATGCTGAATAATTTATAAAACACAATAACTCCTTCTGAAAATCTTATCAAATAACATATGTTTTAAAACATCTTGACTCATAAGACCTTTGTTATTCGAGAATGCTCAAAAAAATCAGAGGCATTATGAGTATACTGTGAAAGAGATTCTCATAAACTTTTACTATGGGTATTAAAGAGCTAAATTTCTTTCTCATTTAAGGAAGAGCAGAAGATAAAAAATAAATCTTCTAATAATTTTGTACAAACTAGCAAAATATACCCTAGATCATCAGGCACGAAAACATAATTATACAACTTAAAAACTTATATGTACAGGAATCTCGTATATACTGAGGTGTCTTTCTAAGATAATCATAATAATTAGGTATATCAATCCCTAGGCCAGACCGTCATTTCTTCTAGTTCTATAAATTATAATGAAAAATATTATCTCAAAATAATAAACTGTACGTAGGTTCATTGGTTACCCTACTATGCTGATTGCTAAGCTTTCTGCAAAATAGTAGTGAACAAAAAAAAACATATGCAAACATGTTTTGTAACCAAACACTTAAAATAATGAAATAATTATTATCGAAGTACTATAATATTGGAAAAATTAATACCTATTCAAAAATACTCGTACAATGTAAGTTGAAAGAGTTGCCGAAACTGAAGAAACGACAAACAAAAAAAAAACAGACGTTCCTAGAAGTTGATTAAAATATAATATCCATAGCAGAATTATTCGCAATAAAAAGAAACAAAGAAAAAACTTTTGGTAAGAAAGTATTTTTTCGTTTTACGATCACACATTTTTAATGAAATCAGACTACTTTGCGATTTTGCTTCTCTTCGCGTCTCAAAAAACTATCTTTTCAATTATAATTCGAACAATTGTTTGCTTTCGTCACAGCTTGCAGTCGTTTCTGGTGCCGAACAGTTTCTTCAGTTCTGGCATTATGACACTTTTGACGTAGCTGGACTGACGGCTAGCGATAGTGTCTCTCTTAGCGTTCTTGACGTAATGCTTGATGCCGGGCTTGTGGGTGAGGAAGGCGTTGTTCAAGATCATGAAGTCGTAATCCTTCACGCATAGAATGTAACCCTGGAAATGAGAAAACATCATTGTTTTATTTCATAATAGTTTCTTTAGCGTAATAAAGTTAATTATTGTACTAGGGCATGGCAAAAGGACAAGCATCACGCTAAAAGAAAACTGAAAAACTAAATTGTAAATATAGCCACTCTGAAGTTTGAGCATGGTTTGAGCTTGGGGATTACCCCAAACCAGACTATATAAAGAATAAAGTAAGACTATAAATTAACAATATCAAGTATCCGTTTGTTAGTAACTTTGACCATCAGCGAGTAATTTCCGAGTTATTAGGATAACCGGGAATTCAACACTTTTTTTTGCATGAAATGACAAGAACAGAAGGAAATAAAATAATCCCAGGAACCTTAAGATTCATTTATTTCTCTTTGTTTCTCTGAGTCAGGGCAATTGATTTATTGGCCCTAAGAGAATTATCATAATCACTTTATTTAATTTAATTAAAAATATAGCCAAGCTAAAAAAACATTTGACCGTACTCCCGCGACGTTGTTTACGATTTTCATTGTTTAAAACAGAAAAATTAAATTTGCGATAATGAGTCAGCGCCGCGCCGCACCGTTCTCGAGGAATAAAATGTTTAAAACACGATTAAAACTTGTTTAACACATACCAAAAAAACACTTATGAAAAATGTATAGGAATAATAAGTACATGTTTTTAATGTATTTAGTAAAAACACGATGCTTAGTTATTCTAATTTTTTTTTCAAACCTAAATATTTTAAGCAAATCAAGCAGATTAAAAAACGAATCTAAAAACGACGTTTTCTTAGAAAGCTTTTTTTTAGAATGCATTTTCATCGATTTGTGAGCTACCCTGAAATTTTCAGCCGGATTTCGAACCACAGATAGACAGACAAACAAGTGACTTAATAAAAAGTGGTAAAATAGCCAAATTGGTCGGCTTACCAACGAACAGCATTTAATTTTTATTACATAGAAGATAGACAGATATATACAGGGTTATTGGTAACTCTACGTATTCCCTGCAGGAAGTGATAGGGGTGCTAACATGCAACAAATTTAAGCCCATTTCCATCCATTCCATCCATTTTTTCATTTTTTCTCCCTATTTTTGTATGGCCAAAAGTTGATAGTTTTTGAGACACCGCAATTTTTCGAAAAATACACAGTTTTGGGGCTTCTGTGATAAATTATAAAAGAAATGCAAATTAAATGTCATTTACATAATATTTTATTTTTAGTTAACTTACTTACAAAGTTTAATTAGCAATAAAATATCTCAAAACATTTATAATGTCGCCACTATGACAAATAAAGTTTTTTTTTTATAACGTTTACATTTATTGTAAAATAAAATAATTAAGTTAAAAAACACAATGACAAGAAGTTTACAAATTACTAATAAAACTTCGTTGTTTCATAAGCTTTCCAAAAAGGTATAAAAGTTAGCATTTTTACTAGAACAACATAAACTAATTTAATTAACTTTCAGCCATACATTGGGGGGCTTAAATTTGTTGCATATTGGCACCCCTACCACGTCCTGCCGGGAATACGAATTACCAATAACCCTGTATATGTAGAGACGACAATACAAACTACAACAAAATAAGTGAACATCAAAATGAGTGTGACATACCTGAGTCATCTTATCACTCTTTCCTTCCCAGCTGAGCCGCTCATCGTAATACGGATCCTGGTGCGTGCCAATGAAGATCGGCTCCCAGTGCACGTACTTACCGTGCCGCTTACCCACATGGAACACGTCCATCTCTGCGGAAGGAAGCAGCTGTTAACTTGACGAACGTTCATCAGAGAATCAGTGTTACACAAGGCGCTGTTTATGCGAAAAGTCTGCGGTTTTGCAAATTGGCGTAAGAAGTGGAATCGGGCCGTCTGGGAACGGGCGGGTTCGCCGCGGTCGTTGAACCTAATACGCAATTAGAATGCCCCATACGACGGCTATACCATGCAGCAGACGGCATAAATAGCTCACGACACTAACAACACGGAGATTAATTGTTTCTGCATCACATCTCGACATGCGATCGCGTTTTTGACAATAAAAACGCCGTACCATGCAAATGTGTCTTGCGTTGAATCCCGTTAATTCCGTCCTATCAAGATAGCTAGCGCATGCGACATCACGCTACATCATGCGGAGACCATCACAAAGTTATCGCTTTCGGATGCGACGATCTGGGCAAACATTTAAATGACACCTATATACCATTATCACAGGGCAATCTGCCAATAGGAGTTGGAACTGGCAACTTACGGCTTGTTTCTTTTGCCTTTATCCACTGCGGGCCTTGTGGTATGTTATGGCAATTGGGGCAAACGAATTTGTGGAATGGTATGGCGGTTTTTTTTCTCAACATCGCTTGGAGCTCTGTCTTCGTTGATGGCACCTGAAAAAAACACACAACATGATTTTTAACTGCCCGCCTACTTTATATAATGTATATATGAGTCAAGATGAAATAAAACTCAAATCCAGTGATGCCATTAGGTAGGTACATCTCATTATATCACGGGGAAGTGATATCGGAAAATAGTTATATCGCTGTCTTTGCTAAACCCTCAGCTAGTTGGTGTTAATTTAGCAAACACTTTGCAAATATTTTACCGTAACAAGAAATAAGTTTAAAAACTAAAACCCGCACTATTTTTTGGCTAAAAGTAGCCTGACACTCTTGCGATAAAGACGAATCGATTGATACCTCACTTGTCAAAATTGGGCCAAGATTTTTTTGAACACATAACTTTCTTCGCAGAAGAAACTGCTTAGCAGTAGTTGTGTAAAAAATATATCCTATCGCCTATAGACGAATCGATTTTTACCTCGCTTATCAACATCAGACCATTAGGTGTGACGGAACATGTGGAACATCCACATATATACATACTGAAAAACTTATAAACCCTTTTCTTGCTTCGCCGTACTCGGGTAACAAAAGCAACTTTGCAGGAGATAGTGGCGCAACCGCTTCCGTGGACGGTTACGCTAAGTAAGCGTAATTCAACTTCTTTGATGGACAGATTCACAGCGGTCATTGAGTTGGTACCAAAATCATCATGATCATCGTCGAAAACAAATGACAGCTATAACCTTGATGTTGTATCAACTGTCACCATAGACAAATGCACATTACTCTGTCATAAACCAAAGAGGCAATTTAGACCTTATGATGTTCTACATTCAACCATTGATGCCAAATCGGTCTCAATTTACTACCCCCGGCCACAGAATAAATAATAGTATAGCCCCGGCCTCGGCGGAACACTTTCGCGTTATAGATTTCTTGTGAACTTAATGAGTTTGGTCATTACTTACTTGGACTTTAGCGTCAACCTCGAAGATGCTTATCGGGAACACTCTAGGCTTCGTTGAAGAGTTCAAGGGCTTACTATTCCGTGCCACCATATTTAGGAACCTGGGTATCAAGTTTGGACTAGGATACAGTTCGATGTCTGAAGGTAGTACGTAGTGCGTTAGGGCCGCATCTCTTGCGATGTTTCTGGCCACGTTGACGGGGTACAAGAGGTTCTTGGCCTTCATGTAAGTGCTGGAAGCGTTGACCATGTACGGTGGAGCTGGCGTCCCAGTGCAGTTGTATGGAGTCGTCATAAAACTTTCTGGGTCTGGGATCTGGAATTTTAAAAAATATTTTCAAGCTCATTGTTAATAAGTACTTGGTCTTTTTGTTTCCCACACTGGTGTGACTACGAGTCTTACATTTTGTAGATTACTCGTTGTCACACCAAGCAGTGTGATCACGAGTAAAAATTATTCCTCGTGGTCACACCAGTATGACAAAACGGTGTGACCACGAGTCTGTCGCCATTTTTATTTACCTATCTTTTTACTTTTGTCTAACTATAGTGAGTTCTATTAGTCCAATTATAGAGCTCTTGTCTCATATTTATAACACAGAATACATACGAGTTAGTAGATTCATAGTGTACTTAAGGTAATTTATACGAAAACATCCCAGATATAAATGAATATAGATCTATGTATAACACCGTAGGAAGAGCTTAAGTAACATTCATTTATTTGTTTAAGACGTCGAGTCGGCGGACAATGCATGTACCTTTTGCATATATACTTATGCAATTCGCTTACATTTCATTTTAGGTATTTTGATAAAAATAAACATCCAGGAACCTGTATAAATACAGTCAGATTCCAAGTAATATGTTTCAAAAACAAATGATTTTGGTATCTATATAACGTTTGTATGGGTTTCATTCCCCGCCGACACCTTTATGACAGAGCGGTGGTAACCTAACAATTCAATAGTGCAACTTAGAATCCAACGATACCGGGTTCGATCTTAGGCTCCGCATCTATGACATTTCTAAGTTATGTGCGGGTTCCCATCGCTCCGTGCTTCGAAGGGCACGTTAAGCAGTCGGTTCCAGCTGTTATTTATCAATACTAGTCGTTATGCCATGTCAGAGGCCCTCGGGCAGCCTTAAAAACTCTGACACTAGAGGGCAGTACTACCTCATACGGCAAACAAACAAACAAACGATAATGTTCAAGCCTTCATAGTACAAGGGACTGCAATACAAAATAGTTGGTTTGTTAAAACTCACGCGGGATGCACGTGAATTTTAATAAGTCGATAAAGATAAAGATTATTTATTTGCTTATATATGACTATACATCACAATAATGCACAGATGATAGTAGTCTGTTAAAAGAGCTCACGTTTTGCCTTTCACAGGCGTACAAAATTAAAAAAATACTAATTATTCGTAAATGGCATTCAGATTAAAATAACATGCAATAATAAATAACAAACAAATCTGACTATACAATGCCATAAACTAAATAATATTTCACAATTTAATATTATCAGAGAGAAGTGAAACAATTGGCAACAATTGGCACTTCTTGGTATTAAAATTCGTCATAATCAACAACAATAAAATATGTCAACAATACATGAATAAAAATGAAATAATAATAACAAAAAACAATGTCAACACAGCCGATAACTGAAAAAAATAAACAGCACACAAGTAAAAGAGTATAAGTATGAGTGCAGTCAAAAAATATATTTATAATTTATCAATTAAAAAGTCATTTATCGTATAATAGCATTTATCAGTCCGTACTTTTTTTAATGTCTTTTTAAATAATATTGAATTTAGATTTTTCAATTGACTAGGGATTTTATTATAAATTTTCGGAGCCATACATATCACACTTTTGCCACCAAAACAGCTATGATGCATAGCTGTTTTGGTGGCATGTAAATATAACTTGTCTTTATCGCGTCTGCCCTGCGAGCATGGATCTTATCGATCGATAAAATTCGATAAATTTATCGACCGGTAAACAGTTCTTTTTTTATCAATTTTATCAAAATGCGGTGGCATGGATCTAGCCTCTCGGTAAATTTTATTGATTAGATAACACGTCGTAAGTTTATCGATTTAAAAAATGGCAACTCGTAGACCATATATCAGATAGACGACTAATAGTCTAAAAAATATTTTTTGACACGATTTTTATTATTTTGAGTTGTTACGGAGAAACTTCTGTCATTTGGAATTCTACCTAACTACCATAAAGTAGTATATTCCTTGAACCTAACCTAAAGGCCAATAACTAGCCATAACTCGTTGCACAATTGCTTGAGACACCTCCCTGACAAGTCTGACAGTGCGCTGTCCTAGTGCTATATTATATTCCTGGCCGATGCTTCGTTGATGCAACTGCCCTCGGTGAAAAAGCGTACAGCTGATAGAACCTACAACAATGATTATACAGGTAGTTTTTTAGACTGAGTACCTACTAGGTACCATAATAATTAGAGCATTAGACACAATCACAACAAAAGATAATTTCTGGAAATAGAAAAAACGTAACTAAGTATTTTGGTATTATTATGTAAAGTAGATACTACAACATGCGCAGGCAGTCCATTAGATCGACTCCTTCTCAAACGCCTTCAAAATCTTGAATGAGGGCGAGGGAAATTTCCTTATAAATTAATCTTAAAATCTAAAAATAATCTTAAAATGCTGTTCTTCCAGATCGAAAGGATCATTGGCATCCCTGAAACTTGCCTCACGATGTTCTGACACCTCCACGTTTTGGCTTATAATCCGAAAAGGAATTTACAAAAAAAAAGTTTGTCGTGTAACTTTGGAAAGCCGATAAAATTCGATAAATTCGGTAAAATTACCGACATTATATCGACAACAATTGTCAAAAATAAGATTCATGCTTCCTTTTGTTGATATAAATCTATATATTAAATATGATTTATCGAATTTATGTCGTTGTTGATAAGTACGTTCCGTGCTACTGAACTCGTATTATCGAATTTTACGTGAAACTTAATTAAAAAAAGTCGGTAAATTTATCGATCGATAAGATCCATGCTTGCACTGTTTCGTTTCACAACTTCTGACATGCGTCGACCCTAAATATTCTAATTGGAAAAAAAAGAAGAGGCAAACAAGCTTTAGATATATGATTTTGTTTCTTTACAATTTAGAATTCTTCATGTTAAGAGTGAGTGCGGGTTTGTGTGTTTACTTACCTTTGATGGAATGTGCTTGTTAGAGAAGAACAGATGGAAAGTGACAAATTGGCGCACGAGGTCGTTGCCGAGGCAGTCTCGCAGGTACCTGATGCTGTTAACGGTGGGAGTCAGGTCTGCGCCTGGTGCATGGATTGCCAGGCTTATGGGCGCCATCCATCTGGAAACAACGAGAAATTATGGTGAGCTTTCGGTGGAGGAAACATGAGCTGAGCCCAGGTCGAGACGGTAGGGCCGTGGATACCAGAAGACAATAGAATATAATGCAAACTAACAGCGCGTCTGGTCGAAGCAAACGGTGACCAAAATGCTGACCTTTATACTGCCCAAAGATTGACTTATGGACAACGCGGCAGCATTTTGGAAACGTTGTCCACATGCCCTTGGGTTTGTAAGACTAGGTTAATTTTTAGTTTAATATTAGGTTAGCATAGTAATTGTTCCTTTTTTTTACATAAAAGAAACAATTACTATGCTATCCTAATTTATTACTACTGTTAACAATGAAATACTATATTGGTTAGGTTTTATTGGTAAAGAAATAAGTCCCTAAACAAAACCAAGTAAAGCAAACAAAACTGCCCAAATAAGTTAGTGTAAAGATTTTGAATTAATGAGTGAAAAACAAAAATAAAGTAAGAAAAAAAGATAAGTAATAAACATAGTTTATTCTGTGATTAATAAAAATACCAGAATTATTGGATTTTATTATGGTTTAGTATGGCAGGAACGTGTTCTCCCAAAACGCAGATTTCACGGAAAATGTAAGGCAAAACCTGTAGAAGCCGCCTACCCAGGCGGCTTCTACCGGCCCTATCCACTTAAGGCTTATAGGTATTATTAATTTATTGAGGTACTATTAATATTGATATAAATAGATTCCTTTACCCTCAGAGAAACAAAGTAAGCGTAATTCAACCTCTTGGCCTTAACCACATCAAAGTACATATATAGTACAGACTATATATGTACTGTGACCGCATCGTTATATTATGACAGCAGTCAAGTGCTAGACCTGTTATTAAAAAAAACTTAGTCTATTCGTAATATACAGGCGTATCAATACTGAACGATATATAAGTAGGTATATGTATAAAGCGACGAAACATTTAGCAGAAAATAATACACAATTATATTTTTCCACTTTAATTAAAAGTATTTTACAGATACTGTTTATTAACCCTCATAGACTAAAAGTATACATAGGTACCTAAACTATACAAGGTCATCCGGGCAACCGCCCTAGCCGCGCGTACAGTGACGCCCTTCCCTTGGGCATTTACAGCCAAAATTCTAAATACGCTTCTTTAGGCGTGGTTTTAGTATATCTACACCTATTTGATACAGCCTGTATTATAATAAAATCGCAATAATCAAGCTTCGAAACGACTAATAGGACAAGAACCTGATAGGCAACTGCATAGAAATATAAATGCATGGTATCTTCTGAAGTTCACGATCCCGGGAAGCTCTACAAATACGGTACTAGGTACAGAATAGTACAGGTAGGTACAGTACTAGGTAATGCCTAACATGGTACCGAAAAGGCTATTACGCTGGTAAATAAAATGATCATCGGTAATGAAGGGGAGGGCTGTGCACATTTAACCGGCAGACGAGAGTTCATGCTTGCCTACGCTTGTGTTCTATCAATCAATGTTTGCAAACTCGTTCTAGGCAGAGAGGGCACTTATTGTTTTTGGAACTTTGTGAAAATTTCAAGAAAGCTACATACTGGTATATTATATTGGTGATTAGCGGTGCCCGCGGCTTTGCCCGCGTGGTATTTTTTCTGGGATTTATGGATTCGATGTGTCATTCTGGAATGATACATCGAATCCATCATCAAACTTCGTTCAGACATCAAAAGGTTTTCATCGATTCGGACTGAGATATCAAGTACACCAGTTTTTAAGTCAAACCATAAACTATCTAACAGTAAAAACTGCATCGCAATGGGTCAAGTAGTATTTACGTGATGCGCGAACAAACAAACAGACACCATTTAAAAAATTGTATATTCTTGTTCAGGTTCCATTTTTTAATTATCTTGTTTGTACATACTGTTTGTTACTTACTGCTTTATTGTATGTAAAGATTTGTAATGATTATAACTAAAATGAGATTTAAACCCTGGTATAGAATTGGTCAAATTTATCTACAACATTTTGGTTTTGATTAGATTTGATAGGTATTTTTGAATGAATACCTACTTATCGTTTTATATTACTAGTGTTGTGCCATGGTATAAAAAATAGACATCAAATGTAAAGTAAATTATTAAAAAAATGATGAAGTTTATATGGGACTAAACTGAAAGTCTACCCTTTTGAATAAAACAACAACCATCGAAATTGGTTTAGAAATGTTAGAGATTTGAGGCAATATCAGTACAAAATCAAATGGATTTACAAAAAAAGAAAACTATCGAACTAATTATGGGACCTCCTGGACAGTATACCTTCAAACAAAAATAAATTTTCAAAATCGGTCCGTTATTGACGGAGAAATCGGTGTACAAACATAAAAACATACAATACTACAACAACACAGTAATACAGCCGAACATATAACCGTCTCCTTTTGTGAAGTCAATTAATAACTGAATTTGCGTGCCTGTAGATATAGTCAATAACCTTATTTTTATATTTTTCTCTTTTGATTGACATAAATAAATATGAACCAAAAGAAGAAGAGTGCAGTGCCGCATTGCATTTGTTTGTCCTTAAGCACACAAATGTTAGGCTTGGAATATGCCACCTGAACTAGTTGCTCATCTTGTATTTAAAAATAATGCATTGTTAATACGAAATAGTAGTAATTTTTCCAGAAAGTGAACCACAAAGTGTTTATTTTATAATATCAACAGTGAAATGTAGGGAATACCTACCCTGTTGTTCAGAGTAGTAATTATATTATTTAATCAATATGGCGGCGTCCGCAGAGGGGCGCTCGCGTGACTCGTGACATTTACACCTCTGGCACAGCTGCAACCTGCTCACAGGAGTCACAGGTACCTACTAACGTACTATGGAGTAGTATACTTGTATTTATAGTTAACTAGATGCGCCCGCAGCTTCGTCCGCGTGCTAACTTTGTCAGCCCCGCCTCGTTGACAATGTTGACATGTGTAACTTTGACACCTGTCACTTTGTCACGTGCTACTTTGACAACTATCACCTAGACATCGCCGCGACTAAAAATTAAGAATTTGTTAAATTATTATTTTATATTTTTTTTTGCCATAAGCCTTCTTTGGCCTCATCAGAGTTTCCATCATAATCTGATCAATGAATTAGAATTTCAATAAAGGACAAACACATATACAAATTTTTTTTTTTATATTTAACGATTCAAAAACACTCTAAACCCGTCTAAATCAAAACTTTGTTGTGGTTTGATGCAATTAATCGTCCAAATGATATCAGTGTGTCGTGGCAACGCGGCAATTCAAGTCAAGACGGCAACATTTTATCCAATTTTATAAAACTCTTATATAGCAACTATGGAAACCGTGGCAGAAGTGGTAGAAACCAAAATAGGTAAGGAAAGACCTCTAAAATGGGGGTGATGGCTGGCACACAAGTCATACTCGTACTCGTGAACGGGTGCTGCTTGTGGACTGGTCCAGCCTGATTTCTTATTAGTCATTCGTTTTTTTTTCTACCCAGGTTGATGGTTTGTTGATTATGGGACATCTCATTGGCACTTTTATGTTTTCTATTTCCATTTACATTTGTATTATGATAATTTCTGGATATTTGAAAAAAATATAATTAAAGTTAATAACGGAAAAAATACATCCCCGTAGAGTTTCTTGGTGCTCTCTTCTCTAACGGGCGTATTTCCGAAGCACCGGTAGTGATAGAAGGGTTTCCTTTTCCTGTGCGAGATTTAGGGAACTCTGTCGGCACATGAAAGGAAGATTTTCTTTTCAAACTCAAAGCATACTAAATTTACCTAATTTTATTGAATAGTTCAACTTAAAAAAATAAAGTTTTTCTGCTTGTTCGTGAGTTTTTTTAAAAGTGCTATTATTATGTCTAATTTACAATAAAATAGTTTGACTTTGTCAAGAGAATTTGGCATCGAACTACTTTGAAAAACGTTGCATAAAGTCTATTGAATTTTTACACATTTCTTCAATAACATACACGATATTGTAATTATAACTGAACATCAATAATGAAATACAGGAGTACGTACCTACGTCCACATATTGAAGGTTAAAGACTTTTCTAAAATTGTAATACCTAGAAATGAATACCTAAGTAATTGAGCAGTTATTTGCTACAAAGTGTTTATATGGAGTAACTTGTATTTATTTCCCACTTCACCATCGATTCGAAGGCGGTCCCGACAAAAGGCGTCGTTAATAATGGCAGAACCACAAAACTCACAAAATGCTTCTAACCAGGTTTTCGGGTCACGCAATCCACTCCACGTGACATTAACTCACCGTTTCTCAGCAGTTTTAGTTTGAAACATGAATGATCATATTATGTAGAACTAGTTGTTAGTTATAATATACTAGCTGCGCCCCGCGGTTTCACTCGCGTAGATTGATGATAGTAATGACAAAAGAGCGCTCTAACAAATATACTACTTAACATACACAAACTTTCTCATTTATAATTAATATGCTACTCCCGTCGTCACGTTAGGAAAAAAATAGAAATAAATCCTAGGATTGACACATGTCACTTTGACACCTGTCTCTTTGACACCTGTCACTTTGACATCTGACACTTTGACAACTGTCTCTCTGACACCTGTCACTTTGACACCTGCCACTTTGACACCTTCCACTTTAACACCTGCGACTTTGACATCTGTCACTTTAACATTGAGCAGGCAATAGCCAAATTTCATCCAAATCCTTCCAGCCGTTTAAGTGTGAAAGATTAAAAAACATACACACCACATACACACATATTTCCGCCTTTACAATATTTGTGTTTTTTAAAGTTGATATAGACGAAACTTTCTCAGAGAGAAGACACGTGACTCTACACGATCTACGTGAACTCCTACATATAATATCCTGACCCCAAACTAGGATTTCCTATATCTGGACAAACGAGGAGGAGGGCATGGTCCCAAAAACATCCAGACTTATAGTAAATACATGTGGTCCACACAAATGTTAGTCCGCGCGGAAGTCGAACCAACAACTCTTCACAGTCGGCTCATCCTAACGGCGGCACGGAGGCTGTCATTATATGTACCTATGGCTATCAATTATGCTGATGACAGTAATTCTAATTATATTTGGTCTGTGCAGCTATAGAGTAGTATCATTATTAGGTAATATGTAGTATATTATTGTACCATATATTGTTTGGTGCAGTGATTATACAGTTGAGCAACCCGTTGGCCGTTCCTGAAATCGTTAGCACCCTCCAAATGCAAATGCCAGTGACATTGCCGCAACAAAACAAAAACCAGGCCAATAAGTAGCAGCATTGTTCGTTGTAGCATATAGAGCAATAATATCTTATAGTCTAGCACTATGACATAACGAGAAAGGTTACGAAGGTTACACAACGATATTGTGCAAAATGCCAGTGCGAGTGTCGCGGTGGAGAAGCTTAGATGGCAACGATAAGTGGATGCCTTTGCGATGTCTCAGTACTATTATTCATTCTGTGGCGATGTCCCAAATAGCTGAGACATTGCAGTATGTGCAGTGCTCAATCGGCCACCAGACGGACTACATGACGGGACATTATATTCAAAGATTTCTAAGTAATGTTAAGTATGGCTATACTTTTTGTTGCGTTATTGTATGGTAGTTTTTGAATTTGCATAAGTTATATCTGATGTCACAGTAGACGATCTTATACCTAGTAAAAGTCTGATGGAAATAGGTACAGCATTTGAGCTCTCTGTACAGATTTTCGTAGTTTTTCGTAGGCGTTATCAAGACATATAAGTTCATAAACTAAACCCCGACTACGGTGGGGTAAAAAATAGCCATTGACACTGGATTGTCAAAACCGGACCAATAGGGGCGACGCCTATGGTGGGACATCCACATACATACACACATACATACATACATACATACATAGACTGTTAAACTCATTACCATTCCCTTGCTTCGCCGTAGTCGGGTAAAAAGGGGCGAGGGTAGAGCTGTACCAACTCAATTTTCATTTTTGTGTTCTGTACTGGTACATACCGACGTCTATCAAGCTTAGGGTTACCAAACTATAAAAAACTAAGCCTCCATCCATAAAAACTGAATTCTTACGTTATCATCAGCGGTCGGTAACTTTTATATGCTATAAATTCCATAGTTTTAACGTCAAATCCATAGTGTGCTGTATTTTCATAAAACATTCTATCCGCATCATTTATTTTGAATTACCGACATACTCAATCTTTTATTGGCATTATGTTACAAAAGATCTTAGTAATTAATAGGTAGAATGACATATTACCCTCATAGAGTGTAGCAATGTAAAGTAGGAGCGGACCGAACCATTTAAAAACAAATTCTTGTTGGATAATGTAGGTACTAATTTAGTCATTCATCAAATCATTTAAATTATAAACAAAACAAACAACAACATACAACAACAACATTTACACAACAAACAACATTTACAACATTTTTACACGTTGTGTAGCTATGCCCCGCGGTTTTGCAAGCATGCAACTTTTGCCACCCCGATCACCCGCCTAGAACATGGGCCGCCCCCATGATAGGAGAGGCTTTGCCATATAATGCAAATCAAATTGAAATTTCAAAAAACCCACCAAACAAAATAAAAAGCTCCCTAATTCCGCCGGCTTATGCTGTGCGTTGTCTGTCAGTCATGGTACTGTTTTATCGGTATAGATACCTATTATAACTAGATGGATGTAATTAGGATGCATGCAGCATGAATTTGAGCCAAGGACATCTGTGCGACGCCTACGACAACGAATATTATACCTAATTGCTATCTAATCGATTGTTTGCATCATCATATCAAATCAGGCTTGCAAATAGATTTAATATGACAGATGGATGTCACATAAAAATTTAGACATGAGTCACAATACATGAATTGCATTCAACAGGGCAATGCTGCCAGCGCCAGTTTGGGAACGCGTTTTGGGTACGCTTGCAACCGGTAGTAAACTTAAATCCATACCAATATATAAAAGTGAAACGTTGTCTGTTTGTTTGTTTGTTTGGGGAGGTTTCACGCGATAACGGCTGGATTTTGATGAAACTTGGAATGGAGATAGGTTATACATTAGAATAAAACATAGGATACATTTTATCCCAGAAAATTGTAAGTTTCCTCGAGAATACAGGAAAAACTGGTCAAACGTTGATTACTCAATGTAACAAACGGTTGTCGTGGAAACGAAATAACAAGTATGTCAAAAAACAACAAGAGTGGTGCCCCAGAATACCTAATAATACTATGTAGTGGTGCCTACATTTGCATTGCTTTTTAATATCCTAGAAGAACATAGGATGCTTTTTTCGCGATAAATAGTAGTCCGCGATAAAAAGTCGCGGGCGGGAAAACTAGTACAAAAATAAAAACAAAAATAGAAGGAAATTTGAGCTACTTATACAATTCTGTAAAATGGCATAATGGTATAGGTTGTCCAATAATTTGTGCTCATATACACTGGCCTTCAAAGCTTAGCCCCACACTTTAAATTTCTGTCTGTTCGTGCATCATGTTAAAACTACTGGACCGATTGCGATTCGATTTTTACTGTAGCTTAGGTTTCGACTTAAAAACTGATGTTCTTGGTATCTCGATCCGATGAGAGGATGGAACAGATCGCTCTGAGCGATAAGACCGCCCCTGTGACATTGTTATACTGTATTTTTAGATATAATTTCTCGTTGTACTTATGGCGTTCAGTAAAGAGTTAATCTATCTATCTATCTATCTAAATCTATTTAAATTAAACTGGTATAGTCCGGTTAAAACAGTAGAAGGCACTTGACTATGTCCGTTTCACACAATCAATTCTAGTGTAACATTTTGTAGAACTAAGTTGAGCCTAGTCTTCGGTAACGGTATCACTGCCACTCTTCTATGCTTGCTCTCTTAACTTTTAACATCACTGATAGGACTCATACCTTTGCGATAATACTCGAAGCTCATGACAAACGAAAACGGCAAAGAATATCTCGTTATCTCGTAAAACCAATTCGGCATTATTGCGAAAGTAGATTTTGATGACAAATAGTGTGTGTTATTTTCATTAACTCATTTAATTCATATTATGGTAGGTATGTATATTATATTTAGCAAAGTATTTATGTATTTATGTGTGTACTGGTTTATGTATAATTATTTAAATTTTTATTTAATATTACTTATTATTATTTTGTTTTTTATTTACTTTGTTTCTTTTGTATTTTTTTGTTTAGTACCTACTTTGAGCCGCACGCCCTACTATTATTTCTCTCACGACCTGGATGACTGGTAGATAATGCTGTTTAGCATTAAGTCGTTCCTTGTAGACTATTGTTTTGTGCAAAACAATTAAATAAATAAATAAATAAAATACCCACAAAACAATGGTACATAACTTATGAAAATTCAATAGTTTGGGGTCTATGGACGAGCTTACAGAAAACTCGCCTGTCGGCGTAGGAGTATTATTTATTCTGTGTAATTGGTCCGTACCAAGTTTCGGGCGGAGTTCGCATGAAACCTTTTCTACGTGAACGTGAACTGATCCATTCAGTTCACGTTCACGTAGTAGTAGTTCCTTTTGTTAGTAGGTAAATCTCAAGTCTAATAATAATTGGAAGATGTGTGAAAATTCGGTTACTAAACTGCCGGCATGTGTGAAACAATAAAAACATGTAATAACGGCCAAAGTTTTTAGTATACAAGGTAACCCTAGCTTGTCTGGGGGTGGATGAAAGTCATTTGACATTCGTGAACCCGGGGTGGGCGGCACGGGCGGCGCGGGGTTTAATCAGAAATCAGGAGGGTGCGATAGCACCGCGTGGCGGTAGGTACTGCGTTAATATTGCTTATTGAATTATGGCATTTAATGGCGTATTTGCATTGCCCTTTGTTGTCAGTCCGTGCCAACTGGCTACCGTTTTGTAGCGAGCCATCTGCTAGGCTTGTCTCGGTAGGACTATTTTAGTAGGGCCTACGAGTATATGTGGAATATACTACCGGCAAACTTTTTAAATCCACGAAAATATATTAATAATAGTAAAGCTAGTGGCACGTGCTAAGGGCTGTAGAAGGAGGAACTTTCTGAGACTGCAAAGGTACTAACGTGCCGTGCTGATGTCGTAGTCAATTTGTAAAATTCGACCGTTTACAAACGGCTATGTTGCAGGCAATTTGAAGAACTTTCCAGTTTACAAATGGCGTCGCCTGTATATAAACGTTAGATTGTATGTTGACGAAGGTAAATTATAAATCGCTTCGCTGTGGCAGGCAATGTTTATAAACAGACGACGCCGTTTGTAAACGGACGAGTTCTACAAATTGCCAACCACACATACACTGACTTCTGACCCATCTAGGATGACCCTCGATTTTAATTGGAATTTTGATCAAGATCTTAATCAAGTCTTTATTTGGGCACGAGAAAGGTCCAGAAAGAAAAAAAAACTACAAAGTCAGCTTAGGTATGGATTGCCTCGTTTTTTTTTTATTTTTAATACTGTCTAGGCAATCGTTTGACCAAAATCTCACCTGATGGAAAGCGATGATGTGGTCGAAGGTGTAGCTCGTTGAAGTATCTATTCAAAGTTGGGTCAAATCAAATTTGTGAAAGTGAAAATGTTTACAAGACATACATTCAAAATATAAAACCGAATAGATTGACACCTCGCTTGTCAAAATAGGACCAAGTTTTTAGTTTGAACACATAACTCTTACTTTGCCTTGACATAGTCGGGTAAAAGAATAGCCTATAGACTGTTAAAATCATTACCCTTTTGCTATGCTATAGTCGGGTAAAAAAGCCAGGATTCAGACAGACTGCGCAACACAAAGGCTGGGTAATGTGTTTATACGATACGATACGATACAAAACACTTTATTGTAATCACCAGTTAGAAAACATATACATTGTAATTGAATTAAAACTATGGTAGTACAATGGGCGGTCTTATCGCTTAAAGCGATCTCTTCCAGAAAACCTTTACCTACCTTTTTTTTAGTGTTTTTATCTATGTATGTATGTCTGTTCCTTTGTGGCAAAAACGCGTAGAGTGATTTTAATGATTATTACGTCAATCGATTTGTCTTCATCTTGCGAGTGCTACTTAAGATATTAGAGTAATCTCACGCAATATTGCGAAAAAAATAATTAAGTCGACGAACTTATGTTAAGAGGGGTATCATTGGATAGGTATTTGAAAATCATCTTTAGGTTACTCTTATCATTTTTCATTTCGAATCAATATTTAGGATCTATAATGATTTAAAGTTAGTTAAATATTGACATTGTTTTTTACCTGCTGTTATGACATTTTTCAAATTTATTTTTTTATTGACTCTTATCGTACTATTTTTGTAATTTTTTACTTTACATTATTTTTATTGTAATATTTTGACTTTTTCAATTATTATTATTTTGTTATGATTTCTGTATACTTGTCCAGTATACTATAATGTTATTATTACTATTTTATAATATTATTGACATGTAAAATAACATTTTACCAATAAATTGGTTTTTGATTGGCTCACTTAAGTTTTTGTCTCATTTTAGTTTTGTTCGCAGTCTGGTTTTTCTAGAAGGTGCTTGACCGTGCTTCTTCAGTGATTTATTCCGGATTTTTGTATCCTTTGTTGTCTAGAGCTTTTAAACGTCTCGCTTATACAATTTCCCTGTTGATGGTACTGGTATAGTTTTGGCAGGTGGCCAGTGGGTATGAGGAAGTAGTAAGGAATGGTGGTAGTTAAGTTGTCAACTCTATTTCAATGTATTTCAAGATACGGTTATTACGTCCTGTTGACATTTTGATGAGTCACAGATGCACCCTGCGACTATTTAATTTACAAAAAAACATAAGTTTTATTTCTAAGTTAAACGTTTTTATTTGTACTAAAAGATAAAAAATATATAAAAAGATAATAATTTCGCAGGGCGGGTCGAATTTCTATTACTAAGGTTACGCTACGCCTCATGTTTTTGTTTAGTTTTTAGTACATTTAAAACGGTTTAAATAAAAAAAACATGTTCTAGTTACTAATTTAGTTAATTCTAAAGAACTGAACTGTGTTCTACTTGTCAAGCACTTTCTTTTGAAACCCATATTGAAAGATTGAAAAAACAGTAATCGGCCATTTTGTGGTGGCGGACATCTTGGATTTACAATGATATTGAATATACATAATTGTATTATCATCAGAACTAAAGGTGTGTACCAAATTTCAGATCAATCGTTCAACAGAAAGGGGCTAAAATTTCAATTACTTGATTTGACCCAAACAAATAAACAAACAGGGCAAGCTAAAAAACACCGTTTAAAAAGTTTTAGAGCGCATTCAATATTGTAATGTTTGCTAAAGATAAATTGATGCTAGGTATCTATTGTACATATCAATATAAACAAAAAAAGGGCGCTCGTGCAGGCCGTAGAAATAAAAAAACTGAACCTAGAATTTCATAAGGTTCCCAAACAGTAAGTACAATAAATTATCCTAATTTTCACACGCCTGTGCAATAAACGAGTATCTAGCTGTGAGCGGAGCCTCTACGGCTACAATAATAGACCTCGCGAGCACAAACTTATTACATTGGTAGAAACGTAAAAGTGAGCAATTTACTGCATTTTGAGTAGTAAACTGCTCACCACGCTGAAGATCCTCATCAGATCTTCACCAAATTTGTATGAGACCAACTTAAAGTTAAGTTCACATCGCTATGTTTGGTAACTTAAAAAGTTACCTTTCAAATAAAAGAAGAACTTTCGAAGTCGGATCAAATAAGGCGGAGATATTCAGTACCTTGCCCCTTTTTGGAGGAAGTACCCCCCCAATAAAAAATCCCGACAAATAAAAGAAACAGAAACTTCGTTAAACCTGTATACCAAGTTTCGTCTAGATCGGTAGAGAAATGCGAGCTGTAGAGGAGAACAGAGATCCGGACAGCGGACAGCCGGACCTACGAAAGCAATTCTGCCCAAGCTGAAACGGAGACGCTTCGAGCTCGCTCGGTCAATAAGATTATGTTGAATCGTGTTTTGTAATTAATTTGTGAAACATAAAACTGATAAAACACTGGACTTTATGAGTCTGATCCTAATGAGTTCACACGGAGTTAACAATCGCGTCTTTGCCGTGAGATCTACTTTATGAATAAATAACATAACAATTGTAATATCTTATATTAAATATTATTATATAATACAACTGGGATTTTAGAAATTTAAATTTACTTTATGAATAAATAACATAACAATTGTAATATCTTATATTAAATATTATTATATAATACAACTGGGATTTTAGAAATTTAAATTTACTTTATGAATAAATAACATAACAATTGTAATATCTTATATTAAATATTATTATATAATACAACTGGGATTTTAGAAATTTAAAATAAAAATAGTGTTTTTACAGGCAACAGAGTAATAGAGCGGTAGCGAAATAATAGACAAAAAATAACACTTTTTTGTTTTTGTGTTTCGTCCCATTTTTGGGACTTAAAGACAGTGGGACGAAACACTGAACTAGCCGGGAGAAACGTTGTAATGCGTATTCGTAAAAGCTTATTAATAGATTTTATTAGTAAATCTGTTTGTTTTTATGTTCCATCCATAGAATCATAATTCTTATTTGCATGAGTACACCTCCATTGTTCTCCCATATAAATTTCATCAAAATTGGTTCAGTAGCTTTTTAAAACCAATTGAAGTCGTTTTTTTTTGGTTGAAAGAACCAGATGTCAGATACTTTGCACCTATACCAAGTACTCATAAAATTGTATCCACCAAGAAACCTACTATGCATTATCACAACACCATGATGAAGCGCCACGTTTGTAAATCACGACAAGCGATAAAACACTGACAAAAGAAATAAAGCTTCCCATTGACGATTACGGTAATAAATATGTAATAACAAAAGCCAAGGCTGTCTCCTACCACGTAATATAAACGAAATACTCACGAGACAGTTCAGGTGTAGTCTAGGAGCTGGCAACGTCGAATAGAGTTTTACAAACATGCTCTATATTGTCAGCTAGCTTTAGCAGAATCCCGGAAAGCTACGTTTGTACTGAAGTGGACTCTAAAGTCAAAAATTGGAAGAAAAAAATGCGTGCGAATGAGGTATTTATTAGATTATATATTAAACTTAAACTCATGTTGCATTATTATACGCCACTTTGAAAAACAGAGATAACTTGTTTTTAAACACGCTTTTATTAGCTTCATCTGTATGTTTGTTTGTATGCAACCGAATCATTGAACTCGATTTTTACCCATTTTAAATGGTCAAATTAATTCAAATTTTCGCACTCTTTTTAGGGCCTGATGACAATACAATAATTATCCTGATCAGGAATAAAGAAGTAAAAATTACATAATATATAAATTGAACTGTAAAAAAAAAATAACAAGTTTTTTTTTTTAAATTAAATACTAAAAAAACGAGCACCCCACGCTTCTTTTTACAATGACATTATTTTTCTCGTTAATCACTTTATTCTTATATTGCAATTTATTTTTTACTTTTTAGTTCGGTAATGGTAGTAAAGCGTGTTTTTTAGTTTTTTAACTATATTTTATTTACTATAGGAAATTAATTCAATAGTGATTTCATGCTCCTCACAATCTTTCTCCTCATGCAATTTGACCATCACCATAAACACAGAATATAAAATAGTACAAGCCACAAGGACCATAGATACGCAAACTGTAAGCATGGCACTATTATTTATTATGTGACATGGATGAGAACCACGCAGCAGTGGAACCTAATCAACTTAACTCTACTACCTATATTGTCCCATCCGACCAATTAGAAAATAGATTAAAATTAATTTTGTAATATACAAATATCGCGTCACCACAGCATCGTCTACAGTACTACGAGAAACCCTAGCTTGACATTCACGCGCTTTAGATAAGTTACATAGATTACTACGACGTCGTTTCCTTGTCAAAATTAAGTAATGAGTTAATACAACCACTGCTTCACCTTGACATAACACTATTTCATTGTTTTTTTTAGGTCAACATTCTAGAGGTGCAATTAAACCGAGATGTTTGTTCTCTGATAAGGTTCAAGAAAACTGCAAACATGTCTCGTTATAGGACTTATGTGTAAATAAATTATCTTCATGCCTAAGTATGCGTAGCTGTCGCATATGAACAACCTTGTCGCTGTTAGGAAGTTTAAGGTTTTCTTTATCAGCGAAGTACTATGTCGATATAGCTCTGCTGCTGTGAAAAGGTACTGTACTGTTTGTATAAGTTTAAAATTTATGTGTTCTTAGGTGCGGCTACGGGTAAATACGTAAACTACGTAATTTCCATCTTATTTACTGTCTATTTATATCTTACGTAAGATATAATTATGAAAACTCGTTTTTGTGATCATGCTCTACAAAAAGACAAAAGAAATGTTATTTAAAAATGATTAGATGCCTACTACTTTTTACCCGACTGAACCACAGAATAAATAATTGACTGAGCGGATGGTATTGTGTTTATCAGCTTAGGTATGTTTGTTCCTTTGTGGCACTAGATATAGACCAAACGCGTGGACCGATTTTGATGTTTCTTACGTCAATCGATTTGTCTTAATCTTGCAAGTGCTACTAAAGACATGACAGTAATCAAAATTTAATATGGCGACAACCAGACGCCGTATATAGAAAAATAAAATTAAAGGTCGACTATGTTATGTGGGGTGTCATTGAATAGGTATCTAAAAATCATCTTTAGGTTCCTCTTATCATTTTTCATTTCGAATTTATGATCTATTACGATTTAAAGTTCACAGTCGGGTATTTTCATTGTGCGAAAATGTTCTTCTACGTTAGATACCCGAGAGGTAGATAAATCGGTTTGTCGAAGTCTTTCAAGTCTCATACTAATTCGTCGGTCTGTCGAAGTCTTTCGAAGTCACATCATTCGAAAAAAAAGCAACGTAAAACTCGGGAATATGAACGAAGCTCAACGAACTTATTTTAAAGCTACACTCATTTTATACTAGAAGCTTCCAAATCACAGAATTTCATGATTCAAATTGCAGCCAAAAGGAATGCCTAAATGTTATTTTTTATACATCTGAGTGACGAAATCAGGTAGTGGCCGTTTGACTGATGGTGAGCGCCGCAGTGCCACCCTGAACTAAAGATTGCAAAATATTTTGCGGCACTCTGTCGCATAGTGTTGTATGCCCAGTGCCCACTTACTTCGCTGGATACAGTTCCCTTCAAACCCGTTAAATTCAATCGGTGATAAACACCTAAAAGACGTGCGAGAAACCTTTTTGTAAGTACGAGTATTTTATAACTATGGCGACCAACTAAATTATGTATTAATAGGTGCTTCGTCATCCCCTTGTTCACCATATTGAGGGTGTAGCGCAGGCACGTAGCAAGTGCGAATTGGAGGGTTCAAACAATCCTACCTTTAACCATTTATCTATTTATAGAAAACATTTTTTCCTGCGAATTCTCAGGAAAACAATCAATTTGAAGCAAATATTATAATAATAAGCAGGAATTATTCCACACGATTTAACATTTTTGTAACCCCGAGGTCAGTGGGAAACAAAATTAACCTACTATGCTTTACTCTGTACCCAAACTGTACTTTGCCGGTGTATTTCTTGTTTGTTTTATATCATTTGCAAAACATTCGTTGTTTTCTCAAAATATGTCGTTCTTCTTATGAATGGTCAGAAATGTATCCTATAGTTGACAGTTTTTTACACCCCGAGTTAAGTTGGTCGTTTACTCTTGAAGTTGGACAAAACCCCAGCCCCTGTCGATTCTGGGTCCGGGCCTGGCGGGGCGTGATCGATAGTTGTACTGGATTATACGTGATGGATGGGGCCTAGCCCCTGTCTGCTCGATCCTTCACGTGTACCATTGGGATTTTTATAATGGACACCTAGTAAAATGAGAGCTTATAAAGATTTATGTACGAGTTAAAGTAGGTATATTTAGTGGATGAAGTGTTCATTGGATGAAATATATATTTTTTGGAAGATTTTAAAACACAGAGATCTAGTTAAAAATGTATGTTATAAAAGGTCTATTCAAATAATTATACCTACCCAGTTTTAAAATAAACTATTTTAATTAGTAGTTAGATAAAATCTTCATTGAAACACCACTTAAATAATATGTGTTATCGATCGCTCGGAACGATCTCTTTCAGACAACCGTACACGGAGAGGAATAACAAGGCATATGGACGTCAGACTGTGGCTTCCAGTCAAGAAATAAATGAATCTGATTTAGCGGTAAATGAAGAACCTTCTAAGTGCAGCAATCGAGAAGAAAACAACTCTGCTACATGCCGGAACACGACATCTTTACAACATCGTCGCTCGCGCCATCGCTTTATTAGGAAAACAACTCTGCTACATGCCGGAACACGACATCTTTACAACATCGTCGCTCGCGTCATCGCTTTATTAGGAAAACAACTCTGCTACATGCCGGAACACGACATCTTTACAACATCGTCGCTCGCGCCATCGCTTTATTAGGAAAACAACTCTGCTACATGCCGGAACACGACATCTTTACAACATCGTCGCTCGCGCCATCGCTTTATTAGGAAAACAACTCTGCTACATGCCGGAACACGACATCTTTACAACATCGTCGGTCGCGCCATCGCTTTATTAGGAAAACAACTCTGCTACATGCCGGAACACGACATCTTTACAACATCTTCGCTCGCGCCATCGCTTTATTAGGAAAACAACTCTGCTACATGCCGGAACACGACATCTTTACAACATCGTCGCTCGCGCCATCGCTTTATTAGGAAAACAAACGTATTTTTACCCGACTCAGCGGAAGGTAATATAAAAAAGTAAAGTATGTATGTATGTCTGTTCCTTTGTGGCATTATATAAATTAAACGCGCAGACCGATTTCTTCATTCTTACGTCAATCGATTTGTCTTAATCTTGCAAGTGCTACTAAAGACATGACAGTAATCAAAATTTAATTATGGCGACAACCAGACGCCATATTGTGAAAAAGAAAAGAAAAAAGTACGACGAACTATGTAAAGAAGAGGTATCATTGAATAGATATTCAAAATTAATATTTATATTTCTGTTATATTTTTTCCATTTCGAATGACCATTTATGATCTATAACAATTTGAAGTTCTCAGTCGGGTTTTTTCCATGTGCGTAAATTTTGTTGTTCGTGTTGTAAACATAGAATTACTAGCTGATGCCCGCGGCTTTCCAAGCGTGGTCATTTCTCTAGGTTAAAAGTACTCTTTGTTCTATTCCAGGACCTAAAATACCAATATACCAACATTTGATCAAAATTTTTTCAGCCGTTAAATATATTTTAATCGATTGCTCGGCTTCTACTCATCGGATTGAGATACCAAGTACCCCAGTTTTTAAGTCAAACCTGAGCTATCCAACAGTGAAAACCACATCGCAATAAGTTCAGTAGTTTTTACGTAATGCGCACATACATACACACAAACAAACTAACAAACAGACAGGAACGATTTAAAAAATGTTCTATTCTTGTTCAGTAGCTTATTTTAAGTACACTAGACCGTTTTTTTTAATTATCTTCATTGTACAGACTTTTTCGTTCTTATTACTTTATTATAAGTATATAGATAGAGAGTTTTAAATTATGAATGCTTTGCTTATCTAGATATTATAAGCCTAGTGGAAAGCTTTTAGGCCGGTTTGAGGATTACAGTAAGAAAGCAAGACCAAATAAACTGTTTTTGACCTCCAAACAGTTCATGACATCCTAGGTGGGTACATGAATAGGTAGTTGAATACCTCTATCGCTGAACTTATTTGTATATGTCGAGGCTATATCGTAAAATTTATCATTTCAATGGTCGATAATTTCATGAAATGGTTCTATTTCATGAAATGCCCAGCTAAAACTGACCATATCATTGAAACATCAACGTTCAATTATATTTAAATCCACTTTTAGACATATCATTAAATATAATTAATGTAGAGTTTTTATGATACCAAAGGTGTTCAAACAGATAGGTTTTCAAAGCTGACAAAATAACCACGAAGACGAACCACGGCGAGCGAAGCGTACGCGCGTAAGCGACGCGAGGTTATTTTTAACCTATCACGGCTAAGTCGGGCTTCTACCCTCGCCTTCTATTGTACGATATGATCACTAATGTTTGACCACATAATTAATTAGCCGTGCGTTTAGCTGTCCATTTTGCCAAACGCTGATCATTCATTCATCTGGCCTTACCACATGTAACTTTTGTCATGATGTGGCCAACCATTTTATGAAATAATCAGTTCTATCATATCGCTACGAGATATCCATTACAAATTATCTGTGGTCGTTTCGTCGCATTGCCGCATCCGTGATGATCAGCTTATGTGAGCTATAACGATACATCAAATTATGATTGCATAAATTATAATACTTAGGTTTACAATACTCAGGTACGTAACGTAAGAAATCAGGAAGATTTGGCCCAGAAGCTTTCTGGTGTTCTACCCAAACATTACTCATCTATCTATATCTATATTTATAACTAGCTCTACCCGCGGCTTTGCACGCGTGGTCTTTTCCTTAGGTTCAAAGTACCATAATGTTCTATTCAAGGAACAATATGCAAACAAATGTTGGTATATTGGTCCTCAAATGAACAAAATTTCTTCAGCCGTCAAAAATACTTTTTTCAATTGCTCGGCTTCTAACTCACCGGATTGAGATACCAATTACACCAGATTTAAATCGAACCCTAAGCTATCTAACACTGACAACCGCATTGCAATCGGTCCAGTAGTTTATACGTGATGCGTGAACAAACAAACATACAGACAAATAGAAAGAAAGGCTCAATGCCTTTTTTAAGCACTCAAGAGCATTTTTTTCATTTGAATTCATTTAGTAGTTTGGGTGCGATGCGCGGTCAAGATACGGACAAAGAGACAGACAAAATTAAAAAGTAAAAAAGTTTGGCTTCAGTATCGAATATAGAGCACCATCCAAAAAAAAATTTTTATTTCTTAAATATTAACGTAACTTTGGACCCATATCCAGCAGAAACCCTTTACTTTTTCGGGATAAAATCTGTCATCAATTTTAACCTATCATATAACTTAAGACAGTGCTTAGTTGTATCAAAACCCGTCCATTAGTTTCAGCGGTACGTGTTCTTTTAAATAAGTTTCAACCCCTATCCTCCACCCATAAATTATTCGAGATTTAAAGTATCCTGTCCTACCTCGTAGTATAAACTCAAATCATACCAAGTTTCATCAGAATTCATCCAGTAGTTCCAGCGCGTGATACGCGGCTAAGATACAGACTGACAGACATACAGACAAAAATGAAAGAAACATACAGATTAGTCTTCATTATCGAATATAGAGTAACTTCCAAAAAAAAAACTATATCTTTAATGTACAGAATTTGGACCCATATCCCACAGGGACCATTTATTGTTTCGGTACATGTATCCAAATTTTCACCCATCTTATAAACTATGTCTGTGCCAAGTTGCATCAACATCCGTCCAATAGTTTCATCGTGCTACGTGTTCTTTTAAATAATTTTCCACTCCTATCCTGCAGGAACACTTAATTTTTTCAGGATGAAAAGTATCCAATGTCCTACCTCAAAGTTATGAACTCAAATCATACCAAATTTCATTCGAATTCATTGATTATTTTCGGCGTGGTTTACAGCCAAGGTACAGATTGACAGACGGACAGACCTACAGACAGACAAAAATAAAAAAAATACAGTGTTGGCTTTAGAATTGTACGGCCTCTAAAAAAATTACATAATATCTTCAATTTACAGAATTTTGGACATTATCCCGCAGGAACACGTTATTTTTCGGGATAAAAAGTATACTCAATTTTTAACCATTACATAAACTATGACTGTGCCAAGTTTCGAAAAAATCCGTCAAGTAGTTTCAGCGTGGTACGTGTTCTTTTAAATAACTTTCAACGCCTATCCTGCAGGAACCCATTAATTTTTCGGGATGAAAGTATCCAATGTCCTACTTCGAAGTATGAACTCAAATCATACCAAATTTGATTTGAATTCATTGAGTATTTTCGGCGTGATGCACTTCCAAGGTACAGACAGACAGACGGACAGACAGACAGACAGACAAAAATAAAAAATAAACTGTTTTGGCTTTAGTATTGAACAAAGAACGGACCCCAATTTTTTTTACAAAGTATGTTTATTTTACAGAATTTGGGACATTATCCCGCAGGAACTTTCTATTTTTTCGGGATAAAAAGTATCCTTAATTTTAACCCATCATATAAACTATGACTGTGCCAGTTGCATCAAAATCCGTCCAGTAGTTTAAGAGTGGTAAGTGTTTTTTGAAATAACTTTCAACCCCTATCCTGCGGGAACCCTTTCATTTTTCGGGATGAAAAGTAGCCTATGTCTTACCTCGTAGTATGAACTCAAATCATACCAAGTTTCTTTTAAATTCATACAGTAGTTTCGGCGTGATGCCTAGCCAAGATACAGACAGACAGACAGACAGACAGACAGACAAAAAATAAAAAAAATATAGTTTTGGCTTCAGTATTGAATCTAGAGTACGGTCCAAAGAAAAATTTCAAAATATCTTCACTGTGCAGAATTGGACCCGTTACAGTTTTATTATAAGTATAGATAAAGCAATAAGTACAAAAAAGTCTTTACAAAGAGAAAAAGGTCTAGGATACCTAAAATAAGCCACTGAACAAGAATATATCATTTTTTTAAATCGTGTCTTTCTTTTTGTCTGTATGTTTGTTCGCGCATCACGTAAAAACTACTGGACCGATAGCGATGCGGGGCACTGTTCGATAACATAGGGTTTGACTTAATAACTTGGTTACTTGGTTTCCTATGGTATTTATAAGTAATATTTTATCGTAATTATATTCTAAAAATATATATTTATTCATTTCAGTAAATGTATACTTGCATATGCACACTATCGTTCATTAATGTTAATGTTCTCGCTTTCTAATCTAAGATTGCCTGGAATAGATCTTTTTCGCTACTTAGTGATAAGGTATCCGATTGTACTATTTTAAGGTCATTGTTGATGTGCCATCATTTAAGTTTTTTAGTGCAATAAAGAGTTATCTATCTATGTATTAGATGCCGAAAAATCGATAAAAAACTATTTGAAGGCTAAACGAATTTTGAAGAAATGAAGTATATTGTACTTTAAAGGTACTTTTGGTCCTGGAATAACACGTATGGGCTACTTTTAAATGAAATGACCACGCGGGCAAAGCCGCGGGCCCAGCTAGCAAGCATTCATAGAAGAGTACATTTATCTTTTCCCGTTGCTTGTTATCGTGAAACCCTTCCGTAAAGTTGCCATTTTAAGAGCATTCACCTCATAGATTATCATACAGAGTTTACTTATTCCCGTAAGCCAGTAACGCCCATGGCTCCGTTTCAACATCAAGATTTTTATGACCGGCATTAGAGGCACGGCTGATCCATCAGCGGCAGCGAAACACCCGCAATTAGCTTGGGAATTCCTGAACGTAAATTTAATTTGACGTCGAGTTTGGCCTACATGTGACCGCAGAGCGACTTTGTGGATGGCCGTTCGTAAGCAACCGTTGTAACCGGGAGATATCGGTTCTTCTAATAAGCGGTAAGTCTTAAAGCGTTGACCCTCAACCTGTTAAGATACCTAAGTACCTGTGCGGCTTGGAAGTTCATCGCCAAGGTCAGCTTCGGTGGCGGTAAGTCGTATCAGGCTGTATGTCTGTCATTCCCGCATGTCATAGATAGGTAGGATAGGTAGGATAGGATGATTTATTCCCCCTGCTTATATACTCACTCTGTTTCGATAGGATAGGTAGCCCGGCATGGATGGAATTAATACAGTTCGATAGGCTTTAAATAAGATTTGCACTTTTTTAAGGTTTCGTACCTCAAAAGGGAACCCTTATAGGATCACTTTGTTGTCCGTCCGTCCGTCTGTCTGTCTGTCAAGAGCCTTTTTGTCAGGAACGCGTGGATGTATCAAGTTGAAATGAATATCAAATTAGATCTGGAATACATTATTTCTATACCGTAAAGCTAATACAAATTCGGAATAAATATAGGATCCTGGATAGCTGTTTTTATTCAATTTATAAATAGTCAAGTAAGACAGGACACAGCAGTATTGGGAGGATGTAAGTCGACACAATCAAAAGATGCCGTTTATGTCGAATATTTTGGCACTCGCAAGGGAATCATATACCTAGGGTACTTCCCGTTGACATAGAATAATTAAATTTGGCAAGGAGCAATGTCAATGAAGGGAAAAATCCGAAAAGCGCAATTTAGTTGTTACATCACAAAAAAAACTCTAAAAAAATCTTCGAGACTCGATTTCATTGGTGGACGAACTATTTACATATCTACAAGTTTGTACGAAACCTTCAGTGCGCGAGCCCGACTCGCGCTTGGCCAGATTTTTAATGATTGCTCGGCTTCAACTCTTCGGAATGAGATATCTAGTATACCAGATTTTAATTAAAGCACTTAGATATCCGAATCGCAATCGGTCTAGTAGTTGTTACGTGATGTGCAAACAGACAGACAGACCAAATTTTTTTAAATGCTACATTCTTGTTCCGTGTCTCATTTTAAGTACCTTACACCATTTTATTAGTATCATAATTGTGCACTTGACTTGTTGACTTGTACACTGACTTTTTGTTAATTACTGCTTTATTATAAGTATATATCGATAGAAATAGAAAGATAGATAGCAATAACTAGATTAAAAACTAAAAAAACACGCCTGCCCTGCCAAAAAAGGACTAATGTTAATAAATTATATACTGTTGGAATATGCTTATCAAGGCCTTTAATTTGATACCCATATTGTAAAATTAGAAGTTTTTTTTTCATGTTTGTTAATGGAGCCTTACTGTCGCCAAATTGAATGTTTTAAAAAAAAAAATAGCCTATGTTACTCGGGGGATTCTAACAATACCCCATACGTCTTAATCTGTTCAGGCATTTTAAAATTATGGCGCAATAAATAAACTCACATACATACAACATGAATGCCTAAAAACATTACACTCCTTTTTTTGGGCAGTCGTACAAAAAAGGGTGGCAATGCCTGGTATCAAAACTTTACATTCTTGGGCTAGAGAAGAACCGGAACCGTGTTAGTGACCCACGCTACGCTTATGGAAATAGTGAAATACATATGGCAAAGGCAATGCAAGGCGGTGTTAGACAGCGATGTCAGATCCACCAAGAACTGGCACGAGGCCTAAGTCTAAAAGAGGTATCGAGGCGGAGTGAATGTTGAAAAAAACTGGAGGTAAGCTCTCAATGGGGTTGGAACAGGAGCAAAGGCAGGCAAGTAAAGCCTGTTCAGCAGTATGTAACCGTTACAAATGATGATCACTAATGTTCATGTTCTCGCTTTCTAATCTAAGGTTGCCTGGAAGAGATCGCTGCTTAGTGATAAGGCCGCCAATTGTACTATTTTAAGGTAATAAAGAAAAGGTTGAGGTTTTTTATATAGTAGGTTGATGTGTCATAATTTAAGTTTTTTAGTGCAATAAAGTAATCTATCTATCTCTTTATCACGGTGAATGTGCATCCAAATCAGCGTTTGCCTGTCGACCTTTCGATATCATTGTCTTTATGAATCAGTCTCGAATTTCGCGGCATTTATTTATGACGCCTGTTGGCTCTCGACAATACCTGGTGGGTGACCGCAACCTCGCTCACCTGCTTGTTAATTTATCCGCAATATATAGGTACCAACGAATGAGACTTGGAGTGGTGTGGGTAAGAGTATACCTAAGTTTATTTTTAAAGTCATCATTGCATGCTATTAGCATTTTATTATTATTTATTACTACTTTTTTATTAGCTCTCTGAGTTTGCATGTTGAAGTGGCAATGGGCAGGCCGTATAGTTCACAGAACCGACAACCGCTGGGGAATAAAGGTTCTCAAATGGCGACCACGAACAAGCAAGCGAAATGTAGGGAGACCCCTCACACGATGAATCGACGACATTGTAGCCATCGCAGGAAGTCGGTGGATGGAGGTGGCACAAGCTCGCTCGTTATTGCGCTCTTTGGGGGTGGCCTATGTTCAGCAGTGGACTTTTAGAGGCTGACATGATGATGATGATGATGACGTTTTTATTAAGTCACATTCTTGTTTGTCGTTCCGAGTGGAACCTTGCAACTCAAATTTCGAGCACTTCCCGATTAGCTATCTGTCTGAAACTTTTAGGGTAGCTCACAAATCGATGACAATTGATTCTAAAAAAAAAAGTGGTTTTAATTAGCTTTTTAATCAACACTTGCTGATTATTTTGTGTTTGATTGTCGTCTCATTTGATTGGACGTGACAATGGGAAATTGATATACTTATTAAATTCATGTTCACTTCGACATCAATTCAATAGAAACCACGTGAAATATCGAAAACTGAACAAAGTCCAATGACTCTCCGAAATTCACACAAAACATTGTCGACTTTCATTGCACTATCCATAGAAATAGGTCAGCTAAACGGGACAATAAGTATCGAAAATAAAACACTATTGTTCGTCACCGACTTCGTCTAACTCTAATCACTTAGCGATGCCTGCGTTTTTCGCTTCAGTCTTTTGTGCCAAAAGCTAAAAAAGTAGTTAGTTACCTACTCAAACGTAGTAGGTGGAATGTCGGTTTGGCCAATTATGTATTCAGTCTGTGGTTTGGCTTCAGCATGACTGGTGCTTGGTGCACTGCAGTGGAATGGTGGTAGAGAAGTGATATCACTATTATACAGCCGAGTTCCTTCAATTACTTTGTTCGTTGTGTATGGCATGCTTAGGCTCATTTTTAACCGACTACAGCAAAGCAAGGGAAGAGTAATGAGTTTAACAGTCTATGTATGTATGTATGTATCTATGTATGTGGTTATGAGGATGTTGCACCATAGCGTCGCCCCTATTGGTTCGATTTTGACAAGCGAGGTGTCAATCGATTCGTCTTCAGGTACAGAGTGTCATAGGCTCTTTTACCCGATCGTAATCGGGTTTTAGTTTTTGAACTTATGTCTTGTAGTTTCTTTATTAGCTCGTGACTAAACTACTCTTAAAGAATAGTCTGAATTATATAAAAATCATACCGTAGTCGCGTTGTGTACATTTTGTTTGCTGTAAGCAATGTACCTAATTGTAATTTAATATTATTATAATAAATTAGTTTTCCCGCCCGTTACCACGTACGCGCAGACTACTGTTTTTCGCGCAAAAAGCATCCTATTTTCTTCTAGGATATTAAAAACCAATGCAAAAGTAGGTATAGCACTAATGGTCTTGATGTTGTTTGACAGACTTGTTATTTCGTTTCCATGGCAACCACAGACCATTTTGTGATGGCAACCGTTCCTTACAGTAAGTAATTAACATTTTCCAGTTTTCCCGTGGAAACTTACATTTTTCCGGGATAAAAAGTAGCTTATGTTTTATTCCAGGGTTTAAAAGCTATCTCAAATTCTAAATTTCATCAATATCCGTCCAGCCGTTATCGCGTGAAAGCTCCCCAAACAAACAAACAAACAGACAACGTTTCTTATATATATTGGTATGGATTATTATTAACTTAGCAAAACTAATAAAAAACTAGTTTAACTCAAGGACGCATCCTATCCTACTAATATTATAACTCAAGGTCGCATCCTATCCTACTAATATTATAAATGCGAAAGTGAGGTTGTTTGTTTGTTTATTACGCTTTAACACCGTAACAACTCAACCTCTGCATCATCGCATCTTTTAACGCCGTAACAACTCAACCTCTGCATCATCGCATCTTTTCGGTAGGTAGGTAGGCTTTTTATGCCGGCCGCTGCGGTGTAGGAAGCGGATAGTTAGTAGAATGGCACTCGAAAGATTGCACAATTAGGCCGAGAGATTGAGTCTAGACTCTAGACTCAAACTACATAGTAGGTAGTATTATGAGTCTAGACTAGACAGCGATATCGAATTAAAGCGATTAGCATGAGTTTGCATGAAGATATACAACCTAGAGTTAATGTTTTGAATGAATTAAAGTAGCCAAGGTTTAATTTATTTAAGTTTATTATCACTGATGCCCAAAGTGCACCATGCTACCGCGCAACACAGGGAAAGGAAATAAGAAGCCCAGACGATCCGCCAATGCTTATTCTGAGTGTTTGACTTATATTTAACATGCTATTAATTCATTTTTACTGGTCATGTCAGCACACGGTCAGTATCAATGAGTACGATTATCATGCTATCTCTATGTTTTCTTTTTGTGTACTTTAAGCCCATTTTTGAACTTTTATTAGTATCTACCGTCTGCACTCAAACAGTAATTCCAAAGAGTAAAATACCTTACCAAAGGAAATTAAGCCCAATAAATCACCACGGACAAATAAAAAACTATAAGGCTACATTACTAACGTGATTGCTGCTCACGTTTACCGTTAGATAGCTCGGGTGAACTTATTAAGTCAGCGTATACAGCTTCCTACTAAAATCAATCATGCTTCAGGTTGCATCACGGCGCCGCAATAGGTATCGTACGGCCCACATAGAGTTCATTAAATAAAACACGTCAATTTGAGTTATCTCTGTGTTCATTATTCAATGTCGGGGAACACGCGATCCGCTCCTTAATTCTAACTTCCCTAGCAACGTTGCCTATTCCTTACTAACGAAATAGGTGAAATAGTGAAATTTGCGATTGAGTTGCATCATATTCTGTAGTAGCGGAATCTTTAGTTCTTTCTAATCTTATACTAACTGCCAGGTCTTGCAGCTGTTGCATTTTGAGGAGTATGCGATGAAACGCCGCAGCATTTCCCCCATTTCTTATAACATTTTTATGCATTGTGGTGTTTCAATAACGAATTTATCTATCTCTACCTAAGTCACAAAAATTAAGTATTATTTTTTGTGTTATAGCCTAAATTGACACATGTTCTTGTAAATTGACATACTTAATTGTTGAATGGAGGGGCGCTAGACTAATTGTGTTCTTCAAAGACTAGTCCAGACGAGCAATCTAGATAAACCAGCTCACTGTTTCAAAACCGGAAGTTGTTAAAGCGCAATGTAAAGTGTGAATTGTTCAAATGTAAGTAGATAAAGATAGGTTTTCGTGTTGATAGGTTCTAAACAGGTGCTAAGTTGTGTAACTAGAACAAGAGGAGCTTTTACACGCGCTAAATTGTAATGCGCATCGTGCGTGGGAGGAGGTACTGCCAGTTTTCTAAGGCTGTGTATGAAAACTCAATTGCGATGCTTGTTATTTTTCAGTAAGTTCCAACCACGCTTTATTATTATTACCATCAATTTTTTTCAGAAAAATAAAATAAGCACTCATAAATAAAATAGAATACAATAACTAACTTAAATGCTAAAAAAACACGCAAATCCTGCCAAAAAAGAGCTTTTGCCAATAAATTATATACTGTTGTAATGTGCTTATCAAGCTCTTTATCAACCTTCAATTTGATACCCATATTGTAAATTTCGAAGTTATTTTTTTCCCCGTTTGAAAATGGTGCATACGGTGGCAGTATAATGAGAGATTTCAAAAAAAAATATAGCCTATGTTATTCGTCGAGATGTAAGTATTCTAACTTTACCTCATAAGTCTATATCTGTTCAGGCATTTAAAAGTTATGGTGGAATAAATAAACTCACACATACATGAATGCTAAAACACTACTTTTTATTGGGCAGCCGTGTAAAAAATACAATGCACTCCTTTTTTTGGGCAGTCGTGTAAAAAGTGATCGCGATCTTGGGCCATGAATTATCAACCATAGAGAGAGAATTATCCATCGCTGGTTTTATCTGTAGGTACCACACCTTTAGCAGATATTCATCCACTAAGCAGTACCTAATAAGGAAACATTTTGTAGTGAAATGTTTCCAGTGAAATTACTGCGCATAATTATTATGAGACTTGAACCAATGTTTCAGGGTGACGAGCGCAGTGCACGATTTTGCAATTCAAAGTTATGGACAGGCGTGCGTATAAAAATAACAACAAAAAAAGTCTTATTGTCAGCGTCATGTATAAACAGCACTAAAACGGTATGATATCAGGATAATTGGAACTCAAATAAAACTATACACGTGGTGTGCAAACCAGTTTCATTTCAATGGCCTGTACTGTAATACCTTAAGTATTTAATCTGTGAATTGATGCCACGTGCGAACGAAGGCATCTGCTGATGTAACCGCGACCCTATTGCATGGTGATTGTGCTTAACTCCACAAATCAATCGATCTTAGCCATGAATTGTGAACTACAGTCCATTCTTAACCTTTCTACAGGTCCATTTTAACGTATTTTTAAGGAGGTAGTTACCACCCTTCAGTTGTAGACTATTCACATTGGGAGGAATGAGGAGAAGCTCACCAGGTTCTAGCTGATCCCGTCAAAAGAGAAATGAAATGCATGATGACTCCGACTGCAACTTATATTTATCAAAAACCGGAGATTTTTTAAATTGGGAGGCATGAAAGTGTGTCTCATTTGACGGGATCATTTATCGCCAGGTAAATGATCCAGTCAAATGAGAAAAACTTTTTTGGCTCTTATTAGTTTTGTTCACATTCGGGTTTTTTTGTTCAATATTAATTAATATTTAGTTCTAGCTTTTTAGTATACTGTCTAAGTTATTTTTTTTAATTATATATTTTTATAATGACACCTTCATTTTGATACCTCACTCAATAGGTTATGGTCATGTTGTGTTCTGTCGGAAATATAATATGGAAATTGTAAGCTGCCATATTAATTTTCTTGACACTTCATAATTTTTATATCTTAAGTAACTCTTGTTCATCATTATCAATAACAGCCTATATTAGTCCACTGCTGGACATAGGCCTAACCCAAAGCGCGCCACTGAGCCCGATCTTCGACTCTTCTCTTCCAATGACTGCCGACTACCTTGCTAGCCGGAGGGCATCCTACACTACGTTTGCCGATTTGCTGTCTCCACTCTAGAACTCGTCTACCCCAACGGTTATTGGTTCTACTACAAATGTGACCAGGCCATTGCCACTTCAGCTCGCTTATTCTCTGAGCTAAGCTATGTCGGTTACCTTAGCTCTCTGCCGAATCACCTCATTTTGGATTCGATATCTCAGAGAAATTCCGAGCATAGCTGGCATAGCATATATGGAAAGCCATAGCTCGCTGAGCAACCTTAAGCTTGTGGACCAGTCGCACAGTCAGTGTCCACGATTCGGCTCCGTATGTCATTACGGGTAGGACGCACTGGTTGAAGACTTTTGTCTTCAGGCATTGAGGAATGGGCGACGAGAAGACTTGACAAAATTTTCCAAAAGCTGTCCACCCCAGCTGAATCCTCCTAATAGCTTCGTTCTCGAAATTGTTCCTTCCAGCTTAACAATTGGTCCGAAGTATTTACCTCGGACAAATTGTTAAGCTGGAAAGCTGGAAGTTTTGTTGTTATTTATACTCCTGAACAATTTCAAGAGGCATGCCATTGAATACTTTCCGGTATAATATTGTCATTGATCGTGATTTTCGTTTTGTCTATGTTCATGCGGGGGCTCAATACTCCGGTCCTGTACTTAAACTGATATCGTAGCTGCGTCATACAGATATCTCAGCACTTCAATATATCGCCAATCCACTTGGCATCGCTGCAAGGAGTCCAGAACAGACCAGGTCTCGATTGAGTCAAAGGCCTTCTCGTAATCCACAAACGCTAAGCACAGTGGCCGAACTGTCGTTATCGAATCCAATAATTCCACATTTATAAAAATCATCAAGCCGTTTAGGCTGTAGGACGTGCCAAAGGAACATACATAAATACATACGAACGGCCCAAAAACATTACCCTTCACAGTCGGGTAAAATTAGACGGAGAGAACGAATTAAACTATAACATAGACAAACATTACATTACATTAGTATTGAGTATTGTAATCCTGATCGGCATTGTGTGTAACAGACTTGAAATGGGATCAGGGAATCGTAGTAAACTTGAGTTGTTTGAGAATAAATGGTATCAACTGAGGCTACAGAGTTGTTAGCATTCAGTTGATATCATTTATTCTCAAATACAGTATGTATTTTTGAGAATTTCCGTGTCGGAAAGATTATATTAGAGTGTATTATTATTTATCGAGGTTTAGTGTCCCTACAGTGTTACGGTGTTTTAGTCTTGTTTGTAGTAAATTGTTTGTTTCCATAACATAAAAGGGTACGGTAATATCTTCCAGAAAAGGGAAGAGCAGAGGCAGTAACAGTAAAAAAGAAGATATGAAGTTTAAGAATGAGTTGGCAAAAGGGTGTAGCAGTTTCTGATCCGCTTCGATACCTAATCTAGGACTCACTCTCATCATCATTCATTGGTATGAGTTCGTCCAATGCTTGATATTAAACCTAATAGACGCCTTAGGCATCATCCAGTTTCTTCCAGCTACCTTTCACAGGTCGTCCCTCCACCTGGCCGGTGGGCTTCACTACGTTTGGCAACTCATTTAGATCTATTAAATCTATGACTCTATGTAATCAATTTAAACTTTATGCTCATCACAAACTTATTGCTTAATAGTTACTTGCTTAAAAAATGCTTGTAACTGAGTAAAGAAAAAGTAGATTTGTGTAAACACAGTAGGTAACAGGGAAGTGTCTTACGCAATATTGATGACCCAGACTAGGCGTGACTGTCGTATTAGCTCAAATGGTTCTGTGGTATTTTTTTCCAAAAAATACCTATCGTCTAAAAGTTATAAGGTTTTGGAGTCTCATTTAAACAGCCCTAGCAAGGCACGCCTGTCCTATCTATCTACTGCCCTGTCTACTGTCAAGTGGAGGTGTCATACGAAAGTTATATCTATATAAAGGTACAGCATTAATAATGTACATTAAAAACTATTTTTTATTTAATTCCGGTTCGTAGTTTTTGTTATATAAGTTCGGGCATCCCAAGTCCGTTAATGATTAGCGCTCTCCAAGTAAACAATCCGAGACTCGGTCGAATTTTCACTTTTCGTAATGGAAATTTGACAGACCGGTCCGGCATTTACATAGCTATTCGTGTGTTCTGAGATATTCAATATTGCGTGCATTTGGGCCGTTAACGACCGTGATTAGAGCTACGATTAAGCTAAGAGCACTCCTCAACGGTATTTCAATAATGGATTATAATATTAATATAGGTCGATAAAACACTTTGACTTTGTATAGTTCATCTAAGTGAATGATCATGACAATCAACATCATGATCATCATTTTTCATGTAAGTCTAAATGTATGTACCTACACAAAAGTTAGGTACATACATTTCGAGTTTCTGGCTGGTTATTTTCGAGATAGGTTATATAGAAAATCAGCTGCAAGTTTTTAGCTTAGCTAGTTGATCCTAAAAATAAAAGATATTGACGTGAACCAAAACGAAGATCCAGCAGATAAGGATTTCACCACAATCATACTTCACTTCTTCATCATAAATTGATCGCTATCGAAAACCGAAGCTCATACATATACCTATCGATACCATATTAATGTTAAATTGAGAAATGTTACGCATGAAGCAAAAACGCCTTGGATGAAAAAACTACCAAAATTATCTAGTTATAATTTGATAACGGAGTTCAAGAAGGATCAAGTTCAAGTTCTCAATTTGGCAGTTTTTTTATGTTACCTCATATCTCCGAGATTTCTGAGCCGATTTGGATGATTATTATTATATTTGAAAAAGTAGAAAGCCAGTGTGGTCCCACATAAATGTTATAAAAATTGGATCAACAGTTTTTTTTTAAATCCTTCGGTTTTCTGATTTAAAGAGTTATTAGATTTTATCTCATCATGGTGATCATTTTTAGAGCGGTGGTGACAGAACTGTACCTTGGGAAGACCCTGGTTCAAATGACGACTTGACCTCTAGGACTTTTGTTCCCTCTGATCTGTGTTATCAAGACGGATGTTTTATTGATTGTCATGTTGTTCTGTTCGGCCTGATACTAGCATTAAAAGCAGGATATCCGCTTGGGCTAAAATTACTGGCAAAATATACGTAAAGTGATAACGTATGACATACATAGGTTACATTGTATTGTAACCTATCATAATATTCATTAACTGAATTATGCAGGCTGAATAAGTCCACTGCTGGACATAGGACTCTCCTAATGCGAGCCACTGAGCCCAATATTCGTCTCTTCTCATGTAATTGCTGCCAGCTACTTTGCACACCTAGCACCACGTTATAATTATTTATAATTATGTGTTGTTAAAGTGCTTCTTAATGGGCAATATTTTCAGATGTTGTAATAGTTTTCCAGCAACATTGCCAGCAATGTCAGCAATACATTGCAAGTTACAACAATATTTTTAGTATAGCTAAACGTGTTCAGTATTATTGCATTATTTTTGCTGCTGTTTTGAATAATGCCAGATGATCGCTCTGACATCGAAAAGAATACAATATTGACCGGGCATCTCAATTGTTGTTTCAAGTTACATATGCATACATTTGTCGTAAAGAGGCATATTTAAGTCACTTTTTCAGATGTGACTTGAAGTTTGCCGTAGGTGATGACTCGATTTGTTGACGTATTCATTGCAGAATAAAAGTCGGTGCAACTCGAATGGTTACTGTGACTGGGCTGACTGTGACCCTTGTAGGAGACATGTTTAATTTCTATGAATGGCTAGAACTAATTGACGAAATCAGAAAGGGGGCAAGCGGCGAACAGACCGTTTATAGGCCATACTGTTACAAATGTTTTGTCGAGATATACCTTTGTTTTCCAACCTTATTCTGCAACAAAATGTTGCTGCAATATTCGATTGCAGCAGCAAATTGCAGTAAAAATATGGCTCTTTAGTGATCCAAATACTGGCCTTCAAATCTAAGTACCACACTTTTAACATTAATAGAGTTTTTATTAAATTGCTTGGCTCCTACTCATCGGATTGAGATACAATACAACTTACACCAGTTTTTAAGTAAAAACCTAAGCTATCCAACAGTGAGAATCGCATAACAATCGGTCCAGTAGTTTTAACATGACGCGCGAACAAACAAAACATTAAAATTGTGTTACTAAGTTTTAAAGGTCAGTGTAGTTATTATTTGAAGGGAGCTTATTCGGTATCACCACAATCACAACAGTTGCAGTCATGGTCCGCATCCGCTGATATGCGCGTGCGCTGGTATTGGCCAGTGCGACCGTATCTTTGCAATTCGCAGTGCCTACCACATGACACAAGACAATTAATAAAATATATATATAGGGGACTTAAAATAAGCTACTAGGTTTTTTTTTATTGTCTGCTTGTTTGCGCATCACGTAAAAACTACAGCCGAATGAAAAGCAGTTCACTGAAGGATAGCTTAGGATCTGCCTTAAAAACTGGTGTACTTGGTATCTCATACCGATGAGTAGAAGCCAAGCAATCGATAAAAAACTATCTGACGGCTGAACGAAATTTGGTATTTTGTACATTTTGGTACTTTTGGCTCTGGAATAACGCATAGATTACTTTAACCCAGAAAATGACAGCTAGTGACATGACAGCAGTGCCGTGTGCCACAGAACTTTAAAAATACCTACTGGAAAATTTAGTTCTGAATGTGCTGCCACCAATAAAACGAAAGGGTCCTAGAAATATCAGTTTTGAAATAAAATATCATATGTCTAGTAATTTCGATTGCCTTGGCCTTCAAACTAGATTAATACACTCTAAATGTTTTATTTGTCCTGTTACCTTGTCTGAGGACACATATTCATACTTATATGGAAATGAAACCGTATAGTGTCTCTTATACGTAACGATGACGCACATAACGCAGTGTTGAATGGTCAGGCTGATCATTTCCTCGTAGTGTGAACTGTTAATATATAAAAAACTGGTTAATATAATTTTAAACGAGTCGTTTGTAGGGTACCAAAAAAGTCTAATCGGAATGACATTGCTGTGGCAATTCTGTCTGCATATCTATCTTCCTGTCCGTCCGTCAGTCTGTCACGGACTTGTAAAGCGTAAACGAAACTTATATAATGGGCCAAAAAATTTATTACATATTTAAAATCCATTGTTCTCATTACATTACAATCGCAAAATATGTATATTTTCAAAAAGTTTGAAGTATATAACAATGAAACACTGCGAAAAATAAAATTTAAATGAGTTTAGTCGAAATGAAAATTCATAAAGATCGTGTGTCGGCCTGGGTATTTGACAAGTAGACAATGCGCCGCAGTCGCATAATGTGGTCATGAGCCGGCCGGACCATTATTACATATTATGTGTTAGCGTTATTAGTAACTAGTTTTCCCGCCCGCGACTTCGTCCGCGCGGACTACAGTTATCGCGCAAAAAAAGCATCCCATGTTCTTCTAGGATAGAGCACTAACGCTCTTGATGGTTTTTGACAGACTTGTTATTATTTCGTTTCCATGGCAACCGTTCTTTACAGCGAGTAATCAACATTTTCCACTTTCCCGTGGAAACTTTCAAATTTCCGGGATTAAGTATTCTATGTTTTATTCCAGGGTATAAGCTATCCCCATTCCCAAATTTCATCAAAATCCGTCCAGCCGTTACTGCGTTAAAACTCCCCCAAACAAACAAACAAACAGACAACGTCTCACTTTTATATATTGTTATTTATGGATTCGATATTATTTTGTCTACTCTTATTATACGCTTTATATTAGCTTCACTTGTATGTTTGTAACGCTACCTTACCTTTACCTTTGGACGCTATTTTGACCTACTTTAAACGGTCAGATTTCATTCAAATTTTGCACACCTGTCAAAGACCGATTGACTATGCAATAATTCGAAGAAAAAAAAAGTAGAAAATAAATAATAGTTTAAAAAAACTAAAAAACACGCTTTATAAAAAAAAACAAACTAAAATATAGAAAGTAAATTGTAATAGTGTAAATAAGAAGAAAAAAATATTAAAAAAAAAGCGTGGGGTGCTTCTCATATCTGTCAATGAAATATTTATAACTATTGACCCATGCACCCCACGATTTTTATGAAATAAAACTTTTTTTTCTTATTTACACTATTAGAATTTATTTTCTATTTTTTAGTTTGGTTTTCTATATAAAGCGTGTTTTTTAGTTTTTTTTATACTATTATTTTTCCTTTACATACATATTATATCTGTCATGCTAAAATTAAACACCTACGCATCGGCTCTATATTCACGATTAGGTGGTCGGCTGTTCTTGTTCCGCGGCTAGAAAAACGCGACTTATTAAGTCATTATCTCCAAGACCGATGTAAGTCTAAGTACGAGCATGTGCGCGTCCGGCAAATCAGATCGTCGGAAAGTAGAGTAATGTCTGTCTTGATTCACATCTCTCGCATGATCATGCATCGCAATCTCGGTTACGGGAACACTAACAGAACATCGAGCCGCATGTGTTACCAAACCACACTTTTAAAATTAATAGAGTTTTTATTAAATTGCTTGGTTCCTACTCATCGGATTGAGATACCAAGTACACCAGTTATTAATTCAAAACCTAAGCTATCCAACAGCGAAAATCGCATCGCAATCGATCCAGTAGTTTAATTCAAAACTTGGCTCCTACTCATCGGATTGAGATACCAATTACACTAGTTTTTAATTCAACACTTAAGCTATCTAACAGTGAAAATCGCATCGCAATCGATGCAGTAGTTTGATTCAAATCTTAGTACCACACCTTTGAAATTGATATTTTTTTTATTAAATTGTTTGGCTCCTTTATACTCATCGGATTGAGATACCAAGTACACCAGTTTTTAAGTCAAAACCTAAGCTATCCAACAGTGAAAATCGCATCGCAATCAGTCCAGTAGTTGTATTCAAAACTTAGTGCCACACTTTTAAAACTAATGTTTTTTTTTCTTAAATTGCTTTGCTCATACTCATCGGATTGAGACACAAGTACACCAGTGTTTAAGGCAAAACCTAAGCTATCCAACAGTGAAAATCGCATCGCAATCAGTCCAGTAGTTGTATTCAAAACTTAGTACCACACTTTTAAAACTAATGTTTTTTTTTTCTTAAATTGCTTTGCTCATACTCATCGGATTGAGACACAAGTACACCAGTTTTTAAGTCAAAATTTAAGCTAACCAACAGTGAAAATCACATCGCAATTGGTTCGGTAGTTTAACGTGATGCGCGAATAGACATCTATTAAAAGTGTGGTACTAAATTTTAAAGGTCAGTGGGAATGTTGAACCGAAAATCGATCATAGTCGTCGATCGCTGAGGATGTGAAGAGGTAATGTCCACCAATCTACAGTGGGCCAGTGGCGGGTTAAAGTTATATCACATACTTTGTGTATGTTAACAGAGCCCTATTAATGGGTTCCCAAATGATTGCCTGCAATTATAATGTTGTGTTGCTTCAATTGCTTATAGAAATGCTCGAGCGATAATAAACTTGACATTACATTCGCGCGAATACAGTTCGACGTAAGGCTCGGGTTGTACCTTTCGTGAGAATGATAGATTACACTGAAATGCTATAATCTGTCCCCATCTTTTGCGTAATGTACTCTAACCCGCGAGGTCTACAGCTCACAGGCTGTAGACCTCGCGGGTCTGCCTTTGCATAGCTTGAAACTGAATAAATGTTCACCGCGCTTAGATACATTAAAACGACCGAATTGTTAGCGACCTGGACTTTGAAGCCGACGATTGCGAGTTCAAATCCCGCTGAGTGCAATAATATTTTATTTAGCAGAAATAACTTTTTGCTGCTTTTTTCCCCCTAGTCATTTAAGGAATATAAAAATGTTTATTTTTTTTCGAATCATGGGAATAGTACAAAAACGCCAATTTGTTTTTTTTTTTTAAACTGGATCGGATAAAAAACATATAATTATCGAACCTGCTCACAAAATTGGTTGAGAAATGCGACCTGTACAGGAGAACAGCCGGACACAGTCTAACATACGAAAACATTTTTGACCAAGCTGAAACGGAGACGCTTCGCGCTCGCTTAGTCAATAATTTATATTTTCTTTGCCATCTTACCGATCTGTTGGACTTTATGATTATTGAAAGCATTTGCAGCAATTATATTGCAGATATAGCAGCTTGCGGTTAGGCACTAAACAGTAGCGGCACTTTCTGAGCAGAAATATGGAGGCTACGAAATAACAGGAAAACTTGTACAATATAATACCAATGCTAATGCTTTACAGCCTGATACATTATTTTATAATATTTACCTAGCTGAAGATCTACAGGTGTGCGAAATCCAGAGACCCGCTGGGTTCCGGTTCCGTTTTGGTTCCTTGAAAATTTGCGGCGGAATGACACTTTTCGGAATGACATGTGACGAAGATTTTTGCGAAACTTCGTCAAGTCTTCTCAGTCAGTCAGTCACCAATACCGCAAAGTTTGAAGACAAAAGTCTTCAACCAGTGTTCCTACCTGTTATGACATACGGAGCCTAGTGGTGGACACTCACGACTAGTCCACCAATTTAAGTTCGCTCAGCGGGCTATGGAAAGAGCTATGCTATCGTATCCGGAATGAGGTAATCCGGCAGAGAACCTAAGTTATCGACATAACCCTTAGGATTAGTAAGCTGAAGTGGCAGTGGGCTGGTCATATCTGTCGAAGGACTGATAACCGTTGGGGTAGACGTGTTCTTGAGTGGAGACTGCGACTCGGTAAACGTAGTGTAGGGTGCCCTCCAGCTAGGTGGAGCAACGATATACGCAAAGTGTCATTATTATCATAAGATTTATCATTCTGCACCGAATCTGCTAGTGAAATAGACTTAGCAGATCTTAAATGTACAGTCCGTATACTAATAATCTGTAACTGCAGTTGCAAACACTGCTATATTGTTACATAACATAACGAACTTATCCTTACGACTCGCGAAGAACAGCTAAATAACGGCTTGATCCAGTTAAATGGCGCATCATCACGTTTCATAATTTCAAAGTGGGTTGTTCAATAATAGTCCGTAATTAGTAGATTGGCAACTTTATTGTGGTCAGTTTTGCAACTCGTAAACATGACCGGAAAGTGAACCGACTTGGCAAATGGGCGATGTGGGTGTAAACAGTACGAAGAAGTTAAAAGTAGATTTGAGATCTAGCAAGATAAATTATGCAATTTAGAATAGGATCCCACACAAGTCCAGAACCGAGACAAATCCTTTCGTTTTTTCTTGCCTTGTTATATAAAAGTTTTCAGGTAGCGGCATCTGCCCTTGCCTGCCTTGCTGTGCTTTATATATAGATTTCAATCAATTCCATCAACTTAACATTTAAATCACCGAGGCTTTCGTCACTAAAGTTTTCGAATTGCCATGTCTGTTGAAGTATTGGACAGGCTATAACAGAAACATGTACCTATCTTATCAGATCCGCTTTGTCGGTAAACTCGAGCATAAGAGGTGTTGTCGGTTTTTATAATCTTTTTAAAAGGCAGTTTCGTCAGCGTTTTAAAGCGGGATTAGCCGCATAAAAGGCAAGCGGCTGACCTCCAGTTATCTTTTAAGCAATCTTTGTTCTTATTAGCGGACAAATAGGTTGACCTCAAGCTTGGATTAAAAGTGACTAACCTCGTCGAGATAAGGATCATGCGGATAAACAGCGATGAGAATGTTAATATATCTCGCAAAAGTTTTGGGTAAGCGAGATCAAATCGGCGTATGTCATGTCGGACTGGGAAACCTTCAAATTCGGAATGAACCCTGAAAGCTTAACACATAAGGACTCAATCTTGTGCCTCTTAAAAGCCTAGACCTAATACTTTATAATTGTGTCCATATATGTATACTAACTAATGGAGCCTGTTGATAATGATTCATAATGACGATACCTAACGGCCCCGGGCATAGGTTTTTATACAAAAAGAGAAAAAGGTTTATTTTTTTATTTTTCTTATTATTTTATTATTCTTATTATCATCATCAGCCCATACCCGTCCACTGCTGTATGTAGGCTTCTCCTAATGCACGCCACTGAGCTCGGTCTTCAGCTCTCCTTATCCATTTTCTTCCAGCCGCTTTTCGAAGGTCGTCACTCCACCAGGGCTCCAATTCTACTAAAACAATTGTAATGACAATTGTTAACAATTTTTGCAAAATTTTCGCTTTTACCTTTTTAAAGTGGCAGAAGCAAAAATTTGCTGAAAATTTTCGAATTTCGAGTTTTTTTTTTTTTCAAGTTTTTTTTTTAAATTTCCACAAAAATTTCGCTTCTGCCACTTTTAAAAGGTAAAAGCGAAAATTTTGCAAAAATTGTTGTCAATTGTCATTACAGTTGTTTTAGTTGAATTGGGGCCCTGGCCACAGTTTGCCTAAACGTGGTCTCCACTTAAGAAATCTTCTAACCCAACGGTTATCGGTTCTTCGGGAAATATTACCAGCCCACTGCCACTTTAGCTTGCATAAACTTGAGCGATGTAGATTACTTTGGTTCTCTGACGGATCACTTTTTTACGAATGTTGTCCTTCGGATAAACTCTCAGCACAGCTCTCTCCTTTGCTCGCCGAGCGACTTTATTATTCTTATTATTTTCTAATTTGATTTTTGTATTATTTTAAGATTTTAATTTCCTAGAACATTACATACTTACTACTTTTATGATTTTCTATGATGTAAGTATATTTTTAATATCGGTTCGTCACATTACTATAATGCTAGATTAATTTTCTATCATGTATATACTTACCTACCGCGTTAGTGCTAAATGCTTATGCATTCAGCTCCACAGTTTAGTTTTCATTAGCACGTCAAACACGATCCGCGGTGTTGTATTCTTACGGAAAACGAAAGTGTTTGTCTTCCATAGCCAGAAATAGAAGCTAAATATTTACACAAACAATTTTTGTGCCAATGGAAGGTTAGTGAGAGAATATTACCGACTAGAGCCACATAATAATCACTACCACAGTACATACATAGTCCTGAATATGTACTGTGTCACTACTAACCGCTTACTAAAACCGAGATCGGCCGAGGATATACGGTACTATAGTCGTATCGTTCTAAACGTTATCATCTTCAACATCAACAGCCTTTTACCTTTACGTATAGGCCTCTCATTTTGGCATTTGCTCGGTCCTGTGCTAACAGGTTCCAGGTTCGAGTTTCGACCCGTGATCTTTTTAACGTTGACTACCCATCTCGCTGCTGGTCGACCGCCTCACTGGTATGACTGGTAATGAGCCCAGGACTCATATGGTGTCCTGGGCTCTTATTCGATATGACCATTTACACACGTAACGCGTCGGGTTACGATATCTAAGTGGAATCATTCAGCAACTGTCGTTATTCACGAACATTCACGAATAATTTCAAGAAAATATCGTAATAATATGAATAAGGGCCCTGCACAGCTCCATTTACACTTATAATATTGCTGTAGACATCGCGCGTACAAACTTTTTTGCAAACAATCTAGCGGTGCACAGTAGCGCCATCTAGTTACCTTATTGTAATACTAACATTAATAACCAAGGTGCTCCATCAATCTCTACCTAGTGGGTAAAAGGCTGATTTCACTGGTAGAAACCTAAAAGTGAGAAATTTACTGCATTTTGAGGAGCTATTCTGATCATCACGCCGAAGATCTTCACCAAATTTTTATGAGACTAACTTAAAGTTACTAATACCTTTCAAATGAAAAAAGAACCACCAAAATCGGATTTAATATGGCGGAGATATTCAGTAGCCCCCTTTTTACCCTTTTTACCCAATCAAAACACGACCAAAAAAAATAAATTTGCTTAACCTGTATACCAAGTTTCGTCTAGATCGGTTGAGAAATGGGACCTGCAGAGAAGAACAGCCGGAAATCCGGACAGACATCCCACATACGAAAGATTTTTTGCCGAAGCTGAAACAGAGCCGCTTCGCTCGCGTTAAGCGCTCGCTCGTTCAATAATGAGAAAATATTTCATTATTTGTATGTTTGTTTGGAACGTAAAAAATACTAAACCCATTTTAAAAATTAATTCACCTTTAGAAAGCTACATTAACAGAGAGTAACATGGGCAGTACTATATGTTTCAAAAAAATTAGGGATCCCTACGAAAATTGCAATAATGTAACCCAAGGTATCAAAATTACAGAACGGAATAATGTTGCTATGGAAACGAAATAATAATGACACGTTGTCATGGAAACGAAATAATAACAAGTCTGTCAAGTACGTGAGAAATTATGCAATTTTATAAGGTCAAAAACACCAAGATTGTTGCTGCCAAAGATTTTGAATTAAGTTTACTAGTGTTTTTTATTTTTTTGAAGTTACGGCGAGTATAAAAATGCTGAAAGTAAGAAAAATGCCGCGTGAGCGCTACCCGCGCAAAGCCGGGGCGAGTCACTAGTGTCTCATAATAATGGTTCCGTCGCAAACTTCCCGAACTTCGAGTCCATTGTCAGGTGTCAGGTTATACGAACAAATTTCAAAATACTGCATTGTCATTAGATAATGCATTATTTTAGTAATGCATTGTCCAATTACAATGTATTATTATGATTCGTATTCATATTTGTATACTCTTTGTACGTTACCTCGTAAAGCAGTGAGGTGACAGACTTAACATGTGAACTCATTAAAGTTCTTAGTAGGTATCCATACCAATATATAAAACTGAAACGTTGTCTGTTTGTTTCTTTGTTTGTCTGGGGAGCTTTCACGCGATAACGGCTAGACGGATTTTGATGAAACTTGGAATGGAGATAGCTTATACCCTGGAATAAAACATAGGATACTTATTTTCTACTGGAAAACTGGAAAATGTTGATTACTTGCTGTAATGAACGGTTGCCATGGAAACTAAATAACAAGTCTGTCAAAACAAACCTATAATAAACCTAAAACCTACTTTAGCATTGGTTTTTAATGTTCTAGATGAACATAGGATTGTTTTTTCGCGATACACTGTAGTCCGCACGGAAGTAGTCTCGGGCGGGAAAGCTAGTACAGTATAGGAATAACTTCTCTAAGCTAGCAACAATTATTGTTATTTCTAAAAGACAAAGCTAAACAAATTATTTTGTGGTAAAATTAATTTTTCAGTAGAAAATAATAACAATTTAGTTTATTTTCCCCATTTAACTCTCAGAACTTCAATGAAAATCTACACTGACTAGTTTCTTAATTCAGTTTGTTTTTTAGTCCATATTAAGTACCTTATAGTCTTCCCGTACATCGAGGTAAATAAAAATAAAGTTTACATATGTAACTATAAGTACCTATAGTTCTGCATTATTTGGTGCCACCACCAACACACCAAACTGTCCGTCGGAGTGTAGAAAGACACCGTTTGGATACCGTTCATAACGTTGTTTTTGTCAGTTCCAACACGTTTTTTACTGTTTGTATCAAAGCCCATTTTACGCTTCAGGCTTCAATGGAAACTAATTTTGATAAGTGTCACAGTTATTTGAGACGTTTAGTTATGCTCTACATTAATCACATCACACCTCTTATCTGAAGTTTGACAGCAAAAAATATTATCATATAGAAAAATACTTGCAAGTTTAGTCACGTAATAATTGTAACATTTGAGACGTTAGATACTCTTATGTTTTACAAGTATTAGAGTTTTTACACTACTGCCCAAAAAAAAAAACATGTATGTATGTTTGTATGTGTGTTCTTTATTCCACCATAACTTTTAAATGCCTGAACAGATTTAGTCCTATGTGGTATTGTTAGAATCCTTACATCCCCCCGAATAAACATAGGCTATATTTTTTTGTGAAAACATTCTATGTGGCGGCAGCATGGCTAAATTTTCAAATTTGAAAAAATAACTTCGAATTTTAAAGTATGGGTATTGAATTGAAGGCCTGATAAGCACATTTCAACAGTATGTAATTCATTTGCAAAACCCCGTTTTTGGCAGGGCAGGCGTGTTTTTTTAGCTATTAAGCTAGTTATCAAAAACTTCGAATTATTCAAGTTATTTTTGGTTACGGTTTTCTTACTACTCAAGCTTGTATGATTCCTGAGATTTTATAATTAATTGCATTTTCCATTTCCGCACCCTATCACAACAACACATGCCTGCCTAAATTTACTTACAAAAGATACATCCAAAAGTTCTTATTGCGACAAGGCAGTGAACTATACACATGTTCTAGTCGACTCTACATTATTGAATTGTCGAACAACGTCGTGTGTGGCAAGTCGACACGTCTCGCTATGGGGCGCAATTTATCCACAATTGTTGCTGAACACAATCAACAATGAACATCGTTCATCATTTCATCTATTACATATTGTTGAGTTGATCGATCTTTCGCCCCTTAGACTTACGTACCTACCTATGTACCTAACTACCTTAAATGTAGTGAAGGGTTTGTAAACAACCAAGTAAGTAATAGGTACAAATTATCATAACCTCGGGTGTATAAATTACATTTAACTCTTAAATATATTTTTTAATTTTTTGTTTCATTCATCCTCTACAAAATTCAGATTGTGCATGTGGCAAACCCTTTGATCATCGATATTCAAAAATAAAAAAACCTTTTCTAAACAGCACAGATCGAGACGAGAGGTCAATAGTTTTTTACTCAAAGGAACGGTCAGAGCTATCAGCGAACTAAATAACGGTTTTACTATAACACAGGAATAAAAATATTGCAGAAATATGCACGTTTAACTTATAAGTTATGTAAGTAGGTTTAAAAGTCAGCGTTAAACGGCACTTTGAGCACCTAGAGGTCGAAGCCGACATAAAATAGTACCCTACCTAACCTACCCACAACGGTACTTTAAATTTACTCAAATTACTAAAAGCACTTAATTTAATTATCTGTGCATGTATTGTATTGTATTATACCGTCAGACACCGGGTCGGCAGGGCGTTTCCAAACAAATCGTGAGAGGTGTGACGCCGATGACGACACATCTAATTGTGGACGTCTACAAAATAAAGGCGTTACAAAATCTCTCAGCACAATAACAGGGCCAACTCACCTTTCAACTAGAGGCAAAACGTTGTCGAGGAACTCGAAACCAGCATGCGTGGTGTAGGTCACCGTCTCATGGCACAACACTGACCCGTGGTCGGCGCGCACGTAATTTTTCAGAGCCCAGAACTCTCCACGTTGCACTGTTTGCGGCAAAAACTCCCTATCCGTACACGCGAGGAGAGACCGCAGACGCGCTAGAGTCGCGTCTGACAACGCGTTCTCGTCTACAATATCAAGGGTCTCATTCGTTATATCTATCTCCGACGGCACTGCACTAATCTTCTTTTCCAAGTCAGCTATGGACGCGGTGCTTGAAACGGTCTTATTAGTCGTGGACATCGTCGAAGGCACCGGCGTCTTCTGCGAGGTTGATTCTTCGAATATCCGTATACTCGAGTCCGCTGGCCTCGTTTCCGATTCATTTCTGTTATCCTCTCGGTTGAGGTAGCGCATTTCGGCGCTTCTTTCGGAGCCGTCGACGGTTATCGGAACCCATTCGACCCCCGGAGCGTTGCTCACGGATAGGTGCATCGCCGCGTACAAAAGCACGGCGATGTTGATCACAATGCTCACCCTAAATATAAAATTCCGACGGTTACCCACCATCATTACAAATGTATGCACTTGCACTTATGGAACTACTTTGTTAAGCTACAACGTCCTTCGCCGTCCTCTAGGACGCAGTTTCCGGTAGGGTCTTGTTCGAGCCAGCATCACAATTTATTGTGTCATCAGCAGCAACATGGAGGTGGGCGCCGCTCTGGCGCCACGATTTGTTCTCGCTCCTGGAACAAGCAAACGCGATCGTTAATAACCAAGCACGATCATAAATCTCTTGATATATTTATTTAGCCCCATGAGTTACTCGCTTTCCACGTTCGGATAGGCATAGGACGGTAAATATTCTACAGTAATGAGAAATGTTCAGAATACAGGAAGTTATGATTGCGTGCTAAAAGTTAAGTACTTAACTGACACTACAATATTCTATAAATCATTTTTATGGTCAAAGTAATAAAACGATATGTAAAACTGTGCTGTAGGTCCGGCAGAGCGCTCCTCAATTACTTTTCTCACACTATTCGCACAATAACCAGGGAAAATGGTATATAATAATTTACATCTATAAAATATGCAAGCAAAACTGGAAGGGAATGCATCTCAATGGAACACCCATTATTAGGGGTCGTGAACAAGTCGTGAAGCTTCTGCGGATGGAATTTATATAATTGCTTCTGTGTTTAGAATGTGCAATGTTCAGTACTTTCACGTGGTCGTAAAGAACTTGGTGCTTGATCTATGATATTGTATCTAATAACAGTTCTTATTCAAGTTCTCAGTACCTATCCAGATTATTGATGTGTAAAAATAGAATGGCGCGTACGGGAGTAACGCCGACTTTTGGCGTGGTGAACGAGCGGCGTATCGCGAAGGGACTACGGGAAGAAAAAGAAGACTAAGATCATTGATAATGCATAGTTACTTAAAATCAAAAAGTTTAATACCTAGGCATAGAGTAACTTTTTATATACGGCACTTAGGTACGCTTTATTTCATGTTTTATCCTGAAATGAAATTGCATTGTTGTTGTGAAAGGTAGGTATTAATGACATGTATATATGAGGTATTTCATAAACTACCTATGTATTTCATAGCAGTGGACGATTACGAGCTGATGATGATGATGATGATGATGATGAGGTAAACGAAATGTTTACACATCTGCCAGGCGTCCCACGACTTCTCATTTTTTTATTATGTAGTCTTTTGTTAATATCATAACAATATAACGTAATGAAATGAAAATAACTTTCAAGTTTACATTCTTGAAGAGTCAGTGAAGAAGAAGAACCTTTTCTAATTACAAATTCCATGGTAAATTATATATCTTGTTCTTGTATCATCAAAGCTTTAATAACTAAGCTCCTGTTCAGATTAGTCTCTATTGCTTCGTGCTCCTCGTTAGCCAGTTATGTCTGTTGTATATCAGCAGACTCTGGGATAAATTAATCTTATCTACACCGTATATCTACTACCGTACCCCTGGCCTCAGCAATACCTGCACGCATGTAACGCAGTAACTAGTTATTAGCCTGTGTCGCAAGCTCCTTAGCATTCAACCAGGTCATAGTCAGAACCCGCTTATTAATCTAAAAGCCGATGGAGATAGCTGTTAGGTATTTAATTCCCTTCCCATCTCGTCAGGCGCCTTCGAGACGCCTCCATGGCAAACTCGACACACATAAAAAAAGAACAATAAAACAACCGTTGATGCTGCAAGTAATTAAAAGGAACGCTGTCGTCATCCAGCAATTTACTTTTTAATTGAAATCTCCTAAAATTGATATCGTGTTTTTAATACCTAGGATATGTTAAGCACTTAAAATATGCTGGAATAAATTCCAATAGCTTTTTTAAGTTACCTTCAGACGTCTTGTTACCGGTCAGTCAGTCGTGACTTAGCGTTTATTCTCGAATAGTTTTGTCTTCAAGGTTTGATTAAACGTAAGGTAAGTACTTATTATACTAAAGAAGTAGAAAATTACCGTAACAGTCGAGTTGTTTGTTTAACAGGGCCTTGTTTCTCCTGTGCATTATACAAGAAAAAGCGTATTTGTGCCAGTGGGGTGTAGAGTACTAACGATTTAAGTTACTCTTTATGGTATTAGAAGGATAGAAGCTCAGTCTTTAACGATGTAACTGTTTTATTCGACTTGTCTCCCTGTTAGGTCTATACGAACGGCGGTTTGCCAAGACGAGTCATATATCGAAGGCTCCAAAGCTTTTTATTATGAAGATTGTAGTACAGTTACGTGCCTACGTCGAACGAATAGTAATTTGTATGTTGATTGGTACTTGTAAAATAACATAAATGGATTTCCAGTAATCTCAATCGATTGGAGATTACGAATTGTTGGTTAGTAGTTATCTTGATTATCTTTCAATTTCCTTGTTTGAGCTTTCTAGTTAGAAAAGCCATGGCTTCTAATAATATATTATTACGATTATTTCAGTTGGTAGTGGTAACAATTTTTAGACGGCTGTAGAGGGTTATGATTTTCGTCTGTATGTATTTAGGTATGTTTGTATGTTTGCTTTGGCACGTCATATAGCCTAAGCAGCATGATGTAATCAAATAAATGAGGTATCATTGGATTTGTCTTAATCACGGTAAATAATAGGTTACATGAAGTGTCAAGAAAACTAATATGGCCGCTTACAGCTTCGATATTTAATTTCCGAAGAAACAATGACCAAAACCTATCGAGTACGGTAACAAAATGATGATCTTTAAAAGAACATTCCAAAAATATATAAGGGAAACTAGAAAAATAATAAAAAAATCCCTGACTTAGATTCTTGATTTTGTAATATAAGATACAGTAGGATGCATTTAATAATGCAACTAGAACCTGGCGAGCTACTTCTAATGCCTGCGACTGCATCTAATATTTATAAAAAATCAGAGAATTTCAAATATGTGAGACATGAGGGATGCCATGTTCTAGATGATCCAATCAATGGAGAAGGTGCCTACGAAGACTGCATCTTATATTTCAAAATCAAGAATCTAAAGTTGTTTGTCTCTTTTTAGTTTTGTTTGCTATAATAATTTATTTTTAATACGAAAGGTTTGTGAATTACGAGATGAGTCGGTAATTTATAATGATTGCAAGAAGGCTTACATAAAATTACATTCTAAATCCACCTTCACGTAAATAACAAAAACTAATCATTAATATTTTGGCTGTTTCAAGCATCTCTTTTGTATACTCGTATATAAGTGAGTACACATGAAGCACATTATTTGTAATTTTGACGGCAGACAAAACAATGCTCGATACCGATGACATATTAAATTATACTTAAATTATTCACTGACGAAAAATTCGCTCGTCACTAAAAACTATAACTGTATTGCCAGCTGTGTTGTTGACTCAGTTTGTGTGTGCTATTAGTCAAATCACAAGGCGGAAATCGTCAGTGCGGTGTTGCGTCTTTAAAATATATAACTATAACTGTATTGCCAGCTGTGTTGTTGACTCAGTTTTTGTGTGCCATTAGTCAAATCACAAGGCGGAAAACGTCAGTGCGGTGTTGCGTCTTTAAAATATATAACTATAACTGTATTGCCAGCTGTGTTGTTGACTCAGTTTTTGTGTGCCATTAGTCAAATCACAAGGCGGAAATCGTCAGTGCGGTGTTGCGTCTTTAAAATATATAACTATAACTGTATTGCCAGCTGTGTTGTTGACTCAGTTTTTGTGTGCCATTAGTCAAATCACAAGGCGGAAAACGTCAGTGCGGTGTTGCGTCTTTAAAATATATAACTATAACTGTATTGCCAGCTGTGTTGTTGACTCAGTTTTTGTGTGCCATTAGTCAAATCACAAGGCGGAAAACGTCAGTGCGGTGTTGCGTCTTTAAAATATATAACTATAACTGTATTGCCAGCTGTGTTGTTGACTCAGTTTTTGTGTGCCATTAGTCAAATCACAAGGCGGAAATCGTCAGTGCGGTGTTGCGTCTTTAAAATATATAACTATAACTGTATTGCCAGCTGTGTTGTTGACTCAGTTTTTGTGTGCCATTAGTCAAATCACAAGGCGGAAATCGTCAGTGCGGTGTTGCATCTTTAAAATATATAACTATAACTGTATTGCCAGCTGTGTTGTTGACTCAGTTTTTGTGTGCCATTAGTCAAATCACAAGGCGGAAATCGTCAGTGCGGTGTTGCGTCTTTAAAATATATAACTATAACTGTATTGCCAGCTGTGTTGTTGACTCAGTTTTTGTGTGCCATTAGTCAAATCACAAGGCGGAAAACGTCAGTGCGGTGTTGCGTCTTTAAAATATATAACTATAACTGTATTGCCAGCTGTGTTGTTGACTCAGTTTTTGTGTGCCATTAGTCAAATCACAAGGCGGAATTCGTCAGTGCGGTGTTGCGTCTTTAAAATATATAACTTTGACTTTGACCTTGTTATTTCAGTTTCTTGTAATGTTTCTGACGCTACTGACATGCTAACATCGATCCTAAGAAAGATTCTGTTGGCATTTTGTCAAAATGAATGAAACAATTTGATTGCACTCCGAAAAATAATCAAATTAACTTTCTTCATAATGTCTGTACAACGAAGATAATTTTATAAAAAAGATCGAGCCTTACAGTAGTCACCTAATATGATATTAATAGTTGTCATCTGAGGGATGATGCGTGATGGATGATGATTATGATGTTATGCCAGAAATACGCTATCTCCATTCGAAATTTCATCAAAATCCGTTCAGCCGTTTGAGAGTGAAGTAAGATTATGATGATGATGAAAAGTATCCTTTGTGTTATTCCAGGATATAATCTATCGCCATTCTGAATTTCATCAAAATCCATTCAGCCGTTTGAGCGTGAAGAAGTAACCAACATTCACACGCGCACACACACACACACACACACACACACACACACACACAAAATAAATACAAACTTTCGCCTTTATAATATTAGTGTGATGAAACTAAAACAGCGAGCAACGTTTTGCAACGCGCGCTCTCTTTGGTCAACTGTGAATTAGCAACTCTTCATCTGATCATCTTACTTTTCATCATAATACCGTAATTCTGGTTGGCTCAGTGGAGATCGCTCGGCCGCCAGTCTGAAGCACGTTGAGTTCTATTCCCAACTAAATTGTTTACATTTTACATTATAAAAAAATATGTGATGGCTTATAACTTGATAGCACCGCACGTGCTCATTGGTTAAATCAAATAACACACACTACAATAGCACTTTTCATTAAATCACTTCCATAGATTGCAGAAAAGCGAGCGGAAAGATATTTCATATTAAAAATGGAATGAAAATAACATGTAAAAATATATAATATTACAATTTTTTATGTCTGTCTTTCTGTATGTAAAAAACGGATCGAGTTGAATGCAGTTCTCACTGTTGGAAAGCTTAGGTTTTGACTTAAAATCGTGTGCTTTGTGTCTCAATCAAGAAAAATATATTAGACGGGGCGGAACGATTTTTGACGAAATATGTAGTATATTATTGTATTTTATACAGCTAGTACGAACTATAACAATTACCGCGTGTAGCGACGAATGGCGATGTGTCTCATATTGAAAAAATAAGCAATTTAGAATTAGTAAGAGTAAGTTACATACATACACAGTTAATATTTCTTATTGAAAGTCACGTACAGGAACAAAATTAATTACTCATATAGAGTCCGGGTTTAAAAAAGGCTTGGATAAGCTGCTTCAGAGACAATCTCATACTTAAACTCATACTTTATGCCGGGAAAAAGATCGCGTGAAACGCAACCGCAGTAGATGATTGGTCAAGACCTTCGAAACGTGCCCAACTAATAAGAGTCACTAAACCATTTACGTCTGTCTTCAATAATAATTATTATTTATTTCTATTGCTCTAGATCGTCATAGAAACCCATCAGTGCGTGCTAACAGTGACACGGCTGGCCTTGACTCCGATCGGAGCGATCGCCGCGGCTACTGTTTGGTATTTGATTGGACTACAAGATCCGTAACTGGTCTGTTGAGTGTTCTATAGTAAGTGTTTCCTTATATTTATTCAACTGGCTGATTGTTTGTTATGGCGGAATCTATTTAAACATATACTTATAATAAATGCTGTAGGTAAGTAATCAGAAAACTGAACCCGAAAATCTAGCCCAATATTGATAAACTAGCTGTGCCCGCGTGGATCGTTTACCTAAACTTTTGGTCCCGCCAGGACCAAAAGTACATAGTAAAAGTACGTAAGTAAAAGTAAGTAAAAATATAAGATATACCAAAATTAGTTCAGCCGTCAAATAGTTTTCTATCGATTGATCAGCTTGTTTTTTATCTGATTGAGATTACAAGTACACCAGTTTTTAATTCAAATTCTCAGTTATCTATCCGTGAAAACCGCATCGCAATTGGTCTAGTAGTTTTTACGTGATGCGCGATCAAACAGACAAATACCATCTAAAAAACTTGTGTTTAATGTTGTGTAAAGGTTATTATAAGTACCCTAGACATTTTTTTAATTGTCTTCTTTGTACAGACTTTTTGTTACTTACTGCTTTATTATAAGTATATGTTAAGTAGAATAGATAGATGATGGATTATGGTAAACGAGCGTAAATCATGTATGATTCATATTTTTTATAGGAAAGATAGCCAGACACTCAGTGGTATCGGCAAAAAGACTAATGATGAAAAATGTTTTTTTTTTAACTATTTCAATCTATGACTAAAAACTAGGACTTATTAAAACTTTTTTTTTCAATTTTAATATTTTGAGATTGGGCTATAAAAGTAGAATGTGAAAACAGGAGAAACTACACAACAAAGCTGTTCTTAAAGAGAACAGCGTCAGACAATGCTCCTGGAGAAGTCAAGTATCGATCTCCTAAACTGCCTAGACCAAAACATTTTCACTGAAACCTATAATATGTTATCTCTCAGAACATATTTTATACCGTTTTATCACCATAAATCAGTATTTCGCTCGAGCCGCCCAACAGGCGGACACTCACATCCGTCCGGCTTTACTTTGTCACAGTCGGCGAGGACAATGCGTCGTAAGTCCTCACTGCCACCCGTAATGTAGGTACATGGTAGAGTTAACAAAGAATTTAACTATGAATTTCCAGTGAGAATTTGTTCCCATTATCTGATGTTATGTCGTATGGACATCCGACCCCGCAGCGGCCTTGTGGTTTTCCTGCCAAACTGTAGGCAACTTGGCAACGTTGAATACCTATCAGAATGTTGGTTAGATGGTATAACGGGGTATCTACCCAGACGGCTTTGCTTACCAATTTTTTTCTATTTATTTCATTTTATTTCTTTGGCGTAGGCGTAGTTTGTAATAAACATTTTCTTGTTTTCTTAATCGCCACCATGGTGCTCAATAATAACTCAGCTCATTATACAAGCGTTTGTAAAATTTAAAGCCTGCTCTTAAGACCCAAAACTAAATTCTTTACACCTACAAATTACACACATACAAACATCTACAAGTAAAGTGTAAAAAGGTACAAGAAAATTCCATTGGATTATAATAACAAATAGGTTTTTGTCTGTCTTCTAAAGCAGCGAGAATGCCTAAAGTACGCAAGTTTGTATGCTTTAATTATTGAAAATTGGAAAGCATCGCAGAGAAATAATTAGTTCGACTTCATGTGTGGACTGTACACATACGTTATTAATAGCTAAAACCTTTACGTCTTTTATATACTGGGTAAATATTATAGGAAGTGGTGGTCGGCTGACCACCATCCCAAGTGCATGCGGTTGAAGCAATTTGTACGGTAAAATTATGGAATAGCTGTGGGAACCCTGAGGTGACTTCAAAGAAGCGGTCTGCTGAAACCTGGTTATATCTTTAAAGGCATACCTTGCCAGGTCCATAAGCTAAGCGTGGGGTGTGTAATTTAACTAAGTAACTATTATTTAATGTATGATCGGACGTAGTGATACTGCCTCCATAACAAATAAAAAAAACATTTATAAAAAAATAAAAACACGCTCGTCATCATGTGAAATAAATAGGATCTATTCTACTATTATTTTAAAATAAATCTAATGAGCTCAAACTCTAAAAGGTTTACCAAACCCAACTTCCAACTCCATCATCAGATCAACTCGATAGAACCATATTATTGTATTATCATCGGAATTATTTACATTTGCTTAGTTTCAAATGGATGCGATCCCTAAAAGGGTGAAATTCTGTTGGTAATGTTTCATTACATGGATAAAGGTAGACTTAACAAGTGTTTAACAAGTACATCATCAAAGTACACACATGTCTGCCCTGACAAAAAATGAACCTTAAAAGACAGTAGTCTTAGTTACTCGGTATGATGTAAGAATTCTAATGATACCCCATACATCCAAATCTGTTCAGGCATTTAAAAGTTATGTTGGAACAAAGAAACTCACATACACATATGTACATACATACATGAACCCTGAAAACATTACACTCCTTTTTTGGGCAGTCGTGCGCAAATTGCGGCGTATGATTATCTGCGAGCATTTAACGTGCTATATCGATGTTAATCTGGAACCTTGCTCATATGAGGGTGCGAGTATGTCTTGGCATACTATGGGACGAATTATACTTGCACTCGCACTCCGCATTATGTATAACAATTCATAACGCACACGTACAGTTACTGAACGGTTGCACGTGCGCGCATGACAGCGTAAATTCAAAGCACAACGCGACGACCTTCAGCGGGGAAAGTGTTTTGCTTAACCAGACTATAATGCCTACTTTATCTCACTGTGTACAAATACTAGTAAGTTTAGTCTTCGTTAGTTTTATTTTAGATGTAGCGGTTTTTGAAACTAAATCTGTTTAGCTGGAAATGTTTAGGTACTGTAAAGGCGTGTTTATGTAGGTAGAGCATTGTTTGATGTACCTACAAGCTGCGACCCACGGTTTCGCCCGCGTGGGCGATGATGAAAAGGATCCTATGGGCTGTTCCAGGGTATAAGCTGCTACCATTTCCAATTTCATCAAAATCCATTCAGATGTTTCTGCGTGAAGAAGTAACAAACATACACATACAGTCATACACTCATAAACTATCTCATTTATATATACTTATAATAAGGCAATACGAACGAATAAAACTATACAAAGGATAATTGAAAAAAAAATATGTTTATGGTACTTAAAATAAGCTACTGAACAAGAATAAAACATTTTTAAAATTCGTGTCTTTCGGTTTGTTTATCTGGTTTGTCTGTATGTTTGTTCACGCATCACGAATAACTACTGAACCATTTGCGATGCGGTTTTCACTGTTGGATAGCTTAGGGTTTGACTTAAAAAGTGGTGTACTTGGTATCTCAAACCGATGAGTAGAAGCCGAGCAATCTATAAAAAACTTGTTGACGGCTGAGGGAATTTTGATCATATGTTAGTTGGTATATTGGTATATTAGGCCTTGGAATAGTACCTATAGTACTATTAACTTAGAGAAATGACCACCACGCGGGCGAAGCCGCAGGTACAGCTAGTATATACTCGTAATAAAAGCACTCTTAGGATAAGCCCCGTGAAACCTTTCCGTGCCGTAAATGACGCAATTCGTAGTCATTTTTGATTGCATTAAGGCCGGTTCCTATATCTTATAACGAACCGTTTTTGCATACTGTCCGTCAGCTTTTGACATAAACGCCATACAAAAAACGACAAAAAGTAACGAGACGTTGGAAAAACGACTCGAATCATTTTTATAGGAATGGGGGTTAATCAATGCCGATGTTCTAATTACGAATTAACAGAATCTGCCTTGCAAACAGGCAAATTCTGTTAATCCGTAATTTGCAATTTGCAGTGCAGCGGTCTTTCTGGAAATTGTGTCGTTACAGACACATTCCTGAAACCAATTGTTTTCGGTACCTTTAGGTACCTACTGCTAAAAAGTGACAGGAGGTGGTTTACACACTCATAGTCATATATATTTCAATGTCACAATGTAGGCGACCTTTCCTCTAGGTATAAAAAATACGTTAACCTGTAAAAAATACGATTTATATGAATTTTAAAATTTGTTAATTCGTTAAGATATTCCATGGTAGCTTTATCAATCATTATGCCTCATTTCTACTATGCTCATGTCATGTCCTCACTAGCCTAGTCACATTTCAATGGAAAAGTATACTAATTTAACGTTTTAGTTTATTGATTTCCATAAAGTTATGCCTATATCTGATGCAAAAAACTAAATTAATTTACATTTATGCAGATCGTAATGGCAAAAGACCAATATATGAATAGAATATGTAGGAGAAGATACATTGCATAGGCCACTGTCTGTATATGAAATACTTTAGCTGTTGACCTTTCAGCGCTCTGCTAAAATATTAGATGGAGGATACGGAATGTGATGAAATTCTAACGCGTGGCGAAACCAAGTCTACAGAATTTTATACAAAACAAATGGTTTCTGGCGTTTTACAAAATGAAGTTCGCGCTAGTTGACGTCTCTGAGTGCAATGGTAGTTTATCCTAATTATTGTTATAAATGTGAAAGTGTGTGTTACGAATGTTTATTACAGCTCCGTATCAAATGGTTGATTATCATGAAAATTGGTATAACGATATCGGATGTCCTGGAATGATACAAGATACGAGTACTTTTGAAATAAGTTAAATAATAATTCAAAACATAAAAAATAAGCTTTTATGCAATTTCCATGTCATGATGAAACTTAGAACGGGCTATCACAATTAAAAGCGTATACAACATTTCGAGTCTGTGCTGTTAACCGTTGAGAAGTTCCCTAGGCACAAAATTTCGTGTCTGTGCTGTTGACCGTTGAAGAGTTCCTTTATCTGGAGCTAATCCTGGATGTCGATTCAGGTCATGCTTACCATAAAAATACGTTATCATCGGAACTGAAAAACATGTTAAAATTCCACTGCGTAGGATAAGAGGAAGTTATTCTAATTCAGCTTGCAAGATTTGACCTCAACAAACTAACATACAAACATGGCAAGTTAAATAAAAGCTTGTAAAAAGGACGCTAGTCTGTTGCATACTTTTACTATTTACTTAATAAACGCAATGCAAACAAATCCAGGTGACTAATTTATGCGAAGTGTATATGTAATTAGTTTTATTCGGTGATTTAACATTCCAGGCGTGTGAGCTTCGGGCAGATGTCAAAGTCAACCGGTGGAAGTGGCAATGAGTGACGCCTTTTGGAACTGTAAATTATTCATTACTCATGCCTTGTTCACATCAACCGAGTACTTGACCGAGACAGCATAATTCTGCTGATCAATAGACTAAGAACGATGTTGTATGGTCAACATAAGTTGTATAGCGTCAAGCACACTTCCAAACATATTATGATACTTTTTATCCCGGAAAATTAAAAGTTTTCACGGGAAAACTGGAAAATGTTTATAACTCACTTTAGGGAACGGTTGCCATGGAAACGAAATAACAAGTCTGTCAAAAAACTCCAAGAGCATTGGTGATATACCTACTTTTGCATTGGTTTTTAATATCCTACAAGAACATAGGATACCCTTTTTCGCGATAAACAGTAGTCCGCGCGGACGAAGTCGCAGGCGGGAAAGCTAGTGTAAGATAAGTGTGTAAGATTTTACAGAACGCTTATTTTAGCATCCTCAAGATTTTCGGAGAGCTAAAACGGGTCGGTCCCTCGACAAATTCTTGTGCTATATACCTACCTAAATACAATTAAACAAAAGAATTAACAGCTTTTTTGGTACACAATTTGTAGGTAAAAATAGGTAAGCTAGTGGACTTAAACATCTTTAAATTATAGCTTACCATAGCTTCACAAAAAGCATTCCAAGATGTAATGACTCTACCAACCACTTTTGTTTTTGTAGAGGTTCTTTTAGTCAATTTAGTGAGGTTTTTACAGGCATCAATTATCCGAAAAGAAATCTAGAAAATCTAAGCTAATTTGACGGTAGAGAGAACAAGACATGCGATGAGGAGTTTTTGAAGAAATGTAATTTTCTACTTGTTCCTGCGGCTTTGCCTGCGTGGTCATTTTTCAGGGTAAAACGTACCCACGTGTTATCTAGTACCAAAAATACATATACCAAATTAGTTCAAGTTCTTTCAGCAGTCAATATAATAAACAATAATAATAATATTCAGGACAACTCACACCAATTACCTAGCTGCAAACTAATATCCATGACTACGCCATGACTCGGAAACAATCGTTTCTGCTCATCACACAAATGATTAATTACATCTTGCGGGATTCGAACCCACGAACGTTTGATTTCGTAACTTAGTAGGGTATCTAGCCACTAGACCAGCTAGACCAACCGGTCGTCAAATATTATTTTTCTGTATCTCACTTTAAGTGTTCTTTAAATTATCTTCTTTGTGCAGACTTTTTGTTAAATGTTTTTGGTACTGCTTTATCCATACCAATATATAAAAGTGAATCAAGCCAAAGCAAGCCGTTATCGTGTTTTCACGCGATAACGACTTGACGGATTTTGATGAAACTTGGAATGGAGATAGCTTATACCCTGGAATAAAACATGGGATACTTTTTATCCCGGAAAATTGTAAGGTTCCACGGGAAAACTGGAAAATCTGGAAAAATGTTGATTACTCTCTGTATGAAACGGTTAACATGGAAACGAAATAACAAATATGTCAAAAAACATCAAGAGTGGTGCTTTACATACTTTTGCATTGGTTTTTAATATCCTAGAAGAACATAGCATGCTTTTATCGCGATAAACAGTAGTCCGCGCGGACGAAGTCGTGGACGGGTAAACTAGTTATGAATATAGACAGATTAGCTTTCGCCCGTGACGTCGTCCGGGAGGACTACAGTTTATCGCGAAAAAAGCATCCTATTATTCTTCTAGATTTTAATAACCAATGCAAAAGTATAGCATCAACGCTCGTGATGTTTTTTGGCAGACTTGTTATTATTTCGCTTCTATGGCAACCGTTCCTTACAGCGAGAAATCGACATTTTCCAGTTTTCTCATGGGAACTTACAATTTTTCACGATAAAAAGTATCCTACGTTGGTTTCTATATTGTACTGAACCTATTTGCGAAGTTTCATGAAAATCGGATCATACGTTTCGGCGTTAAATCTCCCCAAACAAACAAACAAACAGACAACGATTCACTTTTATAAATTGGTATACAGATAATTATGCAGATTCATATTATTTATTTTGGAAATGTTTTTTTTGACTAAGCAAATAATTACAAAATGCATTTTCATGTGTATCCTTGATATGATTGTGAATCGAAACTTCTGACCTCGCTAAAATGCAGGTGCATAAGCTGCGTGCGACTTTTGACCTCAGCCAAGATTTCCAGTTCTCCCGTGGAAATATTTAATTTTCTCGAGATATATACCTAATAGATATAGCTAAGGAAATGAAGGATATACATAATAGTTTGCAAAACTTACACTCAAGTGAATCAAGCCAGTAGAGACGTTTAATGTTATTCCCACTAACCATGAACGTTCGAAAATATTTTATTAGTAGGTATGTAAATATATTTTTTAGATACTACCGGTGAATTTTAAGCCTTGAATCAACACATCACTGTAACGGAAACTGAAACAGCATTGATAACAGAGTGATGTCTACACGTAGCCTTGACCACTGATATTTAAATGAATCCATTAGATATTTAATATTTCTTTACACACGAATCGTGCGTTTTGCGATGAAACAAGCGTTTACATAAACTGCAGACAATCTAAACATACACCGGTTCTATTAACAATCGGTTAACATTGGTCTATGTTTATAAAGCAGTAAATAAACAAGTTATTTAAAATAAGTATAATATAAAAAATTAAAATAAAAATAAAGCTTTTACGAGCTTTTTTTAAATGATTGTCACGTTTTATGTTTTTTGTTATATATTTTTCCTTTTCATAGATTTGTGAGCTACCATGAAAGTTTCAGCCGGATAGCTAATCGGGAAGTGCTCGAAATTTGAATTGCAAGATTCCAGGACAAACATAATACATATTTAGTGTACAAAAAATTACTTAGAATACGAGTAAGTTAGGTACTGAACAAGTACTTATTTTAAATGATGTCAGTCTGGTTCTTTGTTACTATAGATCCTGGAATAACACACAGGAAATTTTTAACTAAGAAAAAACGCACGCGTGTGAAGTTGCGGGGCGCAACTAGTAATAAATAATAGTAAAATAAATAATAATAAATATCAGAATAAATAATAGTACAAGCAATGGTTTGTCAATTATGTAAGTACCTCAATTAATGTAAATTCAATGAACATAATATTTCTTCCTCGGTGCAATTCCGTGGTTTGGTAATAACCACAGAATAGGTAAACGTAGTGTATCCATATAGTTTCAAAACGTATGACGACAGCTTATAACTCCAACAAATTACATAGAGTCTGTGATGTAACGCAAACCTAGTTTTTGTGTTAACCAAACATATGCGGTTCACGTTATGCATGAATTTAGGCGTAAATGTGATAATTTTCTGAAGTGGAAATGGATATTACGAAATCAAATTAGCACTTTTTTGGTGACCGCATAGATTGAGACACAGTGACAACTGATAAGTCACAAATCACGATGACACTTTCTTTGGGTACGCAACTTTTTTTTAAAGTAGTAAATTAAAGTTGACTAGTTTTAGTAAAAGACGATCAGTAAAACTGTTAATTTACGTGAAAAGGTGCAGGCGTTTAGATTAGTTTACATGTTCATTGCTGGGCCTGCAGCTTTGTCCGAGATGACATATACCGGATTTGCCGGGATAGAAAGTATCTTCCGCTTGCTTGATATAAACTGCTATAAGTTGCAGTACTTGGTTTGGCGAAAAATCTATCGGTTGCTAGCAAGTGGTTTTATTCCAGGATATTTCTACCCACCAAGTTTCATCACAATCCATTCATCATCACTGAGCTTAGCGGTAACAAACATACGTGCCTACTTACATTCAAACACCATAAACAAGGATATCGTGTCCGAGCTGCCACATCAAAAATGTATTATTATTTAATTCCCAAATCGAATGGTAATCCGAGTTGCCACGATACAACAAAAATAATAAAATGCCTACTTCTTTTGCCAACTCAGACACAGTTAAAGTTAAATCATTGTCCCAGGGGAAAGTGAAGGAGAGAGGGAAGGAAAGGGGAAAGAGAGTGGAAGAGGGGAAGGAAAGGAAGTGGAGAGGGATGGGACGGGATGGGGGAGTTAAGGGAAGTGTTATGTGAAATCTGATTTTATGATAGGCCAAGATGGGAATAACTTACTTTAGCATTTATGCCTAAAATTTTTAGGATAGTAAAGATAACTTCCTTCTATTACATACTAAAAACCGCATGCGGAAGTACGAGAAAAAAAAACTGAATTTTTAATTTGCAGCTGTTGCGTAAGTAATGTTATATTTGAACATTAGGCAGATACTAATCGCTGTGTTTATTCACTTTATGAGAGCATGTCTAATTCAATTCGATACCCCGAGATAAATAGGAAGGAGCATGGCTTACGTGACGCGAGTGACGTGACTACGTTTTGTGTGAATTACGGACAAAAACTACACAAAGAAGATTTATAGCTGCTCATTGTGTTTTATGTTAATTTCATGTGGTACATCAATAGGTTTTTAAACAATGCAAGCACGTAATGAAGGCAAAAATACTTATTAAATGAGCATAAGTTGTGTCTAGAAGCATATAATATTTTTGTTTCACTCCGGTTTGGCCACTCCGAGAATAATCAGCGTTATAATCGAGACATCTGGAAAATCCGAGATATAATTACCGTGACTGTTACATACCTACTTTATTTTATGCTACAGATAATATTAACTAACCTTGTCAATTGTGTTGAATAGTCTTCTGATTTATGAAAGTTGCAGTGCAGTGACGCGTACTTAACAAAAACAATCTTAACGCCATCTTGGATTAAAGGTGTGAAAAATTGGTTTAAACAAAATAATTCCCCAACGGTTCATTTTAAGTCAAAAATGTCAAAGGCAAAGTTAAAGAGGGTAAAATTATTTTTATTTTTGTATAACACTTTTTTAGTAAATCCGGTAACTAATTCGTTACAGCGGGGAAAAGATTTTACCAAAAAAATAGCTATACTTGGTGTTTTCCTCACATTATTTCTGGCAGTTCATTGTAATTATATACTCCTGTCCACAGCAACATGAGGTAGAGAAAATTAAACGTTTTTTTCCTATATTCTTTTCAACTTTCAATGTCAAAGTGTTTGTTGCAGGTACAACACTTTGGAAGTAATTTTGAGGAAAATACCTAGTATCGGGGGTTTTTTGGTAAAATCTTTTCGCTGCTGTAAATACTTTTTGTAGGGCTTACAAAAAGTGTTTACTCTACTCACTGGCGTAATATGGACGCGATTCGAACCCGCGTCATCCACGTCTCTGCGCGGCATTTTATAATCATAATCCTACCGTAACCAACCACTACGTCACACTCCAAATTATTGACTCCTTCTTACGGTAATGCCACAGTGTAATAAACAATCAGTATACATTGTTGCAAGGCTTAATTGCGAAGAAGCCATCGACATCGACTCATCGTCTTGAATATATAAATTAATTAGCTGCGCCCCGTGGCTTTGCACGCGAACAAATTTTGCCACCACCCCTTCCTTCCCCCCTCCCTCTTCCCCCCTCCCCATCCCGTCCCCACTCCACGCGTCCTCTCTGAAACCACTACCAATAACCCCTGACCCCCACAAACCCGCCTCCATTAATTTTTATACATATATAAATGTTACTTTCAATAACAATGTTGTTTTTTGCGCAATGTAGCTGGCAGTCATTGGAAGAGAAAAGCCGAAGATCGGGCTCAGTGGTGCGCCTTGGGAGAGGCCTATGTCCAGCAGTGGACTAGTATAGGTTGTTGATGATGATGAAATGTTACTTTCATACACAAAGGGACAGCCTTTGACACCTGTCACTTTTACATCGAATTCGCAATAAGCTAAAAATTACAAATTTTTCTTATTTTTTTCTATGTCTGGATGTTTTTTGGCTATAAACCATTTTTGGCTTCATTAGAAGACCTTACCAAAGTTTCATTCACAATCACATTCATTTTTAAAAGCTTTTTTTTTAATGTATGTATCTATATATTTTGTCTGTCTTGGAATCTTGCAATTCAAATTTCGAGCTCTTCCCGATTAGCTATCCGGCTGAAACTTTCAGGGTTGCTCACAAACCAATGCCAACGCAATAATTAAAAAAACTAAATTAAAAAAGTTTGACGAGAAAAGGAAAAAATACGTAAAAGATACAAAGAAACAAAAAAAAACCCGTAAAAGCTTTTTTTATGTTTTTTTTTTTAAATTGTATTTATTATACATATAGATCAATCTATACTAATAGACGGAAAATGAGTGAACCTGACGCAACTAACTTTATCCATATTTAACTTCCGGCAAATTGTTTACTGTATGCCATGATAGAATGTGACATGGCTATACCATCTAAGCGCTCATACATAAACATCTGATTCATTAGCAGAACCTCGATTGGCACACAATCCATATCCCTTATCCATTACCCTTCTGCAGCCCAAACTGTATCTGCGACCGAGGTCGACGATGGTCATGATAAGAGCAGACTGCCGGCACAGTTTAAACTCTAGTTAGTACGTGCCTAGTCATTAGCAGGAAGCGGGACGCGCGCGCCGCATACGTAATAGCCCGCTACGCCGAACTGGAAGCAATGCTGTGCGGTCAGTCACGACATGCAAATGCGGTTAGATTTTATACTTGGTAAGCGATGTTGGCAAAATGTCGCCGCTAGGACGGACTCTGTCGGAAGAAGAAAATGTTTGTTTAACATTTAACCTAAAGTCCATGCACCACACTTATCTATCGCCTCGCTACACAGGCATAGATCGACAATTATTGTTTTTTCATGTAAAGAGACGAAGAGGAACCTTTAATTTCGCTTAAGGTTAGAACCTGCTTATAACGATTGAAAAGAGATGTTCAGAAGTGGTACTTTATTCCGAGAAAATTCCAGCAGCTATGATATATAGGTACCTCATTTATAAGCTTATTTTCTGTGCTACATAAATATATGTAATTTATATTTTATTGAGCCTCCATTTCTTAAACAAAAGAGAAAATATTTTCCTAGATATAAAGTTGAACAAAGCTTTTAATATTTTCCATTCTATTAAGTTAGTGCGTTTTTCGTGCACTGGGAATAAAATAAAACAGATTTATATATTTTATATGTTTTGCTATTTCAATTGTTATATTATAACATCTGAATATAAATAATAATAAAATAACAAAACTTTCCTTACGCAATGTCATCAAAAAAGAACCCGTGTGAAGCCTGTAGAAAAAAAAACTTAAGGTCCTGTCATCTGTCATCCATCAGCTGTCAGTGCCAGATCTACATACATTGTGCCGTTTAAAATGTTACTGTTGCCAGTAGTGTCAAATTAGAGTACCTAGTGTGGCAAGTGTATTCACCAAACAAAAAACAAAACTCAAATAAAAAAAAATGCAGGCATTTATTTTTGTTTTTATTTGATAGTCATTATCAGAATAATATTCTCTTTCTTCAAAAATATCTAACATCTTGTTTAGAATTTTAAATTGTTTTAGTACCAGCTTTCATACATTTTCCGAACATCTCTTTTCCACTAGCTACGATGAATGCAAAGTTCTGTAACTCCTTATAGCACGTTGTCCTTTTGCATCAGTTTTTTGAGTTACTGGATGTTTCCCCTTCAAGTGCCCGTAAAAATCTTGTACACAAAACACCCTAAACCCTGGACTCGCGAACTGCTACGTGGGTAAGGCTTTTGCTCGACTACTTGGTCAAAGGGTGCTTAATTGATGTGCAAACTTATATTATAAAGAAGATAATAGTAAACCATAAACAAACAACTAAACAACAAACAACAAAGTCGACAAGCCTGCAGCTGAAGAACCCTTCTATGTGGTCTACATTTTACTAAAGTGTGGTTAATAGTCACGATGTGTGATATGTGAAATATAGCAGGGCTGGTTTTTAATTCTACGGTGAAATTTTTGGAAAAAAAAACTTTTTACGCCTTTTGGCCACATATTGGAAATGCACTAGAGGAGTATGCCAACATTCGTATAGCAACTAGTGCCACTTCTGTGGGAGTTATTTCGTTGAAAGGACTTTACCAATGTACCATATCCCATAGCGATAGCGCACCAAGCGATTCCTGCATTCTCAACACGTCATGTTTATTCTGAAATCAAATAGGCCTCCTTGCGTTGGCTAAATGCCAACCTAAGGCATACTGTTGTCGTTACTGTTGTTATTACTGAAAAAAGAGTTGACGTCAATGTTAAGTTCAAAGACCCGAAATGTCTTCCATTTTGTAATACAAAGAGATTATCTCGCAGATCGAAGTGAATCAATCACGTAGTGTGCGGTCGGTCTTATCTGAGCACTTTATTATGCTCGTGGGGCTTCCGTCAATTTACTTTATTGCATTTGCTACCGTTTCTATTAGCTACCAAAGTTACATTACTACCAATAGTCTATTAGCTACTGATAAGTTACATTTTACACTCGCAAGCAACGAAATCAGGTTAAAAAAACTCGATCAGCACTATTACTTATTCTGTGTGTTAATCGTTTTTTTAATGGTAAAAAAACATAAATTATAGAATAATTAGTTAAATATTTAAACTGGACTTAATCGCGCTGAAAACTTAATATTTATTTACTTCGACGTTTCGATCAAGTTGCAAGTTTTCAGCGCGATTAAGTCCCGTTTAAATATTTAACTATGTGTTCGAATCGCGAAATTTTAAAAGTTACAATAGAATAATTGCCACTGAAAGCTTTGATATTATTGAGACAGCATTGAATTTAATTATTCGAAATATTTAACATATTTATTGAATTGACGTATAATATACGTCAATTCAATCAATATGTTAAATATTTCGAATATATGTGTGTAATAAACTAGTATAAGTTCCTAGTTTTAAGTGTAATTTAGCTGCTAATATATCTTGTTTTTTTGGGAATAAATATTATTATTATTATTAATGTTTTTTATATAATAAAATAAAGAAAATTAGTTAAATCAATAGATTTTTTAAGTATCGCGTGCTCAACTTTACTTAACGAAGAGAGCATTTTTGAAGACTTTATTTAAATAGGTGTTTTCAGTGATTTATGAGTTTCAGCTTTGTTTTGTAAATACCTCACAAAGAAAGCTTTCAAATAACAGATTTCATTTCTAACTTAAATAATAAAACCGTATAAATAACTGGCTTAAAAGCTAAAAAAAACACGCCAGAGCGTAAGGCGGAGCTTTGGCTCTCAAATTGTCATTTGTATATAGATAGCTTCCTCACTGAGACAGTAAAAGCCGCCTTTGAAGAGCTGTGTAAATTTTATCTCAATGGATTTTAGTACCAGCATTTGAATTTGAAATCGATAAGTACCTATTTCCCCTCATAGACGGCTCAAGTGGGCTTCAAAGTGGGCGCGTAGGTACAATGTTTGCCTTTTGTCTGCAATATACGTACACAAATTTCACATCCTTTTGAATGGCTGTTTAAATGGAGAGTTCTACACATAGGTACTAAAAACGTTGTTTGGTTTCGTTATTGTAAAGTCTATTGTGATACATTTCAAGTGAATCGATGTTGATGAAATCGATGGGTAAACGACGCGAACGTGCGGTTTTTTTACTGAATTTCCGGATTTGAGTTTATTCGTAGCTGTTGACGATGGCATTATTCGTAGGATTTCTAGAGTTGTGTTTGCATACGATTGGGCTTCAAGAAATAACATTTAAGGCCAAGCTCCAAGGTTACATTTTCCCACTCTCCACTCCCCTGCCACCTCCCCTACACTCTGCCACCCGCTACCCGCAATAAGCACTGAAGTACCTGCATAACAAGGTTGAATATCGCGAGCGCTGTTTGAACACACAATTTAGCTCGGAAATAAATGACGTATGTCTCAAATGTTATTTATTTTATTGGCAGGCTAAAAATAACGTAATTTTTGATAAGAAAATGTATTGAATGAAATTTTGTTAATCATGTTTTTGTCTTAATCTTAGAGAGATAAAGATCTCAAAAACATACCTATATGTTTAAGTTTCACATTTATCAGGTTTGTGATTGACCCAGCATATTTATGGAAAACCCTTAAAAAAGCAGAGCCTTAAGGTTAAGAAAAAAGAACCACTATCACTCGCAGATTTTCTAGTTTCTCTGTGGTTTCTACAGCACATTTTGTAGTTAATCCTGTGAACCCACAACATTTCCAAAGTAAACTCGCCCGCATAATTTAACTTGTTGGTTAAGTGGAAGCGAGCCGCAAGCCGCAAGAAGGTAAGAAGGCCGAAGATTTAAGGCGAGGCTTGAATGTGAAAAGCTACAGGGCCTCATCGCGGTTGCGGTAGACAACAATTTGTAGAGAATTAGTTTCATAAATTGTCTGCAGTTGCGTAAATTAAATGACGAAGTTGTTCACGACATTCGCGGTGAGCCTTGGATGTTGGATGCTTGGACTGGTAGCGTTATTAGTTATTTTATGGAACTGGACGGAACTGGATGGCATGACTTTTCTAGTGTTGCATGAGGCTACCTTGGTTCCATATTTGTGACTGGTGCAGACACACAGTTTATATGGAACCGAACTGGATAATACCGGTACCAGACACGGCACAGAATACGTTTATGGATAACTAGCTGTGCCCGCGGCTTCGCACGCGTGTTTATATCTCTAGATTATAAGTACTCGTGTGCTATTCCAGGACCTAAACTACCAATATTTGATCGAAATGCCTTCGGCCGTCAAATAGTTTTTATCGATTGCTCAGCATCTAATTTTCAGATTGAGATACCAAGTACCCCAGTTTTTAAATCAAACCCTAAGATATCCAACAGTCAAAACCGCATTGCAATCGGTCCAGTAGTTTTTACGTGATGCTCGGACAAACATACTGACAAACAAAAAACAGACAGACACGATTTTTTAAATGATCTATTCATGTTCAGTAGCTTATTTTCAGTACACTAGACCATTTTTTTCTTAATTATCTTCATTGTACAGACTTTTTCGTTCTTATTGCTTTATTATAAGTATAGATAGAAAAGATAGATAGATAGAGAGAAGAGTATATTTATATAGAAGATAGATAGATAGATGTATGTAATATTTTTACTTCTGTGTTGATATGTGTCTTCTTCTTCTTTTTTTATTTTAATGGCCTACTAGCAATTTCGCCAATGTCAAGTTTAGTTTACTGTAAGTATTGTCAAGTCAAAGTCAATAAATTGACAAAGTATACGAATCAGTAAAATGGTGTGTACGTTTTACTGAAACTTCCTGAAGAGTTTTGAAAACATCACAAATAGTTACGTTTTTTGTTTTTTTTTTTCCTTTGCCCACACTAGTGCACGTTAACAAAATCTGTATATATACCGATAATAATCGTTAGCTTTGACAGTTATTGACAAAAGCTATCGACTATCATCGGTATCTGTACTGACCCTGATTATGATTGAGATTAGATATTTGGCAGAGACTACCAAATATCGTTATAATCCGACTTTGCGACCGATTTCGGTTGTAAAGCAATCTCTATCGATGTCGAGACTGCCGGAGATGTTTTCTCAGCATAATTCAGTGGTACCGATAACGATCTGAACAACTAAAAGTAGGTACCTAACCAATGAGCGTGCTACACCTTCGACCACATCATCGCTTTCCATCAGGTGAGATCGTGGTCAAACGATTGCCTAGCCCGTGATACAAAAAAATAAAAAATGACATAGGCTGTATCAAAAAAAAATAGGCGCTCTTGTTCTAATATTGTTGTCCCTCTCATCCGTGTTCTCAGGTGTAAATTTTTGTATTTATATACGAGTAAGTAGGTTTTTATTTGTGGAAATTCCAAAGCACAGTTTGTTGTAATGCTGTGACTATAAGTACCTACCTACCTGGCTAAGAACTAAAAAAAACGCACAATGCTTTAATATACGTTATCTTTCTATTGAACTTATTAGTTTTATATCATTCAGTAATGGATTCGTTTGCTAATTCCAGTTCTAAGAACTTAGGCATTAACTTTGATATTTTTTCTATACAGCGAATTAACTTGTACTGGCCATTTTTATAACAATAGAATAACAATGTAACCCTATTCCATATGGAATGGTCAGTACTGGAAGAATTAATTCAAATCATTTTTCTATCTTCGCACAGCGCAACATAAAATGATAAACTTCATAAAGTGCAGTGTTATTGTTGTATGCTTTTTTATTCATTAAATATATATCCATCCAAATATTATGTCCACAAATCCGGCAGCCCGGGCAGCGGGAAAAGAATTTTCACCGCAGGACAGACAGAGGTTGCTCTGTGGAACCGTGAGGTATGTTCACACAGAAACATTCTACAAACCCTACTGCACAGAGAGGAGGAAGGCTGTCTGTGGTGTAGGATTGTGTCTTATTTTCTTGTGGCCGGGAAAAGTAACCTTACCGAAATGACATTACTTTCAACACTCGTCCAGTTGACCGTGACCTTGTCCGTAATTTTACGAGAACCTCGAACTGACCGCTAATTGCGGCTGGACACTCAATTATTATCTAATTAATTAATTCGTAAGTATCTAATCCATTTAAATAATAAGCACATTTTGAGGGCCATGGAACGTCCATAGTTTATGACTCAAACAGCAGGTCCGTTTGAGTCATAAACGTTGACGTCCTATGGGCTCACCTAGCCTAGCCTCCACGACCGTCCGCAAACTGCCGTTTGAGTCACATTACAAATTCCAAAGCACTTGGTGTCACGAAAATATCGATCATGATAATTTCTAGCCAAGCCACATCGACATCAGTTTGCGGACGGTCGTGGAGGCTAGGCTAGGTGAGCCCATTTCTTAAATACGAGAAAGCTCAACACGCAAATGCACCTGCAGCCAAAAGGTATGTGGGGGTTATTATCCAATGATTCCGGGTTGTGTCCTCGGCCCCGCTCCAATGACTTGTTGGAGGGTACGTAAAGCTTGTACTTCGGAGGGTACTTTAAGCTGAGGCTTCTGGCTGTTAATTAATATTTAAGCCATGTCAGAAGCCCTCGAGCGGCTTGACAAACTCTGTTATTAGAGCCCAGCACTACCTCGAGCCACTTGACAAACTCTGTTATTAGAGCCCAGCACTACCTCATAAGATAAGCATAAGCAAGATCTATGCTTAATAATGTTGACGGTCATGCTGTAAATTGGCGAGCAACTGAATTATTGTTCGCAACATGATTTAGTAATGAAACGCAAACCAAACCAAAATAACAAATGCGAAAGGAACTCTATCTCTCTTTCTTTTGTTTCACGACTAAACGACTGAAGCGATCTTGATGAAATTTGTCAAAGAAATAGTATGCATCATGAAGAAGGACATCGGCATATTTTTTTTACTATTTACCCCGGATAAATAACCACGCTGGCAAAACCGCGGGGCGCAATTAGTAGATATTAAATCATTCCTTTCCCGCTACATCGTCCAAACAGTTATAGCATAGATCATTATTTAATGACTGCTATTTAACAGCTAAATGACACTACGTGATAACGGCCCATAGCGGGTCGTCGTTAAAAGGTCAAAAGCTGTAATCTGAGCCCACGCGTGGTCAACAGGTATTTATCTCGCCATTCGTCATTTTACGGAGGTTCGAACGATACTTGCAAAACTGACTACGTATTGGACTATTATTTATTCCGTGTATTGGTTTCGGTACCTGGTAGGAACTTATAACGGATTCTTACTAAACGACTATAACGAGGAATTAGTTAGCGTTAGTGTTAGGAGCCAATTAGTATTAGTGTTGTGTGTTCCTCCAATCCATTAAGCCAATATAATTGTTCATTTAACGGTTCACACGAGTCTTTAGTGCAAATTAACACGTAATTCACTGGTAAAGACTGCTTTACCTGTGAATTACCAACGGTTCTAACAAGGTGTACTCTCCGATTAATGTCTTCGGGGTAATTACCATCTAGCGGTGTCTTTGCCCGCCTTCGGCAGCATATTTTCACATTGTCGTATACATAGTTGGTACGTTTCATTTTATACCACTACTTGTGTGTTACCTATTATATTACGGCCTGGCATCCAATTTTATCCGATATAGTAGGTATAGATGTCGTGACATTTCATGAAATTTTGGCTACATCATGAAAAAATTCTATTTCACAAAATTATCGGTTTGGCCTAACGAATGAATAATGAGCGTTTGCCGATATGAACAGCTAAACGCACGGCTACTTCATGATATGGTCAAACATTAGTGGCCATATCGTAAAATAGAAGACGAGGGCGGAAGCCCGACTTGGCCGTGTAGCGAGCTCCCGCCTTCGTCTTAGAGTTTTTTTAGCCTTATAAACCTTTCTGTTTGAACACCTTTGGTATCATGAAAACCCTATATTAATGATATTTAATGTAATGGCCAAAAGTGTATGGAAATAGTATCATTAAACTTTGATGTTTCAACAATATGCTCAGTTTTAGCTGGCCATTTCATGAAATTATCGACCACATCATGATGTTATCAATTCTACAATATGACCACGACATAAATATATTTTACTCCGAAATTGAAAATTAAAAGAACATGTGTTCTTCGAATCAAAATGTACTATGCTAATGTTAAAAGCTTTCATTTGCTTTTACAATGTGATGGGATTTTGGTTTCGCCCAGGTTCCATAAAGCTGGCCTATTATTCTCAGGTCTAGATTTAAATAAATATTTAGAACAATTCACACCAATTACCTAGCCCCAAACTACGAGTAGGATAGATAGACAGATAGATTAACTCTTTATTGACACCAATAAAACAAAAGATACAGACATAGAAAAACAATCAGAAAAAAAAGTTAAAAGGTAAATGGGCGTCTTATCGCTAAAAGTGATTACTTCCAGACAACCTTTGGATGGAAAGAAAATGTTGCATAAGAAGGATACCACGTATTTAGAAAATATTTATTGAAAAAGTTAAGTGATTGCACTAATTAAGTGATAATATTAGACAAAAACTGTTGCTACGTGACTAGTGTGAGCAATGGACGATATGGACCGTTAGTAAACAAACTGCAGTTTGTACATATGAGCTTGTACTATACCGACATAGCTCAAAGAATTAGCAAGCTGAAGTGGCAATAGGCCGGTCATATAACTCAAAAAACCGACAACCGTTGGGGTAAACGAGTTCTAGAGTGGGGACCGCGTTTAGGCAAGCGTAGTATAAGGCGCCAGCCCGGCCATGTGGAGGTAGTGACGACTTGCCAAAGACGGCTGGCAGTGACAGGATAAGGAGAGTCGAAGATCGGGCTCAGTGGCGTTCACAAAGAGAGGCCTACGTCCAGCAGTATACGGACTGATGATGACTAGAACTATTAGATATTCTGTGATAATACCTACTTAGGATTATAATGAAATATTAGTATTAGTATGTACATATGTAATATGAACGAAGATAATGCGTCGCACCGCATTTATCTACCTAATCATTATTGTGAAGTATGCTGCGGATATCAATGGACAGGAAAAATAATAATGACGTAGTTATTTGCTCGTATAATCAGATATGGACACATACGGGTTTTTTCGGTAGCACTTAATTGAAACTAGGTATGAGGTATTTAGGTAGGTACTTAATTAATTAAAAAGGATATTGAAAAAGTAGTTCCGCAACTTTGTTTGCGATTCACGTTATTTCGTTTCCAGGGCAACCGTTCCTTACAGCGAGTAATCAACATTTTCCAGTGTCCCCTAAGAAACTTACCATTTTCCGGCATAAAAGTAATGTTTTATTTCAGGGTGTAAGCTATCTCCATTGCAGATTTCATCAAAATCCGTCCAGGCGTTATCGCGTTAAAGCTCCTCAAACGTTTTCACTTTTATACAATTATTAGTGTGGGGTTTCAAGCAAATGCTTGTTGTGCTTACAGCAACGCATAGGCACTCAACATGCCAACTTTATATTACAGCGATATTTTTGAAAGCTTTTATTTAACTTCACTTGTATGTATGTATGTATGTATGTATGTATGTATGTATGTATGTATGTATGTATCGATGTATCTATGTATTTTGTCCATGAATCTTGCATTTTGAGTACTTCCCGATTAGCTATCCAGCTCAAACTTTCAGGGTAGCTCATAAACAGACGACAAAGCAAATATATATATATATATATATATATATATATATATATATATATATATATATATATATATATATATAAAAATGTAAAAAAATAACATTTATTAAAACACGTGAATAAAACGATACCGTGCTCAGCTGCAGCGTAGTCCGCACCAATGACTTTTCTAAATATTTCCGTCGTTCCGTGCTCCGTGGGTCCCGGCTGTTATTGATTGATAGCAGTTGTTATGACATGTCAGGCGGCCTGACAAACTCTGACACCAGAGGCCACAACTACCTTATACTACACAACTACCTTATACTATAAACAAAGGAACCTAAGTTATATACATGTTCATTGTACATAGTACATTATATGCCGAGCATAAGCCAAGATTTTACATTAATAAAATCCGAGTTGGTTTTCATGTCAGCAAACTATGTAATGCAACCTCTGTTAAAACGCTTTGATGTGGAACAAATCACTCACACTTGGAATGTTCCAAATCTACAGTGCTCAGCGCTTGTCGAGGCGAAAGCTTTTTCAACTCGTTGATTCCGGACTTGAAGAGTCGTTGATTCCGAACCGTTCATTTTAAAGAATCCTGTTTAAACCCTGGGATGTTGTCAGGCAAGCAACTCAGATACACCTAAGCGGCGAGCAACTGCGAATCGAATACTCGCATCGAACGTCAAGCTGCGCAAGGACGAAACAAAACGGGTTGGTCGTACGACTTGGTGACTGGGCCCCGATTCTGTAAGCTATTGAACAGCGATAAGGCAAGTCGATCGCTTGAAATTTTTTGAGAAATTTTCTTATTTACCACTTAAAAGTGCTAGAAGTGTTTTTTTTTTGGAAATATTCAAAAAATATAAAAACTGAAAAAAAAAAAAACAAAAAAAAAAAAAAAAAGCGAAATTTTAGCAAAATTTTCGCTTCCAGCACTTTTAAGTGGTAAATAAGAAAATTTCTCAAAAAAATTCAAGCGATCGACTTGCGTTATCGCGGTTCAATAGCTTACAGAATCGGGACCCTGGTCGTATGGTTGGTTGCGAAGCGGAAAAAATAACGGCTGATTCCAAAGAATGTTAGCACGATCGACTCATATGTGAATGGCTAGATTAGACGTAAGAGTAATCTTGTCTAATCAAATCTTTAGAAGGCTTCGTTCAGTTTCAACAGTATTAGAAGTACGGCGGCTCACGCGTTATATCACGCTAGATTCGTGGCGCTCCGGTTGTTTAGGTATGTCCAGAGCTTTATTTCCTTAAGATAATCGGTGTAAATGACTCACTGTATCGAAGGTCGACGGCCTTTGTCGCTTTTCGACCGCGGCAAATCGTTGGATTCTCCAAGGAAGTTCCAAGAAACACAATGAATTAAAAAATGTAAGTATGTACCTACCGCGGTTTCCGTCCATAATGCAGAGCGAAAACGAAAAGTTAGGGAAAACATGTGGTTCGGTAGATTTTATATTGGCAAAATTTTAATTTAGTAGCTGTTAACGCTGATGATTAGCAAAAAAAACGGACAAGTGCGAGTTGAATTCGCGTGGAGACTCCTGTAATCAGTAAAAGTCGTCTCCTGTAAGTCCAGTCCTGTAAAAGTAAATAACTAACTTTAATGTGTATTTTTTTAATTCCTCATAACTTTTAGATAACGGGAAGAGGGAGTGCTGGAACTGTGTAATATATGTGTGAATGAATCTATTTTCTTAAATAACTTTATAATTATTTATTTTAATATTATAAAAAATTAGACACTACAAGCCTTTAATTTATAATGTATAGTTTGCAAAACTTTTTTTCTAGTTCACTCTATAATTGAATATCCAAAAATCATGTATTTAGTTACTCGTCGTCCGTGTTTGTGTCGCAGAAATGAATATGTATGTGTGTGCGTCTGTACCAAATTTCAACATGCTCAATCCAGTAGATTCGAAGCAAATTGGCTGTAACAGACGGACACACAGACAGACAGACACACGAGCGATCCTATAGGTAAGGTTTCCGGTTTTTTCATTCGGACTTACACCAAAGAAATTACAATTGCTATGACAAAAAATACTATTATACATTTGTTTTTTTTTTAATATTGTGTATTTTATTATATTTTTAAGACAATAAATAAATGTGGTATCCACTGAGAAGAGATTTTTTCCCCACAAACAATACGACGTAATAGGAATAATGCAAGGACAAATTATTATAAAAGCGACAACCAGTTTCCTGCCTACTCCACGGCGTGATTTCTTTCCACACCCAAGTGGATACTCTTTGTATCTGGTCTCAAAAATATCAATCGATATGCGAGTTTTCATCATTATCGCGATTTATGAGTTTGTTTTACAATAAACAGAATAAAGTATCAATCGATGTGCGAGTTTTCATCATCATTGCGATTGATGAGTTTGTTTTACAATAAACAGAATAATAAAATATCAATCGATGTGCGAGTTTTCATCATCATTGCGATTGATGAGTTTGTTTTACAATAAACAGAATAATAAAATATCAATCGATTTGCGAGTTTTCATCATTATCGCGATTTATGAGTTTTTTTACAATAAACAGAATAAAGTATCAATCGATGTGCGAGTTTTCATCATCATTGCGATTGATGAGTTTGTTTTACAATAAACAGAATAATAAAATATCAATCGATGTGCGAGTTTTCATCATCATCGCGATTGATGAGTTTGTTTTACAATAAACAGAATAATAAAATATCAATCGATGTGCGAGTTTTCATCATCATTGCGATTGATGAGTTTGTTTTACAATAAACAGAATAATAAAATATCAATCGATGTGCGAGTTTTCATCATCATCGCGATTGATGAGTTTGTTTTACAATAAACAGAATAATAAAATATCAATCGATGTGCGAGTTTTCATCATCATCGCGATTGATGAGTTTGTTTTACAATAAACAGAATAATAAAATATCAATCGATGTGCGAGTTTTCATCATCATCGCGATTGATGAGTTTGTTTTACAATAAACAGAATAATAAAATATCTATCGATGTGCGAGTTTTCATCATCCTCGTGATTGATGAGTTTGTTTTATTATAAACAGGATACTTAGTCATAAATTTTCAAAGTTTTGAAACTACCAGCGATTACAGAATGAAGTCAAGATTATTAAATTTTTAATACTCATTCGAAATAGTAGATAACCGTGGTAAATCTCCCGCTTCTAATGTTATGTGTATAATCAGTAAGCCCGACTTGGCAAGTTCATGAGAAAACGGTTTTAAAATGCATCCGTTCCTCCAAAATCTTTTAAACACCACTTGGCACCCTTCCCAATTTCCTTAAATTCACCTCGCACAGCATTCACGTCTGCCAGTTTGCAGAAATGAAAAGACTTTGAATTCGAGATTTCGATAACATCTGTGCCTTTTGGATTAATAATATTCAAGATTATAATCAGTTCTTGCTTGGTGATTAGAAAATAAATATCACTAGGAGAACCACATTATGCTAATGTTGTAGATTAAATATCACTAGGAGAACCACATTATGCTAATGTTGTAGATTAAATATCACTAGGAGAACCACATTATGCTAATGTTGTAGATTAAATATCACTAGGAGAACCACATTATGCTAATGTTGTAGATTAAATATCACTAGGAGAACCACATTATGCTAATGTTGTAGATTAAATATCACTAGGAGAACCACATTATGCTAATGTTGTAGATTAAATATCACTAGGAGAACCACATTATGCTAATGTTGTAGATTAAATATCACTAGGAGAACCACATTATGCTAATGTTGTAGATTAAATATCACTAGGAGAACCACATTATGCTAATGTTGTAGATTAAATATCACTAGGAGAACCACATTATGCTAATGTTGTAGATTAAATATCACTAGGAGAACCACATTATGCTAATGTTGTAGATTAAATATCACTAGGAGAACCACATTATGCTAATGTTGTAGATTAAATATCACTAGGAGAACCACATTATGTTAATGTTGTAGATTAAAATTTAAAACGCGCAACAAATGTTACCTACACAACACAGTTTAATTCTTTATAGAAGATAGAATATGATTCTGTAGAATACAAAATACAAGAAATCTAAGTATCAGGTTGCTAAGTGGTTCCCTGATTCCCGACACTAATACATAATTTTTGAAGAGTTTGTCAATTTCAGAATCTTTCTCTTTAAGTTATTATTTTTGTACATCTCTATTGAGAAAAGATTTTTAACCCTTATAGAATATGTGAATAAATAGGAGTTTAGTTTTTTTTTATTATTTTATTTTTACACGACTGCCCAAACGGTACGGTTGGTAACGGTTGGTCTTGTGGCTAGAGATCCTGGGTACGAAATCGTACGGTCGCGGGTTCGAATCCTGCAAGGTGCAATCATTTGTGTGATGAGCAGAAATGTTTGTTTCCGAGTCATGGATGTAATATTCTTATCTATGTATGTTTATCCGTTATCTAGTACCTATAGCACAGGGTATCCTAGTTTGGGGCTAGGTAATTGGTGTGGAAATGTCCCGAATATATTATTATTATTAAAAAAGGAGTTTATTGTTTTTAGCATTCATGTATGCATGTATGTTTGTATGCGAGTTTCTTTATTCCACCATAACTTTTAAATGCCGGAACAGATTTAGACGTATGGGGTATCGTTAGAATCCTTACATCCCCAAGTAACAAAGCCTATTTTTTTTAAATCATTCAATGCCACCATTTTCAAACTCGACTCAAATTTACTCAAAATTACAATATGGGTATCAAATTAAAGGCCTTGATAAGCACATTCCAACGGTATATAATTTATTGGCAAAAGCTCGTTTTTGGCAGGGCAGGCGTGTTTTTTTTAAGCTAGCTAGCTATCTGTGATAGTTTCAAAGGTAGCAAAATAACTTCAAAATAAAATCACTTCTATTCATAATATTTACGTGACGTTGTTCTAATTGAATCAATTTGTTCCGCTGACAACCTTGCAGCTCGCTTATGGCATTTGAACTATCTACATAATAGAATGTCATTATCCATTTAATTGTATCACTGTATCGCAATCGGCAACTGTGTTACTATTACCACTATGTTATTGCTGTAACAGGCTTCTGTGTGACAGTACGTTGCATGTGGTTCAATTTAGAAGTTGAGATTATGCATGAGCAGTTTGAAGTTTAACGTAGATTGTAGCGCCACTGTTAGACGGACGGATAAAGTGCTAAATCTTTTTAAATATATAATATTAGCCTTTTCCATGATGGATTTTTATATAGCGAGATTAATTTGTATGCCATGTGAGTACAAGGAAATATTTGATCGTTACTGTACTTGCAGTGACATTGTATTTTTTCCTGCTAATGCATTGTCAAACCGCATATTGACATTACAAAATGATGTCGTATATTTATATTGCTGACTCAAACCTTCTGTGACAATGTGGCACATTGTTCTGTAGTAGATACTATACCGTAAAAGTAAAACTTATATTTTGTTTGATCTGGGTTCACAATCAAAGCACGCTAATCAATTACACTAAATAAGTTAATTTAGCTAAAAAGTCTTGTGCGCGAACAGATTGTAAACATTGTATAAATAATATGGGCACAAAAAGACCAGTTTTTGTCTTATAAACATGAATGAATGTTTCGAAAGTTTAAACAGATATTCGTCGATTATAATTCTAATAATGTTAATTTATAATGTTATGTCATATTTCTGGACATTTCCTATTAGGTCGTATTACTTTTTTTCCCGTTGTCCCCCAGTGGTGGACAAAAAGTGGGGGACAACGGTAATAGACGGTATTTCTGAGCAATAAAAAACTGATGGCCCTTGTCACACTGTGTCGAGTGTCGAACAAATGCGAATAAAGTATCGAATTCTATCCATTATAATCAACGGAGCTATTTTCGACCATCGATGTTATGACATTGACAACTACATGCAAAATGAGGCATTCAGTTAATTAGTATTGGTAGTATTAAATATACCTACATTCAATTATTCTTCTAGCAACACAATTAACGACCAAGGAACCAATGTAACAAACGACTTGTCAGAAGTGTCAAACGAGATAAAAAAAGGTTAGATAGGTACAAAAAAAAACAACTTAACGAACTGATCGATTTCCAAGCAATTCCAAGATAACTTAACCGTAAAGTTATGATGGTCATATTAGTATTTATTATTTTACAGGAATCAATTTGGAATACGCTGGCTAAAGTATTATATTCTATTCGTCTGACGATCCTAGTTGCGCCCAATGATGTATGGGCATCAATTTTATAGCTTCCCGACCAGTCGCTCTTTCCATAATAAAAGAAACCAAATAAAAAAATAGCCTATGTTACTCGGGATGATGTTAGGATTCTAACGATACATCCAAACATTATACGTACATTATATACAACCCTAAAGCTTTACACTCCTTTTTGGGCAGTCGTTTAAAAAGCTTCGAGTTTGATTCATTGATGGTTTTACACACCATGACGTCATACCTTGCTATTCATAGCTAATCCACGCATGCATGAGTCATTATACTTTTTTCTTTGCAGAACTGAACTGGAATATCCCACGACTTTTTATAGCTGCAGGGCTCAATTTCAAGTTAATACTTATTTAATTACCGGAGCAGGTCGTGTCTTAGAAACCAAGAAGGGTTAGTGTAACTACCTACGTTTTATTTATAAACGATTTATCATTGGGTTAAGAGATATAAAAAAACGTTGACGCACGGCTGCACAAACTTTATTATAGTGATTTTGCAAGTAAGCTTTTATATAACTCCACGTAGTATGTTAGGTTTGTAATACAATGTTGACCATTTGTATTTTAATCAAGTTAGAGCTATGCAAATTTGCATAGTTTTAGAAGTTAGGTGAGTATTTTTTTATATCACTGCAACCAGTACAGTCTCCTCATGAAGGAACTCAATAACAAAGATAGTCAGCTTTAAAAAATATATTTGAAAACGAAGCCATGATCATGTCCGAATGTCCGGATGTTTTCCTCTACAGGTCGCATTTCTCAACCGATCTACACGAAACTTGGTATAAAGGTTTAACAAATTTTATATATTTTTTTATCGTGGGGGATTTTTGATAGATTTGATTTTCACCCAAAAAGGGCCAAAGGGGGCTACTAAATACCTCCGCCTAATTAAATGCGATTTCGATGGTTATTTACTTATTTGAAAGGCAGTAACTTTAAGTTAGTCTCATAAAAATTTGGTGAAGATCTGATGAGGATCTTCGGCGTGATGAGCAGAATAGCTCCTCAAAATGTAGTAATTGCTCACCTTTAGGTATCTACCAGGAAACCAGCTCTTTACCTACTAGTAGGGATTTTGGTTATTTATATTAGTTTTACAATAAGGTAACTAGATGGCGCAACTGTGCGCTAGATAATTTGCATAAAAATTTGTGCTCGCGAGGTCTACAGCTCACAGAGCCACTAGTGTTAAAATTTACAACATAATTTAGGTAGGTGTTATCTTAGGATTTATTTTGACTTTATGAATCATTGTTTCATATACATTCATCAAGCAATTTCTGTATAAAGCAAATAAAGAATACCACAAAATGAATTATATGCACGCGATTCAAAAACTGCAGTGGATCGTTCGCTCGCTCGTAATCACTTGAAATGCATGCTTGGAATGCAATTTTCGTATAATTATTTTATATACCTATATTAATAAACAGCGGTCATGTGCGTTTATGTCACACAGGACCTAAAAGCACAAAATAAATAAAAGTACTATACCTAAAAGTTGCGTAGTAGTCATATCAATCGTGAACCTAAATCTTGAAGTACAAAACAAAGTTATTGTCGGTGCAATATGCAACTCATGAAACAATGCACCTTTTGGGCTGAAGATGTAGTAAACTAGACCAAATATACAAAAATTATATGAAACTCCCAAGGGAAATAATTTGGTTTGAATTTGGACTTAAAATTCGAATGAAAACTCGCATAGATACGTATTGTAAAAAGTTTATTCGAATATCGAACTGGCCACCATAGGCAGAACACAACAACAAGGTATAATTAAAAAATAAAAAAATATCTAAAAAAAAAGAACTCAGTTTTTTTTTAACAAAACACTTTTTATTTATTTACTTTACCCATTTTTTTAAATTCTTTGTCCTTTTTTAAGCTTAAAGTAATAATTTTTTAATTCTTTGTCTCTTTTTCTTTGTTTTTTTATTGTCTTCTATTTGTGAGCTACACTGAAAGTTTCAGCCAGATAGCTAATAGGGAAGTATTCGAAAATTGAATTGCAAGATTCCAGGACAGACAGAAATGCCTACATAGATACTCGTACATAGATAAAAAGCTAGGCGTGATTGTAAATAATGTGAAACAAAGTACGGCGTTTGTTGTTATTTCAACAATTCCGTATTTTATAATTTTCAAGTTGTCGAGAGATAGTGATTTGACTCCGGAGTTTATTAAATAATACGCTTTAGGGATGATTAATAATCTACTACAGGAAAAATCAAAAGATACGAAACAGCCTATAACAATTTTAATCAGTGGAGAGCAACAAAAGGAGTCAAGGCTGTGTCCGAACCGTCCGAATCCGACCTTTTAGTTTATCTCCAACATCAACTAGAAAGCTAGTAGCCTACGATGCATTTATTCAATGCTCAAATCTGGGCTTTTATTGTCTCGCAGAAGGTATGAAAAGTAGAATATTCACCTCGAGGATATTATTCAGCCTGTCTTCCTTTTGGGCGGCTTGAACCACTCGCTTCACTCAGGATTTTACATAACTCGCGAGCGAAGCGAGGAAGTTTTAACTAGAGTGCGCTCAGGGTCCAATATGCCGCCCGTGACGTAAGACACTGCTTTATTCCCTTGGTGCATAATATACTATTATTTTTCGTCAAGCTTTACAATATATTAATTTGTAGAGCAACTGTAGGATGGCGCTGTTCAGAATAGTGACAGTCAAATAATTTAAACAAAGAATTAAAAAAAATGGGTAAAGTAAATAAATAAAAAGTGTTTTGTTAAAAAAAGTGAGCTCTTTTTTTTTTTTTTTTTTATTATACCTTGTTGTTGTGTTCTGCCTATGGTGGCCAGTTCGATATTCGAATAAACTTTTTACAATCGTATCGTATCGTACAATACGTACGAGGGGCGTTCAATGTATTCTCGGTATCGGGGTAATATACTAATGATGAGGGTAATTAAATTATCTCAGTTTATGACACTCATTGAGGGTATAAATACAAAATTTTATTTGATTGTCGCCATTAGTATTCAAAATATCATTTCGGAAAGGCAACTACGATGACTGATGAAAAATGTTGAAAAAAATCGAGCATCGCGCTGTGATAAAATTCCTCACAAAACAAGGAAATACTCAAAATGTAATTCACGAAGAAATGATGGCTGTTTACCAAGATTCTGCCCCTTCATTATCTACAATTCAGAAGTGGTCAAGTCAATTTAAACGGGGTAGAGAGAGTATTGAAGTCGACCCTCGTGCCGGTGGGCCGGTTAGTGCCGCTACTGATGAAAACGTAAAAATTGTTGAGAAACTTCTACTCGAAGATGCTCGTGTGAGAGTGAAAATATTAGCAGAAAAAACCAAGCTATCCGTGGGTACCATTCACACTATCCTTCATGACCATCTGATATTGTCAAAGGTCAGTGCAAGATGGGTGCCGCGAATGCTCACAGCGCTTCAGAAACAAGCGCGAGTTGATTGTTGCAAGGAGTTTATGGAGCTCTGTGGTGAAAATCCGCAAAGTATTTATGATCGGATTGTTACTGGTGATGAAACGTGGGTTCATCACTATGATCCTGAGAGCAAGCAGGAGTCTATGCAGCGGCATAAAAAAGGAACAGCCCCACCGAAGAAGTTCAAAGTCTGCGCATCCGCCGGAAAGCTCATGGCCACAGTGTTTTGGGATTCCAAAGGAATCTTATTAATTGAGTACACAAAAAAAGGTGAGAGTATTACTGGCGCAACTTACGCTAACACCCTGCGCAATTTAAAGGAGGCAATAAAAGAAAAAAGACGGGGAAAATTGACCGCAGGTGTATTGCTTCTGCACGACAACGCGCCTGTTCACAAGGCGCGCATTGCCAATGCTGCTGTGCGGGATTGCGGATTTGAAGAAATCAATCATCCACCCTACAGCCCGGACCTAGCCCCTAGTGATTACTTTCTGTTCCCAAATCTCAAAAAAGAACTTCGAGGCAAGCATTTTTCCGACGATGAAGAGTTAAAGGCAGCAATTAACGAACATTTTTCAAAAATATTTTTTGGAGGGAATTGAAAAGTTATTTTCCAGGACAAATAAGTGTGTTCAGATCCTAGTGGACTACATTAAAAAATAAATTTTATTCAGAATTTTCTGCTTATTCTTTCATGCCTATACCGAGAATACATTGAACTCCCCTCGTATATATGCGAGTTTTCATTCGAATTTTAAGTCCAAATTCAAACCAAATTATTTCCCTTGGGAGTTTCATATAATTTTTGTATATTTGGTCTAGTTTACTACATCTTCAGCCCAAAAGGTGCATTGTTTCATGAGTTGCATATTGCACCGACAATAACTTTGTTTTGTACTTCAAGATTTAGGTTCACGATTGATATGACTACTACGCAACTTTTAGGTATAGTACTTTTATTTATTTTGTGCTTTTAGGTCCTGTGTGACATAAACGCACATGACCGCTGTTTATTAATATAGGTATATAAAATAATTATACGAAAATTGCATTCCAAGCATGCATTTCAAGTGATTACGAGCGAGCGAACGATCCACTGCAGTTTTTGAATCGCGTGCATATAATTCATTTTGTGGTATTCTCTTGGTAGGTATTTGCTTTATACAGAAATTGCTTGATGAATGTATATGAAACAATGATTCATAAAGTCAAAATAAATCCTAAGATAACACCTACCTAAGTTATGTTGTAAATTTTAACACTAGTGGCTCTGTGAGCTGTAGACCTCGCGAGCACAAATTTTTATGCAAATTATCTAGCGCACAGTTGCGCCATCTAGTTACCTTATTGTAAAACTAATATAAATAACAAAAATCCCTACTAGTAGGTAAAGAGCTGATTTCCTGGTAGATACCTAAAGTTGAGCAATTACTGCATTTTGAGGAGCTATTCTGCTCATCACGCCGAAGATCCTCATCAGAACCTCACCAAATTTTTATGGGACTAACTTAAAGTTACTACCTTTCAAATAAGTAAATAACCATCGAAATCGGATCTAATTAGACGGAGCCCCCTTTTTGCCCTTTTTGGGGGAAAATCAAATCTATCAAAAATCCACCACGATAAAAAAATATATAAAATTTGTTAAACCTGTATACCAACTTTCGTGTTGATCGGTTGAGAAATGCGACCTGTAGAGGAAAACAGACGGACATTCGGACAATCGGACATACGAAAAAATGTTTGCCCAAGTTGAAACGGAGACGCTTCGCGCTCGCTCGATCAATGAAGACACTGATTGCTGCATTTTATGGGTGACTTTAGTTTACAAACCCTCAACGGAATTTATTTATAACGATTATTTGCACTAACTCATAGATTAAGGAGACCATAAATTACGGTTGATACTTTACCTGCGTAGAATCCTGGGCTCCAACCAATCCTTCGAGCAAATCACCAAGAAACGGAGTTGGTTATGGTCGAAGTGTCAATTATATTCTATATTAATGCACTGATCCCATGTACGCAATGTTCACATCACAACAATTTTTGCTCTTCGATCACAACGCAGAATTACCTAAATCTATCTATCTATACGAGTACTTATAATAAAGCAGCATATTTTGTTTATGACAGTTCTTTTTTATATGTATAAAAAAACAAATAATTGATGTTATTTTCTTATTGTTTTTTATTAAGTTTTTCGTGATTGCCGGAAATGGAAATAAACCGTTTTTTACCCTTAAAAACTCACCCCTTCCCCCTTCCCGACCTCAGATCGCCCGTAAATTATTTTTCCTTTCATTTTTATCATATTTTCCTCCTTTTCCAATGGGTTTAATCATATAATTTTTTTTTTTTTGGTTTCAAAAATAATCGATCCTGGTCTATAGTAGCTACGTCATAATTATGATTTAACATCCTTTCCGAAAATGTCTCCTGCTGGCCCTTACTCACAATAAAATGCTTTACTCATAATTTAAATTCCTCGTCATTTACGTTTTCAAGAATGTTCTTTCATTAGAAAATCATCATACAATTAATTTATCTTTCCAAGGCACTGAAATAATTTAACGTCTTGTACTCAAACTTAGTTAATTAGTTGGGCTCACAATGCGAGGGTTATAAGATGCGAAATTTAAACATTTACAAAACGATCATTAAAAAGCTAAGCGACAAGAACACTTGACGTGCTTGCGATAATTGAGTCGTTAGTACATAGCTGAGTACAGTTAGCGAAAATACCACTTATTCCATAAGTTCTATTCCGTAGACACAAGGTATAAAATTGATGTTAATTTTGTTATAAATGCGGAGGAGTGTATGAAAGTAGACAGAGAGTAATTTGGTAGGAGTGCCTCTTGCGTCACAATAGGGTGTAACCTGAACCTTGGCACACGCCATGTTCGAGTTCTGCCAGTTGAGCCTTACTATGCTGTACTAAGGATGTTATTATGAGCCATAACTGGTTTGGAGACTAGATAGCAATGACAATAAAACCTCAGACAGTCACTGTTGTGTATAGACTATATTCTAAGGCTAGAGGAGTTAATGTACTTAGCTAAAGTTATGGGGCACATGAGATGAGACTTACTCGTATAAACCAATGTCAGATTGAAGACTACATAATTGTTTTGTGACAGTAGGTAATTTAATTACACACTACATAATTTATTTTATCACAAAACAATTAGATATGTCACTCAATAATAACAATCTCATGCACAGTCAAAGTATTTTATTGTGAATAGGCAAAATAATAGGAAATTAACAACACATGAACAAGGAGATATACATAAAATATTACCTATTAACAGACCAAATCAATAAAATTTAGGTAAACTAACTATGCTTTGAGTTTCAAAAGGAAATTTCCCTTTCATGTGCTAACAGAGTTAAATCTCACACTGGATTAGGAAATACCCTTCTGACTCTACCGGTGCTTCGGAAATACGCCCGTTAGAGAAGAGAGCACCAAGAAACACTACGGCGATGTTAATTTTTTCCATGTGTATTACTTCTTTATATATTTTTTAAATGTGATCTATAGCTTAGTAAATGCTGTGGTACTTGTGGTAGTGTCAAGCAAAGTATTGCAATCTAAAGCATATTAGTATATATATAAACATTCCATGAAAAATTATCTAACAGATGGTAAAAACCGCATCAAAATCCGTTGCATGGTTTAGGAGGAGTTAGCGGCCAAACAGACAGAGACAGAGAGATAGACGCGACTTTGTTTTATACTATGTAGATGATGATGCTTTGTCTAAAGTTCACTGGAAAACTAGTAGGCTGTTGACTGTAGTAAAAACATAATGAAACGGGGTAGATTTTAGGCAATTATTGTAGCAAATGTATATACAGCCAGTGCAATAGTCTAACCAGACTGAACCCCAACAATGTGGCTCTATATGGCAGTGACTGCGAAAACAAAATCAACACTAAAAAATATGAAACAAAATGAACACTTATTTAGCTGAGCCTAAATCTGCCAATTTATATAACATTTTAATTTCTTCAAATGTCGGACAAGCCACAGTCCTATTTCTACTAAAACACGATATTCTAAGTGTTTCGATCCCGACGCACTCTAACAAAATATGTCTGTTGTACATCTTCAATTACACCGCATTCGTTACAAGTTGGCAAGTTACGAGAGGCTTTAATCATAGTACATAGGTATCTAATTAAAACTGTTTACTGCATAGCAACAAAATACCGGTATGCAGTAACGATGCAGACCATGTGTTACCTGCGTTCCATAGCTTAATTACTTCAAGCCAATCGAAGGCTTGTGGTGTGAAAGCATCAGAACTTTTTATAGGTGGCACGGAATTTCTTAAGTGCCAGTGCCGGCCGACCACTTAGCCTTTTGTTATACAAATGCATTGTGGAGTACCGTTGATACATTCTGATAGCCGCCTGGGAACAGGTGTCGTTTGTAGGCTGTGACATATATATGGTAGTCGCTTTCCAATATGCCCTAAAAACTAAGGCCTGTTTTTTAGGGCTGTTTCATTTCATTATTATATTTAAAGACTTTTGGAATTAGTATAATTCTGGCCCGGAATATCTATTTTATCCGAGTATGACCGATGCTGAGCAAATTCGTCATTTATTCCCATTTCAGTTGACTGAGCTAATGCAGGAACATAGTCAGTAGTAACACTTATTAAAATAAAACCAACTTCATGTGGTTTCATATTTATGTCACATATATTACAAAAAAACACTGTGTAAGCGGTCGACATTTTGTATCATTGACTTCCACAGGTGTATGGTTGTTTTATGTTTTGGGCAATTTATGTGGCCATGGTACTAGGTGAGAATTTCGAACCGTTTATTACATCAAGTATAATTGAGTCATCGTTGTGTACAACCACACAGTTTTTTTGTTTAAAGTTCAGAGGCTAGTTGGCGGGACGAGCGCGCCTCGATTAAATGTCTCAATTAAATGTGCAATATTAATGTCAAAGCGCAAGGAACGTTCGTAAAAACGCGTAATGAAAGCATATTGGCCTATACCTAATCTATGATAAATTCAAAATATACTGAACCGATTTTAACAATTCTTTCGCTGATAGAAAGCTTCACTATTCCAGATGGACATAGGCTACTATTTCACTTTTTAATGGGATGACGGGAAAACTACGTGCGGACTACGGAGCAGCTAGTAAGGTTTAGTATGCATTGTCATCAATAGCTAATCTGGAAGTGCTCGAAATTGGAGCTGCATTATCTTGATCCCGGGTGGAATCCCACCCGGGACGACAGACAAAGAAGAAATTGACTTAATAAAAACGTGGTATAATAAACATGATGAATGGAAGAATAATATTTTTTGTGTGAAATTTGTGCGTCAAATATGATATAAGTACCGATTGTTCGAATATGCAACAGGTGACGCTGGGTCTCATACAAAATTTTGAATATTCGATCCTATTCACACTTTCGTGGGTACAACCCTACAACCATAATCTCAAAATCAGTTTTCCTATATTTTTCCGACCTAAATAAGAATGAAGTGCCCATTTTTTGTTTTTTTTTATTTATGTTGCAAAGATGTTTTTTTTTTTGTAATTTCCGTCACGTCTTCTCGTCGTCCATACCACAGTGCCTTAAGACGAAAGTCTTCAACGCGTGCGTTCTACCAGTTATCAACTACGGAGCCTAAACGTGGACACTCACGGTGAAACTGATCCATAAGTTAAAGTCGCTTAGCGAGCTATGGAGAGAGCTATGCTCGGAGAACCACGACACCCTGAAACCACGTTTAGGCAAACGTAGTGTGGGACGCCCGCCGTCCAGTTGGAGAAACGACTTTTCAAAGCGACTGGATGAGAAGAGCCAAAGATCAGGCTCATTGGGAGAGGCCTACGTCCAGCAGTGGACTGTATAGGCTGATGATGATGATGATGAAAGGCATAGAATAACATGTTTCTAATCCCGCGTTCGTGAGCTTTGCGTTCAAAGTTGCAATGCAAGTAGTTACTCTGTGGAACTGTTGGTCGCAAAAACAATACATTCCTGAGTGTTTAAAGGGGCGTTCGTACACTATGTGTATGAAAGTCGAGGCTCTAAAATAAGTTATGGCTAATACTCTGAGCTCTCAGGAATGCAGTTTGCGTTGTGTTGGGTTATCTAAACAGCGGCTTGGCAAGCTGAGCATGCAATGAACCACGCACATGTGAACATGTAATTTTACTGTTTATAATTATACAAAGAGTGAAAAGTGTAGGTATGTGTTTAAAATCATATTTTACTCAAAAATGTTTAAAAAAGATGGAGAGCATAGCAAATGGTGGCTGAGTATGCGTGCGTGAGTGTATAATTTGTGGTAGACATACAATTTTATCTCAAAAGACTGCATTAATTTTGATTTTTCGTGTGTGCGTGAGGCTTGTGCGTACCAGCAAGCATATCTTGGGTACTTACCACAATTTCGATTTGGTGGTGTGGAATCTATCTTATTTAAACATTCATGTTTTTTTCTGCGATACGTCTTCAATGATCTAACTACTTTACGATACACTGTCAGGCTTCTTCGAGTTTGATGCCGAATTACTGGATTGGACTAAAATTTTGGCATATATCTTTTTTTTTTTTTTTTTTTTTTTTTTTTTTTAAATCCTCATGGATACCGCGGACGGTTATGTCGGACTCCGCCTCGCGGCGACCTACCGACTAAAACCCCCTCCCTGTTTCGTGTCTCCCTCTGACGTAATCAGAGACCTTAACTACTTTGGGAGTACTTTTTTTTTCTTTTTTTTTTTTTTCACTAATTTATTATACAACAAAAATCCTTACAGTTTTAACAAGTTTAATTTATATCTACTTTTACTTGTATTTATCATATTTTATATCCAATTTTGTTTATTTTAACATATATGCTTATTGCTAATTTTATATATATCTTTAATATACATATTTAACAATCTTATTTATCCTTATTTCTAATTATAACTTTATTTACGATTTTCACACAGTAGTTTATAAATTCTAGTTGTAACCTTTTATCTTTCATGTATTCATATACGGCATTTACATCGAGGTTGACATTCATATTTTGCTCAGCTTCGTATCTCTCTCTACAAAAGACTGGACATTCGAAGATTATATGTGGGACGTTTTCTGGGCGGCCTGGTTCGCAGATGCACGATGGGTCTTCCTTACACTTGAAACGAGCCAAGTATTCTGAAAACCCACCGTGCCCTGTCATTAATTGCGTGATTATGCCAGCTGGCTTAAGTTTTTTAATAATTTTAAAGGCGCCTATTACATCGGGAAAGAAAATTTTGGTCACTGCTGCTGTCTCACCAGTCCTATACCTACTGTCCCATTCGCTAAGACTTTTGACCCTGATCTGCCTCTTTACAAAAGAGGCTGGACAGAGATCATAATGCGGCTTGGTCTTTAAAGCCAAAGCTGCCACCTTTGCCAGCTCGTCTGCTCGTTCGTTACCCTCTAAGCCTGCGTGAGCTTTTATCCAGTATAAAAATACACTTTTAAACTGGTCTTTAGAGGCTCGCAGGTTGTTTCGTATTTCTACAGCAAGAGGGTGCTTAGAACCATAATTAGTTATGGTTTCGAGCGATGACCTTGAATCGCTGTAGATTGCAAAGGTCGATTCCGTGCTCTTTAGGATCTCCCTCGTGGCTTTGCATATGGCCAGCAATTCAGCCTGGTAGACGGTGCAGTAAGACGATAGCTTCAATTTATGAGTTTTAATCTCGGCTGCATTATTCCATACGGATACTGCAGCCCCGACCTTACCCTCAATTTTACTGCCGTCTGTGAACATTCGGACTGCGTAACCGCTGTGAATGTCCACCTGCTCTTGGTCTTCCAGGCTTATGAATTCCAGGCTCATATGTTCTGCCGGGTGAGGTGATACGTCGAACTTTGCCATCTTTTCCACCTCCCTATCTCCTAGTGCCAGCTTGGAAACGCCTCTCTTGGCCTCATACAGGGCGGCTGCCTCCTGTATTCTGAGGTCGAGGGGCAAGATTCCAGCCAGCACTAGAGCCGAGTTTAGGGAGACGGTCCGATAAGCTTTACAAAGCTTCTGGGCAAAACCTCGCTGGACAGCGTTTAGATGTTTCTGCATGTTCAGTTTGCGAGTCTGTAGTGCCCATACACTGGCCGCATACATAATAATCGGCTCTACTGCAGCCGTGTATATGCAGCGTATGACTTGCGGGTTTAGGCCCCAACTGACCCTGGCGGCTCTGGACAGCTGCTTGTACACGTTCAACGCCTTATTGCACACAGTTGCGGCATGGCTGTTGAAAGTGAGCTTGTGGTCTAGTATGAGCCCCAGGATCTTGATCTCCTTCGACATGCCAATGCTGGTCCCGCCCATGGTCAGGCGTGGCGTGTCATGTCTGAGCTTTCTGGTTATTACCGTCGCTTTGGTTTTTTGAGGTGCGAACTTTAGCTTATTCATGACACCCCACTCCCGAACATACGCGAGAGCAGCATTAGCCTGTCGCTCCACTTCCTGTGCCGTATCCCCTTCAAACACCAAAACCACATCGTCCGCGAAGGCCTGACAGTAATCTCCCCGCTCATCGAGGCCATGCAGCAGTGGGTCGAGGAGCAGGTTCCATAGGATGGGACCTCCGATCGACCCCTGGACGCAGCCCTTGGTGGTTTCCCTCGTGACCTCCTCACCCGCGTACCTAATCCTAGCCTTTCTACTGCTAAGGTAGCTATCTATGAGCCTCCTGATATTGAGAGGACAGTTTGCCTCCGCCAACCGGACCCTTATTTGTGGCCACCATGCACTATCAAACGCTCCCTCTATGTCCAACGAAACAAGTGTGACTAGTTTTTTCTGCTCAACCTTTGTACGTATATGGTTTACGAGGACATAGAGGGCGTCTTCTGTGCTTTTCTGGGGCATGAATCCGTATTGGCGATTGCTTATTCCCGGGAGGATGTGCCATTTCAGTCTATTGATGACCATTTTTTCGAGGATTTTACCCATCACTGGCAACAACCCTATCGGCCTATAGGACTTGGCTTCCGTGTACTTTTCCTTCCCTGGTTTCCGGAGTACTACTACGGTCGCCTCTTTCCAAATATTTGGGAAGTGACCTCGCTCCAGGCATTTGTTTGCCAGTGATAGGTAGAATTCCGGGTCCTGTGTAATCGCCTGCTTACAAATGTCCGCCGTTAGCCCGTCAGATCCTGGTGCCTTTTTTGGGTTGAAACCTTTCACCGCAGTTTTAACCTCTTCAGGGGTAAACGGTGGGTCATGGATATCATCATGTCCCGAACCGTTTATTTGGTCCGCTTTTGTCCTGATTGCTTGGTGTGTCTCATTATCCTCTTCCACTTTGTCTTCAGGGTAAAATGTTTCGGCGAGCATCTCCGCCGACTCCTTTGGGCTCAGAAATCTACCATCCCTGACCAGGGGCAGGTCCTCCTGCCTTTTGGTCGTCCTCTCTGGCATATATCTTTTAAATTAACATTCCTAACAGGAGCAATTTTGATATATCTAAATTCTTGTAAAAATAATTAGATTATTGTAGGCACCTATCAGGGTTTAACGGAACAGCTCTAAAGATTTCGATGAAAGCCTGTGATGGAGTGTTCTATTCGTTTTGTGACAATCACATCACTCTCATCTTCACTTGACTCACTTTCTGAGTACAGTGTTAACTCAGAAAAACAACAACAAACTGGAAAATAATACACACTCAAAACCAAATCTAGAAGTTAGGTTTCGAAATGGGGTATTCACCCTAAGCATCTTAGGCGTCTTTATATTTCGATTATTCGTAGCAGACTAGATTACGGTTGCTATTTGTATGATAATAGTATCAAAAGCCATTTATACAAAATAGAAAAAGTACAAAATCAGGCCATGAGGGTGATTGGTGGATTTATAAAAACTACTCCTATCCACGTGATGGAAAGCGAGTTGTGCCTTCAACCAATGAACATTCGTAGAAGATATCTGGCTGCAAAATTTTGGCTTAGATCTAGATCCACTGAAAATAATACAACCATTAAGGTTTTAGGAGAACTGAATAATCTGTGTCAAAACCAATACTGGAGACGGAAAAAATTGCCCTTACTAGTGATGACCCATGAACAATATTTTAATCATTCTATACAATCAAATGCCATACTTCCAATGTATTCCCTCAGCACATGGATTAGTAATTTTGATGTGTCCGAAAATATAAAGGTAATTATTGACGGCGTAGATATTATTAAGAGAAACTTTAGTACAATAGGATTGCGCAAGGTCTGTCTCGAATACCTAGGTGGTAAATATAATTCATTTTATAAGCTTTATACAGATGGTTCTAAGGATGATAATGGATGTGGAGCTGCTTTTTTTGACCCGCAGTTGAATATAAATATACAGTTAAAAATTCAATTTGATATCTCCATAATGCACTGCGAACTTATCGCGATATCTGAAGCACTGTCGTACATTGCATCTTTGGACACTAATAAATGTATTGTCCTATCAGACTCCAAGAGTGCATTGTTACATTTGGCTCGGTTACCCTCGAGAATTCGAGGGCATCCGATAGCCTACAATATTTTGGATACAATCGGTAAGTTACGCGCACTAAATAAAGAGGTTGTTATCCAATGGATACCCTCTCATGTAGGTATCATAGGTAATGAGGAGGCAGACCGATCGGCGAGACAAGCGATAAGCAACGGGATTATCTATACGTGTTTACCATTGCATAGTGAGATATTGAGTGACGTTAAAGCAAGTTGTAGGCAATTGTGGCGCGAATATTTTGATGAACGCTCATTAACAAAAGGGATATGGTATAGAACCATCCAATGCTAACCTCCTCGTTACCCGTGGTTTGACGAACATGACTGGAATAGGCGAAATATTGTAGCACTGCTGAGACTTCGCTCCGGACATATTCCGTCAAATAAATTCAAATGCTTGATGGGTCTAACCCATACACCTAACTGCCCGGAGTGTAATACTGTGGAAGATGTTCACCATGTGTTGACGGAGTGTGTTCGGAACGAGGCCCAGCGACAGGACATGAGACTTGTATTCGATAATAAAACTAATGTTGGCATATGTAACGGCATCTTGGCTTCTCCGCTATCGGATGAAGCCAAGATGTTGGTTAAACTTTATTTGAGTATTATATGAGTCCGTAACCGTACTCACTAACTGTTACCTAGACATTAAGTTACAATAAGGTGATTCTACTTACGGGGTGACATGGTCACTGCGTGACAAAACTCCCTTCTAAATAAAGATATTAAAAAAAAAAAAAAAAAAAAAAAAGAAGTTAGGTTAGCATTTCTCCGAAATTGCGTTGTCACTTTTTACCCGAAGCAAGGGAAGGGAGTTTAACAGTCTATGTATAAATGTATGTATGTACGTACCTATGTCGATGTTCCACCATCATAGCGTCCCCTTTATTAGTCCGATTTTGATAAGCGAGGTGCCAATCGGTTAGTCTTCAGGTATAGAGTATCATAGGCATTTTTTTCCCTGACTAAAAAAATAGCCTCCTTCACCGTTGAAGCGAAGGAAGGGTTATGTGTTCAATCTAAAAAAAAGTGGTCCAATTTTAACAAGCAAAGTACAGTAGTCGCATCGGAAGTATGTATCTCGGAAGTTGTCTGCTAGTCGCTACGCAAACTGATATTTATCAGGCGCAATCCCAAAGTTGAAGGTGAAGACAGTATTGTATAACTGCCTCGCTCACTCGCTTACGTTTTTCGCTTAGTCTATCTCGTTCTTAATACATGCTGTTTTGTCCCCACAGCAGTACCTGCGCAATCGTTCACAGAGCCAACTTCACAAACATATAGATTGGCTGCGACTACTGTATTAATCGATTCTTCTTCATCGCAAGAGTGTTATAGGCTATTTTATACCCGACCTAGTAAAAAATAGCCTATGGCAATACCTACTTTTTAAACTTATGTCTTCTTAGAGAACTTGATCTTATTGTAAAGGCGAAATGCTACCTAGCCCTCTTTTGACATTTGTGTGCTGTGAATTCTAAGAGTCAAAGAAAATTTAAAAGCATTTTCTCTCGTTTATTATACATTTGTGACATTACATAGTAAATTCATTTTAGCACGGTGTAAAAATAGAGTATTTAAGTCACGGAGAACCGAGACCCAAGTGCGGGTTTAGGTCACACAGCGCTAATAATAACTTTTATAAAATATAGTATTTTTGCCAAACTTTATTTATTCTATCCTACGAATAATTATAATTAGGTTCTATCAAATTTTATAATAAACAAATCATTTTCACGTATATAATATATCTACATAAATACGTACTGCACGAAATCACACATATCACGCACAAATCACAGAACAAACATATTGGAAGGACAATTTTGTGTACTGTGACCAAATTGTAAGATTGTAAATATTTGCTGATATTGTTTTGTTTAATGAGCAAGCCCAAGTTAGAGATGGTTTGCATTTAAAATATGTTACGCAACTCACAATGAATACGACATATTGTGGCCAAATAAGTAACACGATATGATATAATATGTATACAGGTACTTAATAGCAGGTATCAAATGATATGTGAGCACTTTAGTACGTAGCTATTATAAGTTTGTGGGTATTTTATCACAGTATAAATAATTCTTGATATACAAGCACGATAGTTAACATTAATTGTTACTGTTTTGATTGGGTTTTGTTTTATTATTCTCTTTGGTAAAGATAATCAAAATGTCACTAGCGCTACAAGGTATCCAAATTGTTCTTTAGAATGTAGTCGGCTGGTAAGTTGTTATATGTTAAAGTTTCGAGACCTATGTTGAGATATAACTAATTACAAGGCAATCAAGGATCTTATTATAAGGAAGCTTAACAAAGAAGGCTAGCGTTGCAAATTCTGATAAAATGATCAAATGTTTGATGATGTAGATTTAAAGATACAGGGTTCGGTCCTAGGCTCCGCACCGATGATTGTTCTAAGGTATGTGGTTTTCCATCGCTCCGTGCTTCGGAAGGCACGTTAAGCTGTCGATCCCGGCTGATATTGATTAATAGCAGTCGGTAAGCCGTGTAAGAGACCCTCAGGCGGCCTGACGAACTCTGACAGCAGCGGCCAGCACAATATTTATATATTTGTCAACAACTTTGCAGATTTATTTTTGCTTTGACGCCAGCCTAGCGAGAACCACAAATTCTAACATTTTAAGACTCTTCAAAGTCAAACTATTTATTGTAAATAGGTAAAATAACAAGTCAATACTCAACATCTCATGTATTACAAAGAGAAAAACATACATTATTATAAATAGATCAATTCAATAAAATTATGATAACTAAGCGTGCTTTGAGTTTGAAAAGGAAATTTCCCTTAAAAACACAGGAAAAGGAAATACTCTTCTGGCTCTACCGGTGCTTCGGAAATACGCCCGTTAAAGAGAGCACTACCACCAAGAAACTACGGGGATGTCAATGAACTTTTTTTTTCTTTTTATTTCATTTATTTTAATAATACACACGTCAATGACAAATTCAAAAGTTAAAAGTGCCAATGAGACGTTCAATAAGAAATCATCAAAGTAATAAAAATAAAAGGGACTGATAAGAAACTAGGCTGGACCAGTCCCCACAAGCAGCACTCGTTCACGAGTATGACTTGTGCACTCCAGATCGGGTACAAGTTTTTTTATGTTCTGGGCCCTTATTCTCTATTGCCACTAAGACACGTTACGCGCACGTACACGTTATAAAAAGAAAAAAAAAGTTCATTGACATCCCCGTAGAGTTTCTTGGTGGTAGTGCACCACCAAGAAACTCTACGGGGATGTCAATGAACTTTTTTTTTCTTTTTATTTCATTTATTTTAATAATACACACGTCAATGACAAATTCAAAAGTTAAAAGTGCCAATGAGACGTTCACTAAGAAATCATCAAAGTAATAAAAATAAAAGGGACTGATAAGAAACTAGGCTGGACCAGTCCCCACAAGCAGCACTCGTTCACGAGTATGACTTGTGCACTCCAGATCGGGTACAAGTTTTTTTATGTACTGGGCCCTTATTCTCTATTGCCACTAAGACACGTTACGCGCCGCGTTAAGATATCTTCGTGAAATAGTCGTGTAACATAAAATACTATTCTATAAGCCACAGACTTTGACAAACGCGACAAGGCGCGTTACGCGCATGTTATAGGCTATAGATATCTATATTATTATGATCTATGGAACAGGATAGGGATGTGACTAAATGGTACTTAAATCGATGTAATCGATTCATTGGGATCCCTTCAAAATCGATTATGCAGAAATCGATTGATTGTCCAGATAATAGATTTTTCTGGAAAATAAATTGGGATCCCTCAAAATCGATTATGCAAAAATCGATTAATTTTCCAGAAATAATCGATTAATCTGACAAAAAAATTGAGATCCCTTTAAAATCGATTAAATTTCCATAAATAATCGATTTTTCTAGAAAAAAAATTTGGGATAATTTCAAAATCGATTATGCAAAAATCTATTAATTTTCCAGAAATAATAACTAATAACAAATAATCGATTAATTTAAAAACAATAAACGGTCACAGTCAAAATTCTGAAACGAAAGGACGTATGCCTATTATAAAAACAACGGGCATAGACCACTTTTGTGTGGCATACAGAATTCCGTTTTTCGATTCCGCGCCATTGCGCGTTAAGGAAACGCGTTTACGTTAGGTCGCGTTATGACGTCACACGTTTTCTGCAAGAAATTTCGTGTGGCAATAAATGGGCAATAAAGAATAATGGCCCTGTAGGCCTGTACTATAATAATACTATTATCATGTGCCAGCTTCATGTCCTAAATCCATAACAGCTTTTGTCTAACCGAAGGGAAGGGTGCCTCGCCGCCAGTATACTACGACCCTTTAATCCAATTTGAGTAGGAACAGAGTAAAAGGTTGGAACGTGTTTTGAGAGGCCTCTTGGAACTGGTCGCGTCAGTCCGTTTATGAATAGAGTTTGTTCTTTGTCAAGTCCAAAATAATAAGAATATCTTGCATAGACAATGATGAAAATGACCAAGCATGGCTGTGCAAAATGAAGGAAGCAAAATATCAGTTCTTTTTTACATTGGATTCTTACAATAATGATTCTATTATTAAGTTATTATACTGTATTGGTATATTATTATATTATACTATGTCTTCCAGCGGCAATACCTATTTTTTACCTATTGTTTTCCTACTCGATCATAAAAATCATATAACATTTTCAATGTAGATAATATGGGATTGAAGTAATTAAATTCCCATTTTAATTAAAAACAAAATAGCCATGATTAGATATACCAACAGTACAAAACATAATTTTAAACGATATCAACTGTCGATATGGAAATATGGACGGATCTGGCCACTAATGAAAAGCTAATTATTTCAGAAGACAGTGCAAAATTGCTTGCGATTCTTTAGAATAGAGCCCGTGAGGCAATAATTTTACTAACTTCCGAACCCCAAAAAAGAGGGGTGTTATAAGTTTAGGGTGTGTATCATTGTATGTAGGTATTTATCACTGTATCCGTGTGTCTGTCTGTGGCATCGTAGCTCCCAAACGAATGGACCGATTATAATGCGGTTTTTTCAGTTTGAAAGCTGATGTGATCGAGATGGTTCTTACTTAGCTATAATGAGTTACTATAGTTTTTTTAATTTTTGCTTGTATTCCATAACGTAATAACAATATGGCCAGTCTTCTTCTAATGTTTTTCATCATCATCATCATCATCATCATCATCATCATCATCATCATCATCAGCCTTTATCTGTCCACTGCTGGACGTAAGCCTCTCCTAATGCACGCCACTGAGCTCGGTCTTCAGCTCTCCTCATCCATTTTCTTCCGGCCGCATTTCGCAGGTCGTCACTCCACCTGGCCACAGGGCATCCTACACTACGTTTGCCTAAACGTGGTCTCCACTCGAGAACGTCTACCCCAATGGTTATCAGTTCTCCGGGAAATGTGACCAGCCCTCTGCCACTTCAGCTTGCTTATCCTTATGGGTATGTCGGGTACCTAAAGTTACGGTACTTATTCATGACTATTTTCAATGTTATAAGATTAGGGCTGTTCTCCTAATGTTTTACAGTAACGGCATTCTTAGCAGTCTTCAACAAATCAAGATAATTTTGTATAACTGAACTAGTAGACTTGGGTTATAAATAAAGTGATTTAAATTATCAATTATTTACAGCTATTATAAATAAATATAATGACATTTATATAACGAAATAAATGTTCTTTGACACGGTGACGAACTTAACCCTAGGACGGTTGCGCTAATTCTTCAAACATCATAGGTCGCGGGGGTCTTTGAAAGCCCTGTTTTTGTTGTTTTTGTAATTTAAGTAAAAAAAAGGAGTATATTGTTTTTAGTATTCATGTATGTATATTTGTATATTTCGGCAATAAGGCACCATTTTCAAATCCGAAAAATATAGTTCGAAATTTACAATATGGGTATCAAATTGAAGGCCTTGATAAGCACATTCCAACAGTATATAATTTAAAGGCAAACGTCTTTTTTGGCAGGGCAGGTGTGTTTTTTAGCTTTTTAAGGTAGTTATTTGATTGAGCTTTAAGGTATATTTTAGAATAAAATTATATTTATCTTTTGAATCTTTTTGATTTCGCCACAGTTTAATTCATAAAAAAACAGTCCAGAAGTTTTTGGCACCTTGTATTGTACCTGAAATTATAAAAGTAAATAAAAAATAAAAATAATAATAAAATAATATTAAATTAGATTTCTTTAGTAATCTGCCAAAAAATAACAATAAAGACCTTTTTTCCGTTACAGTTATTCCACAAAAAAAGATAATAAATTAATTGTGTTTTTTTAGTATGCCAATATCTTCCGAAAAGTTGACACAAACTGAAACATGTTTTGCAAAAAAAAGCATGCCGTCAAGGAATTCGTTGACTGCGTGGATACGAACACATTCCACTTCTACACATTTTGTGCTTGATTTTGGGGTTATCCTTGTGTCGCCGGAGTGTTCGCGGAAGGATGTTTATTGTGTTTTAATATGTTGGCTAATTATCACTATTTTATAAATTGCATAGTAGACAAGGACCTTTTTGATGATTACACTTGAACATTATTTGCGAATTAGGTAAGTACATGCTCTTGAAATATCCAGAAACATCTTTAGGTAGGAATAATAAGCACAGAATAAATTTTCTGTGATAATAAGTCTCAATCAATTGGCAGCGGGCACATAAGAATTGAAACTTAGGCTGTTCACGTCAGACCTTGGCTGTGACAGACGAATACATTTAACATCGGCTGCAACGACAGCACTTGCAATTTATGTCTGTATTCCAAAGTCAATAGGGTTATATTCCGGTGCTTAGCACCTTGAATGCATACGGTTTGGCTCTCGTCTGGACTATTGTGCGCCCTACGTGTCGGTCTATTGATTCAGACCAGCGACAGTAGCAATATCAACAGTGTAACAGCTTCGATTAAGCTACTACATTGAAAGCACGCACACGTACGTACGTGCGCTATAAATGGAATTTGAGTGAAATAAGCACGCCCAGGGAAGAAAATTATAATTTGATGCTTGTGTTTCTATCATTAACCTGGCTGGACAATAATAGGTGCTTTTGTGTTAGCTGATTTTAACAAAACTAAACAATCTGGCACTTTTTAGGCCATAATATGATGCCTGTCAGTATGTATGTGTCGTGGCGATCTCGTAAAATTAATAATTTCATGAAATGGTTGGCCACATCATGTTTTTTTATTTCGTGAAATTATCGGTGACACCATGAAATGGTTTGGTCAGATGAATTAATGATTAGTGTTGACGATATGAACAGCTAAACGCACGGCTACTTCATGATATGGTCAAACATATCATGAAGTAGCCGTAACACATCATAGTGATCATATCGTAAAATTGTTATGTTATCCACCGCTACAGGCGCTAGGCGGAAGTCTGACTTGGATGTTATAGATAAGAAGACGCAGACGGGAGCGAAGCGTAGCGAGCGATTTAAATATTATTACACGTTGATGTTTCAGCGATATGGTCAGTTTTAATTCTACGATATGGCTAGGACATATTTATGTACTATTTGTGTACAAGTTGTGATACTGATAGTCTGGTTAGCGACAGTGTCGACAGAGGGGCGTGATTCAACCGTGACTACCTATGGCCACTTATGCAGGGAGGGCACCGGGCGTAACGGAAAACTTGCAAATTGGTTCAGTGGAAAGAAACAATCAAAGAATTAGTAACTAGATGTGCCCGCGGGGTCATTTTTCTGCGATAAAAGGATCCTATGCATTATCCCAGAACCAAAGTACCCATGTCATCCAACTTTGTTTAAAAGATGCTTTAGAAAAATAAGAAAAAATAAAAGAAGAAAGAAAAATGGCTTTGTGTCTTTTTTTCATGCTTTTTTATCGAATTGTGACCTACCCTGAAAGTTTCAGCCGGAATGCTAATCGAGAAGTGGTCGTAATTTGAGTTGCAAGATTCCAGGATAGACAAATAAATACATCATAGATACATACTCGTACATACAAGTGAAGTTAAACAAAACCTTTTAAAAAGTAGACTGAAATAACTCTATCATTTATACTAATATTTCGTCTATGAAGAGGCACGTAAATTGGATCATTTAATTATGTGGAAGGCACAACACAGCTAATGTGATGAAACTCGAACATCCCCAGGGGAAAATAAATTGCTTTCAAGCATGCCATCAGTTTCATTGGAAGGTACAACCTATTATTTATTCTGTGGTACTACTTTCATTTAGTTACAAATGTAGAAGCTCTGTTCATTTCTTCTTATAGTAATAAGAAGAAATGAACAGAGCTTCTACATTTATCTATTTATTTTATTTTTCTTCTTTTTTTTTTTTACATGCCAGTAGGCATAATACGCTAGGACGCCATTTTTATTAAAAACTTTTAATGATCTTCACTTGTCCTGGACTTTTGCAATCCATATTTCATCCACTTCCACTGAAGCTATCGGGCTGAAATTTGGCACACACGTTTGGTTCTCGTGACAATGTAAGATTACTTAAATGCCGCCATTTTTAATCCAATATGGCGGACGTTACAAAATGGCGATTTATCATTTCCACAGCAACCCCTATGATATGGGTATCAAATGAAATGGCTTGATAAGCGAAACACAATAAGTAAAGTGACGTCATTCTAATTCCAATATGGCTACAGCATAAAAGTTATTTTTTAAATTAAATGTCTTTAATTTAACTTTTTATAGAATAGATTACTAATTAAAGAAATAATAAAAACAAAGAAAAAATTATTGTAGGTTTAAAATCTTCTTGACAGTTCTCAGTAGTGAAAATACTTTCCAACAATAATTATTACTTACAATAATTAATTATTGATACACTAACTACACACACAGTCTACACTGACGCACGCGAACCACACCCGAGTAAGTATCAGTAAATATTAATTACTCTGAAGCACACCCCCTCTCTCTCTCTCTCTCTCACACACAGACGCGCACACACATACTCTCACGCTCATGGAAGAACGCTGTGCACACAATAATTAAAATTGAATTTAAGTTCTGATGTCTAACCACAGGTATTCATAACTTTCTGGGCATCTTAGGTAGGCATGCTTTGTACGTAAACCACAAATAAATAATAGTACTAAATCGCAGACCCTCGCCTGTCATCTTTTTAGCAATAAGACAAAAGATTTGCGTAAACACTACAACAACAAGTGTAGACATTCGACTTCGAATTCTGAGGTTCAATTAATGTACCAGTACACTATTCTGCTTCTACTAGGATTATATTTTAGGAAGTATATGAGCTGTTGGTCTATAACTGACCTCTACCAGCGTCACAGGCAGCGTTGCCATATATACAGATTTCTCCGTATTTATACAGATTTTCGATGTGCAATACAGATTAGCATTGTATACAGATGTTTATACAGAATTTTCACATTTTTATGACTAAATTACCGTAATTTGCTTAAAAGGGAACATAACAAAATAAATAGCATACTCAAATGCCATCCGTAATTATAATATTAAATGTTGTCTGCTTCTATTCTTTATGGTTAGTATATTCTTTAAACAAACGTTGTTATTTGTTTTATTGGGGAATTTCCTAACCAAAAGTTTTTGTGTGCTCTCCAAGATTATTATACGCTGTCTAAATTTGTTTCTGCAATCTTTAGTCTACCTCATTCTAGTGCAGCAGTAGAGATAATTTTTCATCAATAAATTTAATGAAGACAAAACAACGCAATTGACTTAATACAAAAACTATTGAAGGACTTTTGCATACAAAGCCACCGATTGATGAAAAATCTTGCTATAGCCTAGATATTGATGATAAATTACTGCTGAAATTTATCAAAAATATGTATGACTGATTAATGCAAATTATAAAGTAATTATCAGTTCGTCCGTCGCTAGTTTAAATTTTGATTTGATAATTTGTTTTTTGTTTTAATTATCTTTTCAATTTTAATCAGTACATATGGCAATTTTTGTATAGTTACGTTTTATTTAATCCTACCTGACCTATTCACTTCATTTTCAAAAGAAGCAGAACAAAGTAACTAGACTGCTTTAAGGTTCTGTTTTGGTTATTTTGACCATACAGATTTAATACAGATTTCAAGATAAAAAGGCATACAGATTTTAGCAGTTTCTACTACAGATAAAAGTTTAAATGCATCTGGCAACGCTGGTCACAGGTCACCGGACGTGCGTCACGGTGGGGCGGTTTTTCGGTTTCATTTGTTTAGTTTAGTACCTATACAGACACGAGATTCGGAGAACACTCTCTGGCTATGTCTCCATATTCTAAAATACAAGTTTGGAACTTGGTTTGGCTTTGGAAACTTCTGTATGATATGTCTGTTTTCTGTCTCCTTGTTTGTGCTGTGTCTCTGTATGTGAAACGGAACACTTAGAATAAATATTCCAATTGTTATCATAGTACCTACTATGTACAATTTGTAAACATTTTTGAATAAAATATTAATACTACTTGATTGATTGATTGAGTAAAGCAAAACCAGACAGTATTAAATGGCCTTCATGGCCTTCGTGTGAAGATTATGTGACGGTAATTACATATTAAAGATAGGGTATTTTCGAAACACTTCAAAAGAACACAAGGCTATACCATAGCACCAACCACCACGCAACCTTTATCTGTCAAATATGTAACCATCAAAGTAGTTTTACCTTTGAATGGCCTCGGAAATATATGTAATTTTCATGCGTGTAATTTGGTAAAAAACAATCAAACTTTGATAATTTATTAGACACTAGCTTACCCGCCCGCGACTTCGTCCACGCGGACTACAGTTTATCGCGAAAAAAACATACTAGGTACGTCCTTCTAGGATATTAAAAACCAATACAAAAGTAGACTTAGACTTCTTGGTTATGGCCTCTGTGGCTTGTTGTTGGCATAGCATAAACTACTTAATCTGTGGCATCAACGCTCTTGATGATTTTTGACAGACTTGTTATTTCGTTTCCATGGCAACCGTTCCTTACAGCGAGTATTCAACATGTTCCAGTTTTCCCGTGGAAACTTCCACGGAATTCGTGGAATTTTCCGGGATAAAAAGTATCCTGTTATATTCTAGGGTATAAGATATCTCCATTCCAAATTTCATCAAAATCCGTCCAGCGGTTATCGCGTGAAAGCTCACCAAACAAACAAACAGACAACGTTTCACTTTTGTATATTGGTATGGATGGATTATCACATAGTCTATGATTTCTAATGATTTATCAGCATTTCACTGTAACATTTAAAATAAATACATTCCCTTTTATATTATACTAGCTGCGCCCCGCGGTTTCACTCGCGTGAATTATGATGACGATGATGAAAAGTGTGAATCCAGGATATAAGCTATCCTGGTACCAAATTTCATCCAAATCCGTTCAGCCGTTTGAGCGTGAAGTAGTAACAAACATACACACACACACTTCTAAAGATAAAATATAGATGGCGCTAATCGGTTTTTATGCGTTTGATGACGTTTTGTATGGACTGTCAGTTCTAATATAAGGAGTTGCTGCATCGCGCATACGAAGTTTTCCGCTCGTTATGAGAATATTCATTTTTTTTAACTCTAAGCTCTGATTGGCCTGTTTACGGCAGTGGCTACACTTCTCTGATTTATAATATTAGTGTGATTAGTGTGATTATGTAATCTTGCTGGATGGTATTTCATCCTATTATAGTCATGTCAGTATAGTCTGTGTAGGTAGGCATGTTTTCAAACTCAATTGACTCGAATAGAGATCATTGCCTTGAGTTATCCATCTAGATCACCGTCTCAATTGCCTATACGATTTATTTTTAGAGTTACATGAAGATGAAACGTATGAGGTAATTACGGATCCATTAGAGCTAAGTAGGCAACTAGAAACTGTTGTTGTTGTTGAAATAGGTATATAAGTATATCTATTGCCAATATATCTACTCTTCTACAATGTTGTGCTTTTTTTTCAGGCATCACTCGTAGATCTAATCGTAGAGTATAGTCTATCTAAACTTAACTTTACAAAAAGCAAAGGTAAAGTTGGTAGTTTTGAAATCTATAAAAGTAGGTACTTACCTAAGTTTTAGTTGCGATTGCAAATAACATTAATAGTTATATTAGGTGCCTGTTATGTATTTATATTGCGTTATTTTAGATTCGTTTCAGGCAAGAAGGTTTAAAGACGGAGACAGACGAGTGAAGGATAGCCAGTGGAGGCGGCGTATGTGTGCGTGAGTGAATAATTTGACGTGTTTTGTGGTTGATACACAATTTCATTACAAAAGACTGCATTGTTATTGATTTATCGTGAGAAGTTGACAGAATTAACACGACTAACAAGGTCGTGATCTTGGAGCGATGCGCGATGTGGCGGCCGATCGGCATAACATGTGTGCGTACGGGCGGATCCATCACTTTTGATTTGGCGTTGTGGTCTCTGTTTTTTTTAAACCTAGATGTTTGTCATGACAATAAGAACATTGCAATATTTGCTTACATTTTGATAAATATTATCCGAATCCAATTAATATCTTAGTATGGGCAATTCATTGTTCACCGCAAACTTATTTTTAGGTTAATATAAAGAGTAGCGTAAATCTTGAATTTATATTGTAAGTAAAGATATATAAGTAAAAAAAAAGAATGAAAAAAAGATGTTCTTAATCAACAGCATTGCTATCAGATTAAACGTTGAACTAACAGATACGTAGCTTATAAAATTAAATAGATATTTGCATCTAACTTACCTTATCTAACGTATTTTTAGCAAAAACGCATACCTACCTAGGTAAGTATAATATAGTTGTATGTACAATGTACATTTATTTGCCTATCCTAAGTAATATTATGTAGGTATTTACTTATTTGGATATGGCTCATTACATTACAGAACTCGTGATCGTGAAAGATGATACTTCCACGATACGCACGGGCAGTGCATCATCCTGCCCACCACATTATTATATCAAGGTAAGTAGTTACATACATAATTATTATTAAAATGTCATAATATTGCTGCTGCTGTCAAAATTGTTTTGTTTTAAATCTCATAATGTATGACGATCATACAATACTAAACTACTAAAACCTGTTAATTCAAACAATATTGAATCGAGAGATGAATGACCGTCAACAACTTCAGCGCTAAGGTCAGGTTTGAAACAGGAATTTAATGATTGGATTTCAATCACAACGAACGCAAACTTAGTGATCTATTGCTTTTAAGTTCCACTACGAAGCAAAAAGCTATTCTTGTTAGTTGATCCTGACAAACTAATGTTAGACCGGTTAGTGCCTCGGTAACAAAAACAACTGCAGCAGCCAGCACCTAATGATATAGTAGATCAATGAAACAAAACATAAGAGGATCATATTAATGGAGCAGAACATACTGGACATAAACGTGGTTTCGCTTTCACTGAGATCATAACTCCAGTGGAGATTATCAACTTTAAAAATAGCTTTAGCGCAGCTAATTAACATAACTCGTCGAAATGTTCGTGACTCTGGAGCAGAGAATCCTGAGAACAATCACACGATAGAAAGCCCAGTACCATTTAGTAAAAAGATAAATAATAAACTTACCGGAGTGCTATGTTTATTTTTCCACCCACAGATGTTCCAAGTCTGCATTTGCGTACGGACGCACGCAGTTCCGTTGGTACGGGATACGGTTTTGCACTATGGTTGAATTGGCGAAGTATTGCGAGGATCACTGGATAGAGTTTAGTTGCGGAATGTGTGTAGCGAGTTTTGAAATACGCGAAGAGCGGACACAGGCGTCACGCAGAGAGGCACGCGGCAGACTGGTGGCCTGGTGAGTGAGTAAGTCCGTCCGAGTCGAGCCGTAAGCGCGGTTTCGAAGCGCCGCGTCTCGGAAGTGCGTTCGCCGCCAGCAACCTGAGGGACCATGCCAGAAGGGCCACAGCCCAAGTACCCGCCTCGGTTTTTTGTCCCATCTAAGATTAGCAACAAACATTGACGGGTTCATTCAAAGGGGATCTGAATTGGGTACTGTTGGTTAACAAATATTGACGCCGTGCAATTGCGTCTGATCAAGGCCAGGTTGTACGTAGGTAAATAAATACCTACTAGACAAATAATCATTTTAACTGCTGATGATGTAGATATATTATTGTATTCACTAAACTATTCGGGAAACCATATGTTAAACAGAGATGTTATCCAGATTATAAACACATGATGTTTTTTATGCACTAGTGGATTCCAATCCAACTAAGTAGGTGGTTCGGTTCCGGCTTAAACGAGGTTCTAAAAACAGATAAGATTCTTAGATGATGATGACTGACTATCTTTTATAGTGGTTATGATAGGTATATGATTATTGATTACACAAACAGAATCTTGGAACAATTAAAGCGGCTATAATACTGTTACTTTTCATATGTGCCTACCAGCTTATCTAAAAATCTATATCCGTCGGCCTATCTATATCTATTACTTATAATAAAGCAGTAAGTAATAAAAATACTAAACAATGAAGATTAAAAAAAAATGCCTGGGGTATTTAAAATAACTAAGATAAAAAAATACCTTTTAATTTTTTAATCGTGTTTGTATGTCTGTCTTATTGTCTGATCGCGCATTACGTTAAAACTACTGGGCCGATTACGATGCGGATTTCACTGTTAGATAGCTGAGGGTTCGACTTAAAACCTAGTGTACTTGGTATCTCAATCCGATCAGTAAAAGCCGAGCAATCGAATAAAAACTATCTGACGGCTAATGAATTTTGATGAAATGTAGTAAGAGTACTGTATATTATTCTACTTTTTGGTCCTAGAATAACACAGAGGTAACTTTTAACCCAGATAAATAAGCACGTGGGCACAGCTAGTAATATTAAGTACTAGTTTTCCAGCCCGCGACTTCGTCCGCGCGGACTACCGTTTATCGCGAAAAAATCCTATGTTCTTCTAGGATATAAAAAACCAATGCAAAAGTAGGTATAGCACCAATGCTTTTGATGTTTTTGACATACTTGTTATTTCGTTTCCATGGCAACCGTATCTTACAGCGAGTATTCAACATTTTTCCAGTTTTCCGGTGGAAACTTACAATTGTATTGTATTTTTCCGGAATAAAAGTATCCTATGTTTTATTCCAAAGTATAAGCTATCATAATTCCAAATTTCATCAAAATCCGTCCAGCCGTTATCGCGTGAAAGCTTCCCAAACAAACAAACAAACAGACAACGTTTCACTTTTATATATTGGTATGGACATTATTTGCTACGCTCAGAATATTGCGACAAATCTCCTTCCAAAGTGGAATCACATCAGTAGAGGACCTTATCAGCAAGCTTATTTGAATTCTGAACAAATAACGATTCTCACGACTAATGTCAAAAAAGAAAAATGTCCAAAGCTTATGTCCACTAACAAAAATGTCCAATGATAAAAAGTTCTAAAATTAGTCTTATCCGCATTATCAATTTTAGGACATTAAAGTCCGAAAATTTTATTACAAAATACACTGATACAAAATGTGGTTTTGATATAACTTCCGGGAGAGATAAACGAGGAAACCACGCTATGTAATAGAAACTTATTGCACAACTTCCCGACCGGGCGCCTACTGGGCGGGAGTTGTTTAGACGAGATGACATTTATGTGGTATTTGAGCTCGAATCGACGTAAAGGAAGTGGAGTCCCATAATACTGGCAATACTGACATTTGAGGAGGTACTCACAAAGTGACCATTTAACTTAGGCTCTTAGACTAGATGACATAAAGGGGACCTTACATTTTACTAATCTTGGCATAGCAACAAGTGAAAAAATACGAAAAGTCGCGGCCACTGATCATACCTTAATAAATCGATAGAGGACTTAAAGGTGAAAAATAGTTGATTAGTGCATCGAGCGGAAAGTGTTAAGTAGATTGGTTTTGTGTTTTTAGAGCCCGAGCTTTAACGAGTGCAGCAAGAAGTCACTTGAGGTAGTGTCAGTAATCTGCTTTTTCATCCCATCTATTCGAAAAGGACGACTTGGTCCAAAGTGGTGGTGGTTAAGTGCACCCAAAGGTGGTGTTTTCTATAAGAAACTTATAGCGGGCAGTAATGAGTTTTTAATCCTCTTTATAAGTGAACCGCAATTATATTTGCCGCGCACTTTTTGAATTTGGAACATTTTAGTTTCAGCGCCAAAGAAATCGAACGCAAATATTGTTTGAATGGTACGACGGCCCATAGTCGCACCGCCTGCTGAATAAAAAAAAGAAATCAAATTAAAAACGCGCGAACTACAGCCCGCGTTGTCGTCAATTTTCACGGATTGTTAGAAATTCATGGTTTTGTTTTCTTCAAGTGACAGTTAAAGTATAGAATTAACTCCTGAAAGTATTAGAACTGACGCAAGAAATGTGATGGATAATCTATTACCTGCAAAATCCCGGGAGAAATATATGAAAGCCTATGGTAATTTTATTGAATGGAGAAATGCAAGAGGTGCCAAGTTTTTTTCAGAATGTGTGTTTTTGGCCGACTTCCAGTACTTAGCCAAAACTAAACAACCTTCCACTCTTTGGAGTACCTACTCAATGCTAAAATCAACAGTAAGTTCTAATAACGACGTAAAACTGGACACATATTCTAAATTAATAGCGTATCTGAAGAGGATGTCTGATGGATTTAAACCTAAAAAATCCAAAGTGTCCTCAGTCAAAAATGTAGAGACTTTCCTTAATGAGGTACCCGACAAAGTCTTTCTTGCCGTAAAAGTAAGTAACTACGTATATGGTGGATTAGTAAAGTATAACCATAGTGTTTTAAAATGCGCATTTTATTGTAACCTGTACTTGTAGATACTTGTCTTATTCACATTCAGTTTTGTTACAGATGGGTTTAATTTTCGGAGTACATGGAGCTTGTCGTGGCTTTTAAAAATAACTGTTGATGATGTCGAAAATCACTCGGATGATTTACTGTTCGTAAAGCTGACAGACACAAAAACAAAAATTGACCGATCCTTCGTAATCCGAGGAGAATACAAAACTATTGTACAGAAATTCCTGGACCTGCGTCCTGCTGGTATGAAGACCAATCGGTCTTTCATCCATTATCAAAATGGCAAGTGCTTCAAACAAGTTATGGGAAAAAATAAAATTTCTAACATGCCACAAGAAATCGCTACTTATTTGAAGTTACCAGATATCAAGCTGTATACAGGACATTGTTTTCTTCGTACTTCTGCTACCCTTTTGGCAGATTCTGGAGTGGACTTAACTGTTCTTAAGCGACATGGAGGATGCAAGTCGAGTGCTGTAGCAGAGGGGTATATAGAAGATTCCATTGAGAACAAGGCGAAAACATGTGAACGCATCGTGGAAAACATTAAATTGCAACCTTCAGTTAATCCATCCATGCCATCACTGTCGCCGCGCCCATCTACATCCAAACAACGAGATTCACCGTCACACTTTCCTCAAAATGAGCCAGATTCGGACATTATCTCAAACACGCAGAATATAAAATCTACAGCAATCTCTAATCCTAATAAAACTATAACAATAAATTTTCATAATTGCGAAAAGGTCTCATATGTAAATATAAGTTTTTAGTTTTATTATTAGATAATTTTTAATGTAGTTGTTACTATATGTTTTATTAAATAATAATATTACAATAAAATATGAGGCGCCTTTCATTTTCTCATAGTGGGTGATGAAAAGTAGAGTGTATCACTCGGGCGCAAAATATATTTTTGGCTCGGGCGACGTACTTTGAATCCCTCGCTACGTTCAGGATTCTACTAAAGAAAACCTAGTATGCTACTCTAGAATCCTTCACAGCGCTCTGGTTTCAAAATAGCGCCCTCGCCGGCAAAATATAATTTTGCTTCCTAGTAATACAATCTACTATTCTTTCCACTACTACAAAGTAATATCACAATTGTCCACCTGTAGTGGGAGGAAAAATCATGTTACACACGTTTCTGAGATATTAGATCTCAGACACGCGACACCTTGGAGAATATTGACCAATACGCTATCTTTGAGGTCCAATATCTCAGAATCGCGACATTTTGTGATACCAGTGTGCCTTTTTTTGTTGGCATTAGAGTCCCCGGTCGATTAATTAAGGTTTGATCAGTGGCCGCGAATTTTTGGTTATTTTCACTTAAAGCAATGCCACAAAGGTGGGAAGGCCTTTTTTACCCGACTACGGCGAAGCAAAGGAAGGGTAATAAAGTTAACAGTCTATGTATTTATATATATATTTATACCTGTATTTTTTAATCCTTGAGTCGTCGAATCCTAGCTGGGTTCAATGTATTAAAAACAACGGTCATCATTTTGAACAATTAATCAGTTATGGTTTAACTATTTTCGTTAAAAATGAGCTCTTTCCTTAAGTTTGCCGTATGTCATTTCTTCCCAGAATTCAATCCTTATTAGCGACACTATCGAATGGTGTAATAATACAGTGTGTGCTTTTTTTCCAAAATCAACGTATTCGATTCCTGCCTAGGAATATTGTTTTTTTTTTCAAAAATCCAAAGATGCAGTTTTAGTTTTCATCAAAATCAGGCCCGAGACTCCTTTGAGTACTTTTCGCTATTCCTCATAGTTTCTGATTTAGCCATCCACGTCCACTTGAAAAATTCACCCTGTATATCTATCATCATCATCATGTCAGCCTTTAGAAGTCCACTGCTGAACATAGGCCTCCCCCAAAGAGCGCCATGACGAGCGATCCTGTGCCACCTCCATCCACCGACTTCCTGGGATGGCTACAATGTCGTCGGTCCATCGTGTGGGGGGTCTCCCCACACTTCGCTTGCTTGTTCGTGGTCGCCATTCGAGAACCTTTATTCCCCAGCGGTTGTCGGTTCTGCGAACTATATGGCCTGACCATTGCCACTTCAACTTGCAAACTCTGAGAGCTATGTCGGTAACCTTCGTTCTTCTACGGATTTCCTCATTTCTGATTCTATCACGTAGTGAAACCCGAGCATAGCTCTCTCCATTGCACGCTGCGCAACTCTGAGCTTTTGTATGAGACCAATAGTTAGCGACCACGTCTCAGTGCCGTATGTCATCACTGGCAACACGCACTGATTATAAACTTTCGTCTTGAGGCTCTGCGGTATCTGCGACGAGAAGATATGGCATAATTTCCCGAATGCTGCCCATCCGAGTTGGATTCGTTGGTTGACCTCTTTGTCGAAGTTGGATCTACCCAGTTGGATCGTCTGACCCAAGTAGATATAGTGATCAACAGCTTCGATAGTATCGTTAGACATCATTGAATATATGCCGATTGGTCGTCAAAATGAAATCTATCTCGTGCTTATGACCGCCAGGGTGCAGCCACAACCATTTCCTGGAGGGGCGCTTCTTGAAAAAGGAGTTCATCATAAAGAGTCCCTCCTTCTCCATGAAGTCGGCCAATCGCTGACCCCTTTGGTTCCGCTGTCCAAATCCAAACTGCCCCACTGCCACTCCTCATGCCCAGCCGTGCGTTGAAGTCCCCCATCACCACTGTGAAGTGTGTTTTCGGGGCATGTATGGCATTAGAAATGTCGTCATACATAGCCTCCACTTCATCGTCCGGGCGTTTCGAGTGTGGGGCGTAAACCTGTATGACCTTCAACGAATACCGTTCGGTAATTCTAAGTATAAGGTATACCACCCTGCTCGAAACGCTTTCGATCTTCACAATATTGTTGACGAGGGACTTGTGGACGAGAAACCCGACACCATGTTGGGACTGCTGGTCGCCCTCCCGGTAATTGAGTAAGTTGTCTTCGGACTTCTGATTACCCTATAATACCCCAGCGCAACTTACTTACTACTTCTTCCAGCTCTATCAACTTCTCATCGGTCCTCAAGGTGCGTGCGTTATAAGTTGCTAGGTCCAGGTATTTTTGTATAAATATGTATATATATATATATATACAAAAATCACACATCTGAATTTAAAACTATTTATTTTTTTACTATTTTGGACGACTCTCCGCGAGGTGGATCGACGCGGACGACTCGAGGTACAGCAGGGTGCCAATCAGTTAGCAAACGTTCGTTGTAATAGTTTGACAAATGAGGTATCGTTGGAAGCGTCTTGATTGTCCGCTGGTTATAGGCTTTGTGACGTCACATTAAATTGACTATGGCGCCCTGTAGAGTATATAAAGTCAATGACTAAAAAATATGTAATTATGCTGTGCTGGGTATAAAATATATGTCGTGGTTATATCCTAGAATTGATCATTTCATGAAATGTTTGGCCACATCATAAAAAATTACTATTTCATGAAATTTAAAAATATAATATCCATTTCATGAATTACATGAAATTCATTAGCTAGATGAATTAATGATTAGCATTTGATTTTATGAACAGCTAAACGCACGGCTACTTCATGATATGGTCAGACATTAGTGATCATATCGCAAAATAGTTACATTGTCCACCGCTAGAGGCTAGGCGGAAGCCCAACTTAACCGTGATAGGTTAGAAGGCGAAGGCGGGAGCAAAGCGCAGCGAACTCCCGCCTTCGTCCTAGTTTAATTTTAAATCTTAGCCTTGGAAACCTCTGTTTGAGCAGCTTTGATATCATTAAAACCCTACATTAATGATATGGCTAAACGCGGATTGAAATATCTAATCTAAACTAATCTGAACTAAAAAGTCACATGCAATAATATTCAAACGTAGAAATTTAAAACTTTATGGCCGTAGGTGTGCGATATAAATTTACCAGAATTAAAACCAAGTTCGTAAATCGCACTCCCCGTATCGAACATTTTATATTTATAGAACGTTTGAATATTCTTGTGACGTTTTAGTCCACTAAGGCTGTAGTTAGGTTTTAGTTTTCGAACATATATTTATATTGCTTGACTCGCATGTCTCATAATACGAATTTGCTAGATAACTGTATAATCACAGCTATCTAAGGTTCACTAGTTTACGAGATGAAGCCGACCAAGATCACGCATTTTATGCCCGCGTAAGCTCTCCAAGACATAATCCAACTGTAAATACAAATATGTTGGCAGATTTCTATTATTTCATCATTATCATCATGACAGCCTTTAGCAGTCCACTGCTGAACATAGGCCTATCCCAAAGAGCGCCACGACGAACGGTCTTGTGCCGCCTCCATCCACCGACTCCCTGCAATGGCTACAATGTCGTTCGTCCATTGTTTCTATTATTTATTGTGTGGTATTACGTAAAAACTACTGGACCGACTCCAATGCGGCTTTCATATTGGAGTAGCATAGGATCCTGGCTATGGGACCCTAAGTCTGTGAGTGTCCGACACGCAGTTGGCCGGTTTATTATTGTTCAATGTTAGTATGCCTCTAATTATTTATTGTTTGCTTTTAAATTTTTACACTAGTAGTTATTTGCTCGAGCTTAGATAGGATTATCACTGGCTCCTCATTTGTAGAAAGTTTATTATTTTGAAATCATATCAAATTGAAAACATGACCTCTCCCGCCCGTGCCGGGGCCAGGCGCTACGGAAGTGTGCCATGGTGTCATTGGTACGTTACATTCATTGCGCTTGCGCTGACGTTTGCGGTTGCCAGCTGAGATTTTTTTATACGTTCAATTATGAATTATATTGTTATTATTGTTACGTCAGCGGAACGGATGCTTCGTTGTGTCAACTTTATGGCATGATTTGGATACTACGAGTGTGTGACAATACAATTAAGTATTTACAAAACACTTCAACATCTTGACATTAAGTAACTATTACGATTGATTAAAAGAAATAAAAAATAAAAAACTCCTGATAGATGAATTGACAGACACACAGATAGATACACGCGTTAACTTATAACGGGGGTTAAAACTGGTGGATCCACAACTTTTGAAAATGATGGCACAGAATAAATAACAGTACTCCGAAGATGGATCCTTCCATAATAACTCCATCTCATAAAGGATGCTAAGAATGAGCACAGTAAAATTATAAGTACGCTAGCTGCACCCCGTGGCTCTTCCAGCGTAACTTAGAAATTGAATTTGGAGGCACGTCTGTAGGGTTTTTCGGTGTAACGCAGCGATTTACCATCTTTTACTCGTACTACCTTCTATAACAATAGATTAGATTTACCATAAATGAACTATGCATGTATATCTATTTCCGGATTAGGTAACGCGGTGGGACTTTTTTACTGCAGCCCTTGCCAACCGAAATGAGAGTGAGGGTAGGAGGAAAATAATTAGAGAGGAAGTGGATGGGATGGTAGCACGTACTTTCCACTTCCCCTCCCCTCCTCTCACCCTTACCGCTCCCTTCTCCTACCCCTGGCCGTGGCGGTCAATGGGTTTACCAAGCAACTGTGTCCCGGTTGGGAATATAAATAATGTCCTAGCACATATAAGTCAATGAATAATGTAAGTTTTTATGTGGCATCTCGGACACGGAATCCGATTTTATGATGGGAACAACAAATTAACGAAAAACAAGTTTGTACAATGATTAACTAAGTATTAAGTACTTACATAGCAACATTTATACGAAACGCAGAAAACAGAAACAATAATCTGTACTGAATACGGAAGACCATAAAATTAAATGCTAAGCCGTGACTGGATCATCCATTTTATTTCAATATTCGATTACCCTATCGCATTTGCCTGCCAGTTGCAGCACATCTGTCTTACATTTTATGTATTACCATTTTGCGTGTCATCATTTATGATTTATATGTAAGTACTTAGGTAGTAGGTATAAAATAAACGAAAAATTGTGAAATGGGTTTTGCTCGTGTTTCTTATCATGCGTTATTGTTTGCAGTGTTTTAGAGACTCAAAAATTCACTTATGCCATCGCCATTTAAGGCAGAAATGTTGCAGTTGTTAAAATCTGATACTGAACCACTTAGCTGATTGGTCTCAACTCAACGTATCGATCTCCGGATGAATTTGGACAAGTTTATTTTCAATGATCACGTCGTTTTGGAACCTATCGCTGTCAATCTGCTGCTTTTGAAAATTTTCATGACTATGTTTATCTTGGACAAACTCTGCAGTTATAGGTACAAACAACTATGAGAGAGGGGCCCGTAGAAGAACGCAGCTAGGCAGCAATCGTTTTTGCCGAATCTTTTCATCGACTTTAGCTTTCAACCAGTGCGCCCTACCTCTTATAAGTATAACATACGGAGCTGAGATGTGGAAACTCTACCTGAGTTTCCACCAAGGTTTCGACGTCTCAGCTTCGTAGGTAATACAAGTTTACTAATTGAAAGTCGCTCAGCGAGCATGGAAATATGGTAAGGGCTATGCTCCGTCTATTCCCATTATCCCCCACTTGTTGTTCACCACTGGTTGACAAATTCCCATTGTCTTCCAGTGGTGGACAATGCTACTAAATTATTCCCGTTGTCCCCCAGTGGTGGATATCGAAACTTACCATGTGGCATGTGGTGATGGACACATCACTACTTAATTAACTATTATAATATTGCTGTTTCATGTTCATAGTGACAAATATCAATGTGATAGGTGACAGATGTCAAAGTGACATGTCTCGTAGTTTCTCTGAAAGAGCTCATATAGGAATAGAAAGCGGAAGTGACAGTGAATCAGCGGTTCATATCGACCGATTCTGCAAACTATAGGTATAGGCTTGTCTTCGTCATTTTTAAATTCAGTAAGAGCATGGAAGGAAGGCTTCATCAACAGCCTGCATTAGTCCACTGCTGGACATATGCATCTCTTAATGCGCGCCACTGAGCCCGATCTTCGGCTCTTCTCATATAATTGCTGCCAGCTGCTTTGCTTAAATCGTCGCTCCATCTGGGCGGAGGGCGTCCTTCACTGCGTTTGCCTATACGAGGTCTCCACTCAAGATCTTTTCTACCACACCGGTTATCGGTTCTTCGACTGGTGTAACCGGCCCATTGCCACTTCGGTTTGCTAATTCTCTGAGCTATGTCGGTGATTTTCGTTCTCTGCCGGATCAGCTCGTTTCGGATGCGACAGAGAAACCGCGAGCGTAGCCCGTTCCACAGCTGAGCGATCTTAATGTTGTGGACTGTTCTCACAGTTAGTGTCCTCGTTTCGGCTCCCTAACAGACTTCACAGTAATTTAAATAAAAGATTAACCACAAATTCGCTATAGATAAACCGGATGAGATCATCGCGGCGCATCATCATGGCGAGGATATTTCGATGATAACACGATTACTGACGCAAGAGGCCAGGGCGCGGGCCTTATTCGTCACGACTAAAATAGGTTTTTTATCCATATTACTTAGGTAGCTGTTTGTACTTACCTGTTAGATAATGGCCGTAACCTAGTGATGCATGTCGAGCCATACAACGTTCACTTCTTTGTAACCCCGAACAAAGAGACGGGCGTTATAAGTTTAGGGTGTGTGTCACTGTGTGTGTGTGTGTGTGTGTGTGTGTGTGTGTGTGTGTGTGTGTGTGTGTGTGTGTGTGTGTGTGTGTGTGTGTGTGTGTGTGCACAGACAGACAGAATGGACAGAATGGAAATGTCAAAATGGGCCGATTTTGACGCAGTTTTTTTCTGTTTGAAAGCTGATGTGATCGAGATGGTTGTTAGACATAAGGGGGATGGGGGGAAAGGGGGGGGGGGAGAGGTGAGAAGGGGGGGGAGGTGAGAAGGGGGGGGAGAGGTGAGAAAGGGGGGTGAGAACCTGAGCTTCGAAACGAATGGACTGATTTAGCTGCGAAATTTTATATTTGAATGCTAAACTAGGAGGTTCTTAGCTATAATGGGGGGAAGGAGGGAGATTGAGAATAGCGTTTTTTTCGGTTTGAAAGCGGATGTTATTGAGATGGTTCTTATATATATAAATATATATATATATTTATATAAAAGGGGGTTGAGAAAAGTGTGGTGAGAAAACGAATGGACCGATTTAGCTGCGGTTTCTAATGTTTCAATGCTGATGTAAACGAGATGGTTCTTAGCAATAACGGGGGGGGGGGGGTTTGAATGGGGTGAGAATCCTACCTCCTAAACGAATGGACCGAATTTGATGCGGTTTTTATGTTTGAAAATTGATGTGATTGAGTTGCTTCTTATAGCTATAATGGGGGGTGGTGGGGCCGGGGGTTATATAAATTTTTAGCTTGCTATATATTTTTATCATTATAATGACTTCAGGACACAAAGAAGAAACGCAGTACCTATCTTATAGCAATCAATGATAATGATATGATATGAAATTTAATAACTAGATGAAGGTAAACTAATAAGGTCAACGGTTTTGTTTTACGTTATAATTATGTACCAGATGCACCCGCGGATATTCCTGGGATATTTCTTTCCTATAAGGTACAATATACCAAAATTCCTTCAGCAGTCAAGACATTTTTTATCGATTGCTCGTCTTCTACTCATCGGATTGAGATACTAAGTACACGAGCGGGCGAAACCGCGGGCACAGCTACTTCTATTATAACTATGTAATAATCGTTGCCTCAATCTAAGAGCCTTCATGTTAAGGTTGAAAGGTATTTGCGAATACTAAAATTTCTCACATATTATTGTACTAGCCGTGCCCGCGTCTTTGCCCACGTGGTCATGACGGTTAAAAGTAACGTAAGTAAGTAGTATGGTTATTCCAGGGCCAAAAGTATCTATAAAGTACAAAATACTAACTTTCGTTCAGCCGTTAGATAGGTTTTTATCGATTGTTTGGCTTCTTACAATTTGATACCAAGATAACAAATACAGCAGTTTTAAGTCAAACGCTATCAGCTACCCAACATGGAAAACCGCATCACAATCAGTCCACTAGTTCTTATGTGATGCATGAACAGACAAACAGATAGACAATAAAAATAATGTTACGTTCTTGTCCAGTAGCTTATTATGCCCTAGGCTAATTTTGTTTTAATTATCTTCATTGTACGTACTTTTTGTTACATATCCACTACTGCATTATAAGCAGTTTTTTATGGATATTATTTTTTCTGTAAATAAATGGATAATTAATTAATAAGTATCGATATATAGTTAGATTCTTGTACAGTAGCTTATTTGGAGTACCCTAGATCATTTATCAACCCCAAAAAGACCACAAAAGTAACCTTACACGAAATTATCCGCAAAATCAGAATATAAAAATGCATCCATATACTTCTAAATTGTATGTCTTCACATCACCTCCAACAATTATCTACATCTATACTTATATTATAAAGAGCAAAGATTAGATTGTTTGTATGTTTGTTTATATAATGGATAAACTCAGGAAATACTGTACCGATTTTAAAAAATATTTTTCCTATAGGTAGTACACTACATTATCAGCCAGTAAAATGGGCAGAATTTTATGTTAAAAAAAATTGAGATCTTTACGAAAATTTCAATTATGTAACCCAAGGAAACGGAATGACGTTGCCATAGAAACGAAATAATAATAAGTCTGTCGAGTAAGTGAGTAATAATGCAGTTGTCTATGGTCGAAAAACACTGCTGCCAATGATTTGAATTACGCTTACTGGCGTTTTTTTTTTTAGAAGTTACGTCGTTTATTTACAAATCCGCACCAATATTTATAAGTGAAACGTTGTCTGGTTGTTTGTTTGTTTGGAGAGTTTTAACGCGATAACGGTAAGACGGATTTTGATGAAATTTGGAATGAAGATAGCGTATACCCTGGAATAGCACATAGATTACTTTTCATCATCATAATCATCATCATCATACTTCACTCTCAAACGGCTGAACGGATTTTGATCAAAATTTGGAATGGAGATAGCTTAAACAAATCTTGGACTAACACACAGGATACTTTTCATCATCATCATCATCATACTTCTCTCTCAAACGGCTGAACGGAGTTTGATGAAATTTGGAATGGAGATAGCTTATACCCTGGAATAATACATAGGATACTTTTCATCATCATCATCATCATCCCTCACGCGGGTGAAACCGCGGGGCGCAGTAAGTTCATAATATTATTTTGTCTGTTTATCGTATTAGGTAGTGAGAGTTCTTCTGGTGTCAGAGTTTGTCAGGCCACCTGAGGGCCTCAAACATGGCTTCACGACTGCTATTAATCAATTACAGCCGGGACCGACAGCTTAACGTTGCCTCCGAAGCACGGAGCGATGGAAAACCACACATAACTTAGAAAAATCATTGGTGCGGAGCCTAGGACCGAACCCGGTATCGGTGGATTCTAAGTTGCAATACATCGCTATTATGAATAATGAAATAGTATAAAAAAATATAATAAGAAGTTTTATTTACTTAGACAAGTTACTTCGTATGTCCGCAACCTATTACTTATTCTGTGCCGCAATTAGTCCGCGCGGACTTCAAAAAAGCATAGTGGTCATTTTTGGATCGAATTCATCCGTGTGGATTTCAAAAAACCTACCTAGTGGTCGTTTTGGCCCTCGTGGACTTGAAAACGTCTAATGATCGTATTCTACGAATCATTTATTTACGAGTATATTTCACTTTATAATGGTTAATTTAGTTCTGCTACTCCACAAACTTTGCTATTGCTATTTTGCGATCAGTGTTATAATAAAGAGGAACATAAAATAACGCAAAAAATCATGATCTTTCATCATAATCATTATCAGCCCGTATCAGTCCACTGCTGGACATAGGCCTCTCCCAAAACACGCCACTGAGCCCGATCTTCGGCTCTTCCTTTCCAACCACCGCCAGCCTTCTTGCGTATGTCGTCGCTCCACCTGTTCTAATGTTCATTGGTTAGCAAATATTTATTTACAACTCTATACAGTTGTAGCATAGATATACAATTTTTTATTTTAAACAAAAGCATATCAAACGCCGCAAACCCCATGAAGTCCGGTTAGCACTTTTGGAGTCGTTATGTATGAAACAAACATCTAACAAGCACAAACTAAAAATGTATGACCGCCGATCCCGAATTATAGCTAAGAAACATCTCGATCACATAAGCTTTCCAACATAAAAAAAACACACTAAAATCGATCCATTCGTTTGGGAGCTACAATACTCCCCCCCCCCACCCCCCCCCCCCATTTCCCACATTATACCTTAGAATCATCTCGGTCACAGCTTTTAAACATTAAAATCTCCATCAAAATCCATTCCAGTCCATTCATTTAGGAGCTATGATCCCCCCCCCCCATTTCCCCCCTATTATAGCTGAGAACCATCTCGAGCACATCAGCTTTCAATCAGAAAAAATAACCGCATCCAAATCGGTATACGCTACGCTACGATGCCACAGACAGACACGAATACGGTGATACCTACATACATAAACATTCTAAATCCCCTCATTTTAAAACCCAGGACTTAAAAATGCCCGGATTATGGTTCGATAACTTTAAATAGCCGAAGCCAGTTATAAATACCTGTAGATAATTACCAAAAAGCCTGAGAACGCCATAATTTACGTGTATAATTTATAACCCTTCCTTTATTTATCTTAATCGAAGGCTGCTAGTAATTAATTTGTTTTGCAGAAAAAATACAAAGACGTGCCTCGTTCGAGTTTCTGTGAACTCGCCTCACGTTTTATGAACACGAATGACGGATTAACGGAAATATTTACATAAGTAAACGCTCATCATGATTAATGTCGTAGTATCTGCGTCTGCGCAGTATTATTTATTCTGTGGCACGCGGGAGCTCAATGGCATAAAGGTCGCAAGGTTGTTCGCCGAAAAACAAGCAGATGTGAAGTATTTGAGCTCACGCTTGTGAGGCTTGGCTTTCCCCACAACAAATATTATATACAAGGGTGATTATGCTATACAATACATATACTATTATTTTGGGTACTTACTTTAAAAACTTTATCCATACTATTAGAGAAGTATTTTTTATCCTTATTTAGAAAAAGTCTTATTAAAAAGTAAAATGTTTTTTCTCTTTAATTTACTGATTGGTTTACTTTGGGTAAAGTTTTCTCGGTGTGAACAATTTTTTTTAAGATTTGTTTTTAGACTGTATGTACAACAAAAGCTTTAGTCAGAAATACAAAAAAATAATTTTAAAAAATGTATAATTATTTATTTATTTATAAAATAATAAATAATTGTTTATTATTTCATAAGTATTGACCTAATGTTTCCCTAAGTCTAATAGACCAAAAGCTTACTAAAAACGAAAAGGTACCCAATGTCCTATCATTTTGTCCCAACCTGTATAATTAGTTACATCCTCTGGCGCTACAACCCTTTGTGGGTCTTGGCCTCTTATTCCACAAGGCGATCCGGATTCTTTTTCTGTTGTGGACTTCTCAACCATTTTGTTTTGCATCATTTTGAGTGGTTAGCCCAATGATGAATCCTCCTCTTTAACCCGGGCTTAGGACCGGCAGTGCTACACGAAATGCAAACCTGGCAGAGTTAACCTGTATAATTATCCTTAGGAAATAATGTACCGTAGCTTTCTAACGATGACTATTGGAACGAAGATGTCCAGTAGCTTCATGTTCTTTTCTTACTTCATAATCAACTTAGTGAGGTCTCTAAATCAACTTGATCGAGTCGGTGTTTTCTGTTTGTTAGACGATAACTTTCGAATTATTGATCTGAAGCTATTGAACTAATTATTGCACGAGTGCCCAAAAAAATACTGTAATGTTTTAAGAGTTCATGTATGTACGTATGTTTGCATGTGTGAGTTTCTTTGTTTCCACCATAACTTTTAAATGCCTGAACAGATTTACATGTGTTGGATATCGTTTAGAATCGTTACATCATCCTGAGTAACATGGGCTACAAAATAAATAGGAGAGTTCGTTTTTTGGCAGGGTAGTCGTGCTTTTTTCTCTTACTTTGATGATGCACTTGTATTATATTGATCAATAGATTAGATTAGAGAATTATCTCTAGCAACATTTATCTAAATTCCACTTCGAATCTACCGTCAATCTCTTGAATTTCCAGTTCGGATCTACCGTCAATCTCTTGACGGTCAAAACAACAACATCATCAAAACAACAACAAACGTTGCTTGAAATGCGAATGTTATTACTATGTCACCAAGGGTTGAGCTTATGGTGGCTCCAGAATTTCTTCCAACCCTCTAAGTAATCGTGCAACCTTTGATATGTGGAAAGGTGGTTCGTGCACGTTTGACATAGTCGAGTTGGCCCGAAATACGAGTGGCGACGGTAAATCGACAACCAAAGACTCGATAGAACTCGCTCGAACCGGCTTTCCATACATCGAAGGTTGGATGATCAGTTGGACGATCGTGCATTTTTTTTTCGCGTCTCATTCGAAATGTAAGCATCCACAATCGTCGTTTACGAATAATTTTTAATCTAATAATTTTAAGCGCTGATCAGATCCAGCGTGGCCGCACCATCGTTCGTATCGTTTCGATGCTTGGCCGAACGTTTGAAGTTGAAGGGTTGAACGTTAGTCTGGCTCTGGAGCTCCAATTTTTATTCAATTCACAATTAAATCTCGATTCGGTCATTTAATTCCATAATTTAAGATAATTTATTTTTATGAAATTTGTTAGATAATTAGACCAACAGCATATATACTTCAAAAACATTAATACTAAAAAAAGAAAAAGGCGTGGTGTTTAATTGATATGGCGAGGTCGAGTTTGAACGAACCAAGTCATATTAGTTGCAGTACAATGTTGGATTAGATAACGTAGGTACATATTTACTAGTGATAAATTGTTAACGTTATCATGAACATTAATTTAGATAATATGTTACCACTGTTCCCGTTATATGTATGCCTCTAGTAGATAAGTTCACTTGATATTGTATTGCGTTATTAATTAGTAGAGTCGGTGGCAAAATTCAACAATTCATGATAAATTGTTAGTAATTATGTTAATTTAACATTCGCCGAATATCGATGCCTAATAATAACAAAAAACTGGCTTGGGTTAGCGTGTTTTAGTTTTGACATGTGTGATTTTTTACTGAACAATTTTGACGTACAGCAAGAATATAACTTGCTGTGCCCGCGGCTTTGCCCGCGTGGTCAGTTCTCTATTCCAGGACCAAAAATACCTATAATGTAATATACTAAGTTAATTAAACGTTAAAAAAGGAAGATTTTATGCAGTAGCCATGTCACGGTTAAACTTACAACGGGCTATCACAATTAAATGCGTATACAACATTTCGTATCTGTGCTGTTAACCGTTGACGAGTTCTCTAGTTTGGACCCAACCACAGAATAAAGAACCCAACCCTGAGTGCAGCAACTATGTCATGGTAAAACTTAAAACCGGCTATCGTAATAAAATGCATAAACAAAATTTCGAGTCTGTAGTGTTGACCGTTGAAGAGTTCGTTTTTCTGGAGACCATGTCATGGTAAAATTTAAAACCGGCTATCATGTTAAAATGCGTAAACACAAAATTTCGTGCGTGCTATTATTAACCGTTGAAGAGTTGTTTTATCTGGAGCTATTCGATGTCTGTTCAGGTCATGCTTACCATAAAATGCATTGTCATCGGAACTGAACCAATATGCAAAAATTCAATTCCATAGGATAAGAGGAAGTGGTTCTAATTCAGCTTGCAAGTGTTGACCTAAACAAACATACATACTCGTACATACAGATACTCGTAAATTGCACTTTAAATAAAAAGTTTAGAATAATACTTTTATGCATTGGCCATGTCCTGGTTAAACTTAGAACGGGCTATCACAATTAAATGCGTAGACAACATTTCGTTTTTCGCTTGGATTTTTGTATTATTTTTTATAGCCTATGTTACTCGAGATGATGTTAGGATTCTAAGGATACCCTATCTGTTCAAGCATTTAAAAGTTATGGTGGAACAAAGAAACTCACATATATACATACATACACGAATCCTGAAAACATTACAGTCCTTTATTGGGCAGTAGTGCAAAAAAGGGCTGTCGCCAGAAGTCTCGCTTCGTCGTCACTTCTCTTCACTCTTATAATCGACCATCGCCCCCAAAAAGAGGTCCCTGGCTCGCTTCGCTCGTCCACCATCCTCCTCGCTACGTGCAGGCCTCGTGCGCTTGCTTTGCTCAGGAACTCCTTGCGAGCTTCCTGGCTCTGCCCCATAGGTGCTTTGGAATTTCAAACGATGGTAGTGCAGAATCAGACCACGTGGATGTCGGCGTGCTCTAATTTCTGCCGCCCTGCTCGCCTGCAAGGCTAGAGCGTAGCAATCGAAGCAGAGGTCTTAGCCAGTGAATTTGGTTCCGTATTGCTATATTTATGAAAATTATGGTTAAAAATTTAAAATCAAAATATAATAAAGGACTTCACCCGAACATGCGTATTGTATTTAAAAATAAATACTATGAAAGGTCTAGGACTATGAAATGATTCAATTATTGTGATTTTCACATTTATAAGTTACAAGCAACCCGCCCCGGCATCGCACGGGTGTAATTTAGAAAAAATACGAAGAGAAAATTGAGAAGTTCTCGCACACTCCACTTGTGGGGTCGGCGCTACGTTCAGGTCTCGTATGCTGGTATTATATATATCCTCTTAATGATCCTCTTTGGGTCCTCCCAGAGTGCCACAGTGGACGCCAACCGGCTGATCATGTGACTTGTTATTTTAAATTAGGTCTATTAATTATCGCAAACTGACATCGTATGATCATATCATTTCCAAAAAAATACATTTGTCATCAGATATTACGATCAATGGATAATTAACACGCGTAGCGTAGGCTTTACCGACAAAGTAGCGACCCGGATACATAACATTCTGTAGATAGTAGATAACGATGTCAACTACGTTATTTTGCGATACGACTCGTGTGGTGTACGAATGCAATGGTAGTGTAAGGTGGTAGACAGCCAAGTCTGTAAACTGCGAAACCATTTGATTTCAACCATTAGCTTTGCATTGCGTAGTGGCGTAGCCAGAGCATATCAGTGACCTCTTGCAGGTTCGACATGGAAAGATAGTAAGATCATGAATGAAATAAATAATAGTTTAAAAAAACTAGAAAACACGCTTTATATAGAAAACCAAACTAAAAAATAGAAAATAAATTTTAATAGTGTAAATAAGAAAAAAATGTTTTATTTCAAAAAAGTCAATAACGTCTCACTTTCGTTTTCCTGCCAAAACAAGTAACTCATATTAGCCCTGGCGCGGCGTCGCGTTGCAATATGTAAGTACAAGTACAAGCGAGATATATCAAAGATTTTAAATTACGCTTACTGACGTGTCTATTAACAGCTATCAAGCAAGACGTCTGAAAAATGACGTCAGCAAAAAAGTTAGACGCCAGTGGCAACGAACCTTCAAACTGGAACAGATCACAAAAAAACTGGAGGGAGGAAAAGTGTCCATACCATAACTATTATTTATTCTGTGCCATAACTGACTATGTAATTGGGAGCAACGACTACTATGTAAGCGCTTTCGTACTTTATCGAAATAAGAAAACTTAAACCTCTTCGAGTTGCGTCATAAATTTAAATTATTTTCTAAGACATGGTACATCTGTGTTTGTACACTTACCAACCTCTACTTTAACTCTACCCACACCTATCGTGATAGATTGAGCAAAAAATGCACCTCGCTATAATAAACAACTCCGAAAAAACGTATTAACCTGAATGGATGGTGAATTTCAATTAGATTACAGTAACAAACTGTATTGCGAAATGTCTTGTGATATCGGTTAACTGCCATCCGACAATCGCATTTCGGTAAATGCAAAGATGCCACGATGCGGTTCATTTTTGTTAATTCGTAACTAATGTATTAAAAACTGGACATATGCGAGTTGAACTCGCGTGGTTGAACTCGCGTCCGTACGATGAATATATTTATCTCACAATATTGGGAGATTTACCATTTTATTTGAAGACTTCTAACTAATCCGAGTTCAGTGGCATGCAGTGGCTTCCTAGACTTTTTTAGACTTCTTCTTTGGCCTTACCGTTTTCTGAGTCGGGACCTATTTGTGACAAAACACAGCATCGATTTTTATTAATCCATTTCTTTGTTTTATTTTGTTTGTCATTAAGTGTATTGTGGTGTGTTGTCATAAATTAATGTATTTTCTTTCTAGCTTTTATTTTCTTTTCTTTCTTATAGGTTTTCACTTTAATGGATAAGTAAATAACTCATCATCTTCATCATCACCATCATTAGCTATATCTGTCCACTGCTGCACGTAGACCTCTCCTAATGCACGCCACTGAGCACGGTCTTCAGCTCCACTCGTCCATTCTCTTCCGGCTGCCTTGCGCAGTTCGTCACTCCACCTGGCCTTAGGGCGTCCTACACTATAAGTATAATAATAAGAAACGGGATATTTACCATGGATTGGATACTATTGGTAAAGAGTTCCCGATATATCGGCACTGTTACAAGCGCCATGATTACGGATAACTGAAGTAACTGCGGGTGGAATAGTTTTTAAGGACAGACAAAATGGTCTACCCTCTTTCTCTCTCTTTTATCATGGCATTTTATCTCTTTTTTTTATCGTGGCCACAGTGCCGAAATATCGGGAACTCGTTAAAAATAGTATCCATGGTAAATATCCCGTATCTTATGATTATAATTTTAGTGTACGTGATCATGTCAGTTTTAAAAAATATCGTCCTACACTACGTTTGCCTAAACGTGGTCTCCACTCGAGAACTCATCTACCCGAGCGGTTATCGGTTTTCCAGGAAATGTGACCACTGCCACTTTAGCTGGCTTATCCTTTGAGCTATGTCGGTTACCTTGGTTCTGGATATCTTCATTACGAATCTTGTCCTTCAGAGAAACTCTACGCATAGCTCTCTCCATAGCTTGCTTAAATTTGTGGACTTGTTTAACCGTGAGTGTCAACGTTTCGGCTCCATTTGTCAGGACGCACTGATTGAAGACTTTTGTCTTCAGGCACTGCGGTATGGATGACGATAAGACTTGACGAAGCTTGCAGAATGCTGCCCAACCCAGCTGAATTCTTGTATTGGCTTCCTTCTCAAAGCTGTTCTTAGCTAATTACAATATTTTGCAAGGTAAACATATTGTTGGACAACTTCAAGAGGTACACACCATTGACTACAATCGGTTCCGGGGCAATCAGATCGTTAAACATGATCTTGGTCCTATCTATGTTCATTCCGAGACCGATCTCGCTATTGATATTAATGCCCATTCTTTTCCAATCCAGCCTCTTAAACATATCTTCCAGGGTATTAGTGAACAGTTTCGGGGTTTTAGGTTGTCTGGGTAATTGGTTCAGACCGTAGATTTTGCCTCTTTGTCACATAGTAAATTCGATAATTTTATGTTACGGTTATATAAAATTAACATAAAAGCAATATAATTTATAGTAATACGTAAAGTGAGGTTACAACGAGTTAAAGTAATGCATTTTATTTTAAACTAAAATTAAAATGCTGTAGTAGTTTTTTGCTTATCTATAATTATACTTGTCCTTGAAACTATTTCACTCGCTTGTTAATTTAAGCGCATTTTTGTTGGTCTTTTTGACATAATTTCTAAATTAGACAGATTTTCGTTATAAAACGTGTTTTAACGGTCAATATTAGCATCTGCAATCTATCTATATCTATACTTATAATAAAACTGTAACAGGTCCAATTCTGTACATTGAAGATATTTAATAAAATAAATTGGAGGCTGTTCTATATTTGGTACTGAAGCCAAAACTCTATTTGAATGAGTCTGTCTGTCTGTCTGTCTGTCTGTCTGTATCTTGGCTAGGCATCACGCCGAAACTACTGAATAAATTCAAATGAAACTTGGCATAATTTGAGGTCATACTACGAGGTAGGACATAAATAAATAAATAATCATAAATAATATTAGGGACAATTCCACACCAATTACCTAGCCCCAAACTAGGATACCCTGTAATATGGGCACTACATAACGGATAAATATACATAAATATGAATATCAACATCCATGACTTGGAAACAAACATTTCTGCTCATCACACAAATGATTGCACCTTGCAGGATTCGATCCCGCGACTGTTTGATTTCGTTCCTAGGATCTCTAGCCACTAGACCAACCAGCCGTCAAAATACTACTGAATGAATTCAAATGAAACTTGGTAAGATTTGAGTTCATACTACGAGGTAGGACATAGGATACTTTTCATCCCGAAAAGTTAAAGAGTTACCGCAGGATACGGGTTGAAAGTTTTTTAAAATAACACGCACTATGCTGAGACAGATTTTGATACAACTTGGCACAGTTATAGTTTATATGATGATTGAAAATAAAGGATACTTTTATCCCTAAAAAAATAAAGAGTTCCTGTGGGATAGGGGTCTAAATTCTGTAAATTAAAGAAATTTTGTAATTTTTTTTGGAGTCTGTTTATATTCGGTACTGAAACCAAAACTGTTTCTATTTAAAAAAAAAACCGTCGGTCTGTCTGTTCATCTGTCTGTATTTATCTTAGCATAGCATCACGCCAAAACTAGTCAATGAATTCAAATGAAACTTAGTAAGATTTTCCAGAATCTCGGGTACATTTTCTTGGATATTTTTTATTGCTTGTTCCATTTGATTTACAAAAGACTCGTCAGGCTCGTTGTGTACTTGAGAGGTACTGGTACTAGGTTCAGCGCCCATTATTTTCACATCTAGTGTTCAGACACTAGGGATATTTTCGAAAAGCCTACAATACAGTTCTTCCGCAATGCCAATTAGTGCAGTTTTACTAATATTCGAGGTAAACAAGGCCGTGTTTTGAGACTGTGAGGTGTGGTGGCCAGTGTGCAAATATAATTTCGACAATCTTGTCTTGTCTCGAGTCTCGACCCGAAAGTCCCGGGACTCGAGACAACTAAAATTACGAAAAGTCCCGGGACTTCGAGACACGAGACGTCCCGGGGCCTAAACCCTATTTCCGAGTCATGGATGTTGATATTCGTATTTATGTATGTTTATCCGTTATCTAGTGCCCATATTACAGGGTATCCTAGTTCGGGGCTAGGTAATTGGTGTGGAATTGTCCCGAATATATTTATTTTATTTGTTTTAATAATAATAATAGTTTAGGTAATCTATATATACTTCTATGATATACTTATAATAAAACTGTAACAGGTCCAATTCTGTACATTAAAGATATTTAGTAATTTCTTTTTTGGAGGCTGTTCTATGTTTGATACTGAAGCTAAATCTGTAATTTTTTCTGTCTGTCTGTCTGTCTGTAACTTGGCTAGGCATCACGCTGAAACTACTGAATGAATTCAAATGAAACAAGGTAAGATTTGAGTTCATACTACGAGGTAGGACATAGGATACTTTTCATCCCGAAAAGTTAAAAAGTTACCGCAGGATAGGGGTTGAAAGTTTTTTAAAAGAACACGTACTACGCTGAAACTACTAGACAGATTTTGATACAACTTGGCACAGTTATTGTTTATATGATGATTGAAAATAAAGGATACTTTTATCCCTAAAAAATAAAGAGTTCCTGTGGGATAGGGGTCTAAATTCTGTAAATTAAAGAAATTTTTGTAATTTTTTTTGGAGTCTGTTTATATTCGGTACTGAAACCAAAACTGTTTCTATTTAAAAAAAAACCGTCGGTCTGTCTGTTCGTCTGTCTGTCTGTATCTTAGCATGGTATCACGCCAAAACTACTCAATGAATTCAAATGAAACTTAGTAAGATTTGAGTTCATACTTTGAGGTAGGACATTGGATACTTTTCATCCCGAAAAATATAAGGGTTCCCGCAGGATAGGGGCTGAAAGTTATTTAAAAGAACACGTACTATGCTGAAACTACTAGACAGATTTTGATGCGACTTGTCTTTCTGTCTGTGTGTCCGTCTGTCTGTCTGTATCTTGGCAGCGCATCATGCCGAAGCTACTCAATGAATTCAAATGAAACTTGGTATTATTTGAGTTCATACTTTGAGGTAGGACATTGGATACTTTCATCCCGAAAAATTAAAGGGTTCCTGCAGGATAGGGTAGGTTTTTTTTAAAAGAAAACGTATCACGCTGAAACACTGGACTGATTTTGATTCAACTTGGCATAGTCATAGTTTATATAATGAATGAAAATTAAGGATACTTTTGATCCCGATAAAAAATGGGGTTCCTTCGGGATATGGGTTCAAATTTTGTACATTGAAGACATTTTGTTTATTTTTTATGTTTCTCTTTATTCTATATTGAAGCCAAAACTGTTTATTTTTTTTCATTTTTGTGTGTCTGTCTGTCTATATCTTGGGCGCGCATCACGCCGCTGAAACTACTGAATGAATTTAAATGAGACTTGGTATGATTTGAGCTGATACGACGAGGTAGGACATTGGATACTTTTCATCCCGAAAAATTAAAGTGTTCCCGCAGGATATGGGTTGAAAGTTATATGAAAGACTACGCACAGTCAACTTCGCACAGTCATCTATCTATACTTATAATAAAGCAATAGGTACGAAAAAGGCTGTACAAAAAAGTCATTTTGTTTTTTGTCTAGGTTACCCTATATTAAAGTACAGAACAATTTTTTGTTTTAATTCGTGTCTTTCTGTCCGTTTGTCTGTATTTTTGTGCATCACGTGTACTGGACCGATTGCTATGCGGTTTTCAAAGTAGGAAAGCTTAGGGTTTGACTTAAAAACTGGTGTAATTGGTATCTCAATTTGGAGATTAGAAGTCGAGCAATAGAGAAAAAAAATATTGACGGCTGTAGAAATTTTGATCAAATGTTGGTATATTGGTATTTCAGGGCCTGGAATAGCACATTATGGTACTTTTAATCTAAAGAAATAACCACGCGTGCGAAGCCGCGAGTACAGCTAGTAGTTAATAATAACATACATGTATTACATACATTGGTAATAGTTTATGTTCTTGACTATTATGTAGGATATTTAATTTTAGAAAAAAATATCTACACAATCATAATAATTTTATTCTCAACTTGAGTTACGTCAAAATTGCGTGTTTTTGCTAACTGCTCGTGCAAAATAAAAGATTTACCAATCTTGTCGAAGGGGAGCACTATAACTCCTTCTGTAGACTAAATACGTCCACATTTAATGCTTCGAATGTCACGTTACGATGTTGGTCCCGGCTGTTTATTTTTATAGCAGTAGTTAAGCCATGTCAGAAGCCCTCGGGCGGCCTGATAAACTGACACCAGAGGTCAGCACGTCCCTCATACGACAAACAAACAAAACGTCCATATTACAATGAATAGTTTCATTCGCGGTAACACACTAACCAGACCGAGTTAGGACATGCAGATGGCATTAAATGACATGTGCTAACTGCATGGACTGAAAACCGCGCTAAGGATGTTGCCTAACATCCTCGGGGACGATTTTAAGTGCTTATTATTAGTAGTGGAACTACTGTACGATTTATTAACCAATCAAATACTTACCAATCTGAACAGAGAAGCCATTATTGAAGAACTGAAAAGACACTGTCCGACCGATCGATGGACAGTGCCCTAAACTTATACAATATGTGCCCTAATTACTTTTTCTTTTTTGTATGATGGATTCATAACAAACTGTTTTCTTCTTAATATTTTTTATTTATTACTATTTTCACCTATCATACTTGATAATGATAAATGATAATATTATTATAATTTATCATTATCAAGTATGACAGGTGAAAATAGTAATGAATAATAAATATTTAAAAAAAAACTTTACTTAAACTTATTTTATATATATTAGTGTATTACTTATAATATTCTTAAGAATTCTATAGTTTTAGTTTTATTATTTCTTTCAATTTTAGTTTATAGCTACCTAGTTTTACATTATATTTTTTAATGAACCGCTACTTTTTTTTTGCACGTCCAGGTGAAAATGACTGGTAGAAAATGCTACTTAGCATAAAGTTCTCGTTGTACATTGTATTTGTGTTCTAAAGAATAAATAAATATGGTATAAACGTTATTTTAAAATTAACTGTCTCTACGCTAACACGCATGAGTAGGTATATTTTGTGTAATATCAGTAGGTACAGTAGTAGGGAAATAAATATCAGCTCGTGATAAATATGAACAGAATCTTTCCGACTAGGTACCTACTGATACAACAGTGACCGAAGGGAAAGTGAACGCGCGTTGTGTGTGACAGAAAATATTAGAGCTTGTTATGAGGTTTCTTAAAGGCGACCTTCACAGTTTTTGTTTCAGAAAAACATGCTTAAAGCAGTAAGAAACAAAAAGTATGTACAATGAAGATAACAACATTTGGTCTAGTGGGTAGAAAAAAAGCATTTTGCAATGTTATTGCAAATAATATTAGTATTATCATTAGAAACGGGATATTTACAATGTATTTTATTTGTTTTGAGTTCTCTATGTTTCGGATCCGTTGCAGGCGCCATGATCACGAGCAAACTGATGTTCTTACGGGCGCGGGGAGGTGGTGTTGAGAACAGAAATATCGTTCTAATCACTTTTACACACGTTTTCTTGTGTCGTCACCAGTACCCACATTCGAAACTCAAAGCTGTTACCGGCACACAACATCGCTATCAATCGCCGTACCGGAAACCACACGTTACAATGTCGTACCACTAGATACAGTTGAAACCTATCCTCACGATTAAAATTTATATACTAGCTGTGCCCGCGGCTTTGCCCACGTGGTCAAAATATATGGGTTTTATTTTTTGCACGGAAGCTTAATTATTTTTCGAAAATAAAAGTAGCCAATCACGTTAAAATCGATTCAGCTGTTTCGGAAATTTGCGGGAACAAACAGACAGACAGACCGACAAAAAAATATGGCTTTTTTGTTATGAGTATCGTGTATACTTTCATATGCATTTAGTAAAAAGATATTATTTTGACATTACAAACAGGCACTTCAATTTTATTTATTTGTATGTATATATGTATATATTTATGTATGTATGGATGGATGTATGTATGTGTGTATGTATGTATATGTATGTATGTATATATATATAATGTATGTGTATGGATATATATATATATGTGTGTATTAGAAGATATAGTTACTTATATACGTGACCATGACAATTTTAAACTTTGTCCGTAATCGCCACTCGAGAACCTTTTCCCCTGTTTTATTGTTTTAACCTGATGGGCTGATGCGTACCTACTGCAAGAAACTATACATGGAAATGTAGCTGATTATGTAGTTAGGTAGGCAGGTAGGTAGGTAGGGCAATTGAAGGTAGGTGGTAAGTTGATTGTTTCAAGTATAAAATAGTGGTTGATAATTAACATTGAGAGATGGCGGGGGGGTCGTCCTTTACATCACACCCAAAATAAGCGCAGACGTCCACTACTGGACATGGGCCTCCCCCGAGTGGGTTTCCCATATTCACCACGCTTGGCAGGCGACTTGAAGATCGCAGATAATGTTGATATCAAAAATGTTTAAAAAAAGATTCCACAGCACCAAATGAATGAAACACCCAAGATATCCCAATCCGCTCATACGCACAAGCCTCACAAAGCCTCACACAGCCTTTACACCACGTTATGCCGATCGGCCGCCACAAAAACTCGTCCTTGTTAGTCGTGAAATTCTTTCAAGTTCTAACGAAAAAACAAAAGCAACGCTTTTGTGATGAAATTGTGTATTAACTATCAACCACAAAAAAACTCAATTTAACCACTCACGCACATATAAGCAGCCGTCATTTGCTATGCTCACTCGTTTGTATAACGATGTGGGAATCTTATTATTGCTACTGCCCATTTCTTAAATTCCCTATGCTTCTCACAGCACCCGCAGTATGTGAAAGGGTGAACCTATTATTAAGCCGGACCCACACGGCTGCATATTTTAATTTACGTAGATTAAATAAGAAATGCTATAATTTATTACAAAAGTACCACACTACAAATAACAGCAAGTACCTACCTACTGCCACACTATAGGTACTCAATCACGTCTCTAATTACATAATTGGGCAAATATTTCTTTGGTCTGCACATGTAAAGTGAGTGAATGCAAACAATAGATCTGGGTCAACGATGCATCCGCAAATTGCTCGATGTCATTGCTCAACAATTTCGTGTTCGATTTTGCCCGACCAATATAACATCAACGGGCAATTTGACAGAGATGTAAAATAACTAAGAAATATATGTTATTTTACTTACTCTAGACAGGCTGTTGACGAATGTCGCGATGAGAGCATTTGATTATCGCCATTTTGGCGCTGGCGCAGTAGTTTGGCAGTAGTGAGCGTCCACGGAACCTGGCCATAGGGCGTCCTACATTACGTTTGCCTTAATGTGGTCTCCACTCGAGAACTCGTCTACCCCAACGGTTTCGGGAAATGTGACCAGCCCACTGCCACTTTAGCTTGCTTTTCCTTTGAGCTATGTCAGTTACCTTCGTTCTCCGTTGGATATCTTCATTACGAATCTTGTCCTTCAGAAAATCTCCAAGCATAGCTCTCTCCATAGCTTGCTGCGACCTTAAATTTGTGGACTAGTTTGACCGTGAGTGTCCACGTTTCGGCTCCTCAATTCATGACTGGTAGGACGCACTGATTGAAGACTTTTGTCTTCAGGCACTGTGGTACGGACGACGAGAAGAATTGAAGAAACTTGCCGAATGCGGGCCAACCCAGCTGAATTTTTCTGTTGGCTTCCTTCTCAAAGCTGTTCTTACCTAATTGCAATATTTGCTCAAGGTAAACATATTTTTGAAAAACTTTAAGAGGTACACCATTGATTACAATCAGTTCCGGGTCAACAAGATCGTTTAACATGATCTAGGTCTTATCTATGTTCATTCCAAGACCGATGCGTCGAGAAGCATCATCTAGGTTGGTCAGCATACTTTGCAAGTCTTGCAGCGTCTCCGCCATTATGATCATATCATCGGCAAATCGTAAATGTTCTCACCATTGATATTAATGTCCATACCATTCCAATCCAGCGTCATAAACATATCTTCTAAGGCATTACTGAACAGTTTCGGGGATATATCATCCCCCTGTCTCGCTCCCCTGCGCTGTTGGATATGTCTACACTGCTGGTTTTGTACTTGGTCACTCATTGTAAGTACCTACCTACACGCTGGGATGAAAATGTGTTTATTTATTTAATACAAGAACAATTTTCAAATACAAGTGTAAGTATCCCAAAGTAAATGTTAATACAAGTCTAGTGATCAGTAGGTCAAAAAAAAACGAAAAAAAAAACAGTGGCCGCAGGTTCAATAACCACCAGAAGAACCAGTCCAAGGCTGTCGAGGATGAAATCGTGTCATTGGCCAGAAATTTGGCGTTAAAAAGCCGAAAGGTTGTGACCGAGCGTTGATATCGCTCTTTGCAATCCAACGACACCTGTTAATTACATATTTAGGGTTCAATCCCTAAATATGTAATTAAAGATATCTTAAGTATTAAATACTTGGACAGTTAAAATACACTTACCTACTATTAGGCTAAATTCGGATTCTATAGGTTTGTTAATGTAAATAATGTATGTTGTTAAACTTTTCTTCTATAATCCTATCCTGTAAGTACTTAGTAGAAATTCTAAGTGTAGCTTAGAATTAGGTATACTTAGCGGCACGTAAGTCTAGCGGCGAACGAAACGTGGCGGGGATCTTGGCACAGTCAAAGTTTATATAATTTGTATAATTTATATAATGTTGAATACTTTTTATCCCGAAAACTGACTGTGCCAAGATCCCCGCCACGTTTCGTTCACCGCTAGACTTACATGCCGTTAGCTATACTAGATATTAAGTGTACCTACTCCTTAAAAAAGCCTAAAACGTAAAGCACAGAATTGAATATTGCCTGAAGATCCAAGATGACTAGCAGATAATGTTGTCATATAGCACTTTTTACACGTATACTTATACTATAGCACACATACTCGTAATGTGCGATATCGAGTGAGCGGTGCCAGGTCGGACGCACTCTGCAAAAAGTACAAATATTACCTCAACTTTGGGGTCGCAATATTCGGGTTAATTCAGTAGAGTGTCAAGCGTGCGCTCGATGAGTCGCGCGCCGTGTGCTCAACGATAAAGTACCTACTTACTTAAACTTACGTAAAGTTTTTGTCAAATTTTATTCTTTTCTTAATTATGAATACCAAGAAGAAACCTAGAAGGTACTGTATAGCATTTGGTCTGACAAATCTCGTAAAATACCTACATACCGACATTTTTTTCCATTTCTTTTTCATTCATTATTAAGCATCGAAGTCAGACAGGCACCTTTGAGTAACCTATTATGATCTAATCAAATAATGAGATACTAGGTCTATTCTGATAAGAATGTAATACATTATTACATAATTGTTTAATATCAAAGTCATATTATATCACAGAATAATTACTAGTACAAGTATCTAGTCATATCTTTATACAACCCTACCGAGCGTAAAAGTGACAGAGTGATTCTAAACCGATTAGAGCAATGGAAGCTCTCGCGCGTTGTGATACGGTACATTCTAGCCTGCACGCAATGGGTGGTTTCTAGGTAAATATAATTGAAAGCTCGCAGCGCTGTGCGAGTTAAATTGCACTTTATTGCGTTGTAGCGAGAGTTGCTATGTATCTAAATGACTTTACTCAGTTATCCTTCTGTACTTATACTATTATTTATTCTGTGACGGTGGACGAATAGTAATACTTAGGTATTCTGTGGTTATATGGGATCCAATTTATTTATGTAACCGTTAGTACTATTATTTCTTCTGTGACTGTACTCGCTATCGAGTAGTATTATTATTAAAGGTGCTATCGAGTAGGTAGCTATCAAAGATCTTGAATTACGCTTACTGGCGTTTTATTTGTATGAAATCCAGCACAGATAAATTGTGGATAAAATAGTCAAAGTATACCTAGTGAGTTCTAGGGCTGTGCATAGAGTAAGGAAAATTTTCCCTATGGAAAGATTTCTTGCTATGGTTGGCTGTCGTTGGCTTTATGCTACGCTAAGCCAAAACCTCAAAAGTAGTTATTACCAGACTATTATTTATTCTGTGGTATTACTATCAATGTCTGATTGACGTGATAGCTCACTGACTTATCCAAAGAGTAAAGTAAACTTAACTTAACTATGGTTGGTTTACAGTGAATGAGTCGGCGTGCCAGTTAGAAGAGTTACTTATTGCAGTACAGCTATTCGTACAATGTGAAATAATGATGCTAGTTACTGTAACATGCGCTCGCATCCGAGTTACTACAACATTATTGTTTTACATGCCACTTGCCTTCTCTCACCACGTCAAACCTCAGCTAGCTCGCATGTCACTGGCATTGCTCAAACGTTTTCGTCAGAAGCTCGCACACAGTGCATTTATACTGGGAAAATAAAAGTATCTTTAGGGTCAATATTTTCTTAGAGGCATGCGAGATCATAACGTCTCATTTAAGCCATCCTTAAATCGATCCCACTCGCTTATCTACAAGAGTACCTAACATAAATAAATGCTCCAAGAAGACAAGGGATTGTTTCAAAAAAAAAAGTTCATTATCAAATCTGAGATTTCCCAGAAGTTCATTTATTTTTTATTATTTTGATATCCACCGTGTACATAACTAAACAGTGTATTTATATTATAATTTATTAAGATTTCCCATACGAAATTTAACTCCATTTGCAACCTATATATCAGTTACTAAAAAATAATAAAAACAAAAACAGAAATGAACTTATAAAATTTCTGTCGTTTGTTTTTTAAGTAAAACAACAAAAAAAAAACAATTTAGTAAATATTGTAAAATAAGTCGAAAGCCATGAAATATACACAAAATCCTTTCTTTTTTTTTGTTGATATTAATTCGTCACACCAGTTGGTCCCAGGCTCTAATCCTGAATCATTTTGTGACGAGCCAGAAGAAGCTATAACTAATCAATTATTAATAAAATCATAATAAAAAATAATGTAAAAGAAAATTCATGTCTTGCAAATCTTAAGCAGTTCAGAAAAGTAGTGTAATTATTTTGTAATTTTAATTAATCTTCCATTATTTTTATCCAGTTAGTTACATATAACCTTAGTTAGTCACTGTCCTATATTTTAACCGCGACAAAAACTATTTTTATTTAATAAATATGCATCTAATCACTGTACTTTATGAAAATTTTGTTGACAATAGGTAATGTAAAATATAACATCAACATTTCTGTAAAGTCGTAAAACATTATTTTGATAAGTTTATTAATAGATCTCGAAAGAAAAATGTTTGATTAGCTATGATTGATGTATAACATCAATAAATCATTATAGCATCGTTATTTAATAGATTTGGTGTTTATTAAATAATAAAAATAAAAACCAAAGTATCATATAATTTCATCTTTTCCTTTGTGCCAAACCGGAGCGTGTTCCTGTATACAGGAACACGCTCCGGTTTGGCACAAAGGACTTTGCAAAGGTTCTTGCGTAAAAACTGAGATTATCACGATGTTTTTCATAACACTGTTATCTTTTTTAGTATTTTTTGTTAATATAGAGTTTTTTCATCAAATGAATTAAGAAAAAGAAGGAAAAATCAACACAACAAAAAACTCAATTCTGGTATGTCAAAAATATCTTTTAAAAAAATTGCCCGTAAATTATTATTTTTCTAAACGTTCGCACACTCATTCCCTGTCTCACGAGTGGCATGGACACAAGTAAACACACCACAAACATACAAGACCCACAGTCACTCGGCACTCGGCAGCTACTCTCTCATGTAAACAGTCGAGATGAGCCGAGCTCATTACTAAGTATTATGAGCTTGAGTAAGAAGCTGCCTACTGAACTGACCGAGCAGCAACTCGCATTGTATAAACCAGCTATTAATTACATTGGCATAGCGAAACCAAAATTATAACATTTAACATACTAGATAATCCACAATCCAATCCAAGGGCCTCCTTCCCCATCATCGCAAATGGCGAGGGTTGCAAGAATAGCATTAGATCTAACTTTAGGTAAGTAAGTACCTTTCCCTACATGACCAAATCATACGTGGATTAAACTCTTGCCAAACCTTATCATAATGCCCTATCCAAATTTGCTTTATCTTGCTGCAGCTAAAAATTAATAGATGCATGGTTTATATGGTTTAAAATTAACATGGAATCAAGCGAATCATAGGGAGACCCCCCACACGATAGACCGACGACATTGTACCTAGCCATCGCAGGAAGTCGGTGGATGGCGGTGGCACAAGATCGCTCCTCATGGCGCTCTTTGGGGGAGGCTTATGTTCAGCAGTGGACTTTTAAGGGCTGACATGATGATGATGATGACTATTTGTATTGAGTTCCCGACATAGACAACTGCATGATCAGTGGTTCCCGATATTTCGGCACCGTTGCAAGCGCCATGATCACGGATAACTGAAGTAACTGCGGGTGGATTAGTTTTCTAGCAGACATAATGGTCAACCCTCTTTCTCACTCTTTTATTACGCTTGACACTAGTACCATTGTTCACACTTCACTAACTCGATCACGACACACAACACTAACAGAATCACCTCGCGTATGAGTGTTCGCGTGTGAGAGTTCTAGTTCCACGTTTGTTCTATTCGCAGCTTCCATAGTAGTTGTCCGTCCAGCCATCACGAAAGTTTGGTTAGCCACCAAGACTAACCTTTTTGACACAAAAGCCAAAGCCCTCGTGGACAACGACGTAGTGGCTAAAATGGAAGACGGTCTAGGCCGTCTCACCACAAGACTGGTATCGAGTCTCGAAAATTTACGTTACCACCAGCTCCTACCAGCGGAACAGAGATTCTTAGAAGATGAACTAGTCAAGGTCAAAAAGAAATTATCGAAAGACAATCCTCCGATTTATAAACTCCCTGGAGTAGGAAAAATTAGAGAAGGAAAAGGCAGAGGAAGTGTAAGAGGAAGAAGGAGAGGAGAGCCTTGGGAAGAAGAAAGCCCTTGAAGATGCTAAAAATTAATTAACAATAAACCAACTTTGTAAATAAATTTTCTGCCATAACAAACACCTTGCATAATGGCGCATTTTCAGTTTTAAACAGGTGAGTTTTTCGTTGAGATTATTGGTAATAAAAACTATAGTTTATTTTGAATCTAAGCTAGCAGGATCGTCATGGAAGACCAGCGCCCCATGGTATCGTTGGTTTCACCTGAATCACGAGAGATATGAAATGTCAAAATAACTAGTATGGCCACAAAATAAATAACAGTACAAGTTATGGCGGCTTACAGCTGCCATACATTTTGTATTTCCGACGGAACAAAAAATGAACATAACCTATCGAGTGAGGTATCAAAATAAAGGTAGCAAAAAAAACCTAAACCAATTCAATTTTAGATTATTCAAGTAATGCAAGTACTATAGTCCATTGTTGCAATTGCAACTATTAGAGTGAAGTAAATACGTTACGTTAAATTTATATTACTAATACTAGCTGCGCCCTGAGGTTTTACCCACGTGGATGATGATGATGGTGATAATGATGATGATGAAAAGTAGCCTAGGTGTTAATCCAGGATATAACCCATCTTGGTACCAAATTGCATCCAAATCGGTTCAGCCTTTGAGCTTGAAGGATTAACAAAGATACATACAAACTTTCACTTCTATAGAATGTTGGAAGTTGCTCAAGCGGTCGGGTCGGAGTTCTTTAAGACCCACAGCAAAAATAGAAAACGGAAACTCTCTGAGCATACACTCAAACTTATGGCAGAACGAGGCAAAATGAGGCTGCAGTCTTCAGTGGATATGTCGAGTTACAGCTCGCTTAATAAACAGATCTCCAAGTCGATGCGACACGATTTGCGTTCCTATAATAATACTTGTATTAAGAACGCAATAGAGAGGAACAAGGGCTCCAAAGTATTCGCAAAAGATTTGAAAGCTGAAGCTGAAGCTGAAAACCGACAGTGGCAGCTTTGTTTTGTCGAAGCCAGAGATTTTGAGTGAGCTCGAGAAGTTCTATGGACAATTATACACCTCATTTGTAGTCCTCCTAGCATGACTAGCGATGCAAAAGCCCATTTGACCCAACATTATACCGAAGATATCCCGGACGTCAGCCTATACAAGATCAGAATGGCTCTCAAACAGCTTAAGAGCAACAAGGCAACAGGGGAGGACGGAATTATGACAGAGCTACTGAAAGCGGGTGGAACACTGATACTTAAAGTCCTTCAGAGGCTGTTTGACTCGCCATCATCGAGGGTACTACGCCAGAGGCGTGGCACAGGAGCGTAGTGGTGTTGTTCTTCAAGAAAGGTGATAACACCCTCTTGAAGAATTATAGGCCCATTTAGCTCCTGAGCCACGTCTATAAGCTGTTTTCGAAAGTAGTTACAAACCGTCTGGCTCGTTGGTACGACGACTTTCAGCCTCCCGAACAAATTGGATTCTTGAAGGGCTTTAGCACCATATAGCACATCCATACGCTCAGGCAGATTATATATAGGACCGAAGGCCACTATTTCTAGCGTTTGTGGACTACGAGAAAGCCTTTGATTCAGTCGAGACCTAGGCAGGGCTACAATCGTTACAGCGGTGCCAGATTGACTACCGATAGATCAAAGTGTTGAAGTGTTTGTGCAGCAATGCCACCATGGCTGTCCTTCTTCAGGGTCGGATCAGGAATTCTATCCAGCTGCAAAAAAGGGTGAGCAGGGAGACGTTATTTCTCCGAAACTGTTCACCGGAAGTTCTTCTGCACTGGAAGATATATTCAAGTTTCTGAACTGGAACGGATATGGTATTAACATCAATAGCGAATGCATCACTCACCTTCGATTTTCTGATGATATAGTCATCATGACAGAAACCCTGGAAGACCTAACCGCAATGCTCAGTGACCTCAATATTGTTTCTCAACAGGTGGGTCTTAAAATGAACATGGGTAAGACGAACATCATGTCAAATGCCCATGTCGGTCTATGTTGGGAACGACATTATCGAAGCTGTTGATCACTATGTCTACTTAGGTCAGACGATCCAACTGAGTGGATCCAACTTCGACAAAGAGGTCAATCGACGAATCCAACTCGGATGGGCAGAGTTCGGGAAATTACGCCACATCTTCTCGTCACAGATACCGCAGTGCCTCAAGACGAAAGTTTATAATCAGTGCGTATTGCCAGTGATGACATACGGCACTGAGACATGTTCATGTTCATTATTGGTCTCATAGTAAAAATAAATAAAACTTCTAAAAACTCACGAAATAGAACATCGGAAATACTCCGACCAGTTTTCGACAGACAACGAAGTGACTGTGCAGGCCGAGCAAAGCCGAGCCACAGGCCGAGCGCCGCAGTCACCGCTGCTCGCAATACGCACGCGTCGCCAGTTGCGTGCTGACGTTCATAGCGCTCGTCGCGGCTTGTCGGCATAACACTTCCAGATGAAGGACTTCAAAATAGTTCAAAACTGGTCGGAGTATTTCCGATCCTCTATTTCGTGAGTTTTTAGCCGTTTTATTTAGATTTAATATGAATTTCACTCGCGTTAGTTTTCAAAATGAAATATTGGTCTCATACATAAGCTCAAAGTCACGCAGCATATCTCTCTCCATGCAATGGACTCCATGCTCTCTCCATGCATATCTCTCTCCATGCAATGGAGAGAGATATGCTTTGAGTTTCACTACGTGATAAAATCCGTAACGAGGAAATCCGTAGAAGAACCAAGGTTATTGACATAGCTCTCAGAATTTACAAGTAGAAGTGGCAATGGGCAGTCCATATAGTTCGCAGAGCCGACAACCGCTGGGGAATAAAGGTTCTGTAATGTAGACCACGAATAAGCAAGCGAAGTGTAGCCATCGCAGGGAGTCGGTGGATGGAGGTGGCACAAGACTGTTCGTCGTGGCTATCTTTGGGGGAGGCCTATGTTCAGCAGTGGACTGCTAAAGGCTGAAATGATGATGAGGTTACTAGTTACTACAAAAAAAAACAGTCTCTCATGCGTCGATAAACAAGTTTTGAATTGAAATATGAATGAAAAGCTTATGAAAAATGATCGCGGGACACGTAAAGGCATTTTTCCTTTTAGCTTGCGTGGAAGAAATTGTATTATCCCAGCTGTACTTATTCCATTGAGAATTTGTTTTGCTGTTATCCGCGAAAAATGTTATGAGAGGCAGTGTTTTTGACTCAAGTGATATACGTAACATACGTCACATGTATACTACATAATAATTGGAATAAAAAACGAAATAAACTGCCAGCACGACGCGCGTCCGAGTCACCCGGACACTTCTAGTCTAGAGAAACCCTCCGGACGCCCTTCCGAACTAGGACAAATCCGGGGAAACCCGGACGGATGGCAGCCCTACCCAGCTGCACTGCTCTGCGAATCTAGATGTTTGTTTGTCGTATGAGGTAGTGCTAGCCTCTGATGACAGAGTTTGTCAGGCCACCCGAAAGCGTCTGGCATGGCTAAACGACTACTATTAAATGAATAACAGCCGGGACCAACAAGATTAACGTGCTATCCGATGGATACAAATAGTAAGCATAGCTGAAAAGCAAAACCCGTGCGTACGTTTGCGTCGTGCCTCCCGAGCCCCATACCTACACCGCTCTTCAAATCTACATGGCACATGAGTTGTTTAAAATTATATTCAATAGTATTTCTTTTCGAAGGAGTTTAAAAAAATAATAGTTTTACTTGTGTTTCTAAGAAATACTGTAAAATTTAACCATCGGGTGGCGCTATTTCTAACATTGCGCAGTACTGAGCGCATACATGCGCGTGCGCGCGTGGCAAGCAACTGGATAAAAATATCAAGATAATACAAGAAGAAAGATGTTCCATCATTACTTCCTCGAACATAATGACCTTCTTTCAAGGGATTATTGGACTAGAAAGAACAATGGCGAACTCCCATACATACTTTTATGTCAGTAAAATTCACGGCGTCTTTAGATAAAAAATATCGCTAGTAATTCAGCATCCTTTTACTAAGATTGTTAGTCTAACATATATTTTTTAGGAGGCCAGGAATAATTGTTATTAGGCTTCAAGGTTTTGTAGGTTATGTTACTGTTAACGACCTTTGAAACAAGTCTTAGAGATTTTAATTATTTAATCTGCTTAATTAGGTAGGCAATTAAGTACTTATGCGTGATAAATATAATGTTTAAAGATATTGTACGTACCTACCTATTCAATTACCTACCTAGTGTAACAGACTAGGCTTTTGAATAATAATTATTTTCTATCTGTTAATTTTAATAATAATTATTTTCTAGCCTAGCGAGATTACAAAACAATATGTTTAGATATGTTGCTGGTGTTTCACTGTGCAGGGAAACAGTTGTCCCATTTCAGCACAAATATTTTGCAACAATTCTTCTCACAAAATATTTTATTTACACAAGTTTTGTTTCTTTTGTATTTATTGTTTAATACTTTAAGCCCTATGTACTATTATTTCTTTCACGACCTGGATGACTGGTAGATAATGCTGTTTAGCATTAAGTCCTTCATTGTACCTACACTAATTTTGTGCATAACAATTAAATAAATTAACATACTGTATTATAACAACAATTCTTTACACTTCCTCCATAAACTATAATGCATTGTTTTCTTTTTTTTTTTTTTCGTTTTTTTTATATTTAACATTGTAATCCCCATGCTACGAGTCTAATTTTTTGTATGGAAGTTTTATATTTACGTACCATTTTGTCTATAGCACTGTCTACACAGAATAACATAATAATAATATACTGTGTATATTATTATTATGTTATTCTGTGTAGACAGTGCTATAGATAGTAATAATATACTGTGTATATTATTATTCTGTTTATCGCAAGGAGGTTGAATTACGCTTACTGTTAAAAGGTTTAACCAGTAAGCTTAATTCAACCTCCTTTGGTTTAAAAAAACAGATGGGAAGAAAGCGTAATTCAACCTCCTTTCGTTTAAAAAGCTGTGTATAGTTATAGTGTGTTGACAACTTTGACGTCCAAACCGGAAACGTCATTGTATTGTATTTTTTCACCCGTTGGGCAGGCAACAAGGCCGGTAAAACATTGCAGGAAGGAAATTAAGTTACAATTTCATGTTTTTTTAAATTGATTTGTTAACCTAGCTTTTTCAAGCTTACAGACTATGAAGAAAAATAATTACTTAAGTTCTGTAGAAAGGATATTTCAAGACGCTGCAAGATTTATCGCATAAAATTCCACCCTTGTTCTTTAAACTCCTGTATCAAACGTTTCATTGGCACTACTGAAACTCAAAAACTGCAGCCTCTCTAGGCTCAAGTTTCTTATAATAATTTTGCATAGTGTAGGTACTTGTCAAACAGTTATGCCTAAGAAAACAACGTATAACGTAGATAAGAACGTATTTTGTTTGGCAGTAATAAAATTTGGAAACTTAGTATTAAGGGTATCTAATAAATATAGGTAGGTCCTACCTAATAGAGTAAGCTTCCTAATTCTACTTAGGTACTAAAATAAATAATCCTAGCATAATATCCTCTCGATTCAGGCCCGCATGTGCTACTTATCATTGAACCCTCATGTACATAAGCGGGTACGAAGAATGTTATCGAAACGGAACATTTGAGCTCTAACTAAAACTTTCTAGCTGCATGATTGTCCGAGAACTCATCTGAGAGTGATCCCAGCTGAATAATAGCCACCACGCTAACTCCAGCTTTCAAATAAAAAAATACCGGAACGAAATACCACCACCCTAGTTTGTGAGTTTAGGAAGCAATGATCACATACCGTATCTATGAGAGATATACGTCTATGATCCACGCCACAGACAAACAGACAAAGTTTTGAATCTTATTACCACCCCCTGCCTCAGGGGTTTAAAAGCAAAACGAGTGCTCAAGACTTCTAGCATATTATGATCTCGAGACGTTTCTGAAGGTACGCGAAGCACACCCAACGGGTCTGGGATCTGCTGCCCTTCGCGTCGTTCGGCGCTTGAGGTCCAAGGTAATTGTAGGCGATGGATCGCAAGGTCTACACGATGTACTGGAGACTTCGGTTCGTAGCTCCTAGTAGTTCAGGTTCCTGGTTCGATGTGGACTGTAGTTCAATTAAACACTGTTGCTTGTTCAAGTTCCGTTGATTGAATGGTCGGATCCAATGTTTATTTCAAAAAACTTATCGCTATATATACAGTTATACGGTCTTAAAACTAATGCGGTATACACGCCGCAGTTAAAAGGGGCGTGGCCTATTTTGCATGTTGTCTGCGTTCATGCTGTCGCGGGCAGGCTCGGCGTCCACAACATCTCTCCCCCCGGCGCAGCTCGCGTAGCCTCTTCTTCCCTTAGCAGGACGGCGAGTTTGCTGGTAGGGCGTCGGAAGGTACCGCTCTTAGTTTTTACGTCGGCGACTCGAACGCCACCATCTGGACCGGGATAGGTGCGCTCAACAATCCCGATTGGCCAGACGTTCCGGGGCAGCGTGTGGTCGACCACAACCACGATGTCGCCGGCTTGCAGTTGTCGTCGGCGGTTAGCTGGCTCCCCCCGTGGTACAAGCGTGGGGAGGTATTCCCGCAGCCAGCGCTTCCAGAAATGGTCAGCGAGCGCTTGGCTTGCTCGCCAAGTTCGTCGGTCAGCTTCATCGCAGGGGCCTGTGGTAGGTAGGCCGATCGATGACCCCAGCAGGAAATGGTTCGGTGTGAGCGCTTCTGGGTCGAGTGCACTCACGCTGACGTAGGTGAGGGGCCGAACATTGATCGAATGTTTGGCCTCGGTCAGGAGAGTCTGCAGGACCTCCTCGGACGGCACCTTTTCTCGCAGCGTTGTGTGCAGAGCGGTCTTCACGGAGCGTACTTGCTGCTCCCTCGCTCCACCTGGGTCACGTGGCCAACGCTCGCTTTGCTCTGTTTCCATGTGCGTTGTTCGATGCTGGCATATGTCGTTCAGTGCCAGCACATGCGCGGACACCCGTATCAACGTCTCGTGTTGCGAGAAGAGGGTGGGTTCAGGCAGCCATCGGTCGCCGTGTTCATCCCGCTCGCTCGTGTGTGGGATCTCCATATGTTCGTCCTGATTGTGTAAGACCTCTTGTTTGTCGGCGAACGCTTGGTGTGTGGGCCATTCTTCCTCGGATTCGCGAAGGAAGCTTGGCCCCTGGAACCAGCGATCGCTAGCGGCTATGGGCGTGCGGCTCAGTCTCGTCGCGTCGTCGGCTACGTTATGTTCGGTAGGCAGCCATCTCCACTCACGTCGGTGAGTTAACTCCGCTATCTCGCCCAGCCGGTGCGCTACAAAGGGCGTGTAGCGCTTCGCGTTGTTGTGCACCCAATGGACTACGGTCGCAGAGTCGGTCCAGTAGGTGGTTTTCGTTACTTCAACGCGATGCTCCTTTTTTATAACGTCCGCGAGCCTCGCGCCGATGACCGCTGCCTGAAGTTGTAGGCGCGGTATGCTCTGCGCGCGTCGCGGCGCTACCTTGGCTTTGGCAGCCACCAAGGCAATGGTCACGCTGCCGTCGTGGTGGATGGCCCTCCAAAAGGCCACCGTAGAGAATGCCTGCTCGCTCGCATCGCATAGTATGTGCAGGTCTACGCGCTTGTGTCCCTCTAGCGCGTAGCTACGGCGTAGGCGCAAGCGAGTTATCTCGCTCAGCTGGCGTAGCCATTCTGCGAAATGTTCGGCTTCTTCTGCAGGTATCGGCTCGTCCCATGGCATGTGAAGACGCCACAGGCAGGATGATCATGATGCAGGATGCAGGATGATCTTCGCTCGAATGGTGTACTGACTGAGGAGACCAAGCGGGTCATAAATGGACATGACCGCGCTGAGGGCCTCTCTCTTCGTGGGTGCGCGGATCTGCGCGCGCACCTCAGCCGGTACGCGGTGCATTGCGGTGTTGAACCCCAGTTCGTCACTGTTGGAGTCCCAGCAGAGCCCGAGTATCTTGCTCTCAGGGCTCCCTGCTCCCAACTGAGTGGGCGTAGTCGCTCGTAGCTCTGGCGGTACGTCTCGTAGCACGTTCGTGTTGCTAGCACTCCAACTGCGCAGAGTGAAGCCAGCGGCCGCGTGCACCTCGCGTAGCTCTTGTATGGTGCTACGTGCCTCCTCTTCATTGGCGTAGCTGTCTACTAGATCATCCATATAGTGGCTGTTCGTGATGGCCACTAGAGCGCGTGGGTGAGTCTGTGCATGTGCGCGCGCATTGTGGTTGCGCACGCTGTGCGCCATAAACGGTGAGCTGGCGGCGCCGAAAATCATGCTCGCCATCTTGTAGTGGCGAGGCGAGTTAGTTCGGTCCCGGCCTCGCCATAAGAACTGCTGTGCGGGCTGGTCTTCAGGTCGGATCTTCACTCGTAGAAACATCTCTTGTATGTCGGCGGTGACGGCGATCGGCCGTTCTCTGAATCTGAAGACGATTCCTTGTAGTGATAGTAGAAGGTCCGGGCCCTCCAGCAGCTGGTCGTTCAAGCTCACGCCGTGACATTGGTGAGCTGCGTCAAAAACAAGCCGTTGTTTACCAGGCTTGTTTGGGTTCTGTACTGCGAAGTGCGGGAGGTACCAGCAGATGGGGCTCCGTCGTTCAGTCCCGTCGCATGGCACCGCATAATTCTTAGCCAACAGATTTTCTATTTGCGCGGCGTATTGGTCCGCGAAGTCTGGGTAGGCGTCCATCTTTCGTTCGATGCTTTGTAGACGTCGTAGAGCCGCGCCGTAGTTCGACGGCATGGTGACGTCATCTCGCCGCCAAGGCAAGCCCACTTCGTAGCCGCTGTCTGTTTTCTTTATTGTTTCTTCGAAGATCTTCGTAGCTCGTAGATCTGCGTCGCTCACTCTCGAATGGATAGCGACGCCGAGCGCGTCGATGCGGAAGTGCGCCTCCACAAGCTCGTGTAGGCGCTGGTCGTGCTCGTTCACACGCTAGTCGGGCGCGTATACGTGCAGCACGCTCTCGTTTTCGTAGATCAGGCTGCGAGGTGCGGTTCCATGCATCACCCAGCCAAGTCGGGTCCTCGACGCGGCCGGTTCATTTGGCCCGCCAAGACGAAGCTCACGGGATACAATGAGCTCCCAGTGGTCGGCGCCTACTAAGATGAGGGGGTGTGCCAGGTCGTAGCACACCTCTGCCTCCATCAAGTCCCGCAGATGATTGTGTCGAAGAAGCGAGCTTGGGACGGACTGCCGGTGTAGCTTCAGATCGCGCACCGTGCGCGCTTTGATGTCGTGACGTGTCGCCTCCTTAGCTCCCCTTATAGAGAGAGAGACGGTTTGGCTGTCTCCCTCTCGCTGCGACATGTTCACGCCGTTCAGATGTAGAGGCTGCGTAGGGCCTTCTGCGCCGATCTTCTTCGCTAGTTCATGGTCGATGAGCGTGATGGTGGCGCCTTCGTCCAGCAGCGCGTAATTGTCGACCTCCCCCCGTGGACCGGTGACGACCACGGGGCAGATCTTAAGCATCACGGTCTTCAGGCCAGTAGCATTGGTGGGTGCTACCGACAAGACCGCTGCGTTGTGGCTCGGTGAATGTTTGGGTTGCGCAGCAGATGGCTCGTTAGGTCGCGCAGCTGATCGCGTATTATGTCGCGTGTCTTCGTGCAGTGTTGAGTGGTGCGGGCGGTGGCATTGGTTAATGCCGCACAGCTTCGCCTTGCATTGGTACCGACGATGTTTCTTGTCGGCGCATCGGAAGCATACGCCTTTCTCTTTGACCAGCTCCCAGCGCTTATCGACGGTCAGTGCCCGGTAGGTTGGGCACTGATGTAGCGCATGGGCTTGGTTGCAGCTCTGGCATAGGTCAGTCTTTGTTTCTTGTTCCGCGCCCTCGTCGGTAGTGTACACGGCGTTCCCTTTCTTCTTAAATGCCGCTGGTCTCGTCTCACGGGCGGCAGAGGTCGCTGCCGGTGCGTATGTAAAACGCAGTGCCATGTCTGCTTCTCGCATGAGGAATCGAGACAGCATGACAATTTCTGGCTCCGAAGGTGACTGGTGTTCGTTGGCGTAGTGGCACCACTGCGTTTTGATGTGCGGGCTTAGCTTCTCCAGCACCTCACGCGCCAGCATCGGGTTATACAGGTACCCCCGCCGGTCGATGTTCTGTAGCACGCAGACGACGTTCTGAAGTTTGACAGCGAACGTGTTGAGGTCGGTCGCTGTCATCCCTGGCTTCGGGAACCTTCTTAGCTCTTCTAATGCTCGGTCGATGATGAGCTCCGGTCTCCCAAAGCTCTGTTCCAATGTTTTGATGATGACGTCAGGATCAGTGGCTGTGTGCAGTAATGCAGCCACGGCGTCACGTGCGTCGCCCTTGAGGCAACTTCTCAGCCGCTGTAAGTTCTCAGCGGCTGAGATGTGGTACAGGGCTGTGGAGTCCCGTACTGCTGCCTTGAATGGCAGCCACTCGTTTGGTGCCCCAGTGAAGACGGGCAGGTCGGAGTTGTAGCGGGCCCGAGGTCTGGCCATTCGTTCAATGGCCTCGGCGAGTTGTTCGATCCCGGATCTGCGGTCAGATCGACCCGGGGTAGGTGATCTTGTAGAACGCTCAAAGCGTGCTCGTCGTGGTTCTTCTTGTTGCCTCTCGGTGTTGAGGCGCGGCACATCCCCGCTCTCCCCCCGTAGGGTGGAGGGGTTTGTGCGTTGCAACCAATCGTCCACCTTCTGGTGGTTGTCGTTGTTCCGCACGGTTGGCTCGTCGTGAAGGCTCTGATCTTCTTCAATATTCGCGATCTGAGCCGCCAATCGCTTCTTCACTAGGTCCGCTTCCATTTCCAACTCCTTTCTCTTCAATTCAGCAAGTTTCTCGGCCGCCTCTAACTCCGCCAGCCGCAGCCTTAGGGTGGAGTTCGCAGTTCGTTGCGAGTGCGCCGGTGACTTGCTTCGTTCGATGTTGCCGGACGGGCCAGCGGTCGTGCCAGCAGCCGTGCCAGCGGCCGGCACAGATGGCGATGCCGGCGGCTCTAGGGATAGCCTTCGAAGGCGCTCTTCGTCCAACCGCTTCCGCTCTTCCAGCTCTGCCAGGTCGCTTTGGCTCCTCGTGACCACCATGTTCGATGGGCGGCAGACGTTCACTGGATAAGCTGTTGGTCGCTTAAGTTCTTCTTCTATCCGGCTCCGATGGACCAAAATGTAGTCGCTGGTTCTTCTATCCGGTTCGAAGGACCAAGATGTAGGCGATGGATCGCAAGGTCTACACGATGTACTGGAGACTTCGGTTCGTAGCTCCTAGTAGTTCAGGTTCCTGGTTCGATGTGGACTGTAGTTCAATTAAACACTGTTGCTTGTTCAAGTTCCGTTGATTGAATGGTCGGATCCAATGTTTATTTCAAAAAACTTATCGCTATATATACAGTTATACGGTCTTAAAACTAATGCGGTATACACGCCGCAGTTAAAAGGGGCGTGGCCTATTTTGCATGTTGTCTGCGTTCATGCTGTCGCGGGCAGGCTCGGCGTCCACAACAGTAATGTTACATTAAAACTTTTCATATTCACCATATTTTTTTATTGCATGTCTAACTGACGTTAATTATTAGCAATTCTCTTTGATTAATATGTGACTTGCAATGTGCTATGACAAATCTAAACATGATCTAAATCGAAATTATTGTACAACATCCACAAACCAATTCAAAGGCATCCTTATTCACATCTTTGTAAATGGCGAGAGCTGCAAGAATCGCATTAGATCTGACATTAAGTGAGTGCCATTTCATATATTCTATACTTATGACGAAGGAACTGCGGCAAAACAAACGTGGATTCAAGCCATTTATCAGAACGACTTGTCTAATTGCCTGTTCTTGCTGTACTAAAGACTAATAAGTCCACGTTTGTTTTCATTGCAGCTTCCATTACAGTTATCCGTCCAGTTATCTCGAAAATTTGGTTTACCTGCAAGACTAAGCTTAGTGATACAAAAGCTAAAGACCTTGTGGACAACAAAGTAGTGTCGAAAATGGAAAATAGTCTAGAACGTTTTACCAAAAACCTGGTGTCAACTCTTGCAAATTGGCGAAACAAACAGCTACCAGGGGAACAGAAATACCTAGAAAAAGAATTAGAAAAGGTCAAACAGAAAATAGGAGGAGGAAGTGGGCCTTTTGAAGATAGTGGAAATAAAAGAAAATGCTAAATATGATTTGACGATATATTAAAACTTTTATAATTTATCTATCTTTTCAAAAAAACGTCTTACATGATATGGTGGCACATTTTTTGTTTTAAACAGGTGACAAATTGATAGACATTTTTGAACCATATCTATTTAAATGCATATTTGAGTACAATATACTTTCCTACATATTCAATAAATTATATCATGTGTCTTGTTTATCAATTATAAACGAAAGATCTGGCAATGATTGTCTCCAAAAAATCAAGTTGGGAATTATTAGTAATAAAGTGGGAGGCTCATGTACTTATGTGGGTTATGTGAGCTGTCACTGAAGGTGATGATGGAAAATAGCTCGGCCATCATATATTTGTATTTCTTTACAGGCGCAAGTCAGACTATGAACTATCACGTGGGAGTAGCATGGCGATACATGAAAGTAGAATGTGCGCCACCGATGACTATGTCCATCCTCAACGGGGCTATTGGACAGAAAGTGGAAAATGCTGCATCAAACGTAGCGAACACTTTCATTGGCACAATACAAAATCTAGTAAATCAAATTGATGCCGAAGAAAGAAGAAAGATACAAATAAAAGAAGCAGAAGTTATAGCTGCCCAAGAGAGAGTAAAACTTGAAGAACTGAAAAGAAAACAGGAGGCTTCGAAAGTGGCTATGATAGCGAAGATAGCTAAACAAGAAGAGGCAGCTGAAAAAGCGAAGAAAGCAGCACCTGCAGCAACACCTGCAAAAAAAGAAGAGAAAAAAGAACAGCCCAGAGCAAAACATGATACCAAAAAATCTTCTAAAAAGGGTGGGGGAAAAAATCCAGAAAAGAAATAGTTGATAAGAAACTACTTCGTTTAATAAATACTTATTAGGAACTATCAAAATATATTTGACAGCGTCATTTCTTTATGTCACGGTTTTTTTTGGTACATGAATTTATGGGTGAAATTGTTGATTTTTCTCATTTAAAATGGCTCCAGGCAGGAATTCTTTTAAATTGATTTCAAGTTTGTTTCGTAAGTTTATTTCTTGTTCTTGTAGTTGTTGAACTCGAGGCTTTCAATTTAAAATTTGTTTTATTTGTTTAAGCATCTGTAGAGGTATGTATTTTATTAGTATTTTTTTATGTAAACATTTTCTATGTACTTAAAATATTAAATAGGTAATTAAAGCTAATGTACCTGCCTACCTTTACGGGATTTGAATGTATAATTAAATTACTTCATACCTACTTACAAAAAGTGTTTTATTGCACACTAAAACCAAATAATTTAAGAGGTGTCTGTTCTATAAATGCTTTATCAATGCAAAGTTTCAAATTTATACGTTTCGTTTTTTTTTTGAGAAAAAAGCTGCGACAGACGGACAATTACTGATCTTCAAGAGTTACATTTCTAAGAAAATTAGGGCCTTTATTCGCTATGACCTTAATGAGTCGCGTTACCATATCTTCGTTGAATAATTATTAGTGTTCATTTAACGAGTCCGTCGCCATTTATTGCCGTAATGGCGTCACACGTTTTCTGCAAGGAATTGCGTTTGGCATAGCGAGCGCCCTGAAATATGTAAGATAATTGACCGTAGTACATACGTACTACGTTGAATTTAGATAACGAGACGAATGCGGATGTAGTAACATTACTTATGTTACTACATCCGCATTAGTAGAGTGCATTAGCATAACATACTCTACATTTTCACCACACAACTAGGACTACCACTTTTGGTAGAGTAGCCATTTAATCATAAAGCTAGTAGTTTTGGTAGAGAAAATCTTAAATAACAAGCAGAAATAAAAATATATATAACCCGGACCCCCCTTTATAGCTAAGAACTATCTCTATCACATTAGCTTTCAAACAGAAAAAAAACCGCATCAAAATCGGTCTATTAGCTTGTGAGCTACGAACGTATAATACCCCTCTCTTATCGCGTCGGTGTGGTTAAAAATAAAACTTTTCAATGTACGTAAATTTCCGCGCGCTCTTCTCTAGGTTCTTCAACCATATGTGTGCAGAGTAGCTGTAAAGGGGGTAACGGTGTAGTACTAGTAGAGTTATAGGAGCATTTGTATGTAGATTGCTCTCACTAGAAGCATGGCTACCAATGCCAACAAACCAACATATAAGTTCTCGCAGCGAATCTTTATGTTTGTGAAGTTAGGCTCTGTGAACGATTGCGCAGGTACTGCTGTGAGGATTAAACAGCATAAAGTAAGAGCGAGTTAGAATGTGCGAAAAAGGTAAGCGAGTGAGCGAGGCAGTTATACAATGCAGTCTTCACCTTCAACATTGAGATTGCGCCTGAAAAATAGCATTTTGCGCAGCGACTATTAGCAGACAACTTCCGAGCCACAAACTTCGCTGCGACTACCTAAATGGTATCGTGTAACACGGGTAAAAAAAACCTCCCGTGGTACTACTGGATCGCTTGATAATTCTACAGGGGTTTTTTCTAGCTGTGGTACTACTGGTAGTACCACGGGCAACAAACGCTCAAGACGGTGGCGTACCCACACAAAGATAGGAATGTTTTTTGAGTACGAGTATAACAACAAAAAAGTAGCGGTCTACCAGTGGTGGACAACAAGTGGGGGATAACGGGAATGGACAGGTCTTTCACGCTTTTTCAGTCCTGTCATAAAATTGAGCACATTCCTTGCCATGTAATTCTCGAGATCTTGAACCGAATTTGGAATAATTAGCTATAGTCCAATGTCTATGAATTTGTTGTTATCATGGTAGGAAAGTAGGTATGTTTTATTATTCAACACGTCCAATTTAGTTGTGAGGATACAGATAATTGTATTAGCATTTGTTGATTGAATACGTATAAAGAAGAACATACGTTTTTAAACAAGTAAAAATACTGCCATTTGAACACTATGATCGAATTAGTACACAACTTCGGGAAATGTTCCAAAAATCATACCTAACCATGATAACTAGAAATTCAAAGATATTGGACTAATGTAATCATTAGGTAACGAGGTGACCTTCTTCTCTAAGTAAATAAAAAGACCTTTTTAATATATATCTCACCACAGAAGCCGAGGAAATCAAAATGAATATGGTAGTTTTACATTTCCATGTACTGGCACTCTTATAGCGATTTCCAAATTGGGGTCATGGAACTACATTATTATGTGTAAATTTCAAGCCCTTTCATATCTGGTAGACAGAGCGACAGACAGCGTTGCCACAACGTCATTATAACTATTTATGGGCAAAATGTTCAATAATAATTAAAATGAAGGCTTGTTCACTAGGTAGTCACCGAGTTTGGTCGCTGATTGTAGGTACCTATACTACAGAATCAGATAGCATTCATCATTTATTTACAGGCAAAAGATCGACCTTACCTTATGAATTGTCCGATGTGTACAGACCGTCGGTAAACAGACACAAGGGCAAACTAATAGAATTAATAAAAGGTGAGCAAATAATACATATTATTATTTGGTATTTGCGCAAATATATTGAATGGACACCTTTTGATGTTAAATTACGTACATTACAGAAAAGGCCGAGATCGCGACGCAATCGACAATTGCGAGAAAATTGCGTGTCCTCAAGGGGTTTTATACCGTGGAGATATCTCCTCCATCTTCAGCCGAAGAGCTTGCGGTAATTATCTATTGCTAAATATTTTATACGCACTATTAACACAACCGGTGGCTGGGCAGAGAGAATACAGGTGGAGCAAAACGTTGACCGAGTGGTGGCCGAGAACGGGCAACAGAAGCGTCGGTCGTACAGTTGCGAGATGGGTCGAGTCGACGACATAATAAATATCGTGGGTCGGACAGCACAGGATCGAGATGGGTGGCGTACAAAGAGAGGCCTATGCTCAACAGTAGGCGGACACAGGCTGAAAATGATGACGATGATGATGATGATGATGATGAATACAACCAATAGGTACACTTGATAGGATGTTTTTGATGTAGCTAGGTAAGTAGTAACTTCTGTTCGTAAATGTACCAACATACCTACTTAACTAAAACATTGATTTGTATGTCGATTGGCTCCGATGTAGATAATCAAAAATATCCGATATATCAGGCTAAAATACTTCGCTACGCTATCGGGAGCTAAATACAAAGCATAGATTATATACAATAGTTATATATAGTACATTTTATAAGGCAAACGCGGGATTTACTCACGTAGGTATATTAGTTGAATTATTTGACGACCGGTTGGTCTAGTGTAATGGCTAGTGACCCTAGGTACGATATCAAACGGTCGCGGGTTGGAATCCTGCAAGGTGTAATCATATGTGTGATGTGCAGAAATGTTTGTTTACGAGTCATGGATGTAATATTTGTATCTACTCATGTATGTTATTCGTTATCTAGTACAAGTTTGTTTTGCGTTCACTGAGTACAGGGTATCCTAGTTTGGGGTTAGGTAATTGGTGTGGAATTGTCCCGAAGTCCCGAATATATTACCTATATAGTAGCTTTCGCCCGCAACTTCGCCCGCGCGGACTACATCTACATCGCGAAAAAACTATCCTAGGTTCTTGAAGGATATTATATAAACCAATGCAAAAGTTTTGCACCAAACAACTGATGCTTTTTGACAGACTTGTTATTAAGTATTTCGTTTCCATGGCAACCTTTCCATATAGCGAGTAATAGTCATTTTCCAGTTATTCCGTTTAAACTTTACATTTTCCGGGAAAAAATATTCTATCTTGGTTTCTATATTGTACAGTAGATATTAACAAACTTTCAAATCGGATCAGCAGTTTTTGCGTTAAAACTCCCCAAACAAACAAACGAACAAACAGACAACTTTGCACTTTTATATGTTGGTGTGAATAATTATATTAAACTCTAATTATAAAATAGATAAACGAGCGAGACAGGAAACGTACGCGAGCGTTCCTCCTTACCATGAGAAAGACCACCGGATGTGGTTGAAACTATAGTTGGAATATTTGAACTAATAGCTATAAGTGAGTAACCCCCACTTTTGCCTTTTAAAATGTACAGAAACCACGTTAGTTATTAACAGAACTATTCTATTATACGACGTTATACTATTATACAACGTTATATTCTATTTCCATAGTGTAAACTAATAATTAGGTAGGTAACCTATACGACAAGGGCGGATTCAGCCTTCGAGTCAGGGGGGGTCATACACTTATATCCAGCCTGGATGGGTTCCAAAATTATACAATACAAGTTGTTCCCCGCGGTTTCACTCGCGTAGCCTATGACCAAGGGCAGTTCCAGAACTTATTAATAGGAGGGGCAAATTACCTAACTATGTATGTTTATGTTTATTTGACATCTCTCTGTGCTTCGGAGGGCATATTAAGAAGTGTCGATCCTGATTGCTATAACTATAATTGATAGTCGTCATGCGGCGCCAGGGAGAAAAAAAGACAGAGAACGAAAAACATCAAAGAACAGACGCACAAAAATATGGAGCTATTTATATCAGAAAATTTCAGAACATTATAAGCGCGAGCGCAGCGAGCGCGAAAAGTTTGAGTTATTTCTATCAGTGTGGGTATTAAAATGACACTCCAAATAGTATCAAATAAGCATTTGGTGTATTACCAAAAGCGAGAGCGTAGTGAGCTCATTTTTTTAACTATCTGAGTTAATACACTACTAAATTAATAATATTATCTTATCATTCCAAAACATGTTAAAATATGCATTGAATGATTAAAAGTTACGAAAGTAGAGCTTGTGAAAATATTGAGCAATAATATATTAATAAAAAAGGAAAAAAAACAAATCATCTAAAATGTGAAAAAAATACAAAAATAAGTACGAACGCAGCAAATGCAAAAATTTTGAGCTATTTCGATCGATGTAAAAGTTAAATAATATTTTCCAAATCATATAAAAAGAAACATTGTAAGAACTAAAAAGCGCGAGCGGAGCGAGCGCAACATTTTTGACCCGTTTCTTTAACACAATACTAACAACACGATTGAACATAATTCTTTATCAATATTAACTTATGCATTGAAATGATCAAAATACAACGAGAGTAAACTCGAAAGTTCTGAGCTGTTTAATTTTATGTTAATAAAGAATTTTATGTTTGCAATCCCCATATCTTCTCTATTTTGAAAAGTTTCGAAAAACTGAATAGACAAAAATAAACAAAAAAACATATAATTATCGAACCTGCTCACAAAAACATCACTGCAAATTATTCAAAGAAATGCGAGCGAAGCGGGGCAAATTTTTTAAGGTTTTCTATACAAGATAATTGATCATAATTCAATGATTATTTGCAGTGGTGCGCAAATTAAATGATTATTTACCCACTGCAAATAATCATTGAATTATGACTGGACATTGTGCGAGTAGATATGATATTAAATTACAAATCAAGAAGCGCGAAAGAAGCGAGTGCGTTTTTTTTCTTCAATATAGTTGGGTATTCCGTATCACATAAAAATGTTATATGTGGTATAAGAAACCGCGAAAATTTTGACTTAATAGATATTTCTATCAATGTTAAAACGAAACTTAATTCCAAATCATATTAATATAATTAATATCTTACATTATCCCATAAAGAGCGCGACCGAAGCGTGCCCAAACATTATTGGTTTTAGAAAAAGGATAGAAAAAAAATTAAAAAAATAGCAATACTAAATTTCAATACCTAGAAATAGCATAGTATTTGTAAGTATACTTAGTAATACTTAGTTGGTTTGTCGTACGAGCACAGAATAAAGTACGAGGTAGTGCTGGCCTATGGTGACTGAGTTTGTCAGGCCACCCGAGGTCCTCTGTGACTTAACGAAGGCCATTAATCAATAAAAGCCGGGACCGATAGCTTAACGTGCCCTTCAAAGCATTTCCATAGGGGAAAAACAAAACTAAAATGTAATTGGAAATTGTCCAAAAACTAAAATAAACCACCAAAAACGCGAGCGCAGCGAGCAGGGAAATTTTGAATTATTTTTTTAGTGTACAATGTAAATATGATAACAAAACATAAATGAAAATAACAAATGGACATAAAAAAACCTGATTGACATTGGCCAGGCCATGACCCCCCCCCCCCTGGATCCGCGCTTGCTATACGATATGTGTCTGCGCCATCCATACCTACCGAACTGACCATTTCAAATCGTTTGGTGTGCGCAAAAACTTCATAAAATAAACTAGCCATGAGCGATCACAAGGCAGATAGTCGAGTTAAAGGATCAATTGGCTGTAAAAAAAACTGGGTAAATATTTTGCTAAAGGAGAGACAACACTTTACACCATTGGAATACTTAGCTAGCATTTTTTGATGTGTAAACATCTTATGGCGCGGTACGGGGGTAACGCCGACTGTTTTTCGATGTTTTTAAAGTGCAAAATGTAAACACTTTATTGGGAGTCCCCCCCCCCCCCCTTCTCAATTCCTCCACCCCGACATTCAATTATATCCCCGTTATAGTAGGAACCAATCTTAATGGCGGCTGTGAAGCGCGCTGCGAGTGTGACTTCGCGCTGGTACAGTAAGGTTCGCAATTATTAGAGTTTTTTTTTTACTACCTACTTGTAGAACATGCTAATACACATTTATTACACCAGAATTATGGAACAAATATACAAGAATTTAATTTAAAAATAGGTGAAACGGATAGTCTTATCGCTAAAAGCGATCTCTTCCAGACAACCTTTGGATGAACAGAAATTACGAATTAAAAAAGGACGGTGGTGCAAATCAATACAATAAATCATGCAAAATAAAAATGAATATACCAACATACATATTTAATAAACTACATAAACCATACTTACATGTCACATGCAAATAATGTTATGATTGAAAAAATATATGTGCTAAGTACCTACATACAAATAATGGAATGATAAAAAAAAAATATACCTATAGCTATGTTTCTAGTAGCTAAATTAGCGTCTTCACTTAACGCGTTAACCTATTCATTATTTTTTAACCAATCATGAAATTAAGTTAACATACGTCAACACAATAATATTAATATCGGAATATATGCTGATATCGTGTTGGTGGATTGTATTGGTTGGTAACAAACAACTTTAAAATAACTAACTAGACTACTTGTATAGAATCGCATGCATGTGTGCAGCGTACGGATGTAGCGTGCACACAAGCACAAATGCAGTGGGCGCGCGCGGGATGCGGTGCGCTAGCGGGAGGTTGTGCCTCGGCCTCTCACCTCTCCAAAGCCCGCTTACAACTAAAATTTGCTATAGCGCAGCGCCTTGCGCCTAACTTCTCAACCGCCATGAAGATTGGTTCCTACCTCGCGTCTATTTCCAGTTGCCACCACCAGCTCCGGCTTCACTGGTGACAATCGAGAAGAAAATTCCTAGTCACCTCGAGGTCATTACATAATGACCGAGCGAGCGCGAAGCACGAGCGAAGCGTCTCTGTTTCAGCTTCGGCAAAAATTATTTCGTTGGTAGGTCCGGATGTCTGTCCGAATGTATGTCCAGATGTCTGTCAGGCTGTTCTCCTCTACAGGTCGCATTTCTCAACTGATCTAAATGAAACTTGATAATTATACGAGTTAAGCAAAATTTTAGAATTTTTAGTCGTCGGGGATATTTGATTATTATTTTCCCCAAATAAGGGGCTACTGTTTTTTTTTATTTGAACTTTAAGTTAGTCTTTAGTTCTAAATTTGGTGAAGATTTAATGAGGATCTTCGGCGTGATTAGCAGAATAGCTCCTCAAAATGCATAAATTTCTCACTTTTAGGTTTTCACCAGTGAAATCAGCCCTTTACCTACTAGGTAGGGATTGATGGAGCACCTTGGTTATTAAAGTTAGTTTTACAATAAGGTAACTAGATGGCGCTACTGTGCACCGCTAAATTGTTTGCAAAAAAGCATGTACGCGTGGTCTACAGCTCACAGAGCCACTAATAGACAGAGTAATAATATAGTTAAATGTAGGTGACAGTCCATTAGTAGGATCACGATGATATACTTATCCTTATGATCCTACCGGTAGGAGCATAAGGGCATATTAGTTTTCGTGGCCCTACCAGTGGGAAAATCCAGTAGAAGCATACGGAAACGCTCGATATTTCGATTCCGCCCCGAGCGGTCTCCCGCTAAGCCAACCAGACTTACGGTATTATGACGAAAAGTAAGTAAGTATAGATCAGTACGCCTAGTACGGGTTTGCACATTAAGAAAATGGAAAAAAGTTTCGTGAGCTCGCTAAACTAACAGTTTTGGGTGTAATCGGTAGGACGAGTTCATGTTTTCAAATGAAGTTCACACGATAAAAAAATTCGAAGAGCTCGATTGAACGAACTTCACACAACATATTTCTATCTCTCTTCCCCACAAGCAAAAAAAGAGACCAAAATATAGTCCACCGTATTGGTTTGATGTTTTTTTTTAATGTCGTTTTTATCTGTGGTTTTATTGGAAAAAAATATTATCGATTTACGTTTATTTGATTTTTCTGATTCTTTCGGTACTTAATTTCGTTCAGTACTTACGAAGTTACAGACTAAAGTAATTCAACAAAACCTAGTTATTTTATATTGAGTTTATGCCTCAAGTATCACATCTAGCTTCAATGTAATACTTGATTTTTGATAATTACTAGTTGGGAATCCTGAACTACGTGTTTGTTTCATCAATTGAGTCATATTTGGCGAAATAGAAATCACGACATCACTACGTGACGTCATCACGACATTGAAATTGTAAAGTAGGTAGATTGGTAGTGTTTCGCACTACAATTCATGTATTTTTTTTTTGCAAGTATTATTGTAGGTACATAAGTGCTACAAAAATACAAAATACAAGTTCAAAATAAGATAAAATATCTATAGATATGAGTAGGTAGGTACTTAGGTACGTAACTATTAACTTACTTTGGTCTCTAGATGGTCTCTAGAGGGATTCTTTGAGAGTTCCTGAGATTTGTATTTTCCCGCAGAGTATTAAGAGATAGACAAAACCTTCTTAGTGAGCCCGTGAGCCGATACCGTTGCACAAAGTTATTGTAACAGATGTGACTGGGTGTAAATAATCTCCACCTACTTCAAGCTCCTGTCGCTCCCCTTCACGACAGTCAGCTCCTACAGCCTCCAAGGCTAACATCCACGGAAGATACAGTCTCGTTATCATAATAAAATAGAAAATCGCAAGATTTCATGAAGCTCTCACGAAAATATATCTAACGAGTAACAATACATTGAAAATGATCGAATTCGTCAGTTTATTACTACTACCTTGGTGCGGTGTGTGTGGCAACTCGTAGGTACTGCTAAAATGCAAACAATACTCGAAAACTTTATTTCGAATTCGAAAACTTACTACCATTTAGCTACCATTTGATAAAACCCGTCCTACCAATTTTAGTTCCTACAAGTTTCCGCAAGAGGCGCTGACAGTAAATATATGGAACTAGGCGAAACTACATTTTCGTTTTCAAAAACTATAAAAACTTGTACTAGGGGTACTGAGGATGAGTTGCTGATTCACAGCTGACCAATGAGAGCGCGCGGTGCAAAACGTTGCTCGTTGATTTAGTTTCATCTTTCTTACTAATATAATGCTGAATGAATTATATTCTATTATGTTTACATATCTGCCTGGCGTCCCGCGACGTCTCATTTTTTTTCTAGGTGGGGATTATATGAGGCACTGGGTACCGACATCATTATCTAAGTAAAACTTTAAAGTAAAATGAAGGTCCAATAATCTCCACCGGATCTAGGATTCTCATGAGGGCATTAAAATTGAAGCCCTCATCTCAGTCCAGCTGACACATTTACCTACCTGAACAAAACGAGAAATTATATATTTCTTCGAGTGTTAATGTGTAATACTGGTGGAATATTAACATGTTCGTTAACGTGCACGAGTGTTGGCAAATGAGGCAAACCATACATATGCAAAAATGTGCCATTTCGTGTTCTCTCCGTAACTCCTTAGGAAGTTTTAGTAAAGCTGACCACTTTACTGAACCGTGACTTTGACTGTGAGTTGACTAGACTTTTGACTACATGATATTTTGACTAGGACACAAAATTTTGACTATTTGGTAAAAAATAAATACGACATGTAATATGTATCTCTTTACTTGACGCTGGGCTAAATTCACTAGTCGTGCGGTGCCAGTCAAAATAATTAAAAAAACACGAGAAATGTCCTTTTCCTTTTGTTTCGAGGAAAAGGTGCCCGCCCGTTTGACTGCTACAAGTCCAACACGATGGTTATAATTCTCATGGGTATTGAACCATTATTTAAATTCTAACGATCTTCATGCCGTCACCTCACCTTTACCAGTCTGTTTTTTAAGCTGTTTTAAAACCAATCCATTTAAATATCAGTTATAACCACAGATGAGTACAAGTAAAGTACCTACAGTTGTCTATGCCACAGATAATTAGGTATATTTCTTCGAGCATATATATATGCTCAAGGGTATATTTAGAATAAGTAAATAAATATGTTTTCTAATTTGCCCATCCAGAAACTCCAATCCGAGGTTGTCGACTGCGTAAAATTCATCAAGTCAGGGTGCTACAAATTCCTGACCGTTAAACAGGCCTGGCTACTGTTACTCGTTATCACAGAAGTGGGCCTTTGGTTCTTTCTCGGAGAAACCATTGGGAAGATGCACATCGTTGGTTACAAAGTTTAATTTATATGTCTAATCCAACGTAGAAGTCCTAAGACTACCTATGGCCTTTACGTTGGATTCTTCATGCAGATCTCAATGTCAATGTACTTATTGTGTAGAAGGTAGGTACCTAACGTAGAAATGTGTTTTTGCCTTCAACTATTTTTTTACAAAATTTCTGATTTATGTTCGTTAGAGGTAATTATAACATCAATTAAATTTATTTTTGTATACATGTATCTTCTCATTGACTGCGTCTTATTTTATAACAAGCTGTGCCTGAGGCTTTGCCCACCTGGTCATTTTCCTGGGATATAAGTATCCTATCAGTTATTCCAGAAACAGTAGTACCAATATACCAATCATCATACTTCTTATAATTGTATTTTATCGATTGCTTGGCTAATGCTCATTGGACTGAGACACAAAGTACCAACACCAGATTTTAAGTCTAACCCTAATTATACTATTATTTATTCTGTGCCCTAAGCTATCCAACAGTGAAAACAGCATCGCAATAGGTCCAGAAGTTTTATAGTAATATGCGAACGGACAAACAGAGACACCATTTAAAAAAACATCTTGTTCAGGTACCCTAGACATTTTTTTCAAATTATCGACCTCTGAACTCGTGGTTCGACAGCTTAAGGTCACCGCAGACCACTCCCGGCATCACCGCGTTTACGTCTCGCGGTTCCAAAAGTGAATACGTAGGTTGTAGGTACGTTTTTCTTGACATTTGACAGAATTTTATTTTTATGGTTTCAATGTAGTGCTTGACAGGGATACAGGAGTACTCAAAATATTATTTTTAAAGTAGTTTCTGATATCTCCCCGGCCTGGGGGAGACATCAGCACTTTTTAGCATATTTTTTTTTGCATCAGGGGAGACACGAGTCCGGCACCGTCACCGCGGCTTAGTGTATACATTATATCTCGGGTACGGCTCGCGGGTTCCACTTGCTCCTAGCGGCCTGCTCACCAACGCCCAGTGTTGGAAAAATAAGGGCCACAGAAAAATTAAATGGACAGAATTAGTAAAAAAAAAAAAATTACACAATTAGGTATTTTTAATTTAACCTGATCAACTCCAGTTTAGGCAAACTTTACTTCTCTTCTAAGTTTAGCAGTTAACAGTTTTTGAATATTACATTCATTGCAAGAATTTAATCTAATAACATTCTTCAGTAAGAATAAAATCAGTACCTACAATTCATATTTTTTACTATCTATGCACTATATTTTTATATGCAAAGTATTTTTCTACGTGTTACGTTCAAAGTGTTTGGACTAACCAAAAGTATCTAAAATCAAGGTACCTACTTCATACCAATAAGATCATATTAGCGTCACACGATTTTGACCATTATTGACATTAGTCAGATTTAGTCAGATTCGACATTTACTGTGGTAATTTAGTCACAATACGTTGAAAAAAACAAGATACTTAGTTCATGTTAATATGGTCGAAAATCGTCTGATACCGTCTAAATGTATCTATGTATGTATGTATATGAGCTATGTATGTATATTCCAAAACTTTGTGTCGCACTATTTTGACCCTTATTTATACTAATCAGATTTAGTCAGATTCTGCATTTACTGTGTTCATTTAGCCACAATACGTTAAAAAAATAAGGTTAAGTACCTTATTTTTTTTAACGTATTGTGGCTAAATGAACACAGTATATAGGGTCGAAAATAATGGTCTGACACTTTTAACCGCTAGAGCATCAGTCAAAATAGCTTTTGAAAATCGTCTGTTTGCAGAATAGACGGATGCAGCGACTAATGTCTATAAACAGTTTTCATGTTGAACCTAACTAATCTACATAGTTATTACTCGTGGACAAAATTCCTCGTGGTCACACTAGTATGACAAAACGATGTGACCAAGAGTCCGTCGCCCTAGGTTTATAGGCGCAATTCTATCAAATTGCAAACTGATGAATGTTTATGAACAGTTTTATGTTCAACCTAACTAACCTACCTATTTTTTAAGGCGGAATTCTATATCGATCTCCCTAACTTTTTAAGAGTTTTGACTGATATCATCATCATCATCAACAGTCTGCATTAGTCACACAGCTGGACATAGGCCTCTCCTAATGCACGCCACTGAGCCTGATCTTCGGCTCTTCTCATGTAATTGCTGCCAGCTACTTTGCGTAAATCGTCACTCCATCTGGCCGGATGGCGTCCTACATTACGTTTGCCTTTACATGGACTCCACTCAAGAACTCGTCTACCGCCACCGGTTATCGGTTCTTCGACATATGGGACCAGCCCATTACCACTTCAGTTTGCTAATTCTTTGTGCTATGTCGGTGACTTTCGTTCTCTGCCGAATCACCTCGTTTCGGATGCGATCCTTTAGAGAAAACCCGAGCATAGCCCGTTCCATAGCTCGCTGAACGACCTGAAATTTGTGGACCAGTCTCTCAGTCAGTGTCCACGTTTCAGCTCCGTATGTCATTAAGGGTAGGACGCACTGGTCAAAGACTTTCGTCTTTAGGCGGGATGGGTGGGATGGGTGACGAGAAGACATGACGAAGTTTCCCAAATGCTGCCAAACCCAGCCGAATCCAACTATCGGCTTCCTTCTCAAAGTTGTTTCAGCCCAAAGAGTTTGTCTTGTAGACATACTCCTGCACAAATTTGAGAGGCATGCCACTAACGACTATTGGTTCCGGTGTAATGTGTTGATTTATCATCAATATTGTTTTGTCGATGTTTATGCGGAGGCTAATACGTCGGGAGGCATCTGCAAGGCAGGTCAGCATTTGTTAAATCTCATGCAGTGACTCCGCCATAAGGACAATTTCGTTTGCGAATCTCAAGTGCGAGATATACCTACTCGCCGTTTATGTTGACGCCCATTCCATTCCAGTCCAATATCTTGAACATATCCTCCATTGCGTTGGAAGACAGTTTCGGGGATAAGACATCCCTCTGTCATACTCCCTTAAGCAATTGGATTTGTTCAGTTTGCCGGTCCCGGATTTGGACGGACATCGTAGCAGCGTCATATAAGAATCACAACACTTGAATATATCGCCAGTCCACTTGGCATCGCTGCAAAGAGTTATAAAAGAGTATTAATTATAACTTTTCTATAAATAATGCAGGTAACGAGTTATTTTGGTATTCATTATTATTTGCATCAACCTCTGGCAGGCCAATGTTGTAGTTAAAAATGTACATTGTATTCATTATGCCAAAATTTGTCATTCATAAACTCATGTAGTGTTTACCTGTAATAGATTGTCCATTTAGCATTAAAAAAAACTATTTAAAGCATCGATTAATTGTTGGAAGACCTGAATAAATAAATTAAAATAAAATAAAAAGAGTCCAGAACAGACCAGGATTCAATGGTGTCCTCGTAAAAATAATAATTGCTAGAAACATGGTAGAAATAAATCCATACCAAAATATAAAAGTGAAACGTCTGTTTGTTTGTTTGGGGAGCTTTCACGCGATAACGACAGGACGGATTTTGATGTTTGTAAAGTAGATAGCATAAACACTAGAATAATACATAGGATACTTTTTAGCCCGGAAAAATGTAAGTTTCCACGGTAAAACTGGAAAGTGTTGATTACTCGCTGTAAGCAACGGTTGCCATGGAAACGAAATAACAAGTCAGTCAAAAAATCTCAAGAGCATTGGTGCTATACCTACTTTCGCATTGGTTTTTAATATCCTAGAAGAACATAGGATTGTTTTTTTCGCAATAAACAGTAGACCGCATGGACGAAGTCGCGGGCGGAAAACGAATGTAATTACGTTAGTAACTCAGACATCAATGATGTACCTAATATAAAATGTAGGTAATAAAGAACACTAAGTTTAAAATTAACTTATCTAGATACAAGATGCTGTTTAATTTAAAAATACTTTGTGTAGATTTTTATTAAATTACTGGAGAAATGGCACAAAAACTAATTTAAGTCCTTTGGAAAAATGATATCACAAATAAAAATGAAAAGTATCAGAACATTAACTACAATATTATATCTTTTCTTTAATATATTTAGATTTTTTTAATTAAAATGGAATCCCGCGTTCCTTATCCAATCTGAGTGTTTTATTATTTTAAGGGATATTTTTCCTTTATGTTTAAACACTAAATAAGTACCTATAATCTTAGTATAATAAATAGAACATGTATAAAACTTGACCTAAAATTTAGACAACTTTAAAAAAAAAAAAAAGTTTCTTCAAATTAATATTCTGGTCACTTTTTGTAATAAACTGTGTTGATATTTTAATGTTATTAGATAGATACATTCATGTCATATTTGAATAAAACATAATAACAGGTTGTCATCGATCTTATTTCCAAGATACATTTTTTTTTCTGAAAAATCACCCCATGTTTGTCTTCATATTTTTTCCGAGGGTATATTTTCATAAATAATATTTTCTTATGTCTTTGGTTCGGTTTGTCAGTGGCAACATATATTCAGGCAACCACAGGCCAAGGCAACGCTGTTGGGGAGTATACTCCCCAGCAGCGCCACTTAGAATTCGTACTTAGCAATATTATTAGAATTTATTTAATAATGAAAACTAGTGTACGAACGCTCCTTATAGTGTACGTGCTGATAATATTATGATTTAGTAGTATTTAATGCATTTAATTACATTGGGAAAAAATCAGGTAAGCAAAATCTTTTCTGACAGGATTTGTGTAGCCATAGATATAGATCAAACTAGATACGTACATAGACATTTGACATAAGATTCAAAATGCTTTAACCGGCTAATAGGTGCACCGTTAATTGCTTCCAAACAAAAGTCGACAACATTGTCGACTCCATTCCGTCCGCCCGCTACACGCCAATAACGTTCGCAGCGATAGTTGGTGTATTTTTATTTAAAAATAAAATAAGTTGTAAATGTTTTAAGATAAACGGTTTTATGGTAAAAATAACATAAGAACGAGACAGGTAACGAAATAGAACCTAAAAAAAAATTGCTGTGGCGAGACGCCTCGCTTATGTGAAACATCGAATATCGTCGAGCTGAGGCGGAAAGAGCCGACGAGCCACGAGCTGCGCGTTGCCCCGCGCCCTGACCGTTTTTTGGCAACGACACTATCAGCCGCACTACCAGTAGTGTCGTCTACAATTAACGACACAACCAAGCCCATTTTGGATAAAATTGAACACACAATACAATAAAGTACAGGACTATGGTATTTTATATTATTTTTTTATGTTTTTTTACAGCAGTTAACGCCTCCTTAGCGTAAACATAAATATATACATATATTTATAGATAAGAATAATATATATACATATATATATCCTATAAAAATAAATTATTCTTATCTATAAAAAAAAAATGGACCTGTCTCTTGGGGGTTAGTCTGGATCTACTATTTGTTCTACTATAGAAAAGATACGACAAAAAAAAAGTTCTACTGAACAGTATGATAGTCATATTTGATCCGAACAAATTGTTTATTGGCCTTCCATGCTGTTCTACGATAGAACAGATTGTACAAAAATAAACAATTTGTTCTATTGAGTATTAATAGTTGTTTTACATTTTAAAGTGACGAAAATCATGTGACTCCTTTTAAATGATTTTGGCCCTTAATGACATCAATCAGATTTAGTCAGACTCGGCATTTACTATGTTCATTATGTCAAAATACGTGAAAAAAAAAACATGATACTTAGCTCATGTCAATAAGGAAGTATTAATTTAGACAAAATAAGAAAATGACCAGACCGTCCCCACCTGTAGGGATTTCGGGAAAGAGCAAAAAATAATTTAACGTTTTCAGCAGTACGTCAGATTCCTTTTTATCTCACTTTGGTAGTCTGAAGTAGGATGACACCTATCAAATTTAAAACTGCTACAATAACTCGGAAACTTTTGATCGTTGACTAGTAGTTTCTTTACAGAAGTGATAGATTTCATTGATATCTTCGTTTTAGTTGAGAGCTGTCTAACTCAAAAGGGCTATAACTCTGAAACTAACTATCGTACACTAATAGTTTTTTACACAAGTGACAGATCTCATCGATATCTTCATTTTGGATGATAGTTGACACACTTAAAAGGGCTAACTTGATTTCTTCATTTCATATGACAGCTGTCAAATTGACAGGTCAAAACTATCAAATAGCAAAACATCCAGTATTGACAGATGATGAGAGAAATAACAAGCAATTTCAAAAATAATAGGCAAAGTTAACTACAGACAATGTTAATAATGACTACTGCTGATATAAATGACCGGCAATGTCATTAATGATAGGTAATATATAAACAACGAGAATATGTACTTAGATCAGACGATCCAACTGGGTAGATCAAACTTCGACAAAGAGGTCAACCGACAAATCCATCTTGGATGGGCAGTGTTCAGGAAATTACGCCATATATTCTCGTCATAGATACCACAGAGCCTCAAGACAAAAATTTATAATCAGTGCGTGTTGCCAGTGATGACGTACGGCACTGAGACGTGGTCGCTAACTTAGTCTTGGCCTCATACACAAGCTCAAAGTCGCTCAGCGTGCAATGGAGAGAGCTATGCTCGGTGTTTCACTACGTGATAGAATCCGAAACGAGGAAATCTGTAGAAGAACCAAGGTTACCGACATAGCTCTCAGAGTTTGCAAGTTGAAGTGCCAATGGGCAGGCCATATAGTTTAGCAGAACCAACAACCACTGGGGGATAAAGGTTCTCGAATGGCGACATTGAACAAGCAAGCGAAGTGTAGCCCCCCCACATGATGGACCAATGACATTGTAGCCATCGCAGGAAGTCGGTGGATGGAGGTGGCTCAAGATCGCTCGTCATGGCGCTCCTTGGGGGTGGCCTATGTTCGGCAGTGGACTTCTAGAAGCTGACATGATGACGATGAGATGACTTACCTATAGGGCAATTTATTGCTTAAAGGAACTACGAATACTTTCGGATAAATACGTGTACTATGTAATTTCTGATATTGTCTGACATTGTTGACATCAGCTATCAATACTTGATGTTTTGACGTTTGACAGTTGTCACTTCTCAGTTTGACAGCTGTCATATGAAACAGATATCGAGGAGATCTATCATTTCTGTAAAGAAACTACTAGACTAGGGAGTTAACGTCCTTTTATGTTTGACGACTGTCATACAAAACGAAGATATCGATTATCACTTCTGTAAAGAAACTAGTCTAGAGTCGTTAGTTTCAGATTTATAGCCATTTTAAGTTTGACAGCTTTCATGCATAACTAAGATATCGATGAGATCTATCACTTCTGTAAAGAAACTTACTCGGCAAACTCGGCTTACTTCGTCAACGATCAATAGTTGCCGAGTAATAGCTGTTTTAAGTTTGACAGATGTCAGCCGACTTCACAATATCCCTCATTTTTCTCATCCCTCCACTCTTCTCCCTACTTTACCATACCCTCCCCACACTTTATATAAACCTCCCCAATTCTCCCCCTTCCCCTCCCCTCCAATCTCCAACTTCCAACCTTATAGGGGCTTCTGCTCTCCTAGTAATTAGTGAATATTTTAAATATTATAATAACTCGATACGTTTTAGCCTCGTGTCGCGATGTGACTACGAGGTTTTTTTTAAGAACTCTCGGTGACAAAACGGTGTGACCACGAGTCCGTCGCCGTAACATTAATGAATAAGCAGTAAATAAAAAAAACTATTCCTGATAACATCGCGGCAAACGTTATTGGCGAGTGGCAGGAGGATTGAAAAAAGTCGATAATAAAATGGAAGCAATTCACGGTGCACCTATTAGGTATCTAGATTGATCTATATCTATGGCTAAACAAATTCAAACAAATTCTGTCAGAAAAAATTTTGCTTATCTGAATTTTCCCCAATGTAATTAAATGCATTAGATACTACTAAATCATAATATTTTCAGCACGTACACTATAAGGAGCGTTCGTACACTAGTTTTCAATATTAAGTAGTTTCTAATAATATTAATTCTTTTATTATTTCGTTTTCTGTTCTATGCACAGTAATTATCGACTTACGTACATGATATACGTTCAACGTACATTATTATTTCCGCTATGACTGATCCCTATAAATTATGGTGGCGCTGCTGTGGAGCATGACACAAAAAGCGGGGAATCGATTATTTGACCTTGAAAACATTATTACATTTATCTAAAGTGCCAATCTCAGACGACAGCAAATATTTCGTAAGACAAACAGGTGAACTTATATAATTTCCAGAATAGTATTAAAAATCTCATCAGACACCAAAGAGGATGTACCTATTAAGTAAATATATTAAGTAGGTGACCTCTTTGGTACAGTTGTCTTTGCGATGATTATTTCGAAAGCTTTGATTATTAGTTCGAAAGTTTATTTTGTGCGAAAACTCTGAAACTTTGTACGAGAGAGAAAGAGACTTCCGAACGTGTACTTCCTTTTCTCGCATTTTCTTTTTAAATTACGTTTTCGGTGAGACCACTTTTTCATATGAGAGATGTCGTTCCAGTTAGTTGTACGTAAGTACATATAACTTCCTTGGGTAGTACTGACGTATAGGTATAATAGGAACCAATCTTAATGGCGGCTGTAAACCGCGCTGCGAGTGTGACTTCGCGCTGGTAAGTAAGGTTCGCAATTATTAACGTATTTTTTTTACTACCTACTTGTAGAACATGCTAATAATAAGAAACAATTTATTACACCAGAATTATGGAACAAATATACAAGAATTTAATATAAAAATAGGCAATACGGGTGGTCTTATCGCTAAAAGCGATCTTTTCCAGACAACCTTTGGATGGACAGAAATTACGAATTAAAAAAGGATGGTGGTGCAAAATAATACACTAAATCATGCAAAATAAAAATTAATATACCTACATACATATTTAATAAACTACATAAACCATACTTACTTACATGTCACATGCAAATAATGTAATGATTGAAAAAATATATGGGTTAAGTACATGCAAATAATGGAATGATAAAAAATGTTATACCTATAGCTATGTTTCTAGTAGCTAAATTAGAGTCAAAACTTAACGCTTTAACCTATTCATTATTTTTTAACCAATCATGAAATTATACAGATTATGATTATTATTAATTATATTATTATTATTTTTTTGACATACGTCAATAATATGAATATCGGAATATATGCTGATATCGTGTTGGTGGATTGTATTGGTTGGTTACTTACAAACAACTTTAAAATAACTAACTAGACTGTACTTGAACAGAATCGCATGCATGTGTGCAGCGTACGGATGTCGCGTGCACACAAGCACAACCGCGGCGGGCGCGCGCGGGATTCGGTGGGCTAGCGGGGTGTGCCCCGGCCTCTCACCTCTCCAAAGCCCGCTTACACCTAAAATTAGCTATTGCGCAGCGCCTTGCGCCTAATTTCTCAGCCGCCATAAAGATTGGTTCCTACTCTAAGGACGTACGTAGGTACCTACGTTCATAAATACTTTTAGCATTGAGCATCTTATGTAGGTACCTACCTACTTTAAAAACAGCAGTCGTGTGAGACGTGTTAGTCGTGTTCGTGATGTACCTAATACACCACCATGGGATATTTTTAGTGTAATTATAAATTACATTTAAAAAAACTGTTGATTTGTCTTCTACAGTGTAGGTATTTTATGTTCCTTGGATGTTGATCAGTTGTAATCAAGTCAATAAATAAAAAATAAAAGTACCTACCACAACAACATAACTACCAGCAGTCAAAGAGTATATCCAGCAGTAATAAACTATAATATAACACTAACTGTCAACGAACGGGTTTGCCCAAGCTCAATTTAACTTCTGCGGGTCTGCGGTGTTCTGTGCCTGTGTCAAAGCTCTTCTAAAAACCAAAGAGTATATAAATATTACGTCTAAAAACCATGAACTAAAAACTAAAAGCTCAAGTTTTGACAATTTTTACGTTACGTCAATGATATCATACGTCATCTCGTTTTTCAGTCAACTTCAAATCAAACTTTAAAAAAGTTCAAAACAAATTCAAAATGGCGTCGAAGGTGCAATGCGGTGTTTCCGCGGAAACGCAAAGTAAAGAATTATGATTTAACGCAATCATTAAACTGTAAAAAATGTTAATTATTGTGTCTTGGTAGTGCTTGTGTTGTGCAAAAATCCTCCGGCCTCTCAGGGTTTTATTAAATATTTACAAGTGTGCTACCGTAATGTTGCGACGAGTCAATTTTTACTCAATATGTTTCGCATTCGGTCTCAGTGTTCTCTTAATTCTAGCTGGAAGTCGCTATACAGATAACATTAATTATCGTCCGTCCCCCGAAACTCACAGAACCATAAGGAATTATCTGAAAACCGAAGATGGAGAAGATAGTCTGCTGCAGCCCATACCGACGAACCCTGATGATGGTTCGCCAAATATCGATAAGATACTGGAGAATACTCGTTCGAAAATTAAATCTGAGCTTTGGAACTACAACTTTACATATTCAGATGTTCATAAATTAGATGATTTACTAATGGAATCTGGAGGAAGGCCTGTGAGGAATGTAATCATTTCTACTTGGCGATCGGGAACAACTTTTCTCGGTGAGGTCCTGAATGCGATGCCAGGTAACTTCTATCATTATGAACCTCTATTAAAATATGAAATTGTACAAATACGAGGGCCTCCTCATGCAGATAAGGCTCTAAGCACTATCAAGAGTATGCTCAAATGTGACTATAGTGGTATGGAGGACTATTTTGAGTATGGGAAAACCCATTTGCACCAATTCAGCCATAACACGAGACTATGGGACCATTGTAAATATAAGAAAGAGCTGTGTTTTGATGCTAATTTCACGGATAAGTTTTGTAAGCTGTTCCCATTTCAAAGTATGAAGCTTGTCCGTGTAAGATTACGTCTTGTCAAGGATATATTGGAGGATAAAGAGTAAGTTTGGTAATTTTATTTGTTACTAGTATGCATGGATTTAGTGTGGGTAGGATTTGGCTGTCTCCCTCTTACATACTCTTATATGTGGACTAGCATAGAAAATATTGTGAACTCCATATTAATAATTGAAGCTCATATTTTATGTATAATTAACTATACATACCTATGCATTTACTTCAACCTAGGCGTAAAACAGTGAAACAAACAAAGCATGTATGAAATAATAAAAGTGAAAAAAATAATGTCATTAAAATTTAAAAGATTAAGACACCATCGATCATTTGAAAAATTCAGACTCAGCATGTTGATTGCTCATCTATATTACAACATATTGTCCTACAAATAATATTTGCAATTTCAGGCTTAATGTGAAAGTGGTGCTATTAATCCGCGACCCTCGTGGTGTGATGCAGTCTCGACAACACCGGAACTTTTGTCAGCCAGCACCAGATTGCTGGAAACCGGAGTTACTGTGTGCTGACATGATCAGTGATTATGTGGCTGCTGGCCGATTATTCCAAACATACTCTGATAGAGTTATGTAAGTCTTGATTTAGCTGTTCTTCATCACTTAAAATTGAAATTTAAAGACATGCAAAGCATGTGCATTTTTTTAATTATTTTTTTCTCTTTTTTCTTATTGTATGGGGGCCTGCACTATCATCTTAGATGGGGTGTATTGTGCCATCTCACTTGGGGTATATTTTTGCACTCCTATTGTATATAGGCGCTCAGCACACTTAGCAACTTGAGTTGAGGCAAATATCAACATTTTTACAAGTTGTCATTAATGGTTGCCAATTGTAGTAACAAAAGACCTAGTTTACGGTTGCAGCGATTTTAAATAAACTTTAGTATGAGAGTCAGATGACAGAAAGTTGGCAGCGATTGTATGAGAAGAGCCGAAGATTGGGCTCAGTGGCATTCATTGGGAGAGGCCTATGTCCAGCAGTGGACTAGAATAGGCTGATGATGATGATGAGAGTAAAACGTGTGGTCACAACAATACATAGAACAAGAATGAGGGAGTGAAGTCGCTCTACTCGTTAAGGTTGTGGAAATATATCATAATACCTGGGCCCCGATTCTGTAAAGTGCTAGAAGTATTTATTTTTTGGAAATATTCAATAAATAACAAAAATGGAAAATAAAATACAAAAAGCGAAAATTTTAGCAAAATTTTCGCTTCCATTTCTTTTAAGTGGTAAATAAGAAAATTTCTCAAAAAAATTCAAGCGATCGACTTGCGTTATCGCGGTTCAATAGCTTACAGAATCGGGCCCAGGTTTTTCCTATTGTTTAAAAAATTTGTGGAACTTGAAGTGAGTGTCAAATGACTGCATGTGCTCATATAATAATGTCCCTGCCATCCAAATACTTGTAGCAACTTTATTCAAACTAACTTAACAATAGTCAAAAGCGATCAATCAGAATTAAACCTTAATATTTTGTGTTACAGGGTACTTCGCTATGAAGAGCTTGCATTAAACCCCAACATGACAACAGTTCAGTTGTTAAAGTTCCTAAGGCTAAGCGCCACACAGTCGATTGATGAGTTTCTTCATACACACACCAATGTTGAGGCTGGTGGGGTCAGCTCCACATTCAGGGTCTCCCGAGATGTGCCTTTCAGGTGGAAGAATGTACTGGATTTTGATTATGTCGAAGAAATACAGGTTTGTGCTTCTTTATGATTTCTGCGCAGACAAGACACTGATTGAAAATGTAGTGGCTCAGATGGGAGTCTCCCTGCCTGCTGACCTTCGTGTCCCAATTTTTTAATCCTTAGTGTTTTAATAAAGGTAATTCTCATTATAGTTTAAAAAAAAAGTGATAATGTGTTCCAGATACAATTGATGATGGATTTTGTTAGTTTTGGTCTTTCTCTTTAAGGGAAAACCAAGCTTGCATACCTTTAGGTACTTAATTAAAGGGGTTTGAAAAAAGTGACCCCCATGGTAGTGACGTTAGATCCAAGGAAGTGATTAAAATTATCCATTTCATTTCTAAAGTTACATTATTTTACCTTTACTTTATTAATACAAAGCATGATTTAGTACATTACTGCCGCGGTCTGTAATGACTGCATTGCTGGCAGCGATGATGATGGCCGAGAGTGTAGCTAAGTTAAGTTCGAGGCCATCACAGCGCGGTCAGCATTGCAGCCCTTGATGGCCAAGCTGGAATGAAGGCAGAGACCGAAGGTCGAGGCCTTTATAGCGCAGACAGCAAGGGCTGCAATGATGGCCAAGCTTGAAGGCCGAGAACTTAACTAAGCAAAGCTCGAGGCCATCATAGCGTGGCCAGCAGGGCAGTCATTGCGGACCAAGGCTTGTATAGTGCTTTACTCAAACAATGCGAGGAATTTAAATAAAACCAGCTTAGTATAATAAGAATTTACTCAAACAATGTAAGAACAACGAAAAGAACAACAACAACTACAGAAACAGAAACAGAAACAGAAACCGAAATCGAAACAACAACAACAACAACAACAATCACAATCACATCAGGTTTCAAACAGAAAAAAAAAACATCAAAATCTGTCCATTCGTCTGGGAGTTACAACGCCTCTCTTTTCGCGTTCGGGGTTAACGAACCCACGGAATATATAGTAGTGCTACGACAAAAGACTACAATAATGGATTTTCTAAAGAAATTGCTGGCCGCAAAACACGACAATAATGGATTTTCTAAAGAAATTGCTGGCCGCAAAACACGACAATAATGGATTTTCAAAGGAAATTGCTGGCCGCAAAACACGACAATAATGAAATTCCATACAACTTTGCTGGCGCTTATTCAAGCAGTGCGGCAAGGTCGACTTTGCCCAAAGAAGGTTGTCGAAATAATGACCACATACTAGTATTGTTTGAGTAAAAGTTATTTTGTAACTAGAGGATAGAAAACACAGTTTTCACAGTTTTTGTTTTTTTTTCACATTTTTTTTTTTATATGAGTATTACCTTAAATGTTTATTTTCCGGTCTAGGGTGCTTGCGACACAGGGAATCCTGGTTTGGAGTTATGAGTGTGTAATCGTCCTTGAATTCATGGTTGTGGCTTCTGTGGATTTGTTGTCACAATTCTGCCAATGTCCGTTATGATATTTTCATAAACTATGAAGATGATGATTTCTAATAATATGATTGGTGTCTCTAAGAATGTGATTGGTGGTGTAGAGGGATTATCATCAAGAATTTAGGGAAAACATTATAATTTAATATTATTTATATTTATAAATTTACATAATATATAATTAATTAATGGGGTAAAGGTATGGGATAAAATACATTTGAAGGAAGTAGGACAGGGGAGAGTGTGTAATCATTATTTATTTATCATCTTTTTCCCCTGTGTTTTTCCCACTAAAATATTATTACTGATAATCAGTCATCAATACATAGTATAAAACAAAGTCGCTCTCCGCCGTATGTCTGTAACTCTTAGTCTTTTAAACTACACAACAGATTTTAATGCGGTTTTTACCATCAATTAGATTAATTTTCACGGAAGTTTTTTATACATGCTGTGCCCGCGAAGTCAAAATTCATGGTTTTTTTGCGCCTCTGAACCTTTTTGTTTTCCCAAATTATAGTAGCCTAAGTTATTCCTTATAACATCAGCTATATGCCAGTGAAAGTCCCGTCAAAATTGGTCCTACCGTTTCAGAGATTTTTATTATACGAGTTTAAGAGTTCTGAATGTAGCGAGGGGGGGGAGGCGAAGCGAGCCGCCGTCCTCCGAAGCGGAGTGATGGTAGAGTGTGCGAGAACTACATTGTTCACCTCTTTTTTTTCTAAATTACACCTGTGCGAAGCTGGGGTGGTTAATAAATGAATTAATCAATGGTGAATGTTTAGATTGATGATTACCATATATAGGGATTTATTTTTTCATTGTATTTGCTAGGTACTTGAATTCTTAAATACCTACAATAATCATAAAAAAATTATAGACTAAAACTAAAAATATAAACTAAATACACTAAAATATAAACTTAATTAATAGTACATTACTGCCGCGGTCTGTAATGACTGCGTTGCTGGCAGCGATGATGATGGTCGAGAGCGTAGCTAAGTTAGCGTACCATCACAGCGCGGTCAGCATTGCAGCCCTTGATGGCCAAGCTGGAATGAAGGCCGAGACCGAAGGTCGAGGACTTTATAGCGCGGACAGCAAGGGCTGCAATGATGGCCAAGCTAACTTAACTAAGCAAAGCTCGAAGCCATCATAGCGTGGCCAGCAGGGCAGTCATTGCGGACCAAGGCTTGTATAGTGCTTTACTCAAACAATGCGAGGAATTTAAATAAAACCAGCTTAGTATAATAAGAATTTACTAAAACAATGCAACAACAACGAAAACAACAACGACAACGACAAAGACAACAACATCGACCACAACAACAGAAAAAGAAACAGTGACAGAAACAAAAAACAGAAACAGAAACATAAACCTAAACAGAAACAGAAACAACAATAACAACAACAATCACGATCACATCAGCTTTCAAAAAAAAAAAAATACATCAAAATCGGTCCATTCATCTGGGAGCTACAACGCCTCTCTTTTCGAGTTCGGTGGTGGAGTACTAAAAAAACACGACAATAATGGATTTTCAAAGGAAATTGCTGGCCGCAAAACACGACAGTAATGAAATTCCATACAACTTTGCTGGCGCCTATTCAAGCAGCGCGGCAAGGTCGACTTTGCCTAAAGAAGGTTATCGAAATAATGACCACATTACAAGCTTGTTTGAGTAAATGATTGTTTTTACGCTTAAAGTTTCTTAAATTGTTGAAACAATAAGACAAAAATTAATTTCTGTGCCCGTCGTCATCTGTCGTCACTCGTGGACCGCGAGGGATTAAACCACCTTGTAGATAAATGATATCTATGGGTATCTACTTGAATTCATCAATGTTTGGTTGTTGGTTGTCGTATGAGGTAGTGCTGGCCTCTGGTGTCAGAGTTTGTCAGGTTGCTAGAGGGCCTTTGACATAGCTTAACGGATGCTATTAATCAATAACAACCGGGACCGACAGTTTCATGTGCCCTCTGATGCACAAAGCGATGGAAAACCGCACATAACTTAGAAACAATTACTTAGATCATTGGTGCGTAGCCTAGGACTGAACTCAGTATTGTTGGATTCTATGTTGCATTATTGAAATGTTAGGCTACCGTAGCTCATTTTTTTCTTTTTTTTCTTTTTTTTAATAGACAGTCATCAAGTTGTTCTTCCTAGTTACAAAAGCGAAAGTCTGTGTGTAAGTATGTTTGTTGCCACTCGTTCCACAATGGCAGAGTGGATTTTGACGATACTTGGTATATAGATACTTTAGGTACTGGAGTTTCGCTCAGAGTGCCAAATTTAAATTTTCTAGCGTTTTTGTCAATTACAGCTCTATTACTCATCGTGGGTTCATAAAAACTAATTTTGCGGCAATAAATAGGTTGTATCAAGAAATTACACCAACCAAATGTAGGTGAAAGCTAGTTTATGTACATTTGTCAATAAACCAAAAACCAACATGAAAATCAGCTTATTGTAATTTGTAGCTAAACCAATATTATCTAGTTGATCATTTTAACCGTAATTTCTTGACACAACCTATTTATTGCCGCAAAATAAGTTTTCATGAACCCACGATGAGTAATAGAGCCGTTGTAATCCACAAAAGAAACGCAAAAATATACGATGCACTCCTAAATTTTTGTCCTGATCGTCAAGGTGCAGGTTAAGCAGGATAGGTGATGCATCTCGGGAGCCGATTTTAGTTAATATTATCAGTCTTCTTTTTCTTTTTTTAATTATCGTTAAATTTTTCAAACAACTGATTTCACAGAAGTATTTGAATGTGTGTCGGGATTACACACATATTTTTTTGTAAAAATATCTTCGTTAGAAACTGAATGAAGTTGATTCATTCCATATCGACGGGTACGTCATAACGGGTGTTTTTTAGGAAACTTTCCTAATTTTTTTCTATTGAGCCAAATTTATTTAATCGTGTATCGGTGAGCACATCCGGATAAAGTATTTTGTGAACATTTATTACACACTAGCTGATGCCCGCGACTTCGCACGCGTGTTCATTTCTCTTGGTTTAAAAGTACTATATGTGCTATTCCAGGACCTAAAATAGAAATATACTAACATTTGATCAAAATTCCTTCAGCTAACGATATTGAATCAACAATATTTTTGTCGATTGCTCGGCTTATTCTCATCGGATTGAGATACCAAGTACGCTAGTTTTTAATTCAAACCCTACCAACAGTGAAACCTCATCGCAATCAGTCCAGTTTTTTTACGTAACATACATCAAGACAAACAGACAGACACGTTTTTTTTTTAGTTGTCTTTTATCGTATTTATATGCACACTATCGTTCATTAATGTTCATGTTCTCGCTTTCTAATCTAAGGTTGCCTGGAAGAGCTCGCTGCTTAGTGATAAGGCCGCCGATTGTACTATTTTAAGGTCATTGTTAATGTGCCATAATTTAAGTTTCTTTAGTGCAATAAAGAGTTATGTATCTATCTATCTATCTATCTTTTCAGTAGCTTATTTTAAGTGCCCTATTTTTTTTTAAATTCTCTTTGTACAGACTATTTCTTTCCTATTGCTTTATTATAAGTAAAGATAAATAAAAAAAAGAAAAGTCAATTAACCCATTACAAAGACCTAGTTTTAAATATACGTGAGGACCAATCATCAAATTTGTAGTACATTACGCAACGGTAAATGGATGTGGTTTTGCAAAGTAAATATGCTTTATAGGTTTACAAAACATTAATAGGAAAATAAGTAGTCGACATCAGGGGACTTGGTTTTGCATGTAGACCGTCGCTGTTTATGTTATAGCAAACAAAGGAAATGTTTGACATAATCCTTAACTATTCTTTCTATAAGCAATTTCTTCTAGAACCACTGTTTTTCTATTGATCTAGATAAGGCGGGGTAGTCTCTCTATAGTTTGTCCTGCCCTGGTCGTCGAGGTGCAGTTTGAGCGGGAGAGGTGGTGAAGCTCGGGAGTCGATTTTAGACAAATTTTGTGCGTTTTTATCGATATCTCAATATTTAAAACTCAATTAAAAAAGTGTTCAGTTATTTGTCTAGTTTAATAGGATAGCTAAATCATTATTTCAAAAAAACTGTTGCTTTCGCTGAAAATAACGAGAACAGCGATGCAAAAAGTTATTTTCATGTGGTAGTTCGTGTTTTTTTCCCAAGGATACCAAGCCATTCATGAACATTCTGTTCGGTTATTTGTTTAGGTAGTATACTTCGTTATCCACAGTATTTTTTTGGTTTGTATAATATTGTCTCATTACGTCGTTCTCGACGTTTTGCTATTCGTCTTTTTGCTGATTTCGGGACTGAGCCCGCCTTAAAGGGGGAAGATACGGCACGCCTTAATATCACGTAAACAAAAACTGGACTAGATATATCATACAACTACAGGCAAATACCCACACAGATACATTCCCGCCGTCGTGCTTCATGTGCATCAACAACAAATTAGAGAGACACACGCAGACTGTAGCACGTTGAGAGTCACTAATTACTAACGTCTTCGGCTGTCTACGAAACAGGAGCTTGGTACACGTGTTACACAAAAGCTAGTCCAATTGTGACTGCCTTGCAACTAATTTATTCAGTCCAGTTCAGCTGTGCCTCATCTTCCCACTTTTAATTTATGTTTTGTTCTCATCAAAATGATCTTTCAACTCTGAAGGTTCAGTTTTAGTCACAAAAATCAAACAAGTAATTTGATAACAAAAAATACTAATCAGATATTTCACAAGGCTAACGATTTTGTTGTGAATCGTTGTTGCGTGTTTGTTGATAATTTTGTTATTATCCAAAAATGAGGAAGTAGCAAGCCAGGACAGATGCCCGTGTTTAATTTTGTGTGTTTATCCCACAAGTCGTGATATTTTTTAAAAGCTTCTATTTTACTTCACTTGCACGTATGTATGTATTTATCTATCTATCTATCTATTTCTGTCTGTCCTGGAATCTTGCAATTCAAATTTCGAGCACTTCCCGATTAGCTATCCGACTGAAAGTTTCAGGGTAGCTCACAAATCGATGACAAAGCATTTAAAAAGAAAAAACACTTAAAAAGTTTTATTTTATTATACTTATTATTACTAGACTAGCTGCGCCCGCGTCTTTGCATTCGTCGACATATTTCAGAGGAAAAGTAATCTATGTGTAAGGACCAAAAGTACCTTTAGAAGTTTATATACCAAATTTCGTTTAGCCGTCAAATAGCTTTTATCGATTGCTCGGCTTCTACTCGGATCGAGATACAAATTACATCAGATTTTAAACCAAAACCTATCCATTAAGCTATCCAACAGTCAAAACCGCATTTTAATCGTTAACATAAAACATTCAGTAAAAATACTTGTTCAGTAGCTTAATATATTTAGGTCCTCTAGTCAAGACCATTTTTTATTATCTTTTTTGTACAGACTTTAGTTGCATGCTTCATTATAAATTTAATGGTAACTATAGTAACAGCGCGATATTGTAATTTTTTTAGAACATATTAGGTCAGGACTCGTATTTATGTGGAACCACGATGAGAAAGTCTAAGGAAAAAAAAACCTCAGAAAACTGCATCAAAATCTGCCTAATAGTTTCAAGCTTCAAAAACAAGACAGCTAAAAGCCAGTAAAATTCCTTTCGTTTTCACAGTAAACATTTTATGGCGGGCGAAAGAAACTTGCCTGTGATGTGATACTCCAGTACACTAGCTGAGCAATAAGCACTAGTTAGTAGTGGAGGACAAAGGAAACGCCTACACAAATTAATTAGCTCGCATCCATTAGCAATGCCAATAGCAGCTGATATACAGGTTGGATTTTTGAGATGGAATTGTATGGGCAAATCCGAAACTATGTGAAATAGTCAACATTCGTGTAAGGGCCATGGCCTCGATTTATGAGAAAGGTAGCAAGCCTGTCGGTATTCTACAGGTTGCACTATGGAGAGTGTGCACAAGAACTGCACAATTTGATTCCCCCAACACCTTTCCATCACCGCACGACTAGACGATCGGCAAAGCGCCATCCTTTTATGGTTGAAATACCTCGCACAAGAACGAAGCGTTACTCTTCGCATTTATTATTAGAACTTCTAAGGAGTGGAATGCCCTGCCCTCTTCATTGTTTCCGGTAAAATATAATCCTGGTGTGTTTAAGTCAAAGTGAATAGTATCTATTAGGCAAGCGTGCTACACCTTCAACCACAAAATCGCATTCCATCAGGTGAGATCGTGGTCAAACGATTGCCTAGACCGTAATAAAAAAAACGGATTTGGCCATACAATCCTATCTCAAAAATACAACCTAAAAATTCACGTCTGAATCTTCCTGGAAAAATAACATGATTATTTTTCTGCCTGACTCGCGGACAATTTTTTATTAAAACGTAACAAGCGGATTTTCCAAGTAAGTAGGTACTTACAGTTTTATATTTTGTAGACGGCATTTCTATGTTCATAATATTATCCATGATCGAAATTTGCAAAACCCTTAAATGCCCTTACTCCACACATTAACACTTTATATAATAGTGACGAGAGATGCTCGGGGAAAATGCACCCCACCGATGCAAACATCATCAGCCAGTATTCGTCCACTGCTGGACGTGGGCCTCTCTCGCCGATGCCCGATAGTCAAAAACAAAAGATAAATGTCATTGCAATCGGAGGACCGTTCTGTGGAAGACTTAATATAAGAGGTAAAATGCAAGGTGCAATGATAATATTGTTTCTGACTTTTTAGTTCGTTTTGGGTAGGGCAGTCGTGTTTTTAATTTCTTTACTATTTATTTTTATTGAAAATACAAAATGGCAGTTCTTTTCTAATAAGCACGAAAGCTTCTAACTACAAAGGAAAAGGTACCTACCCTTGATGCCCCATCATTTTGCCACATCATGTATACTTGAGCAAAAACGTGAAAAGAAAAAAAAAGAGGTCTACTTTTTAATCAAAGTAAGGATTACTTTGATTAAAAAGTACGAAGTTTCGGACGATCTATTAGTACTCCAATTAATATTAAAACATTTATTTTATGAATTTATAATATAATGACAACCGTCACAAAAAAAGGAACAGTTTTCAAAAAAAAAAAGAAGAGAGCGCGAAGCGCGAGCGAAGCGTCTTCGTTTCAGCTTGGGCAAAAATGCGTTCGTATGTCCGGGTGTCCGTCTGTTCGGATCTCTGTTCTCCTCTACAGGTCACATTTCTCAACTGATCTAGACGAAACTTGGTATACAGGTTAAACGAATTCTTTGTTTATTTTCGTCGTCGGGGATTTTTGATAAACCCCATTTAAAAATCCCCGACGACGAAAATAAACTTCCCCCAAAAAGGGGCAAAAAGGGGGCTACTGAATATCTCCGCTTAATTAGATACAATTTCGATGCTTCTTTTTTATTTTAAATTGGTCTCATAAAATGTTGGTGAAGATTTGATGAGGATCTTCAGCGTGATGAGCAGAATAGCTCCTCAAAATGCAGTAAACTTCTCACTTTTAGGTTTCTACTAGTGGAATCAGCCCTACTAGGTAGGGATGGATGGAGCACCTTGGTTATGAATATTAGTTTTACAATAAGGTAACTAGATGGCGCTACTGTGCCTTTGACTGCTAGTAGTGCTACTGTGCACGCACACTTGTGCGCGTGAGGTCTATAGCTCACGGAGCCATTAGTTGATTAATAGCAGTCATGCCAAGTCAGAGGCCCTCAGGCCGCCAGACAAACTGACACCAGAGACCAGCTCTACCCCATACGACAAACAAACAAACATTGTTGCTTTATTTTCCAGGAGGCGTGCAAAGAGGCCATGGAGCTGTGGGGCTACAAGCGTGCACACAACGCTTCGCACATGGCGAGCAAGGACTTCTATCCACTGGAACCGTACACCGTGAAGCAGTGAGACAACCACTGGCCTTTGGGAAGATATTTTTACGAGCTGTACAAGATTGAATGCATTCACATTTTGTAAGTACTTACAAACTAGCTGTGTCCGCGGCTTTGCTATATGAACGATCTCGAATGTGGTCATTTTTAACCCCCGCACAAAAAGATGGGTGTTATTAGTTCGGAGTGTTTATTACTTCGTGTGAGAGGGTGTGTATGTGTGTGTGTGTGTGTCTGTGGCATCGTAGCTCCCAAATGAATGGACTGATTTTGATGCGTTTTTTTCTGTTTGAAAGCTGATGTGTCAGTGAATAATGGAGGGGGAGGGGGAGATAGAAAAGGGGGGTGAAAATCGCAGCTTCCAAACATGGACCGATTTAGCTGTGGTTTTTTATGTTTGAAAACTGGGGTAAACGAGATAGTTCTTAGCTATAATGGGGGAGGGTGGACGGGGGGAGGGGGGTGATCGTAGCTTTCGAACGAATGGACCGATTTAGCTGCGGTTTTTTATATTTCAAAGTTGAGGTAATCGAGATGGTTCTTAGCTATAATGTGGGGAGGGGAGAGGGGGGGGATGGGGGTGATGAACGTAGCTCCCAATTAAATAGACCAATTTTGATGAGATTTTTATGTTTGAAAACGGATGTGATCGAGATGGTTCTTAGCTATATGGAGGGGAGGGGGGGGGAGTTGACAAAGGGGGGTGCGAATCATATCTTTCGAACGAAGCTGCGGTTTTTCATGTTTCAAAGCTGAGGTAAACGAGATGGTTCTTATCTAAATAATTTTTTAATTTGTGCTTGTACTCAAAAGTATCCCATACGTGTTATTCCAGGTCCAAAAGTACCTTTAAAGTACAATATACTACATTTCACCAAAATTCGTTTAGCCTTCATATAGTTTTTTATCGACTTATTTTATCGATGATTAGATGCCGAGCGGCATCTAATAATAAACTTTGGACGCACTGAAAATCGCCACGATCACCGCATCGCATTTTTGTTCAGCTCTGCGCCAAGTACCGTCTACCTGAGCACAGATCTCCATTTCAGTAGAAAGTTTCTCCCATGCCTCGTGCTTTACCCGACTGAGGAGGGTTATGTGTTTGGGTTGTATGTATGTTTGCTTGTTTGTTTGTACGTTTATTAGGCGTGTCCTACAGCCTAAACGGCTTGTCGGATTTTGATAAATAAGGTATCATTGAATTCGTCTCGATCACGAGAGTGCTTTATGATATAACAATATATGTGTCAAGAAAACTAATATTAGCTGCCATATTGTATTTCCGACTGAACAAAAAAATTACCAAAACCTATCGAATGAGGCATCAAAATGAAGGTTTTTAAGAGGCCATTCCAATTATATACAATTCTTAAAACTAAACAGTAGCAATTGTCTTATAAGTTTCTTACAAAATTTTCAATTTTAGATTATTCAAGTTAATGTAAATAATGTTGCAATTGAACTATTAAAGTAAAGTTAAATATGTAAGTAAATAAGAAACATTAAAATTTATATAAATACTCCTACCAGCTGCTGCGCCGTGGTTTCACCCGCGTCCCTCAGGGACCGTGCATGATTCCTGGATAAAAAAAAACTAATTTCATCCAAATCCGTTCAACCATTTAAGCGTGAAGTAGTAACAAACATGCACACATACACCCTTAAATACATACAAACTTTCGACTTTAAAATATTAGTGTGATTATTTTTGCTCATTTTTTGTCAGTTCATATTCTATAATTTTGTTCGCAGTCGGTTTTTTGTATTTTATAATAATTTTACTTGTTATTAAAATAGTTTTTGTTCCCGAGGTGCCACAGAATTTCCCTAGCCCTATATCTATCGATAAACTTTATGATATTATCGTTATTAGCATCAAGTAAAAACTAATGGACCGATTGCGATGCGGTTTTCACTGTTGGATTAGGGTTTGACTTAATTTTGAACTAATTTTGTTTAATTTTGAAGTAATAAATATCTATACTGATAATAAAGCAATAAGTACGAAAAAGTCTGTCCAAACATATTTGGAAAAAATCTAGGGTACTTAAAATAAGCTATTGAACAAGATTATAACATTTTTTAAATGTAAAAACAAACTGCCTTTTTGTCTTTATGTTTGTTTGTTCCGCATAACGTTTAAACTACTAGACCGACTTTGATGCGGTTTTCATTGTTGGATAGCTTATGGTTTGATCGATAAAAAACTTTTTGACGGCTGAAGGAATTTTGATCAAATGTTGTTATTTTAGGCCTTGAAATAGCACTTGAATACTTTTAAGGGCGTCACAGACGACGAAGATGCTATAATATTTTAAGTTAAGATATCTGCATACTTATAAAATATAATAGCATCTTAAGTTAGTATATTAATATATATATTGTATTTTAAGTTAGTTTGTAACGATATATTTCATATCTTAAGATGACATCTTTCGATATCTTTAGATACCGTAATATGAAAAAAAAAATTATCTTCGCCGTTTGTGATGGTTCATATAAATTATATGGCGAGCGGTATTTTATCATTACATGAAATATTATAGCATATTTGTCTTCTGTGACGACCTTTAACCTAGATAAATGACCACGCGTGGGCACAGCTAGAATTATATATGTGAAAAAAAAGAGTGTTTGTTACATTTTCACGGCTGAACCGATCTTGATAAAATTCGGTATGGAGACAGTTTGAACCCTGGGAATAGATATACGATACTTTCTATCGCCATAAACAGATGTCCGCATGGACGAAACTCGCGGGCATACGCTAGCATAAAGTAGCGTTAAAAATCGCCAGGGAATGTCTGTATACGTGACCCTGTTAGATAGATAGATGGATAGATAGATAGATAGATAATACTTTATTGTACACCAGTTTCCAAAATTTTACACCAAATAGGAACCATCTTATATCTATTATTATCTTATCTGTTAGAATTTGAAGCGAATATAATAGTTCACCATAGACTGGATAGTAGGTAGTTCTACGAGAGCATTGTGGCACATTGTTCATAAGTAACATTCCTATTTAATTTGCTGCAGTATGCATTACCTATACATATTGTAGGTCAATCATATTTATACATCCTCAATCCTCATAACTTGAGCCTTTCTGGAAATGATCGAATTTCGTTGATCCAACATAAAATGTTATTCAATTATTTACTGAAAACACATGAATTATTTTTGCTATGTTTTGTGCGACGTTGTCTGTTTGTTTTGGGAGCTTTCAAGCGATAACGGCTGGATGGATATTGATGAAATTTGTAATAGAAATAGCTTGTACCCTGGAATAATTCATCATCATCCCTCATGCTGGTGTAAGCACGAGGCGAAGCCAGAATCTTATGTTTGTTTGTCGTATGAGGTAGTGCTGACCTTTGGTGTCAGAGTTTGTCAGGCCGCCCGAGGGCCTCTGACATTGCTTAACGACTGCTATTGATCAATAACAGCCGAGAACGACAGCTTAACGTGCCCTCCGAAGCACGGAGAGATGAAAAATAACACATTGCTTAGAAAAGTCATTGGTGCGGAGCGTAGGATCGAACCCGGTATTGTTGGATTCAAAGTTGCACTATAGAACCTAACTACCATAGCTTCAAATTTCTAAAAGAAAAATTTTGATTACGAACGGGGCTCGAGTCCTAATTTGGATTATGAGTCAGTGGTCACGGTAGCCGACTTGGTTAAAGGCATGTGCCGCGCAGAGAGCACATACAGAAGAGGGTTCGAATCCCATCCGTGAAGAAAATTCTTCCTTTAGAAAATTAGTAGTTATATTTTTGCAAGTTTTAGTTTTTGTGTATTGATTTTTATGAGATCGTCCATAGTACAAGTCGAACATGAAAATAATATTTAAAAATGGTCTGTCTGTATGTTAGTTTTTGCATCTCGTAAAATCTATTGGACCGATTAAAATGTGGTTTTCCGTTTTGGATTAAATTATCCAGGATTAGACTAAAAATGTGACGTAATAATTTGCATCCTAATGCGACGTCGAGAAAAAGAAGAAACCAGTCGTTTAAAAAAAAATAACAAATTTAGGTCCTGGAATAAAAGCTAACCTAACCAGTATTTTATTTTACTTTCAGGTGATGTTCCATGACTATAAGCATCTCCATACTTATTCCGGCTGTTTCCACAAACTAAAGGCGTTGCTATTGCAAGGGATACAATTAAGGTAACCATGAAATCACATTGGTGTTGAAAATTACATCAAATTTTGTCTATGAAAAGTTAAAACTGGATATGGCAAGAAATATGGCATTTAATAAAAACAATTTATACGATTGTGCAAATGAAGGTTTAGAAGACGGCCGTTTCTGTCTCGAAATACGAGTGAAATAGACCGATAATTTTTCGTCAGGTCCTCGGAAACGGGCTAGCTATTCGGCAATAATTGCTGCAATTTTATACTTAGCCAAAAAGCTACATAGAGCAACATATATGTTGAGGTTCACTCTGCACAACCTATTGCACTGGCTATACAATTGTATATCTAGCCAAAAAGCTACATAGAGCTACATATATGTTGAGGTTCACTCTGCACAACCTATTGCACTGGCTATACAATTGTATACCTAGCCAAAAAGCTACATAGAGCAACATATATGTTGAGGTTCACTCTGCACTACCTATTGCACTGGCTATACAATTGTATATCTAGCCAAAAAGCTACATAGAGCAACATATATGTTGAGGTTCACTCTGCACTACCTATTGCACTGGCTATACAATTGTATATCTAGCCAAAAAGCTACATAGAGCAACATATATGTTGGGGTTCACTCTGCACAACCTATTGCACTGGCTATACAATTGTATACCTAGCCAAAAAGCTACATAGAGCAACATATATGTTGAGGTTCACTCTGCACTACCTATTGCACTGGCTATACAATTGTATATCTAGCCAAAAAGCTATATAGAGCAACATATATGTTGAGGTTCACTCTGCACTACCTATTGCACTGGCTATACAATTGTATATCTAGCCAAAAAGCTACATAGAGCAACATATATGTTGAGGTTCACTCTGCACTACCTATTGCACTGGCTATACAATTGTATATCTAGCCAAAAAGCTACATAGAGCAACATATATGTTGGGGTTCACTCTGCACAACCTATTGCACTGGCTATACAATTGTATACCTAGCCAAAAAGCTACATAGAGCAACATATATGTTGAGGTTCACTCTGCACTACCTATTGCACTGGCTATACAATTGTATATCTAGCCAAAAAGCTATATAGAGCAACATATATGTTGAGGTTCACTCTGCACTACCTATTGCACTGGCTATACAATTGTATATCTAGCCAAAAAGCTACATAGAGCAACATATATGTTGAGGTTCACTCTGCACAACCTATTGCACTGGCTATACAATTACGGCACTATAATTGCCAAAAAAGTAGCGCCTCGTTTCTTCTTTTCTTGACCGTGATACTGTTTTTCTTGCCAATTCCTCGTGATGTACATGACATTTTACATGAAACTCAAATATTATTTAGAACAAGTAGTACCTATAGATTCTTCTGTTAGCCTAAAAAAATATTGTTTTGTTATCTGATACTCATTGGAATTTTATAATCTTATAATACTCATTGGAATCAAAAGTTTACTAGTTTATTTTATGCTAGTAAGTACTTGTATGCAGGTGCGTCACATTTAGCGCAATCTAGTTGCTTAAAGCTCTTTCATAGGAAAATTACATCCTAAAGCGTTGCAAGTTAGTAGTGACTAACATGGGCTGTGCTCATCTCTCATGCAAGTATGCAACAAAATATTAATTAACCTACTACAGATCTGATATACGTAACTTAGTAGGTTCCCTTGTAATTGCGACGTGCATCTTGCATGCGTGCTGCTTGCATAATAGAAACACAAGATAGCTCATGACAATTTATTCGTATTGTATGTCTATTGTTTTTTTTTAAGACTGAGGACATTTCCACTATGTAATACTTCCAATATTTACTTAAATACTCGAATATAAATGTGTGTAACTATCTATATTATACTGATATTCGCGCTTAAAATTCTAAGTAGACTCACACCTAGTATGAGCAACGCGTATGAGCGTATAAAAGCGAGGAGCAAATTATTAAAACCTGACTTTACATGTTGAATTAAAACTTTTTTTATTGTGCCGAATGTTTAAAAAAAACTTTTGGCTTGGTTATAAATAAGAAGCAGTACAGAAGTCCACGACTGAACACCAACTAGACTCGTAAGTAAAGCATTGAAATATGAATTTTATGGGCCGTCGCTCACTAACGACTCAAGACCAACTCGACTCAAAGTGAACATTGAAATAGGAATTTTATGGGCCGTCGCTTACTATAAAGACTCAACACCAACTTGACTCAAAGTGAAGCAATGAATTATGAGCTTAGTGTTAAATTTTATAAAATTAACGAAAATAGAGTACGACGCATGGACGTGTCGCTTGATTTTGTAAAATGTGCTGTAGGTAACAGGATTAAAGGTCACTTTTAAATGCTTTACTTTTAGTCGTGTTGATGTTGTAATGTGCGACGGCCTTATCGTTTTACATAAGTGGGGTGTTCCGGAAGATGTTAGTAAATCTACAAACAACTAGTATATGAGTATTTTCTGTACTTATTTCATATTACTCGTCACCAGCCTCTATACATTTATTAATTCGACGTAAACAGCTTTCAAAACATAAAAAAGGAATGAAAAAAACTCCGACCTCCCCATTATAGTAAGAACCATATCGATCACATCAGCTTTCAAACAGAAAAAAACCGCATCAAAATCGATCCATTATTTTGCGAGCTACAATACCACAGACAGACACACCCACACACAGATACACACCCTAAACTTATAACACCCTTCTCTTTTCGCGTCGGGGGTTAAAAAAATACCTTACAGAAGTTCGAAAAACAATCGATTGAATTCATCAACAGCTTCATCAGAACTTTTTTAATGGAGGGAATTAAAATGCTCTGGGCCTAGTCTGGGCTGTAAGGCGGATGAAGTAGCAATTGGACAGCCCTAGTGAAAAAAACATGATGAATACCGCAGAAAATCATCGCACAAAATGCTTCACTTGGTATGCTATGTTGAAATCAGAACATCGCGATGCAAAGAAGTAAAAAAAGCAATAATATTTGTAGATGGCCAGTAATTTTTTTCCAAGGAGATTTGTTTTAAATACGGATAATAATAATGAATAAAAAATCTTTCACCAAAAACTTTCGGAACAACATAATTATGTACAGCACTTTTTTATTAGCGGAACACTCGTCTTCTTCGCGTTGCTTAATTTTGTAAAATGTGTTGTACATAACCCTAATAAAACTCTCTTTCCAATACTTTACTTTGAATCAAGTTATTTTTGAGTCTTTATAATGTGCGACAAGACCTCATGGGTTCCTCCAGCGCTGCATATAACCGCAAAGTTGACGAACTGTCCAGGTATAACTTGTAAATTAAGGTTTTAACAATGTGTTTCACGTTTAACTGTCAATTAAGAATCTCCTGTAAGAATCTCATCGCATTAGAAAGTTAAATTTATATTTTTCTTAGTTGTTTCTTAAGTCAAGGTTGTTTACAGCACAAACGAGTGTGGCATTATATCAAATTGTAAAAGATGGACCATTACACAGAGACCAAAATCGCTTGGACACACCTCAACGCGTAATAATAATCCGTATAGGCTTACTCGTTAAAGTTCATAGGATTTTGGTCTCTACCATTTAACGCATTAAAATTAAGCTTAGGCGATTATACATTAGCACTAACGGAATTGACAGATTGTTGATGCTTCCATTGTAGACACTCGAGTTAGTTTAGAAGTGCATTATTTTTACATAATGATTACTTGATAAGTCAATTGTAAGTTGTACGGAGTTATTCAATATACGCACTAGTATACATTATACGCTGTTAAGCAGATATTCATAGATTCACACTATCAGGTGACTACAGGAGCTCTATGACCGCATTGCTATCAAAACAAAATACATGGTGAATTTGCCCCATTTTTGCTACTATGGGATATCTATATCTAATTAGGATTTTCCGCTTTTAGAGCTTTTAACCAATAGGTTCATCTAACTAAAAGATTGAACCAAAATATCATGCAATTATTTTATAATTATCACTCGATATGAGTTAAGGAATGAATTCTATGGTGAAAGCACCTTAGAGAGTCGCAGCGAAACTCTGTGTGTGAGATTAGGCTTTGTGAACAATTGCGCAGGTACTGCTGTGAGGATAAAACAGCATAAAGTAAGAGCGAGATAGAATATGCGAAAAACGTAAGCGAGTGAACGAGGCAGTTATACAATGCTGTCTTCACCTTCAACATTGGAATTGCGCTTGAAAAATAGCAGTTTGCGCAGCGACTGGCAGACAACTTCCGAGACACAAACTTCCGCTGCGACTACTGTACGTCTCTAAAGTGCCCTGTAAACGATGAAATTGTTTGTCAAATTTTACGTGTTTGTCAATTAACTTGATGGTATGCAGCTTAGTTTGACGCGTTTGTCAAACAGTCTACGTGTTTGTCGCGTTTGATGAAAATCTTGATTGACGTCGTGTTTGACAAATAAGTTTGAACGTGAACGGCGGTGTTTGTCAAACAAGATCTCAGTGGTTACTTGGCATCATGGAGGACGCTACGCCCAGTGACATGCCGATGATATGGAAAAAGATAAATCGAAAGATTTAATGGACAAGAACAAGAGAATCGTAGCAATAAAATCATTCAATCATCTGTATTACTCATTTTAAAGCGCTCGCGTGACGTCGCGTCACGACAAGGGGAAAACCGAATCTACGGGCAAGTTGTCAAATTACTATACAATTTTGACAACTAAAATTTGATCGATTACAGGGCACTTAAGGCCGCAGTGTCACGCACGGTTGCACTTTTTTGTGTCCAAGTACTTGACACACATTATTGTTTATTCCAATATACGAAACCATATGAACTAATAAAAATAAATACCAAAGGTCTTTCTTACATAAGGCTGCACTTTTAATAACTCAAGAGACGTAGGGCTTCTACTCAACGTAACACAGTAAAGAATAGTCTGTTGCGCGGGTTTCTGCTATACGTATACAGCTTTGTAGTTTACAGAATATAAGCGTAGAACACATGTGATATGTGAAAAAGAATCGTCTCGATCGCAATCGATGTATATTCTCTCATTCTCTTTTGTCTTGCCGCTGAAGTTTATGTACTTATTGAGAAACTGCGGAACATAAATTAACTAGTTAGAGACAGAAACGCACCATTGAGGCTTTCGGGCGTTCGCCCACTGTGATACTTAAATTTACAAACTAACAGTATTGAAATATCCATAACGCATAACACTACAGCGCATGGCAAAGAAAATTGTATTTTATTTTGTACTAGCTGCGCCCCGCGGTTTACGATGATAACTGGCCTATGTGTAAGGATATAAGCTATCCGGGTACCAAATTTCATCCAAATCCGTGCAGCCGTTTGAGCGTGAAGGAGTAACAAACATACACACAAACATTTCTTAAAGATGTCGCTAATCGTTTTTTAGTCATTTTATAACGTTTTGTACGGACTATCAGTTCTAATGTATGGAGTTCTGCATCGCGCATACGAAGTTTTCCCCTCGATAGGAAAGTATTCCTTTTTAAAACGCTCTGATTGGCCTGTTTACAATGGCTACACTCTGATTAATAATATTTGTATGAAGTGTGATTATTATCAATATCACTCGAGAACAATTGTAAATCCAAATGCTCTCTTTTCTGGCCTGTTCACATATTTATTTGTAATAAAATTCAGAAGCTTAACTATGCATGTGCCCTTAGTAAAGAGTAAAATAATATATGGGGAAGCCCATATCGTCATATTCTGCTCGAAATATGGTTGCCACAAAAGGCGATTTGTGTCATATTTTTTTGCCACGCGCTGGCACCCCGCATTTGACATTCGATCGGTTAAAGTTGATGTTACTAAAAAGTTCACAAACAATAATTGTAGTTATTGTTCATATTTGAAGCTTGTAGTAAATGTAGTAAGAGAATATATAATCTCCGTCCATGAGATACCCCTGAACTGATAACCCCGAAAACCGAGTTCCTGACGCACAAAGAGAAACAATAATGAATTTAAACCTTTATCTTAAAGAGTAACAAAGAATTGACTGAGAGCGAAAGCCGTAACACGTGAACGTGAAGTTCGTCCAAGGGCCAAAGAATTCGTGAGAAAGTAAAAAAAATGCCGCTGTTTCAATTAATTAAGTTAAATTAAATCACCAAATATGCCATAGTAACAGTTTTTTTTTTAATTCTAGTCTCGGCGCCATCTAAATGTAATGTGAAAACAGTAGGCGTTCTTTTGCAGATCTCAAAAACGCGACTATGTTTGTCCTTTTTCGTTTCCCAATATAAATAAAATATCTTTTAATACCGCTTTAGGGCTGTTATACCAGTTTGTTGGAACCAAAGGAGTCGCGCAGCAATGTGTGCCCAAACGCTTGTCCAGTGCATGGTTATTGATGAAAGACTGGAGAGTAAAACAAAACCAGGATCTTGGCGTTATGAAAATAAAAAGTGAGAATTGTGATTTTTCATACTGACCGTTTAATTAAATCTGTGCTTGCAAGTGTAAAAAAAAACAAATGCCAGTTATCTCTATAATTAAAGAAAGTGTTGCCCAATAGGATTCCCAAAACTTGACTCGACAAAGATGTGTTACAGTGACCGGCCAACATCTTGTGCAGACCGTGGCGTACTGTGGAAAAGCGTGGCGTCTTACTAAAGAGAAAATAAGATCAAGCCCGCTTGTAATTTTGCTCATAGACATATTCGATAATTATAAATTAATATGCGTGATATTCATTTTTTCAAATCGAAAGTCAACTTGATTTGCTCATATCCAAACTGCGTATACGTCGTATTGAGATTTCATTTCTTTTTCGTGTCAATTGGACACGCGCGTTGATGACTGCTTACTTTAAATCAAAGAGAAATGTTTTTGCTACGCAACTGTGGCTCTCCTTGAATCCAATTTATTCTAGTTTTTTTCAAATATTTATAAAGCCTTAATATTTTAAGTATCAGACAATATAAAAAAGCGAATAAAAAAGACTCAATGGTCTTGAAATCCAATTAGACTTTTATATTGTGTCACGCATTAAGAAAGGCATGGAAAAAATCAAACATTAATTTAATGACGTTTGACTTTATAAATTTCTCAAAACTTACCCACAATGGTTTATTAAATACAGTTTTAAAATAGTAATTTATGAAATGGTTGCATTACTGGGGATATTAAAACACGAGTGTGAGTTTATTAATACCTAGTTATGTGCCGTTTCATAAACTATTTTATTTACACTCATGCAATAGGGAAGGGTTCCTACAACCCGATTCCCATCAGCTTCCCTCACCAGATGTATTGATCATCAATATTGATTAATATTTTTATAATTAAGTACTTCATACAAAACTTTATTTTTAAATAACGCCTCATATATTTAAATAGCAACTAAAACGCCTTTTGAATACCTTTGTATCAAAAGTATGTACGCAAGCTGTCTACAAGACAAGCCGGTATTATTGCGAGTTACTTATGCCGTAGATAAAATCACAGTTAGTTCTAACGTATTTCAATACAAATCGCTATTCTTTTCACTCCCTTAACAATTTGAATGCAATCTATCTCGCTCGTTCTCACCGGTTCAAAGCGCCAAATAAGCCGGCGAGACGGTCGAGTTATGAACAGAAAGCGCGTCTCGCCTGTCTATGGAAATACCTCATGCATCTTATTTCGTTTAGTTAAGGTTTTATTTTACAAAAATTTATTCATATTATGACAACAAGTTGAAAATAAGACTGCTAAAAAAGGAACTTTGCCAATGTTTTTCAAGTCTCTTATTTGGCATGATTAACTTTGCTGTTAATCATGTTAAATAATTGTTTCGTTTGTGATTGCAATAAATGGCGCGAAAATAATTACGCCCGTGTATGCATGTTTCGAATTATTATTGAATTGAATTGTGAAAAATAATCTATTGTTAATATCTTGCGTTGTAACTTGGAAACAGTAGACATTTGTCTAACAGACTTTTTAATTAGGTTCTTAACTTCGTTTTTAAAACTTATTAAAACATCGGTGCTTCTATATATGATGAAGATGGGGTTACCTTTCTCTTCAAAGAGCAGTGGAATTGTAAATTTTTACAGTTAGTGGTGAGAGTTTTTTTTTAAACGGCTTCTCATGTAATTTCCACGCCTCGCCACTGGAAGGTACCTACCTACTTTTCATAAACAACCACATAGAATTAAAACTTCCTGTAGTCTGGTCAAAATATAGGTACTATTATGTTTTTTTTTGCCATAACCTACGTTGGTCGGGGCCATAACGGTGATATAAAGGTAAAAATAATAATTCATCCTGTGTTTAGTTCAAAAAACAGTGTTATAACATAAATATTTTTCTCATTAGAGACGTGCCGTGCGTAAAGTATGTCATTATGCCACCATTTTTGAGTTTATAATCCGGATTTTACGATATGAGTGTAGATAAAAAAAACAAGAGAATAGTGCAGCCTTGTTAAAGCTACGCGTCCATTTTACAATAATAATTTAGATTAGGATTAGGAATGCTAATAAAATTCTAACCAAAATGGAACGATAAAGTAGTGAGAATTCATTAAGTGCACTTGATAATAAGGTAGAACTTAGTATTAAAGATTTTACTACATCAATTACTATACAATTTGAGTGTATTCAGTTTTTGCAATCGTACGAGTTATATTTTGATTTCATAGTATTCATAGGTTACGGATACGATTAGTGATGTACTCTGTAATATTACAATAAATATCTCTAGTTTTGCTCAATTGTTGGAAATACCCATGCTTATTGTCAAAATAATGCTGTGAACTAGCAAAGTAAATGCGGTACATAATAATGTATGCAAGCAATGCGCATTCTTAGTCACACACATACACACGTATATGATCAGTCTGTTGGCAAAACTGGAGCGATCAGTTAGGTCATAAGTCATAAGTATTTTATTAATAAACATCAGTTTACATGTCAACAACATCCAAGTATGTGTAATGTGTATGTGTAGGGGCAGGAATTAGACCAAAAATTAAACAACTTCGCAAGTAATTGTAAAAATAGACTGATTTAATTAGTCGATCGACTGGATGTCGAATACTCGCACGGAAGTTTGGTGCATTGGCAATTTGGGTTGCATCACGGCTACTCTTATAGTAAGCATAGATCCGTATTTTTCTGTCCGTCGCACCAGAATAAGAGGCTACTATTTAAAAAAAAACGGGTATTTTTTTTCGAAAGGTCGATTGGTACAAATAATTTGAAAACTTGTTATTTAGAAATGGTTGTCAACGTCTGACGTATGTCAAACTACGAATAGGGAAGGAAAAAAAAACGGTTTTCGCGTGTTTAGATTACCAATCGACTGTATGGGTTGTAAATTAGAGGCCGCCTCTGGTCCGTAATTTTGTGAAGCTATATTTTTATCGTGCGACGGACAATTTCAGTTTTGGAATGAGCAGTTTTCCATTAGGCATTGTTAGTTTAGTTCTTTCATCGTCAAGAGATGGCGCTCGCGTAACTTTTGGTATTTACACAACTGAACGTAGTAATCGAACATCGTTTTACCGTAAAAAATACACAAACCACGAGCGAATGAAACAAACGACAAGTTGTTTGGGTGTTGAAATTTGTTATTTGTTTATTTTTATTATGAAATTGGCAGTTCTGATATATTCAGATTTTATTTACCCCTTTATTAAAGCAGATAGATTAAATCTAAATAAAACGGTCCATTTCTTTGTATCATTAGCTGTAATTTATAATATATAATAACAAGATGGTAGAAAATACTAGTAATAAATATCTACTATAAGTAATGAATTTGTTACAAAACTGACGCACAAATTGCCATAAACAAGGGAACGCAGACCCGCCAGTAAGTGTAATTTAAAATCTGGTCATACCCAAGGAAGTTCTCTGTACTTATATAAATTCCTTGGTCATACCAAACTACAGTACTGTTACCAAAACTGTCGCCAACGCCATCTAGCGAGAGATAAATAATGCTAAAATGACACTTGGAAAACCGCTCATTGTGTCTTATGAATTCGAAATCATCGTCATTATATGAAAATACTCGTTAAAATTAATACTGAAAAATATGGATTAGGTATATTTTACTTTTAGTAGGTATTTATGTCTTAGACATAATGCTGCTTTTAACTTCTAACATAACAATAAAACATGACATTAAACCTATGTAAGAAATGAAATTATTACGAAGTACGTTTACAATTTGCATTGTCTCTATTGATTAGATTATAAGAATTAATATTGTTTGGGGTAGAACTACTACTAATATCAGAAACGTAGTATCTCTGTAGTCCACTCAAGTTAAATGTACTTAGGTAAGTCATTTTATTGATTTGTTTGATCATTATAATGAAGAGCTTCTCTCTGTAACTGTCCAATAAGTAAAACAAGCACAAAATGTTTATTGCCAAGTAGAAAATATCTAGTGTGGTAGCGTTGGATTATGTAGACCAATCCAATGGTATTTGTTTGGTATCGAACCAGTGAGTATTGATACTTATAAATCTGAGTATTAGGTATCGTAGCCCAAAGTATTTATAGCTGAATTAAGTACCAAGTACCGTTCAAACCGTACGGAGTTTGAAGCTATGATTCCTGTTAATGCTAAGCCCACTTGCTAAAATGTTATAATAAACCCGTCATTCCAGTTAACACATTCACTGCTGAAAACAAACGTGTTTTTAAAAGTAAGATGCCAGTGCGGAAAAACACACACGGTGTGTTTTTAGACGTAATTTTAGCCCAGCGCAGTTTTAGTTCAGCAGTAAGTGTGTTAAGTTATTAATGTCAAACAGGATAATAATATCTGATTAGGTTAGAAGCAATGGTGCTAGATTTAGTAGTTCTACCTTAACAAAGCACATGAATGCAATGTATCATTGTATCTGCACTTCTTGGCCGAAAATATGATACGTCTTAGGAGGATATTACTTTTATGACTGGTTTATAGAAACATTCTATAAGTACCTAAAAGTGAAGTAGACGAATTTTAAATTATCTGTTCTAATTTAGTTCTAAATTACAGTAGATAATTTAAATTTCGTTCGTGGCGTGCTCTTTTTTCTAACATGTAATGTTTATAAAAGTACATTGCATTTATGTACGCGTTTAGGGTTATCCACCGGATATGTGAGATGAAAAATGCCGCGAGACCGGTGGCCTTACACCCTTACGCAATAATGCTTACTAAATAACCGAATGTCAATAAAAATACATCAATTACTATATAATAAGATAACATGCTTCCTGATAGATCTGACAATATAATATATTCAGTTATATGCCTTAACGAAATACTGGTAGTGATATAGTTAAGAATTGCATGTTAGTTTGTATTGAAATTATTTATTATGTAAATTCTGGTGCTGGCTGGTACCAGTGTAGGTTTTTTATCATATCATTAGCATATCATAAGGTGAACTATATTGTAAAATGTTTATTCGAAGTATTAGTTGTTGTAATAAGAATGGCTATGTATATATTTTTTCTTAAATTAATATTATTTAAATGCTCTGAAATGTAATTGATTCCAATTTTCAGACGTATTGCAAAAATATCTGCAAAGCGTTTGTTCAAAATTATGGAATCATTGAGACAAATAGAAGTATATTTAAAAAAAAAATTGAATCAGTTCTAATCGTCCCGATCAACTGAGTTTGTATAAACATTTTATACGATCTTGCAAAAACATCCTGAGTACGTGATTTTCTTTTATGTCTGTGTCTAGGTTAAAGGCGGTGAATTATTATTGGATTAATAATAGACACAGTAAAAAGCGCGAGAAGTGAGCCTCGTTGCAAATTCTTTGAATATATCCGCCAAAATTTCTAAGTTATTTTTAAGTATGTGTTTAGTGAATTTGTTTTGTTTTACTTACAGCATTATTATTTTAATGTGATTTAGGTGTATATTATTTAGCCGTGGTGATGTATTACAAAGTATAAAAACGATGCAGTATAAAGGTAGACTATTGAGTGCCGCATAGAAATTGTGTGAAAATAGTAACTAAACTAATAAAAGGCTGACTGCCGCTAGCGGCTTTCTAGTTATGCGAGATGTACCAAACTAGGAGCATAATAGCTGTTTAATTGTATCGAACATATATAACCGAAACATTATCAGATCCCTATTAAAAGGCCTTCTAACGTTTGTGGCAAAAGTACGTCATTTTGAAAAAAATGCGATATCGCAGCCTCAGAGAACTCCCTAATAAATCGAGTCTTAGTAGGTTGATGTAGATCTTATGCTATCTTTTGAGTTCCAACATCTCAGAATCGCGACACTAGAATATAAGTCTTCCATTTTTTTTTGTTTGTATTTAAGTCCTCTATCGATTTATTAATGTATGATGAGTGGCTGTGCTAAGCTTCATAGTAAAACGTAGGGATCCCTTTAGGTAGTAAAACAACAAACAACAAACAACCAATAAGTGCCACTGGAACTCTTTTTTTATATTTAAGATATCGTTGTTGACAGAAGTGTTTTAAAACGTTTTTGGTATTGCACATCACGTTTATATAGTCATTGCCCAGTGAGACCCTTACATGCTTACACATGTAATATGAGGTTCATTCATCATGTGATGAGCATACTTGTTTTTGCTCGGGCCTTGGATGTTTATGATGTGTTGATTTGTGAGTCCATGCCACCCGCATCACAGGGTATCCTAGTCCCGAGTGTATTTATGAGTGTGTCTTCATTTCAAACGGGCTTTATATCACTAGAAAGCCGCTAACGTAAGTGTCTGCCTAAAATATCATGCCTAGGTACTTAGGCAAATTATTGAGCAATAAATAATTAATTAAAATGCATTGGGCCTATAGCATCAAGTGAAGGTAGTAGAATCTAAGGGTAGCCTTATTAGAAATAAGAGTTACAGTTGAAGGGTGTTGAAGTTTTAATAATGTAGAATGTACATAACAGCACGGCCGGCGCGTTAATAATGCAAACAATTATCATTGTAATACCTTTCCTTTTGTAAGTTAATAAAGTTACAATAAACGAATTTGTTGTTTTAATTAAGACGTTAATTATAGTGCAGTCGCCCAATAGTTAGCTCTTTCACTGATTAAAACACATACGTTGTGTTTTTGATAGCGTGACGTCAGTGCGGCAAAACACGCACACGCTCAGCGTGTTTTTAGACGTGTAGCCCAGTGACGTTATCGTCAGCATCCGGAGTTAGACTCGTTTTTTAAGGTCAGCAGTGAAAGTGTTAGGTAGGTATCTTGTTAGTTAGCACAAGACATAAGTTCAAAAACTAAAACCCGACTACGGTCAGCATATGACACTCTTGCAATGAAGACGAATCGATTGATACCTCGCTTGTCAAAATCGGTTCATTTTTTTTGTTTGAACACAATCCTACATTTGTTTTGCCGCAGTCAGTAAAACAATGCATATCGATACCTTAATTTGCATACCAGCCAACTCCACTTTTTGACAAAAATATGTTTTTGATGCATTCAGTAAGCCACAGTAATTTAGCGTGATTTGCAAAAACAACAACTCCGATTGGAGGCACCGAGGAACGACTCCACGGGATGCGGTTTTGCGGAAATTGAGATCAGAGGAAATCCCAATGTTCCAGGAATATAATGCTAGTGAGGAAGGATTGAATTATAAAATTATGTGACCTTCGCGTTTTGTGGACTGTATTTTGTTATTCATAAGGTGAAAAGCGTTGTGGTGACAGATTTGTGACAGGTTAGCAACCAAGGGTAGATGGTGGAAAAGAAAACGTGAAAAGGAAAGGGTTCCTTTCAATGAACCTTTTCGATGAACTCCTCTGTTCAAGTCTCCGATGTTATTGATAAGGCCTGCTACAGGCCTGCTTCGGTGTGAAATCGTGTCCTTGAAGAGTGCAGCTGGCGCGCTGGTATGGAGCGACACACGTGTTCTAATAATGTCACTAAATCACTGTTTTATGCACTATTTCAATCACCATTATTTTTGCGATCGTTTTATAGTCCTTTTGATACCCGGATATCCGATTTACATATTTATTTAGCGAAGCGGAGATATTATTTGGTCATTAGACCGTCAGACATATTTTATATATATAAGCGGCAGGCTGCAGCGTAACTCGTCGTTACTCGAGCAGCGGTTGGAGAGTCACTGTCTTGGTTTTCTTATGCACCTTCACACGACATATCGCACGCGTGAGACACATATACATCGTAGGCGTACTTGTGAATGGGAGGGGGAAAGGCAAAGGATGTGGAATAAAAAGGTATATGGCTGTCAAACTGAACACCAAATTCACCAATCATTCTGCGTAGATTATAGCGCGTGTTTTTGGAATAGCGAAGGTATTATACGGCGATAACACCGATACTATTACGATTGTTTGCGTAAAGCGTTATCGAAAACCAGCCAACTTCGTGTGTTTCGGAACGCTACGATTTTGACAGCTAACTCCGCAAAGTCGGCCATTTTGTATGGCGTCCGGCAGTGTACCGCTCCACGATTTTTGGAAGAAAAATTGTTAAAACGCTTTGAAAGTAAAGATTTAAAAATAACGTAGATTCTATTTTTTTACATTATTTGGTATTGTGACAAGAACAACCATTATGGGGAGGCTCACTATTATAAATTTACCTAAAACATAATAGGTAAAAAAATAATAGGTATAACAGGTACCTATTGTTGTAAGATTTGTTACATAATATGGGGGCCCATCGTTAGAATCGGTATATGTACTATGGCAGGGGTGGGAGAGGGAAGGGGATGACCCTCCCCTGTAGGCAGAGGCCGGCGAGCGCCAAAAAAATGAATTTGTCTTTACTGCAGACCTTCAAGCAGTTCTTTTAGCGCCGCGGTCCAATGTGTCGTCAAATTATTATAAGACTAAGCTCTGTGTTTATAACTAGGGTATTTATGACATGAAAACAAGCGATGGCTATTGCTTTTTATGGAATGAGGCATAAGGTGGGCTGAATTCGGATAAGTTTACAACGATTTTAATAAAATTTATTATGGATGGACAAAGTAATCCCAAACTTGGAAACAATATTTTATATAAATTATTTGTATTACTAAGTAAAATAGAATTTATTTCTTGGCCATGGTCATGTTTCCCCCATTTTTTTAAATTAAACTGTTAATTTGAATGCGAATTTATTATATAGTTAACTTGAATGATAGAAAACTAAAATCGACTACAAATAAAGCGTCATGCAGGTATCTGGCAGTGCAACACCTCTAAATGTATACAATAGAAAAAGTGATTCTTATTAATAAATGATTACGCTATAATAATAATCACAATTCTTTTATTTCCAATTTTGTGATAACCCTTGCATGTTTGCGTATGATAGCATTAGTACCTACACAGGAGGCGGCATCGCCCCACATCAAAGGCTTTGCGCCACTGTAGGGAAATGTTGTAAGTAATACTGTGCCATTAGTAAGGCCATAACCAAGAAGTCGGAAACTTTCGGTGGGAAACGAAATCGAAACGGGTGTTTAGCTTTGTATTATTTTTTAAATTTGTGTTTCTTCGAGTGTTAATGTGTAATATTGGTGGTATTCCGTAACGTGCACACTAGTGTAGGTAAATGATACAAGCGTGCCATTTCGTGTTCTTTCCGGAACTCTTTAGGAAGTTTCAGTAAAGCTCCACCACTTTACTGAATCGTGACATGACTAGAGTTTTGACTATCTGACTGACTGAGATTAGACATTTTGAATATCTGTTCAAAAAAACATACAATTTACTATATCTCTTTACTTGGCACTGGCTAAATGCACTGGTCGTGCAGAGACAAATAATAAATATAATAATAATTTAGTACCGCCAAACTGTCGCCAGTAGCAGTTAGGTTATTATTTTCTCGAACAACCCTTGAAATAAACCCTTGCTCAGTATGTAATTGGCCCTATAATGTTCTTTCGGCAGTTCCAATGGGTTGTTGAAGTCGCGTAAGACATACACGCCTCTTTCTATGAGCTGCCTTCTGACGCTCCTCCTCTGCAGCCCCAAGCAAATAGGTTCTTGCCGCCACTTACGTAGGTAGATGACATGATGAACTAAAATTGATTTATCGATCACTTTTCATTTACTTAAGTAGTACTTATATTACTAGGTACTTTATTTAATAACTGGGTCTATGTTTAGACTTAACATAATTTAAAACCAATAACATTATCTAAAATGAAAACATTGACTTCGAATATAAATCACAATCAATGTGTATATTCAAAGTATTAACTTGATAGTATGTAGCATAAAACAGTGTTGCCAGTAGCCGATAGTCAAAAGTAACACGAGACAGCTCAAAAAGTAATATTTTCACGAGAAAAGTAACATTATCTTATTTTATGTAGACAACGACTCTAATACTGTAATATGGCACTTTATTGACCGAGCGAGCGCGAAGTGTCTCCGTTACACTTGGACAAAAATGCTTTCGTGTGTCCAGCTATTCGCTCTACAGGTCGACATTTTTTTATGAGACCAACTTAATGTTCAATCCTTTCACATTAAAAAATAAACATTGTAATCAAATCTAATAAGGCGGATATATTTAGTAGCCCTCTTTTTGCCCCATTTTGGAGGAAGTACACCCCCATCCCTCCCCCCAAACCAAACATCCCAAAAAAAAAACATTCGTCTAGATCGGTTAATAAATATGACCTGTAGAAAAGAACCGCCGGAAAAGCCGGACAGCCGGAAACACATACGAAAGCATTTTTGCCCAAGCTGAAAACGCTACGCTCGCGCTTCGCGCTCGCTCAGTCAAAAAGTCTTCATTCACAGCTACAATTCATAGCAACAATTGAACTTATTCGCGATTGGTCCATTTCGCGTTTCGTCTAATTCGAGACGGTGGTGGCTCAAAATCAAGTGCGCCAACACAATGAACGAAAACTTCCTTTGGTGTGTTCCATTTCACGCTTTTTTTTTATTCCTGGATAAATTTAGGATATATTCTTTTTAGTCGTAAAAGTTACATGAAAGTAACATTTGTAGCCGTGTAACATGAAAGTAACCTGAGGGGGTCAAAAGTAACGTAAAATGTTACAAAAGCAACATTCTGGCAACGCTGATAAAACATTCCTCATTAGTCACCGTTTTTTGTAACAACTGTCATATCGTAGGAAATCATTCGTTCAATAGGTTTCCACCAAAAGGTTTTTCGTAATCCTTTGTCAATGGTAAACGCGACAGTTTGGCGGTACTAAATTAATGGTTTATTGTTTTAGTAGCTGTACCCGCGGCTTCGCACGCGTGGTCTTTTCTTTGGGTTCAAAGTACCATAATGTGCTATTCCAAGACCAATATACCACCATTTGATCAAAATTTCTTCAGCCGTCATAAATACTTTTATCAATTGCTCGGCTTCTAACTCACCCGGTTGAGAAACCAATTACACCAGTTTTTAAATCAAACCCTAAGCTATCTAACAATGAAAACCGCATTGCAATCTGTCCAGTAGTTTTTACGCGATGCTTTTACAAACAAACATACAGACAAACAGACAGAAAGACACGATTAAAAACATTTTATATTCTTGTTCAATAGCTTTTTTAATCACCCAAGAGCATTTTTTATTTATCTTCTTTGTACAGCCTTTTTCTTACCTATTGCTTTATTAAAAGTATAAATATATGACTGGACAATTTGCATCATAAAATCCATCCAGTAGTTTCAGCGTGATAGGTGTTCTTTTTAATAACTTTCAACCCCTAGTATGAACTCAAATCATACCTACCAAGTTTCATTTGAATTCATTCAGTAGTTTCAGTACGATGCGCGGTCAACATATGGACAAACAGGCAGACAGACAGACAAAAATAAAAAGTAAAACAGTTTTGTCTTCACTATCGAATATAGAGAACCATCCAAAAAATATTATTTATAACTTCAATATTAACATTCGTTTGGACCCACATCCCTCAGGAACCCTTTATTTTTTGGGACAAAAAGTATCCATAATTTTCATCCATCTTTTAACGAATAATTAATTGAATATTAATTTAATATTGAATTTTAATTTTCATTCATCTATGTCTGTATCAAGTTGCATCAACATCCGTCCAATAGTTTCAGCGTGCTACGTATTCTTTTATATAATTTTCCACCCCTATCCTGTAGGATCCCTTTAATTTTTCGGGATGAAAAGTATCCAATGTCCTACCTCGAAGTATGAAGTCAAATCATACCAAATTTCATTTGAATTCATTGAGTATTTTAAGCGTGATGCGCTGCCAAGTTACAGACAGACAGACGGACAGACAGATAGACAGAAAAAATAAAAATATACAGTTTTGGCTTTAGTATTGAATATGAAAGGCCTCCAAAAAAATTATAAAATATCTTCATTTTACAGAATTTGGGACATTATCCCGCAGGAACTGTTTATTTTTTCGGGATAAAAAGTATCCTCAATTTTTAGCCATTATATAAACTATGACTGTGCCAAGTTACAACAAAATCCGTCCAGTAGTTTCAGCGTGATACGTGTTCTTTTAATTAACTTTCAACGCCTATCCTGCGGGAACCCCTTAATTTTTAGAGATGAAAAGTACCCAATGTTCTACCTCGATGTATGAACTCAAATCATACGAAATTTCATTTGAATTCATTGAGTATTTTAAGCGTGATGCGCTGCCAAAGTAAAGACAGACAGACGGACATACAGACAAAAATAAAAAAAAACAGTTTTGGCTTGAGTATTGAATATAAAAGGCCTCCAAAAAATTTATAAATTATCTTCAATTTACAGAATTTGGGACATTATCCCGCAGGAATGGTTTATTTTTTCGGGATAAAAATTATCCTCAATGTTTACCAATTATTTAAAGAATGACTGTGCAAAGTTACAATAGAATCCGTCCAGTGGTTTCAGCGTGATACGTGTTCTTTTAAATAACTTTCAACGCCTATCCTGCGGGAACCCTTTAATTTTTCGGGATTAAAAGTATCCTATGTCCTACCTCGTAGTATGAGCTCACATCATACCCAGTTTCATATAAATTCATTCAGTAGTTTCGGCGTGATTCCTAGCCAAGATACAGACAGACAGACAAAAATGAAAAAAAAAAACAGTTTTGGCTTCAGTATCGAATATAGAGTACCCTCCAAAAAAAAACCTAAATATCTTTAATGTACAGAATTGGACCCGTTACAGTTTTATTATAAGTACTTATAGATAATGAGTATCAGCGGTCGCCCTGCAGATCGGCTTAAGTTTTTATCCGTGTACATTTATTAAGTAACTTCAAGTAGTAACGTGCATTTATCTTTTAGACAGCTTAACATCAGCATAGCGTGTTCTCGCGTCGTTCTCCATCCGATAATATCTATTTTCCCATTGCTCCCTATTTTCCTATTTGCACCACCTAGTCCCGAAAGTTGCTCCCGCCACTCAAGGTAGTTCAAGGCAAAGACGCAAGGATCCCAAATTTAGAATTAAATTTGAAAACTTTTAACTTTTTTCCTAAACCTATTTTATCGGTTAACCTCCCTTAAATCACGTTACAATACAACGAAACAAAACGGACGAAGCTAAACGAATTGACGATCGAGTAATGTTCTAAATAACTCGTGCACCAAACGCTTGTGTGTTTTAAAGATTGCCAAACAAAGCCATCTAGTTTTATTTTGGGATACTAAAAACCGGATACTGTGGCGCAACGAAATATAAAAATGACTGTTTTTTGTACTGCTTTTTGTATGAATCGATTTTGATGAAACAAAAATAAAAACCTCCGCCGGACTCCAAGGAATATAGTTCAGTAATTGGCATCAAAACTTATCAAGTGGTTTTTGCGTGATTAAGTCACACAAAGACAGACAGACAGTCAAAAATTCTTTTGGATTCTACTACTTTCATATACTTAAATTAAAATGTTTTTTTATTCTAAATTATCTTCCATGTACAGATTTCTCTTTGGTTACAGTTTTATTATATGTATATTGCATGAATGAAGATAAAGTAGTATATGCAACTGTATATAATTAGGTATTAAAACACTCGTGTGATACTATTATCACACTGTTAATAACCCTAACTATAAGACAGTTGCATAAACTACTATTTTTCTCATTAGAGACGCGCCGAGCGTAAAGTATGTCATAATGCCACAGTCCATAATATATTTTTAAGTTCATAATACGGATTTTACGATATGAGTGTGGTTTATTCACTATTATCAAATGCCCTTTTTCGAGCCACGTCACACTCAAAACTGCTATGTTAACCTTTCTTGAGAGAGTAATGACTGAGAAGAAAACTTAGAAGAAACTTTGATAGTTATTGTATTAACATATTAATATTGCATTATATTAACGTTAAGAAGCCAGCCGAAACGCCACAATAACTATGCTACCTACATACTTATTACATTACTTTGGATAGAATCCCTACTTACCTATAATGTACTACAATTGTGTACATTTTAGTCAGCAAACGAATGAAAGTAAGTAAGTAAGTAAGTAGTAGTACCTAATACCTAAGTTATAAGTTTCCCGAACATTACACCTTATTATACGGAACAATTATATCTCGGAAAAAAACTTTGTTTTGATAATTTTAAAGAATATTTTGACGAAAAAAGTAGAGAAAAAAGAATTTGGTATAAAACCAGTCAGCCTCCTCGTATACCTTGGTTTATGCATAAGAAAATAAGGAGAAGTTAAATAATTTTGGCACACAGATTGCGGTCCGGACATTATCCATCTAACAAGTTTGGTTATTTGATGAAAAAGGTAAACTCACCGAATTGCGAAGCGTGTGGTGTTATTGAGGATGTGTATCACTTGTTGATGAAAAGTGTCAGGAACAGGACGGAAAGGGAGTCTCTGATGGAAAAATATGATTGGAAAAAATATGACATTGGATCATACATTAAAATATTAGCGGTTCCGCTAATATTTTACAGCTGCTTTTAGATGCTGCAATAACATTGTACAAGTTGTTTTTGCATCAGTGATTTTTCGCTTTCGTAATTATAGGCATAGGTATGGACATGTTTAGGATACGATGGGACTGACATGCCAATAATGGTAGAAGCCCCAAATTAAAACAGAATAAAAAAAATAAAAATAAAAGTTTCCCGAGATGTTTTGGAAGTTTCGCTGTTAGCCTGTGTGTGTGTTAACAAAATAAATAATATCACAGAATAAATAATAGTACAAGTCATATGAACACTCTCGAGTCTTTGTTCCAAAAGGCCTCCAATTTGTAGGGATAGCCTATGCATAGCCAACCTCTTGTACCAAGTTTATTTTAAGTAAAACCTGTCTACTTAATCAACCTTGCTATTTTAATTCAACGATTGTAGATATAAATAAATTCGAACGTGCGGGCGGCCGGGCGGCCGCACAATATCTTCGTAAAGTTTACATTAAAACGGCGTAATGTTGCGACTAGCTAACATATTATTCTGGACAATATGTATCGCATTCGGTCTCGGCGTTATTTATATCCTAACCGGAAGTCGATGCATAGATAACATTAATCATCGTCCATTCTTCGAAACACACAGGACCTTAAGGAATAATCTGAAAAACGAAAACCTTGAAGACAGTCCGCTGCAGCCCTCATCAACAAACTCCTCCGATGGTTCGCCAAATATAAAAAAGCTACTGGAACAAACTCGCACAAAAATTAAACTTGAGCTGTGGAACTACAACTTTAAATACTCTGGTGTTAATAAATTACAAGATTTAGTCTTGGAATCTAGTGGGAAGCCTGTAAGGAACGTGGTTATATCGGCTTGGCGATCAGGTTCGACTTTTCTCGGCGAGTTACTGAATGCCATGCCAGGTAACTTCTACCATTATGAGCCTCTATTAAAGTATCAAATTAATCAAATACGTGGACCTCCTCATGCAGACAAGGCCACAAGGGAGCTCAAGAGTATGCTCAAATGTGACTACAGTGGTATGGAAGACTACTTCGAGTACGGAAAAACTCATTTGGACTATTTGAACCAATTCAAGCATAACTCAAGACTGTGGGACCAATGTAAATATAAGAACGAGCTGTGTTTCGATGGTAATTTTACATCCAAGATGTGTAAGCTGTTTCCGTTTCAAAGTATGAAGATTGTCCGGTTCCGATTACGTCTCGTCAACCAAATTTTGGAGGATAAAGAGTAAGTTGTTTTATTTTACTTTGTAACATGTTAAATCATACTCCAAGTTAGATTTTGTTATAGATCTCGATAATAGAATGTATTGTACAGCGCCATCTGACGAGGAGCAGCGTCTTTTCTATTAGATCAAGTTGTGTTTTCTCCGTATCTGAAAGCCAGACGCCGAGTTTGTAAAAAACGCCGAACTCCACCGCGCGTGCGCCACTTTCTTCGTTAAAGGAATAATGAAAGCTTTTCTTGTTGAAGACAGATTGATAATTTCGCCTATCTAAGAATCAAGAAATAATGGTTGAATTGGCCTCTGCGAGTGAAAGGGAAAAGTTTTCATCTACTGTCTCAAAATAGATAAAATGGTTAATCCACGCAGCGACAGCTAGCTACAAGTGGCGTGAACTAGAAGAAAGGTGGAAACTAAGTGGAGGTATCTGTCGGCAAGTAGCGAGCTTCTTAGTGTTGCTATTAATAATTGACGTTCCAGGAATATTTCGGGCTATGAATAACTTTGGAAGAGGAACGGCTTGTTTAAAAATCCAGAATAGGTCGCATCTTTAAGTTGGCTAACAAATAATAATTACAGAATGCAGCGTTTGATATGTCGAAAATAATTTAAATCTAGAAATCGCTTGCGATGGTCACACCATGGAAGGTTTTGACATAACGCAAAAATCACGTCAAAGTTCCAGAGAAATTCTTTTTTTTGTATGGACTTCTTCGAGTAAACACCGGATGCTGGCTGATATGTACCAAATCTGGCTGGAGGAAAGTGACCAGTATTACTAGGCCGACAAGGTCTACTTTACGAAGCAAATGGCAGAGTTAGTTCTGGATTTTTCGAGATAACCGGAAGTTCAAGGTCTCAGTAGAACGCTACTCGAAGATGCAAAACAAGATAGTATATAAACAAGTGAGAAGCCTGTGGATTGGATTTGGATTTCGGACGTAAAACCGAATTTACTTTACATAGTTGGCACGTAATTAAGATCGACGCAGGCGGCAGAAAAATACGCAGTTTCTCTTGTGTGAACAAAACGACCGAGGCACGCTGTCCAGAACGAAGCTGCCCTGTTACAGGCGAAATAAGTATACCAGTGCAAAAGCCAGGTTAGTGTGTTTACCCGTGACTTCAGTTTTGATCCAACGAAATATCTGATTTGATTTTGCACCGCGTCTATCTAAGGCGGGCATCTCGAGACACATTTGAACACGAAGGAACGTGGGTTTCAGGTTATATCGTGCATCTACGGTCGGCTATTGTCGTCACCACTGCGAGCTGCTGTGCGCGATCACCCGGGGCTCACCACCGTTCGTGGAAGAAGCCGGTCTACGAGGGACTCCAGAAGGACTCCAACACACCACCTGTCCAGTAGAAGATATCACCACCGTTCGTGGTCAAGCAGTAGGAGCTGATCGAGTGGAGTAAGGAGGCGTTCCGCGGCGGTACGCGAGACGACGATACGGCGTCCCAGGAAGCTTCCAGGTTGGTCCACTCCAAATCATTTTGAGTCAGCGAGCTACAGTGTTGTGGGAAGCCTTCGCCTACTTGTGAGTTAATATATTGTTGAAAGATACTTTCTGTCTACTTTCTGTTATTATCAAGATTACTTTCTGTTATTATCTAGATATTTTCTGTTTATTTCCTAGATACTTTCTGTTCATTTTACTTTCTATTTTAGAGTTTGATTTCCCTCTGGGAAACACAATCATACACACACACACTCTGTTTGCACAAGTTCTTTTTAATTTAAAACATTCTATGGCAATGACAAGAATATTCCGTTGCGTTGTGACCAATACATGTTAATCTGCTGAGCACAGACTCTCTAAGTTTTATTGGCCTAGGATTCTCCAGTACTATAGTAAATTCATATCATACAGGCCGAAGTTAAGTACTAGAATTTATATGTTTGAGGAAATTGTAATCACATTTGAGAATTTTGAGTTTAGAGTATTAAGTTAGAAGTATTTCCTATTATAAGATCTTGCTGTTTATAATTATTTTGATGCAGAACAAACAAAATTAAGTGTAAAATATTTATTTTTAAATTCCTCAGTAAAGGGGAGAGTACCATTATTCGATAACTCATGTGTGCTTTTTCTATTTTTTGTAATAAAGCCCTTTGTTATTGAATTTTCCATCTTGTTTTAATTCCTCGCCTTTACCTGAGAAGGAGGTCCGTTTCCTTAGCCGGGCAACGGCCCTTTTCAATGGCGCCCAACTGAATAAATTCACATATATTTTTTCATATTTTACATATATTTTTTTCATTTTTTTTTCTCTTACAAACTGGCGCTCAGGTACAGTGGCGTTCAATGTAAATTTGTTGGTTTTTTCTGCATCATACATCAGAGAGGATTTTTTGTAATAGGTAATAGGCACAACGCTTAATAATAATTACAAGCAAACAGGTGTGTTCATGAAAGTATCTTTCAAACTGCCCCGTGGTCACGTGTAATATTACTGTGTGTGAAACTAAACTATAATATCTCTTTGTGTGTTGAACCTATAATACTGTTTGTGTTATTTTAAAATCTTGGTATGTTATTTGACTGTTTTAGGAAAAATATTATGTGTATTTAATGGTGATTCAGTGTAATTGATTGTATTTTTTTTCTATCATTGGTTTATGTATTGGTGTGATATTTAAAACAGTATAGATCTGTTAGTGGAGTGACTTATACTTTGTAGGTAGGTATGTACCATTTTATTGCAAGTGTGTCACAACACAACAGTTTTTTTTTTTATATATTTGTTTGACATATCGGTTCCAAAACATTATAGAACAATTTCTTTACACAAAACACATACACACATTTTTCCTTCTGTTCATTATATTTTAGGGTTCGCTCAAAATATTTGTGAGGTTCTGTAGATTCTTTTAATTGATTGGTAGTAGATTTTTTTTAGGATTTCATTTACCTTTTGTTCATTGTATTTTAGGGTTCAGTAAAATATATGTGAGGTTCTGTAGATTTCTTTTTTTTTTTTTGGATCGTTTGTTAATTATTTTTTTAGGATTTCATTATTATTTTAGCACAACAGTATGCAGTAGCACAAATGGAGACACGCCTAATGACGCTATATTCTTTTTTTAAAGATGAGCAGATTTAGTAGGGTTCTATTTGTTTGGCAGGTTTTAAAGTCAACAACCACAAAGACAAGTCCGTCAATTCAAAATCCATAAAGCGGTGATTGGGGGTTAGTGCCGTTCTAAATCTACCTCTATTGTGAAGCATTGAACAATTTCAGGTTCATTGCTTATGTCCAGTTTTGTTTTTTAGTTAGGTTGTGATGTTTTCGTTTGGTTGGATAAATAAGTTTTGTCTAGTTTATTTTTTTAGTTCCATCGGCTAAATCTTTTGTTAAATTTTTGTAATTGTTGATATTTGGTAACCTTTTTTTTTTACAGTTAGTAACAGTTTTTTTTTAGATACGATGGAACTTTGTACATAAGTATATACAGGGTGTCGAAATTTTGAGGCACATTTTTATGCGCCATTATGGTACCGGTGATGACTTGGAGAAGTTTTTTGATCATGAATTGTGGACAACACATTGATCATCCTTTTGTGGATATTGTTGCGTTTGGGTAATGAATAAAGTTAATCCATACACAACATATCTTCTACTTTTCAGACCTTAATGGTATTGGAGATGTCGGTAGATGGTATCAGAGCTGAGGACAGCTCCATATTTTCAGAGGAGGGGTAGGGCCGCTTGTGCTTTCTCTCGCTCACCTCTCATTGTCAGCGTACGATACACATATTTTGCGTATATACATGAAGAATGACTAATCAGAGAGTGTTTTTGTTTTGGTGATCGTATATTATGAGATACATAATGATCGTTTTTTATAGATTCAGTCGTGTTCGGAAAATCGGTGGGGTGGTGCCGGTTACGACGGATCTGGTTTTGTTTTGGTGATCGTATATTATGGGATACATAATGATCGTTTTTTATAGATTCAGTCGTGTTCGGAAAATCGGTGGGGTGATGCCGGTTACGACGGATCTGATTTTTTTTTGGCACGCCCTAGTGGTGTGACAAATTTTGTAGCACATATGTCTATGCGCGAATTTCAGGCAAGAATAACCTTAGCCGGGTTAGACTGATGGCCGGATACACGGGTGCGGATGACAACACCTGAACTAAAGAAGCCTGGGTCAAAAACATGGATTTTCATGAAGGTTTTTTGTGGAGAGTATAGAAACCCTGGACCGCATATATGGTTGCGTGAACATCTGTCCTGGGGAAGGCTTATTACTAGGAAATGATTACTGGAGTAATTGAGAAAGAAAGATTTAATGGGTAGTCCAATAATATTTTGTACATATTTTCTTTGTTAGTTTTGTTTTTCATGGCGAGCAGGGTCAGACCTAACCCTGGACCGCAAATATGGTTGCGTGAACATCTGTCCTGGGGAAGGCTCATTACTAGGAAGTGATTACTGGAGTAATAGAGAAAGAAAGATTTTATGGGTAGTCCAATTATTATTTTTTTAGGTATATTTTTGGTGTTTTTTTTTGTATTGTTATTAGCTGGCGAGTTTTGCAGGGTAAATTTGGTTTAGATTCTCAGGTTTTGGTTTCTTGTTTTAGGTTTAGCTCAGCCAACTTAGAATTTTTTATGTTAGAATATAGATTAGCCCGGACGAGACAGGTTTTTTTTTTGTGTGTAGAACATTGGTCCTGGCAGTTGGAATAAAAAAGGAATGGCAATCTCAATAAGGTAAAAATGTTTAGAATTGGGGTAATCACTCATGTGACATTTTCTTTAGACGATTTAAAGTACATTATTTGTGTCAATGTTTGGCATGTTACTTTGATCGAAATTTAACAGTAAACTTTAGAGACTGGCTAGGTAGTTGGATATTTTTGTTCAGGCATATTATGTTATTTTATTTAGAAACATATTTGATCCTAGTCCAGCATGTTATATTTTTTTTGTAGTTTTTATCAAACGAGCGCAGAGGCGGTTTAGACTGGTGACCTCTTTAAACTCAAGCCTAGAAACTAGTTAACCAAACAGAGGCGGTTTTTTCTGGTGACCTCTATAAATGAAAAGCCTAAAACCAGTAAAAGCGCGAAGAGGCGGATTTCCTGGTAACCTCTATAATAAAAAGCCTAATTACCAGTAACAGAAATTCTAAAGCGGGTTTTCCACTCGATACTTTTCTTTGCAAGGGTTAGGGGAGTATGAATGTTTTACCAAATGTAGCATAAGTCCCAACAGCTAAATGTTCGGTACTGTGTCTATATAGGTTGTTTAAAAGGAAAGTGAATGCTCACAATTAGGTGTGTAGCAGGACTTATGGTATGAAAGAAGGATATATAGCGACTTACTTACTGACTATACCGGATTTGTAGTGATTGATTTTTGTCAGAGATTTTGTAAATAAAAGGAGTGCAATGTAAATGTATAAATTTTTTGTTTCCACAAATAGATTCACCCGAATAGATTGGCATTATAACAAAATGATTAGGAAACATATAAGAGGAAATATGCTAAATTAGAGATCTTGATAAATATATTGTACCCGGTTGAAATGTCACATGAATGAAGGAGACAGGAGGAGAAGGGACTTAGTGCATAGGTTAATTTCTTTTTTTTATTTTTTTTTTTTAGAAAGGTTTGTTGGTAAAATTTTAGTTCCAGGATTGAAATTATTGTTAACTTTCGGCCTGCGCATGCAGCAGTGAACTTAGAACTGCGATATTCTGTTGGGGAATTTGGTCATATTTTTTTTGTTTTCATTCTTCGTTAAAGTTTGCGTTTCAGAGTTTGTTTGATTCAATATATTTTGTTTGGGGATTTACAATATACCCAAAAAGGTCCAGGAAGTATTTTTGGTTTCCACATTGTCAATGAGTTTTTTTTTTTTTAGTCTGGTTCTGTTTGCTTTTAAATCTCTTATTGAAATAGTTCCAGTGACTGTTATCGCTGAGGGCAGCGAGTGTTTCACATTGGCATGTGAAACTTTGGCAGGAGAGGGTGTATTGTAACATGTTAAATCATACTCCAAGTTAGATCCGGAAGAGGAACGGCTTGTTTAAAAATCCAGAATAGGTCGCATCTTTAAGTTGGCTAACAAATAATAATTACAGAATGCAGCGTTTGATATGTCGAAAATAATTTAAATCTAGAAATCGCTTGCGATGGTCACACCATGGAAGGTTTTGACATAACGCAAAAATCACGTCAAAGTTCCAGAGAAATTCTTTTTTTTGTATGGACTTCTTCGAGTAAACACCGGATGCTGGCTGATATGTACCAAATCTGGCTGGAGGAAAGTGACCAGTATTACTAGGCCGACAAGGTCTACTTTACGAAGCAAATGGCAGAGTTAGTTCTGGATTTTTCGAGATAACCGGAAGTTCAAGGTCTCAGTAGAACGCTACTCGAAGATGCAAAACAAGATAGTATATAAACAAGTGAGAAGCCTGTGGATTGGATTTGGATTTCGGACGTAAAACCGAATTTACTTTACATAGTTGGCACGTAATTAAGATCGACGCAGGCGGCAGAAAAATACGCAGTTTCTCTTGTGTGAACAAAACGACCGAGGCACGCTGTCCAGAACGAAGCTGCCCTGTTACAGGCGAAATAAGTATACCAGTGCAAAAGCCAGGTTAGTGTGTTTACCCGTGACTTCAGTTTTGATCCAACGAAATATCTGATTTGATTTTGCACCGCGTCTATCTAAGGCGGGCATCTCGAGACACATTTGAACACGAAGGAACGTGGGTTTCAGGTTATATCGTGCATCTACGGTCGGCTATTGTCGTCACCACTGCGAGCTGCTGTGCGCGATCACCCGGGGCTCACCACCGTTCGTGGAAGAAGCCGGTCTACGAGGGACTCCAGAAGGACTCCAACACACCACCTGTCCAGTAGAAGATATCACCACCGTTCGTGGTCAAGCAGTAGGAGCTGATCGAGTGGAGTAAGGAGGCGTTCCGCGGCGGTACGCGAGACGACGATACGGCGTCCCAGGAAGCTTCCAGGTTGGTCCACTCCAAATCATTTTGAGTCAGCGAGCTACAGTGTTGTTCGCCTACTTGTGAGTTAATATATTGTTGAAAGATACTTTCTGTCTACTTTCTGTTATTATCAAGATTACTTTCTGTTATTATCTAGATATTTTCTGTTTATTTCCTAGATACTTTCTGTTCATTTTCTGTTTACTTTCTATTTTAGAGTTTGATTTCCCTCTGGGAAACACAATCATACACACACACACTCTGTTTGCACAAGTTCTTTTTAATTTAAAACATTCTATGGCAATGACAAGAATATTCCGTTGCGTTGTGACCAATACATGTTAATCTGCTGAGCACAGACTCTCTAAGTTTTATTGGCCTAGGATTCTCCAGTACTATAGTAAATTCATATCATACAGGCCGAAGTTAAGTACTAGAATTTATATGTTTGAGGAAATTGTAATCACATTTGAGAATTTTGAGTTTAGAGTATTAAGTTAGAAGTATTTCCTATTATAAGATCTTGCTGTTTATAATTATTTTGATGCAGAACAAACTAAATTAAGTGTAAAATATTTATTTTTAAATTCCTCAGTAAAGGGGAGAGTACCATTATTCGATAACTCATGTGTGCTTTTTCTATTTTTTGTAATAAAGCCCTTTGTTATTGAATTTTCCATCTTGTTTTAATTCCTCGCCTTTACCTGAGAAGGAGGTCCGTTTCCTTAGCCGGGCAACGGTCTTTCAACTTGACTTCAAAATGAACGAGCCTTTAGATTGTTTTTACTCGACTGCGAATAAAGACTTTAGCAGCGTATGAATGAATGTAAGTTCGTCTGTTCCTTCTATATTCTATACAAGTAATTCGCCCTGGCTTCGCGCTTACACCGCGGCATTTTTTAATTTTAGTATTTTTATAACCACTGTAAATTTAAAAAAAAATACATGATGAAAAGAGGACTTTGAAATATTTGAGGATTGATGAAAGAGGACTTTCTTGGGGGACAAGTTTGGTCGTTTTTCTAACAATTCGGCATTAAAACGGTCCAATAGCTCTGCGTAATAACGGCCAGTGATAGTCTTTCCCTTTTCCAAGTAATCAATCATAATGATTCCTTCGCCATCCCAGAAGACTGTCGCCATCACCTTCCCAGCCGAAAAAACAGTCTTGGCCTTCTTTGTGCCACGTTCACCAGACGCCATCCATTGTTTTGATTGCTGTTTTGATTCAGGTGTATAATGATGGCTTTTCGCAGGTCGTCACTCCCTCTGGCCACAGGGCGCCCTACACTACGTTTCCCTAAACGTGGTCTCCACTCGAGAACTCGTCATCCCCAATAGTTATCGGTTCTTCAGGAAATGTGACCAGCCCACTGCCACTTTAGATTGTTTATCCTTTGAGCTATGTCGGTTACTTTGGTTCTCCGTTGGATATCTTCATTACGAATGTTGTCCTTCAGAGAACCTCCAAGCATAGCTCTCTCCATAGCTCGCTGATCAACCTTAAATTTGTGGACTAGTTTAAACTGGTAGGACGCACTGATTGAAGACTTTTGTCTTCAGGCACTGTAGTATGGACGACAAGAAGACTTGATGAAGCTTGCCAAATGCTGCCCAACCCAGCTGAATTCTTCTGTTGGCTTCCGTCTCAAAGTTGTTCTTACCATTAGGTAAGAACAACTTTGAGACAAATATTGCAATTATGCAATATTTGCCTACGGTAAACATATTGTTAGACAACTTCAAGAGGTACACATTGACTGCAATTGGTTCCGTATTTATTGGTTCTAATTCAAATTAGGTTAGGTTAAAAGTGGCCACAACGCACGTGCCGAACCTAATTTGAATTGTACGTATTGGTAATTTAGCGTATATGTCATATCGTAATGGATGTTGGACATTTTGCGAATTGGACCTAATGCGAATAGGACATTTTGAGAAATGGATCATTTGATATTTAGACGTTATGGGATTTTGAGAACTGGCCAAAACGGACGGACGGATTAGATAAAGCATACTTAATCATAGATATTCTACAAATAAGACTTTGAGCCAGAAATAAAAAAGCATTCACATTTATTTGGCTTTTTTTATTTGTATTTCAGCTTATGTAATTACTATGGACTAGGTGCTTGAATAGCTTCTTGAGCCGATTTCCTTTCATGTTCAAATCATTTCTTAGAAAATGGTTTCCGCATATATTACGCTGCTCGTGTAGTTTTTCAATCGGTAAGTGTGCCAGTTCTTGATTACCAACTGCTTTAAGCCACACTCGACAGCTGGAATTAAAGGAACATAATGTGGATAAGGTAACATAATATCCTTCTTAATAACGCAAGTTCACAAAGTTATAATAATAATAATATAATATATATTCGGGACAATTCCACACCAATTACCTAGCCCCAAACTAGGATACCCTGTACTATGGGTACTAGATAACGGATAAACATACATATATACGAATATTATAACATCCATGACTCGGAAACAAACATTTCTGCTCATCACACAAATGATTGCACCTTGCAGGATTCGAACCCGCAACCGTTTGAAAGATTTGACCGTTTGAGATGATCCTTGGAAAGTTGCCAATAAAGGTGATTATTCAACAGCTAGGATAATATTTCAATTCTCTCCTATCCCATAGTAATATGCTGGTGGGTGATACATTGGAGCTCAGCATGAGTAGGACTAAGCTGTAATGAGTCCGACATAGGCCAATATCGTGATAGTTGAAGTAAATATTGGAAAAAAAATACATACAATCAAATCGTCGTACTTACCGGTTTGGATCCAGTGGAAACTTGTCCTCGACGACCGCCAAGTGAAGGTGCGTGAAATAGCTGAGAACACAGGCATCTCCACTGAGCGAGTACATAAAATCCTGCATGACGATTTTGGTATGACAAAGTTGTCTGCACGATGGGTGCCACGTTTGTTGACAATCGAACAAAAACGCGAACGAAAGCGAATTTCAAAACTGTGTTTGGATATGACGACGCTTAATCCTCGGAATTTTTTGAGTCGATTTGTCACTGTGGACGAAACTTGGGTCCATCATTATACACCTGAATCAAAACAGCAATCAAAACAATGGATGGCGACTGGTGAACGTGGCACAAAGAAGGCCAAGACTGTTTTTTCGGCTGGGAAGGTGATGGCGACAGTCTTCTGGGATGGCGAAGGAATCATTATGATTGATTACTTGGAAAAGGGAAAGACTATCACTGGCCGTTATTACGCAGAGCTATTGGACCGTTTTAATGCCGAATTGTTAGAAAAACGACCAAACTTGTCCCCCAAGAAAGTCCTCTTTCATCAAGACAATGCCCCAGTGCACACGTCAGCTATTGCAATGCCCAAAATCCACGAGTTAGGCTTCGAGCTGGATTCGCATGCTTCGTATTGGCCGGACCTAGGTCCGTGCGATTATTACCTATTCCCAAATCTGAAAAGATGGCTTGGAGGGCAAAAACTTTTGACAAATGAGGACTGCATCGCAGGTGTAAACGGCTATTTTGAAGACCTCGACAAAACGTATTTTTTGGAGGGGATAAAATATTGGAAACTCGCTGGAACAAGTGTTTGACACTCAAAGGAGACTATGTTGAGATATAAATGTAAATTGTTTAAAAAAAAAAAATATTTTACTTTTTCAAACGACTTATCAAACAGCCCTCGTATCACGTCGGGTCGCTACTGAAGGTTCTTAACACAGTTGTAGGTACCTATATTGATACTTTTGATACAGGAATAACTCATTGGATCCCTATATCCCAGAAAAACAACCACGCGAGCAAAGCCGCGGGCACAGCTAGTATCAAATATATTAAAAATTGTTTTATATAGGTGTTCTTATCGCATTTTTTTGTGATTTGTTTCTTTAATTTTTCTGCATTTCTATACCTATATGGGATGTAACGAAGCGAAGCACCAATTCATCGCTTCAAGCCAACCTGACCTGCACGTGGTGCATCCTGCTGGTGTACTAATGAGGCTCTGGCGACCAACAGATGGCGATATAAGTAGCGAATTGGCGCAGGCCGGTAACGGGCAGCAGCGGCACCTGTTGATCGAATACACAGAAACTATCTGAGCATACACTCAAACTTATGGCAGAACGAGGTGAGATGAGGCTGCAGTCTTCAGTGGATATGTCGAGTTACAGCTTGCTTAATAAACAGATCTCCAAGTCAATGCGACACGATTTGCGTTCCTATAATACTACTTGTATTAAGAACGCAATAGAGCGGAACAAGGGCTCCAAAGTGTTCGCAAGAGATCTGTCTATTGGGCAAAGCCTGTTGATGAACCTGAAAACCGAGAATGGCAGCATCGTTTCGTCGAAGCCAGAGATTTTGAGTGAGCTCGAGAAGTTCTATGGACAATTATACACCTCATCGCGTAGTCCTCCTAGCAGGACTAGCGATGCAAGAGTCCGTTTGACCCGACATTACACCGAAGATATCCCGGACGTCAGCCTATACGAGATCAGAATGGCTCTCAAACAGCTTAAGAGCAACAAGGCACCAGGGGAGGACGGATTAACGACAGAGCTATTGAAAGCGGGTGGAATTAACTAGTACTTAAAGTCCTTCAGAAGCTGTTTAACTCCGTCATTCTCGAGGGTACTACGCCAGAGGCGTGGCACAGGAGCGTAGTGGTTTTGTTCTTTAAGAAAGGTGATAAAACCCTTTTGAAGAATTATAGGCCCATTTTGCTGCTGAGCCACGTCTATAAGCTGTTTTCGAGAGTAGTTACAAACCGTCTCGCTCGTAGGTTTGACGACTTTCAGCCTCCCGAACAAGCTGGATTCCGGAAAGGCTTTAGCACCGTAGACCTCATCCATACGCTCCGGCAGATTATACAGAAGACCAAAGAGTATAATCGGCCACTATGTCTAGCGTTTGTGGACTACGAGAAAGCCTTTGATTCAGTCGGGACCTGGGCAGTGCTACAGTCATTACATAGGTGCCAGATTGATTACCGGTACATTGAAGTGTTGAAGTGTTTGTACAGCAAGGCCACCATGACAATTCGTCTTCAGGATCAGAGCACGAATTCTATCCAGCTGCAAAAAGAGGTGAGACAGGGAGACTTTATTTCTCCGAAACTGTTCACCTCTGCACTGGAAGATATATTCAAGCTTCTGAACTGGAACGGATTTGGTGTTAACATCAATGGCGAATACATCACACATCTTCGATTTGCTGATGATATAGTCATCATGGCTGAAACCCTGGAAGACCTAAGCACAATGCTCAGTGACCTCAATATTGTTGCCCAACAGGTGGGTCTTAAAATGAACATGGGCAAGACGAACATCATGTCAAATGCCCATGTCGTACCCATGCCGGTTTATGTTGGGAACGATATTATCGAAGCTACGTCTACGGTCAGACGATCCAACTGGGTAGATCAAACTTCGACAAAGAGGTCAACCGACGAATCCAACTCGGATGGGCAGCGTTCGGGAAATTACGCCATATCTTCTCGTCGCAGATACCGCAGAGCCTCAAGACGAAAGTTTATAATCAGTGCGTGTTGCCAGTGATGACATACGGCACTGAGACGTGGTCGCTAAGTATTAGTCTCATACAAAAGCTCAGAGTTGCGCAGCGTGCAATGGAGAGAGCTATGCTCGGTGTTTCACTACATGATAGAATCAGAAATGAGGAAATCCGTAGAAGAACGAAGGTTACCGACATAGCTCTCAGAGTTTGCAAGTTTAAGTGGCAATGGGCAGGCCATAAAATTCGCAGAACCGACAACCGCTGGAGAATAAAGGTTCTCGAATGGCGACCACGAACAAGCAAGCGAAGTGTGGGGAGACCCCCCCACACGATGGACCGACGACATAGTAGCCATCGCAGGAAGTCGGTGGATGGAGGTGGCACAAGATCGCTCGTCATGGCGCTCTTTGGGGGAGGCCTATGTTCAGCAGTGGACTTCTATAGGCTGACATGATGATGATGATGATGATGATGAAAGGTGATAAAACCCTTTTGAAGAATTATAGGCCCATTTCGCTGCTGAGCCTCGTCTATTAGCTCAAAGGACTATACGAGTACATGTACTGTGGTAGTAGGTAGGTTCTTCATAAAAAAAACTATCTGCGCCCCGCCACAGGCCCCGCGGCTTATTATACCCCATCTCCCTCCCCCCTCATCATGGCCATGTGTCAACTAAAGGTCTTATGATATAATGTAGGTAGAACAATATTTTCATTGAATTCAGTTTTTTGTCAATACATTTTGACAATCCAGACTTATTCCATTCCGCCCGATTTACCTATGTATATGTTTTACTAGCTTTCACCCACGATGTCGTACGCGCAGACTACAGTTTAAATTATCGCGAAAAAAAACATATTATTCTAGGATATTTAAAAACCAATGCAAAAGCTCGTGATGTTTTTTGACAGACTTGTTATTATTTCGCTTACAAGGCAACCGTTCCTCACGAGAAATCAACTTTTTTTTCAGTTTTCTCGTGGAAAGTTACCATTTTCAAGCAGTGGAATGTCCTGCCCACGTCAGTGTTTCGGTAAAATATAACCCACGTGTGTTCAAGCCAAGAGTGAATAGGTATCTACTAGGCAAGCGTGCTACAACTTCGACCACATCATCGCTCTCCATCAGGTGAGATCGTGGTCAAACGATTGCGTAGTCCAAAATAATAAAAAAACGGGATAAAAGTATTCCATGTTTTATTCCAGGGTACCTATAAGCTATCTATTCTAAATTTAATCAAAATGCGCCCAGCTGCTATCGCATGAAAGCTGATATATTCCCAACTCCCCAAATACAGACAACGTTTCACTTTTATATATTGGGCTCTCGCACGCAGGGGCGGCCTTAGCAATTGCGAGGCTCCAGGCGGGTAGATCTTTGCGAGGCCCTTGTCACGTGGAATTAGTTGGAATTTAAAACAAGCAACAAATGTAGATTAAAAAGCTGATCTAAAAACCATGTTTTTTTCTTCAGAATGCTTGTCATCGTTTTGTGAGCTTGAATGTTTCAGTTTTCAGCCGGATAGCTAATCGGGAAGTGCTTGATATTTGAGTTGCAAGATTCCACCCGGAACGACAGACAGACAAACAAGAAAGTGACTCAATAAAAACGTGGTAATAAATATATAGAACACTTTTTTGCGTTTGTTGTGAAACGCAAATGTTTTTCACACATAAAAGTAAATAATAAAATTCCAAGGAGTTTAGAGTTTTTTTTAGGAGAACTAATTTACTTTTTATTATAAGAACTAGCTGATGCCCGCGGCTTCTATGCGTGGTCATTTCTTCAGCCGTCAAAATTATTTTTATCGATTGCTGTGCTTCTACTCATCGTTTTGAAATAGTTTTTAAGTCAAACCCTAAGATATCCAACAGTGAAAACTACATCACAAGCGGTCTAGTAGTATTTACGTGAAGCGCGAACAAACATACAAACAAACCTGTACAGACTTTTTCTATTTTATTGCTTTACTAGTTTTCCCGCCCGCGACTTCGTCCGCGCGGACTACTGTTTATCGCGAAAAAAAGCATCCTGTTTTTTTCTAGGATATTAACAACCAATGCAAAAGTAGGTATAGCAACGACGTCATTGACAAAAACTAAATAGTACTTGATGTTTATTGACAGACTTGTTATTTCGTTTCCACGGCAACCATAGACCATTTTGTGATGGCAGCCGTTCCTTACAGTGAGTAATCAACATTTTCCAGTTGCCCGCGGAAACTTTCAGTTTTCCGGGTTAAAAAGTTTTCTATGTTTTAATCTAAAGTATAAGCTGTCTCCATTTTAAATTTCATCTAAATCCGTCCAGCCGTTATTGCGTGAAAGCTCCCCAAACAAACAAACAAACAGACAACGTTTCACTTTTATATGTTGGTATGGATTATAAGTATAGATAGATAGATAGAAGATTAATTACGTTACGTAATTTACGTAAGATCTAATATTACCACTTATTGAAAAATAAAGATCATACGCAAGGCACGCGCATGGCGGCTCTGACATCCTTCCTTTACCTTTTCTATTACCTACTCATACTTTAAGGTACTTAAGGTACACACATCTAAACTATCGAATTTGATACCTGTAGTATCAAATTAGATGTGTCTTTCTTCAATTAAGCTGTGCGATAAATTTTCCTCCAAAGCAATGTTCTGAACTTTCAGGCTTGATGTGAGAGTGGTGCTATTGATCCGTGATCCTCGGGGTGTGATGCAGTCCCGACGATACAGAAACTACTGCCGCCCGGCTCCAGACTGCTCGAACACGAAGCTAGTGTGTGCCGACATGATTAGCGACTATGTGGCAGCTCGCAGATTATCCGAGAAGTACCCTACTAGATTTATGTAAGTCTCTTTAGATATGACATGTTTAGGTACCTAGGTAAGTTTGGTAATTTACAAAGCAATACTTAAAGTTAATTGTTCCAAATACCTGACTGCTTTTGGAAACTGCGGTCTTTCACAACAAACTAACGAAGTGAAGTTGTTTTTATTTTATTATCAATTCCAGAGCTCTTTCACAATAAAGCCGCACACCCTACCTTTTTTCTTGCACGACCAGGAAGGCTGGTAGAAAATGCTTCCTAGCATTAAGTCCTCCATGTACACATTGTGCTAATGTTAAATAAATAATCACATCATCAACAGCCTGCATTCGACCACTGCTGGACAAAGGCCTCTCCCAAGGCGCGCCACTGAGCCCGATCTTCGGCTCTTCTCTTCCAATGAGTGCCAGCTACCTTGCACATATCGTCGCTTCATCTAGCCGGAGGGCTTCCTACAGACGTTTGCCGATTCGTGGTCTCCACTCTAGTTACTCTTCTACCCCAGCGGTTATCAGTTCTACGACAAAGGTGACCAGCCCATTGCCACTTCAGCTACCAACCAACATGCAGACGCCGATATAAGTAGGTACGATATAAGTACAAAATGATCGAATGGAGTGAAAGTTTCTGCAATTCTGGGGAACACATCCCGAAGTGCAGTTGGTAGCATACCACAAAGCTATAAATAGTCATAGTCAAAGTTTGTGAGAAGGTGTATACCTATGCGTGTGTGTGAATGTGTATGTTTTCTACTTATTCACTCTTAAACAGCTGAACGGATTTTGATGAAGTTTGCTAATTATGTACTTTAACTCCTAGAATAACGCATAGGCTACTTTTAATGATCACCCACGTTAGTATATATTTTGGTATTCCAACGCATCGTAATGCAGGACGACGAGACCACAAAAATTAAAGTTCATTATATATTTAAACTAAAAATAAGCTAATGACTGGTTCCTACCAGTCAGTCAGTCAGTCTCAGTCATGAGACGTGGAACGCCAGGGTCAGTTGTTTTTGTTTTGGTTTTGGGTGGCCTACGGTAGGTACAGTCACAGGTTTACTATATATGTTTTTGTACATATACACTAAATATGTACTGTGGTACAGTTCTAGAAATATTGTAATACTATTATATTTGTAAATAAATAATGTGGAATAACAGGAATAAAATAAATAGAATTACTTATACAATTTACCTTCTATCACTTTCCATATAATAATAGGTAATTATTATGATGCTCAAGATTAGACAATGACTATTATCACTTTCCGCACATGTAGGTAATTATCACTATAATCTAGATTAGGTAGTATATATTTTGGTATTTCAGCGCATCATTATGCCTGACGACGAGAAAACAAAATAAGGAATGCTGCACTTTGGCACCCTTTTCCATAGATGACTATGCAAGATGGCCATGTAAATATGTCACGCAAGACCTTATTTCGCCTTATAATAAGAATACGAAATCTTGGTGTATAAATTTACTGCCTTTAAATTTCGTTTAAATTACTCTCAAGTTTTATCTTTATTTGCAAGGTAATGTCTAGACAAAATTTTGCATAATAGGTCCATGTAACAAACAACACTATCGTGTGACTGACTACTGATGCGTAACATAGATAGGTACCTACTCAGGTATGAGATAATGCACTCCATGTACGAGTATAAAGTGCAAAACATCCATACCAATATATAAAAGTGAAACGTTGTCTGTTTGTTTGTTGAGCTTTCACGCGATAACCGCTGGACGGATTTTTATGAAATTTGGTATGGAGATAGCTTATACCCTAGAATAAAACATAGGATACTTTTTATCCCGGAAAATTCCACGAATTCCGTTGAAGTTTCCACGGGAAAACTGAAACATGTTGAATACTCGCTGTGAGGAACGTGTTGTGGACGCCGAGCCTGCCCGCGACAGCATGAACGCAGACAACATGCAAAATAGGCCACGCCCCTTTTAACTGCGGCGTGTATACCGCATTAGTTTTAAGACCGTATAACTGTATATATAGCGATAAGTTTTTTGAAATAAACATTGGATCCGACCATTCAATCAACGGAACTTGAACAAGCAACAGTGTTTAATTGAACTACAGTCCACATCGAACCAGGAACCTGAACTACTAGGAGCTACGAACCGAAGTCTCCAGTACATCGTGTAGACCTTGCGATCCATCGCCTACATTTTGGTCCATCGGAGCCGGATAGAAGAAGAACTTAAGCGACCAACAGCTTATCCAGTGAATGTCTGCCGCCCATCGTACATGGTGGTCACGAGGAGCCAAAGCGACCTGGCAGAGCTGGAAGAGCGGAAGCGGTTGGACGAAGAGCGCCTTCGAAGGCTATCCCTAGAGCCGCCGGCATCACCATCTGTGCCAGCCGCTGGCACGGCTGCTGGCACGACCGCCGGCCCGTCCGGCAACATCGAACGAAGCAAGTCACCGGCGCACTCGCAACGAACTGCGAACTCCACCCTAAGGCTGCGGCTGGCGGAGTTAGAGGCGGCCGAGAAACTTGCTGAATTGAAGAGAAAGGAGTTGGAAATGGAAGCGGACCTAGTGAAGAAGCGATTGGCGGCTCAGATCGCGAATATTGAAGAAGATCAGAGCCTTCACGACGAGCCAACCGTGCGGAACAACGACAACCACCAGAAGGTGGACGATTGGTTGCAACGCACAAACCCCTCCACCCTACGGGGGGAGAGCGGGGATGTGCCGCGCCTCAACACCGAGAGGCAACAAGAAGAACCACGACGAGCACGCTTTGAGCGTTCTACAAGATCACCTACCCCGGGTCGATCTGACCGCAGATCCGGGATCGAACAACTCGCCGAGGCCATTGAACGAATGGCCAGACCTCGGGCCCGCTACAACTCCGACCTGCCCGTCTTCACTGGGGCACCAAACGAGTGGCTGCCATTCAAGGCAGCAGTACGGGACTCCACAGCCCTGTACCACATCTCAGCCGCTGAGAACTTACAGCGGCTGAGAAGTTGCCTCAAGGGCGACGCACGTGACGCCGTGGCTGCATTACTGCACACAGCCACTGATCCTGACGTCATCATCAAAACATTGGAACAGAGCTTTGGGAGACCGGAGCTCATCATCGACCGAGCATTAGAAGAGCTAAGAAGGTTCCCGAAGCCAGGGATGACAGCGACCGACCTCAACACGTTCGCTGTCAAACTTCAGAACGTCGTCTGCGTGCTACAGAACATCGACCGGCGGGGGTACCTGTATAACCCGATGCTGGCGCGTGAGGTGCTGGAGAAGCTAAGCCCGCACATCAAAACGCAGTGGTGCCACTACGCCAACGAACACCAGTCACCTTCGGAGCCAGAAATTGTCATGCTGTCTCGATTCCTCATGCGAGAAGCAGACATGGCACTGCGTTTTACATACGCACCGGCAGCGACCTCTGCCGCCCGTGAGACGAGACCAGCGGCATTTAAGAAGAAAGGGAACGCCGTGTACACTACCGACGAGGGCGCGGAACAAGAAACAAAGACTGACCTATGCCAGAGCTGCAACCAAGCCCATGCGCTACATCAGTGCCCAACCTACCGGGCACTGACCGTCGATAAGCGCTGGGAGCTGGTCAAAGAGAAAGGCGTATGCTTCCGATGCGCCGACAAGAAACATCGTCGGTACCAATGCAAGGCGAAGCTGTGCGGCATTAACCAATGCCACCGCCCGCACCACTCAACACTGCACGAAGACACGCGACATAATACGCGATCAGCTGCGCGACCTAACGAGCCATCTGCTGCGCAACCCAAACATTCACCGAGCCACAACGCAGCGGTCTTGTCGGTAGCACCCACCAATGCTACTGGCCTGAAGACCGTGATGCTTAAGATCTGCCCCGTGGTCGTCACCGGTCCACGGGGGGAGGTCGACACTTACGCGCTGCTGGACGAAGGCGCCACCATCACGCTCATCGACCATGAACTAGCGAAGAAGATCGGCGCAGAAGGCCCTACGCAGCCCCTACATCTGAACGGCGTGAACATGTCGCAGCGAGAGGGAGACAGCCAAACCGTCTCTCTCTCTATAAGGGGAGCTAAGGAGGCGACACGTCACGACATCAAAGCGCGCACGGTGCGCGATCTGAAGCTACACCGGCAGTCCGTCCCAAGCTCGCTTCTTCGACACAATCATCTGCGGGACTTGATGGAGGCAGAGGTGTGCTACGACCTGGCACACCCCCTCATCTTAGTAGGCGCCGACCACTGGGAGCTCATTGTATCCCGTGAGCTTCGTCTTGGCGGGCCAAATGAACCGGCCGCGTCGAGGACCCGACTTGGCTGGGTGATGCATGGAACCGCACCTCGCAGCCTGATCTACGAAAACGAGAGCGTGCTGCACGTATACGCGCCCGACCAGCGTACGAACGAGCACGACCAGCGCCTACACGAGCTTGTGGAGGCGCACTTCCGCATCGACGCGCTCGGCGTCGCTATCCATTCGAGAGTGAGCGACGCAGATCTACGAGCTACGAAGATCTTCGAAGAAACAATAAAGAAAACAGACAGCGGCTACGAAGTGGGCTTGCCTTGGCGGCGAGATGACGTCACCATGCCGTCGAACTACGGCGCGGCTCTACGGCGTCTACAAAGCATCGAACGAAAGATGGACGCCTACCCAGACTTCGCGGACCAATACGCCGCGCAAATAGAAAATCTGTTGGCTAAGAATTATGCGGTGCCATGCGACGGGACTGAACGACGGAGCCCCGTCTGCTGGTACCTCCCGCACTTCGCAGTACAGAACCCGAACAAGCCTGGTAAACAACGGCTTGTTTTTGACGCAGCTCACCAATGTCACGGCGTGAGCTTGAACGACCAGCTGCTGGAGGGCCCGGACCTTCTACTATCACTACAAGGAATCGTCTTCAGATTCAGAGAACGGCCGATCGCCGTCACCGCCGACATACAAGAGATGTTTCTACGAGTGAAGATCCGACCTGAAGACCAGCCCGCACAGCAGTTCTTATGGCGAGGCCGGGAACGAACTAACCCGCCTCGCCACTACAAGATGGCGAGCATGATTTTCGGCGCCGCCAGCTCACCGTTTATGGCGCACAGCGTGCGCAACCACAATGCGCGCGCACATGCACAGACTCACCCACGCGCTCTAGTGGCCATCACGAACAGCCACTATATGGATGATCTAGTAGACAGCTACGCCAATGAAGAGGAGGCCCGTAGCACCATACAAGAGCTACGCGAGGTGCACGCGGCCGCTGGCTTCACTCTGCGCAGTTGGAGTGCTAGCAACACGAACGTGCTACGAGACGTACCGCCAGAGCTACGAGCGACTACGCCCACTCAGTTGGGAGCAGGGAGCCCTGAGAGCAAGATACTCGGGCTCTGCTGGGACTCCAACAGAGACGAACTGGGGTTCAACACCGCAATGCACCGCGTACCGGCTGAGGTGCGCGCGCAGATCCGCGCACCCACGAAGAGAGAGGCCCTCAGCGCGGTCATGTCCATTTATGACCCGCTTGGTCTCCTCAGTCAGTACACCATTCGAGCGAAGATCATCCTGCAGAGCCTGTGGCGTCTTCACATGCCATGGGACGAGCCGATACCTGCAGAAGAAGCCGAACATTTCGCAGAATGGCTACGCCAGCTGAGCGAGATAACTCGCTTGCGCCTACGCCGTAGCTACGCGCTAGAGGGACACAAGCGCGTAGACCTGCACATACTATGCGATGCGAGCGAGCAGGCATTCTCTACGGTGGCCTTTTGGAGGGCCATCCACCACGACGGCAGCGTGACCATTGCCTTGGTGGCTGCTAAAGCCAAGGTAGCGCCGCGACGCGCGCAGAGCATACCGCGCCTAGAACTTCAGGCAGCGGTCATCGGCGCGAGGCTCGCGGACGTTATAAAAAAGGATCATCGCGTTGAAGTAACGAAAACCACCTACTGGACCGACTCTGCGACCGTAGTCCATTGGGTGCACAACGACGCGAAGCGCTACACGCCCTTTGTAGCGCACCGGCTGGGCGAGATAGCGGAGTTAACTCACCGACGTGAGTGGAGATGGCTGCCTACCGAACATAACGTAGCCGACGACGCGACGAGACTGAGCCGCACGCCCATAGCCGCTAGCGATCGCTGGTTCCAGGGGCCCAGCTTCCTTCGCGAACCCGAGGAAGAATGGCCCACACACCAAGCGTTCGCCGACAAACAAGAGGTCCTACACAAGCAGGACGAACATATGGAGATCCCACACACGAGCGAGCGGGATGAACACAGCGACCGATGGCTGCCTGAACCCACCCGCTTCTCAAAACAAGAGACGTTGATACGGGTGTCCGCGCGTGTGCTGGCATTGAACGACATATGCCAGCATCGAACAACACACATGGAAACAGAGCAAAGCGAGCGTTGGCCACCTGACCCGGGCGGAGCGAGGGAGCAGCAAGTACGCTCCGTGAAGACCGCTCTGCACACAACGCTACGTGAAAAGGTGCTATCTGAGGAGGTCCTGCAGACCCACCTGACCGAGGCCGAACATTCGATCAATGCTCGCCCCCTCACCTACGTCAGCGTGAGTGCACTCGACCCAGAAGCGCTCACACCGAACCATTTCCTGCTGGGGTCATCGATCGGCCTACCTACTACAGGCCCCTGCGATGAAGCTGACCGACGAACTTGGCGAGCAAGCCAAGCGCTCGCTGACCATTTCTGGAAGCGCTGGCTGCGGGAATACCTCCCCACGCTTGTACCACGGGGGGAGCCAGCTAACCTCCGAGGACAACTGCAAGCCGGCGACATCGTGGTTGTGGTCGACCACACGCTGCCCCGGAACGTCTGGCCAATCGGGATTGTTGAGCGCACCTATCCCGGTCCAGATGGCGGCGTTCGAGTCGCCGACGTAAAAACTAAGAGCGGTACCTTCCGACGCCCTACCAGCAAACTCGCCGTCCTGCTAAGGGAAGAAGAGGCTACGCGAGCTGCGCCGGGGGGAGAGATGTTGTGGACGCCGAGCCTGCCCGCGACAGCATGAACGCAGACAACATGCAAAATAGGCCACGCCCCTTTTAACTGCGGCGTGTATACCGCATTAGTTTTAAGACCGTATAACTGTATATATAGCAATAAGTTTTTTGAAATAAACATTGGATCCGACCATTCAATCAACGGAACTTGAACAAGCAACAGTGTTTAATTGAACTACAGTCCACATCGAACCAGGAACCTGAACTACTAGGAGCTACGAACCGAAGTCTCCAGTACATCGTGTAGACCTTGCGATCCATCGCCTACAGAACGGTTGCCATGGAAACGAAATAACAAGTCTGTCAAAAATCATCAAGAGCGTGGGTGCCACAGAGTAAGTAGTTGATGCTATACCAACAACAAGCCATAGAGGCCATAACCAAGAAGTCTAAGTCTACTTTTGCATTGGTTTTTAATATCCTAGAAGAACAAAGGATGCTTTTTTCGCGATAAACTGTAGTCCGTGCGGACGAAGTCGCGGGCGGGTAAGCTAGTACCAAATAAATAGAGTGCCGACGTCTGTACTTGTAATGTTTAAATAAATGTAAATTCGTGATAAGGAATTAGAATTGTTCAATGTTATTTGGACTTGTTTCACGTAAAAAAATACAAAATATCGTTTTAGAGAAGGTGCTTCCTTGGCCTGGGGTGGGGTATGATCTCGCGAGCGGATAGGTGGCCTGCCCGTGTAGACCACATAGCTGGTAGAACTGCTAACCGTTGGAGAAAGAACCATTTCGAAACCAAATTATCAAATAGCAACCAAAACAAAATACAAATACAATAGTAGTTTATGAAACAGTTGCATAATAAGGGGCATTAAAACACAAGAGTGAGTTAAAAAAATGAGCTGTAGGTGAGTTTTTTAAAAGTATCACTCGAGTGTTTTAATAACTAGTTATTGGCCGTTTCATACACTACTTTATCTACACTCATATAGGTAATAGGAACTTACATTTAATGAAGAAGAAAACAATGTCGTAACATTTTCTTGATTTTTCTGGTAAAGCTCGTTCGTCATGCTTGTTGCTGTTCCGTGATGTCAGGTAGAGTCAAATTATCCTCACTAACACTGCTGTCGGGCATTTTTAATCAAGATAAAATAAAACATTTTACCAAGAAAAACACATTAAATTAATTAGTTAGGTAGTAATGTAAAGTAAATTGGCGCCAAAATCTAGTCCATAGCGAATTGGCGCGTATACGGTCTAACACGCGCCGCCATAGATAATAAATGGCGCAAAACTCTCGAGGTGCAGAGGCAACGCGGTGCTTTAATGGAAAAAAATATATATTGGTACCGATTCGGACATCCCCTAAACTCAACATATTTTTTTCAAATTTAATTTAAATCTTGTTAGCTTCGTAACAAGGTATTTTTTCCCTGGCATCTATACCTCACTCACTAAACTATCACTAAAGCCTGTCAGCGTAAAATCAACTTTGTTTCCACGCGGCGAGAGTCCCAATTTGTCCAAACGCTGCCTCAGAACGTGTAAGAAATTCATCCAAACGCTGTTACATAGCGAGTTAAAAACCTGTTTAAGTCACGTTATTATCAGCGGTGCAGCTTAAATTGACGTAAGTTTAGAATAGATGCCAGGGGCAAAAATACCTTGTTACAAAGTCTACAAGGTTTAAATTACATTTGAAGAAATTTAGTCTAGTTTAGTTTAAAGAGTAAAATGACTGAATTGCTGCCTTTATAACACTGTTTAGTTCAAAAAAACACTGTTATAACATATATTTTTTCTTATTCGAGACGTGTCGTGGGTAATGTATATCATTGTGCTACAATTTTTGAGTTCATAATCCGGATTTTACGATATGAATGTAGATAAAAATATTGATTGGGTCAAAAACTTGATATTACCACTTCACCACCTTTCTGTTACGTCACTTTTTTGTTTGTAGTTCCGGTTGGAATCTTGTAACTCAAATTTCTACTCGTAGCACTTCCCGATTGGCCATCCAGCTGAAACTTTCACGACACGATGACAAGCATTCCGAAGAAGAAAAATAACTGGTTTTTAGATTAGATTTTTAATCTATATCCGTGTCTTAGGAGCCGGGTCCTTCTTAGTTACAAGAAATCTGTTCGCAATTTTAATTGTGACTGTTTTAACATTTTTGCGTTAAATTAATCAATAAATGTGTAACAAATAAATAGGGGGTTTTTTCTATAAGACGTTAGGGTTCTTGTGAGTGTATGGTAGTATGCAATGATGTTATATATAAAAATCTCATTGGTAGTATGTGTGTGTATAAAAGTTTGTTTGAAATTGTATCGCAGAATAAATAATGGTACTAATTGTATGCAAATGCAAAGGTATTTACGGGTGTGTACGTATAATGTATGTGGTGCTTTTAATTATTTATAGTTAACAGGTTTTCTGTGTCTGTCTAGTCCATCCAACCATTTTATAATTTTACTCTTAATTTGTTTGTTGCTATAGTCTTTAATATTATTATTATTGTATGGTATGTATCTCTGCGTTTATTGTGCTTTAGTTATAATGGCACTGGGCATAGGTGGTATTTTTGTATTGCATGATACCTAAAAAACAAGCCTGCGAACACATAAAACTTTGGCCAGATTGTACACGTCAGATGTTAGATGTCAAAACGGAAGATGTTGCACATGTTTTAGTACGGCACGTCGTACACGATCAATATTAGTCATAATCACTTTTGCTGCTCCACCTAGGGTTACCAACCATACTGTTAAAAACAGTATTAGGTATACTGTTTTCCGCTCTCTGATACTGTTAACTGTTTACAAAAAAATAAAACACTGTAATCATTATCACTTTGAACCAACTACAGAATTACTGGTCCGGTTGGTTTGCCTTGCAAATATACAATACAATACAATAACTCTTTATTGAACACATTACAATAAAAAAACAAGATACAGTAATGATACATAAAATAATCATAATAATAATAAAAAAATTATAAATAATGATAATATATATTTTTTACTTCAAATAAACGTGATGAGGCTAAAAATAAACGCGGTCACTACGCTTGCGCCTTTGTCAATAGGTGTGGCCCGTTAAATTAAACTCAAGAGATCCATTGTTTTCCATCAGTTTTTAGGAAATACTTCTAAAAACTTTAATCATCGCGTTATCTATATAATGATCGCGCTCGTTTCGCTCGCACATATTTTTGGAACCTACTCCACCTATAAGTACTGCACAAAATGTTAACAATTGCAAAATATATTGGGTTTGTGGTTTAAAACTGGATCAAAAAAGCTGATTAAAATTTTTATTTTATAAAAAAAGGTTAATATTCTGATAAGAAATTTCTAGACCCCGTAATATTTCGATTTCTCGCTTTTAATTTTAAGTTAAACTTAGTTTAACTTAGTTCGGCTTACAAAATCTTCCATGAAGCCATGAAATTGTTAAGTTATTCGAGAAGCTCCGATAGATATAAGTTGAATTCAATAAAACAATAAATACTGTTTCTTTTTCCAAAATGAACAGTTCATTTTCCTTTTCACACCATAATATACTTTATTTCTTGTACGAAAAATTGGCAACCCTAGGTCTCACCCCACGAACAAATGCAATAGGCGGAGAGAAGGAACGTAACTGCACGAGGTGCATCGACGATCAAGCCTGTTAACTATAGAAAATGATAACGCAAGTCTATTCCACGAAAATCACTGATTTTGACAGTTTTCGTAGGCTGCTTGCTATTGGCTCACTATTAATTTAGACTTGATCGCAGGCTCATAGTCAGTCATCACAATAATGATGTATTATCCTATCCCTGATGATTGATTGATAGCTTTTATCAATTGCAGTGTAGGTACTTGTTTATCAGACTATCAAATTTGTTACTATTGACAATCCTATCGCAGAAATATTGGAGTGGCCAAGGTTTTTTGTCAATAGCTTTCAGTTTTGGGGCCATCTTCCGGCGCTGGACCTGGATTCTGTGTGACCACTCACGCCGATTCCTCGCTGCCTGCGTGGAATCACGAACAAATTCCTCGCTGCCTGCGTGGAATCACGATCAAATTCCACGCAGGCGGCGTGGAATTGGCGTCTTAAAATTAGAGAATTAGGCCCCTGGTGAGAGTCACGGGTAGGCGCTGGATGTAAACACGGATCGACCGATCTTTTGTAGCGGTCTATAGGTGAGACCTAGGTTCACTTGAATGATTATGATGGTAAATTTGTTACAGGGTCCTCCGCTTTGAAGATCTCGCTCTAGACCTTAACGTGACTACACTTCGGCTGCTAAAGTTCCTTCGACTCGGCGCCACACAATCAATTGACGATTTTCTTCACGCGCACACCGATGTGAATGTCGGCGGTAAAGACTCCACGTTTAGGGTCACCCGAGACGTGCCTTTCAAATGGAAGAATGTTCTGGATTTTGATTATGTTGCAGAAATACAGGTTTGTTTTTTCAGCTATTAGCTAGTATCTTATCTTGCTCTTCCGGACATTGGTGCCCGGCATAGTAATGAACCACCGATCTCATCCCACGGGGGCGTTCTGGAATTCAAGAAATGTGTAGCTGCATTTTCACCCTCCTCCTCTTATGATAGGCAAAGAGCGAGAAACTGCTCGTTGTTGAGGGGAGACTTATGTTCAGCAGATTGACAAATTTCGTGCCGATATTTATAAACGAAAATGAGCAAAGTTAAAAATAAATGTAGTTTAAGTATACGTACCTATCTAATAGTAATAATCGTGTTTTCTTAACCACAATATGTCACGACAATTGATTTATTAATAATTTTACTCAAACAATATTAGTAATGTGGTCATTATTTCGACTACCTTCTTTGGGCAAAGTCGACCTTGCCGCGCTGCTTGAATAGGCGCCAGCAAAGTTGTATGGAATTTCATTATTGTCTTGTTTTGCGGCCAGCAATTTCCTTTGAAAATCCATTATTGTCGTCTTTTGTCGTAGCACTACTATTTATTCCGTGGGTTTGTTAACCCCGAACGCGAAAAGAGAGGCGTTGTAGCTCCCAGAAGAATGGACCGCTTTTGATGTTTTTTTTTGTTTGAATGCTGATGTGATCGTGATTGTTGTTGTTGTTGTTTCTGTTTCTGTTTCTGTTTCTGTTTCTGTTTCTGTTTCTGTTTCTGTTTCTGTTACTGTTTCTGTTTCTGTTGTTGTGGTCGTTGTCGTTGTTGTTTTCGTTGTTGTTGCATTGTTTTAGTAAATTCTTATTATACTACGCTGGTTTTATTTTAATTCCTCGCATTGTTTGAGTAAAGCACTATACAAGCCTTGGTCCGCAATGACTGCCCTGCTGGCCACGCTATGATGGCCTCTAGCTTTGCTTAGGTAAGTTCTCGGCCTTCAAGCTTGGCCATCATTGCAGCCCTTGCTGTCCGCGCTATAAAGGCCTCGACCTTCAGTCTCGGCCTTTATTCCAGCTTGGCCATCTAGGGCTGCAATGCTGACCGCGCTGTGATGGCCTCGAACTTAACTTAGCTACGCTCTCGACCATCATCATCGCTGCCAACAACGCAGTCATTACAGACCGTGGCAGTAATGTAATGTATAATTGTTGCTTTACAGCGGATGCATGTAGTTAAAGAGGCATTCAAAATATGATAGGTACTTAAGACTTATTATCTAAGTAAGGTTTTAATTTTTCGTTTCAAAAAAAAGAGTTTTGTTCACTGCTAAATTAGTAAAGGTATGCAGGAAGGTGAATTTCCTAATGCATGGTATTAAAAAAAACAGGATACAATATGATAATGCCATCCTAACCACACGAGATTAAACTCATTGTAGATTTTTAATAGAGGAGCCTGGAGTTGGTAAGTATAGGAACAGAGGGTAACGATTCCCAGCTCATTGAAATGTTTTGGGTAATTATTAACAGTCATTGAACAGAAACGAGGCAAAAGTCAAACTGGATGTATTCGCGGGTCGTGAATGCATCGTAGTTGTTAAGCCAACACCGCTCTCTGTGCCATTGAAAAAATATATCAATTTAAAAAATACGTTTGTTTTTTACCAGGATGTGTGCAGTGAGGCCATGAAGCTGTGGGGCTACAGGCTGGCACACAACGCTTCGCACATGGCGAGCGGAGATTTCTATCCACTGGAACCTTTTACTTTGGACAGTTACACAATCAAATAGAAACGATATCGAAGGTTCCACATAAATTATACCTTGGTTATAAACATCCACTTCAATCGTTCAAATGTATGCTCAGATAGATTAAAAAAATGAATTTTACAACAAACTCAACAAAATTAGGCCAAATGTATAGTGTGCTGCTGCGCATCAGCGTGCATAATTAGATAGTAGCCTAATGGAATAAGTGAAATAAAAATATTTGAAAAAAAAAATTATTTGTTTGTTGTTGTTGTTTTTTGACCAAAGTTGTTTGACCACCTAACTGTCTAATCTATAGGGTCTAAAAATAGATAATAGTTGTAAATTACTTTACCTACTTACTTAATAATTTTTATCATACTTGTGGCTCTGTGAGCTGTAGACCGTACAAACTTTTTTGTAAACAACCTAGCGGTGCACAGTAGCGCCATCTATCAATACCTTATTGTAAAACTAACATCAATAACCAAGGTGCTCCATCAATCCCTACTTAGTAGGTAAAGACTTGATTCCTCTGGTAGAAACCTAAAAGTGAGAAAATTTACTGCATTTTGAGGAGCTATTCTGCTCATCACGCCGAAGATCCTCATCAGATCTTCACCTAATTTTTATAAGACTAATTAAAAGTTACTACCTTTCAAATGAAAAAATAAACATCTCAATCGGATTTAATATGGCGGAGATATTCAGTAGCCCCTTTTATTAGGGAAAGTTCTAAAAATTCGCTTATCCTGTATACCAAGTTTCGTCTAGATTTCGGTTGAGAAATACGACCTGTAGAAGAGAGATATCTGGACATACGAAAGATTTTTTGCCGAAACTGAAACAGAGACGCTTCGCTCGTGCTTAGCACTCGCTTGGTCAATTACGTTCATATTATTGGTCAAAATTAAGTTTCCAAAGTATAAAAGTGAAGTGTTCAGTTTTCAAGTCTACATTTTTGTGCATAGCACAGGTGGCCGGATGACGTCACTAAGGCGTAGTGTCGCGGCCACATCGTAGAATAAATCAATGAAATGGTTCTATATCATGAAATGGAAAATATTCCCTGACCTTATGATATGGTTTGGCCAGATGAATGAATAAATCGCATTTAACGATATTAACAGCAACGTCTGACTACTAACTCATGATATGGTCAAAACATTAGTGGTCATATCGTAAAATATTAAGCGAGGACGGAAGCTCGACTTGGCCGCGATAGGCCGCCTTCGTCTTCGGGTAACGCTAACTCATGGCGTGGCTCGTTGGCTTTTTCCGCTTCAGCTCGGCCATATTCGATGCTTACACATCTGCCAGGTGTCCCGCAGGTTGTACACCATACTAATAAAACTGAAGTTGTTGACCATCGCGGTCAAGATAGCAGATTTTCAATCCTATTATTATTTAAAACGCATTATACTAGGAACGTAACTGTTTATTTTAATAATTAAAGTCATTCCTTGTATCAAACTTTCTAACTAAAGGGTCCAACAAGCAGCAAACGTTGATAAAAAATATCTAAAAACCACGTTTTTTTGTTTCATATGCATTGTCGTCCAGCTGTGTGCTACCCTGAAAGTTTAAGCCGGATAGCTAATTAACTGTCTATGTATGTATGTATGTATTTATGTGGGTATTTTATAACATAAGTTCATAAACTAAAACTTGCCTACGGTCGGGTAAAAAATAGCCAATGATACTTTTACGACGACAACGAATCGATTGATACCTCACTTGTTAAAATCGGATCAAGTTTTTAGTTTGCACTCATAACCTTTTCTTTGCTTCGCCGTAGTCTATTATTTATTCTGTGGCGTAGTTAAGTAAAAAATACCTGAAGACGAATCGATTGATGCCTATCGTATCGTTTGTCAAAATTTAGGGGCGATGCTGTGGTGGAACATTCACACACCCACATACATACATATATACAAAGACTGTTTAACTCATTACCCTTCCCTTGCTTCGCCGTACTGGGGTTAAACCTACATAACATGTGTCAATTATCACGCGTGAAAAGGTGTGGATGGAAAAGATCTTGAATTAGGTACGCTTACTTGCGTGGAAGGTACACCTTTTAGCAATAATAAAAATGACAAATTACTTGTTATTGTTTACTTAATAGTGACGTTAAGTCTCAGTTCTACAGCCTTACAATAAAAATTTGCTTATGCAGCTGTTAAGCGTTATTTACGGTTACAACATGAATAGAATACCTTAAGCTACACACGAGCTTGACTAATAAACGGTAAGTAGGATAGGTATTTACGAGAGATGCGCCGAACATGGATTTCTAAACCAAACCGAATAACGAACATAGTTCGGTCCAGCGATTACCGAACCGAATGTTTGGCTGAATTATTTGGTTACATGTAGGCGCGCTTTGCCGCACTAAACAGGTTTGTACAGTATCAATCGATCGTTAGAAATTAAACCCAAAAGTTCGTAATCTGCAGTGCGATTACGTAATGTTGTTCATGACGGTTTCAAGCCGTCAAATTCAATAATGCTTTGCGATAGAGTCGATTTTGCTATGAAAAAAGTGACAATCTGGTTGAAGCCAAGTTCTGTGGTCGGGCCCCTGCGGTCCGACCACATAACTTGGCTTCAATCGAATTCTCAATATCGCAACCACTAATGCCTTGCGATAGAGTCGAAATTGCTATGAAAAAAGTGATAATCCGATTGTAACCAAGTTCTGTAATTGGGCCACTGGGATCGGAGTTGGGCCCCAGGCAGGACCGTTCTGCAATCTAACCAAAAACAAAAGGCTACTGGGGTAGAGGCACTGATCTCTATGGATTTGCTGTGTCGTACTTTCCTTTGTGCTGATTCAAAATGCCCCCACCGAGCGAGCATGGAACTAAAATTGACATTGTTCATTACTTATTTTAATATAATGTATAAATTTTGGATTTTGTAACCCCAGGAAGAGACTAGTTTCCCACAAGACAGGGAATCCTAGTGTGGGAACTAGTATACCACAATTAACATAATTAACAATTTATCGTTTACTATAAGGTGTCCGATTGTTTTGTAAGATTTTTGGCAACGAAATAAAATTATTATAATAATAATTATTATTATTATCATCATCTCCTGACGTTAGTCACAGAATAAATAATAGTAAAAGACGTTATTTAAACGCCAAAATGGTGATCATCAAATGCTCTCATTGCGACGTTCGTCAGGAGCTTGTCTAGAGTAGGTACTGATTAATATGCAGTTGTCTATGGGTGGAGGTAAAAGAAACAATTTTGCATAATTAATTATGATTTGATTGTCATTTATTTTCTATTTGACTGTATTATCTGAGATTGAATGAATACATACTCATTCACAATTATACTAATTTTTATAATTGTCACCGTTAAATATGTCATGTTATGAATGTTAAATATGTCATGTTTGTCTAATAGTTTTAGCTGGTTTGATTTTCTAAATAAAAATGATTAAGTTCAATAATTTCAGCTCGTACTTTAATATTCATTTATTGGCTAATATTATATATGTATGCTAAATATTTGAAGGTATAATAATTGTTACACTTTTTTTTATTATTTAATTCAATACAAGCTGTAGGTAGGTCCCAAAAATGACATAAGTTAAATATTTGGTTAATATTCGGCACATCAACCGCATATTCGGCCTAATACCGAACATGTAATAAAATAACCATGCCGATTATGCCGAATACGAATAATTAACGAATATTCAGCGCATCTGTAGATTTACCAAAGAAGTAAGAAATTAATAGTATATATAACACAGATTATTGTATTGATGTTTCAAAGTGCCTCTATACCACAGAATTGTTATTATGGAATCTTTCAAAATAATGTTTTTTTAAAAATTTTAACGTACCTACAGAGATCACATACATCTTAGTATACTTATGTAAGAAGGTATTTAGTACCTGCCTCATATATATTTGTAGGCATAGCCAATCTCTTTTATCAAGTTTTTTAAGTAAAACCCGTCTTCGCTGCGTTGCTGCTTTGTGTGTTTTGAGTCGACGTAGTGCGCGTAGTCGACGCAAAATCTCGACTGGAGACATCGAGCTGGTAGGGACGCCGCGCCCGATCTACGTCAATGAGCGGCTTACTAAAGAAAATAGGCTGGCCGGGCTCGCATCCTTTGTAAGCACCACAAATGGAAATTCACCTGGACTCGAGAAGGAAAAAATTTAATCAGAGGAGAGGGGAATCCTGCGTTTCGGATTCTCAGCGAGGATAATTTTGATAGGATTTTTAAAGTGCGTTCTAATGAAATCAAATAATGTTATTAATTGCACTATAATATGTCTCTGGTTGTTTCTTAGTTATCTCTTGTTGCTTTTAAATTGAATATCAAATCTGATTATTATATTATTAATTAGAGGAATATTCTGGCGTCCTATTCCAAATAATCTTTTGAATAATTTTATTCTTTTTAAAATATATATTTTAGAAAAATTTACATAGATCAAGGATGTTCATAAATTAAACACACGCTCAAGTTCCATAATAGTCTAGCCATCCCCAAACACAATAGCTAGGGTTTAAGGGATTCTTTCAAATATAGGTAGTGCCTCAAAAATCTGGAATAACCTCCCGCCACCTTTGAGGGAAAAAATATGTATGAGTTCTTTTAAAAATATACTTTAATTAAACCTATTAATGCGACAAAAACACAATTTTGAGGCCACTTTTAAAACACAGGGCAGAAAATTCACGCAATCGTACACTTTCATGCAACCATACACACACTCATACGCACCCTCACACACACCTCTACATAGGTACTCACACATCAAACAGTTTTGATTTTGTTTTGAGTCGGTGGTATTTTGTAATTGTTTATGTTTTATTTTCACTGTTTTATTTTTACTATGTTAACCTAGTTTTAATATAACCTGCATTGCTCATATTTCGGCAAATACCTCAGCCCGAAAAAGGGGTATATATAAAAACAGCGCTGCGGACGCATGAAAATGTGAACGCAGGACAAGCTGAAGATACCCTATTGCCCTATTGTCGTCGATGTATGTGTAGCTGGATGTATATTTTTATTCTATTGTACTTTCTTATAATCGATTATTATGTACTTATGATAGTGACAATAAATTATTATTTCATTCCATTTTTTACATAAGTATAATGCATTCAGTTCAGAGTCAACTGTGCTATTTTAATGAACTGGCCGCACAAGTCGTTCGTAAAGTTTTCATTGTAGTTAAAACGGCATAATGTTGCGACTAGTCAACAAATTATTCTGGACAATATGTATCGCATTCGGTCTCATCGTTTTTTTTATCCTAACTGGTAGTCGACGCACAGATAACATTAATCATCGTTCATCCTTCGACACTCACAGGAACCTAAGGAGTAATCCGAAAAACGAAGACAGAGAAGACAGTCCGCTGCAGCCTTCACCGACCAACTCCTCCGATGGTTCGCCAAATATTGAAATGATATTGGAACAAACTCGCTCAAAAATTAAACAAGAGCTGTGGAACTACAACTTTAGATACTCTGGTGTTAATAAATTACAAGATTTACTCATGGAATCCAGTGGAAAGCCTGTAAGGAACGTGGTTATATCAGCTTGGCGATCAGGTTCAACTTTTCTCGGCGAGCTACTGAATGCTATGCCAGGTAACTTCTACCATTATGAGCCTCTATTAAAGTATCAAATTAACCAAATACGAGGACCTCCTCATGCAGACAAGGCCACAAGGGAGCTCAAGAGTATGCTCAAATGTGACTACAGTGGTATGGAAGACTACTTCGAGTACGGAAAAACTCATTTGGACTATTTGAACCAATTCAAGCATAACTCAAGACTGTGGGACCAATGTAAATATAAGAACGAGCTGTGTTTCGATGGTAATTTTACATCCAAGATGTGTAAGCTGTTTCCGTTTCAAAGTATGAAGGTTGTCAGGTTCCGATTACGTCTCGTCAACCAAATTTTGGAAGATAAAGAGTAAGTTGCTTTATTTTACTTGACTTCAAAATGAACGAACATTTAGACTATTTTTACTCGACTCCGAATAAGGAAGGTTATGACTTTAGCAGCGTATGAATGTTTTTATTTTTATTTTTTATTATGGACTAGGCAATCGTTTGACCACAATCTCACCTGATGGAATGTGATGATGGGATCGAAGGTGTAGCACGCTTGCTACTAGGCAAGCGTGCTACACCTTCGACCACAACATCGCAGTAGATATTAACATCGCATTACAAACAAATTAACATACATTTTTTATTTATTTTTAAATAATATTAGTGTAGATACTAAATCAATTGACTGATTTTTCGTTATTTCCCGCGTGACTTAAACTAGTTTTTAAGGTTCCATAGTCAAACAAGGAACCCTTATCAGTTTCGTAATGTCCGTCTGTCTGTCCGTCTAAGCGTCAGTCCGTGTGTAAGTCAAAGCCATTTTATTCAGACACTAATACACTACAAGGTTGAAATTTCTCGTGTAACTACTATTTTGTCCTATTTGTAGGCCCACGAGGGAAACCTTTTAGGCAGCATCTGGCGTGTATGCCTGGTACTTTAAAAAAAAACATTATACCTCCCTCCTATTTTGGTGTGTATCTAAAGAAGTTAAGTACGGCGCTAAATGTAAATAAATGACGTTCAAAATGATCAAACTTTTTATAGTTACCTAGCTGCGCCCCGCGGCTTTGCACGCGCACAAATTGCCCCTCCCCTCCCCCTCCGCCTTCCCCTCTTCATGGCCATGTGTCAACTTTGTTATGATATAATGTAAGTAGAACAATATTTTCATTGAAGTCGAGTTTTGTGTCAAATTCATTTTGAAAATGTTACCTAATGCAGAGTTATTCTCATATCGCCGGTGTTGCCGGATTTATCTAAGTAGATATATGTTTTATATTTATTTTTCGAGCCGCACGCATGGCGGCCTGAGGCTCCAGGCGGATTGTCTTTGTGTTATTAGTTTTAATGATGATGCTTGACGAGATATATAAAATTACCAGCCGATTTTACTAATTTACTCTTTATTATAAGAATTAATTACGTTATGTAATTTACGTAAGAACTAATATTACCACTCATTGAAACAAAGATCATACGCAACGCACGCGTACTGCTGCTCTAACATCATTTGTTTACCTTTTCTATTACTCGTACTTTATAAGGTTTTCAAGTAGGAACCAAAGTCGATAAGGTGTGATGTTTTTAGGGTTCCTTGCCTCAAAAAGAAAAAAGGACCCTGATAGTATCACTTTGTTATCCATCTGTCCGTCTGTCTGTCTGTATGTCTGTCTGTCTGTTAAGAACCTTTATCTCAGAAACGCGTGTAGGTATCAAGTTGAAATTAATCAAATACTCAGGTCTGCAATCCCTTGGAGCGGTGAAAAAAACAAACTTCGTCAATCAAAAGATACGGCCGTTCATACCGTATTTTTTTCAAAAAGGGAACAAACCCAATAGCGTACGTCCCTTTGGCCTACAATCATGAATGTAGTTACTTCACAAAAACTTATAATTTACTAAATTTAATTATTTACATACCTACAAGTTTGTACGAAACCATCGTGTGCAAGTCCGACTCGCACTTGTTTTTTTTTAAATCAATTAAGCTGTGCGGTAAGTTGTCCTCCAAAGCAATGTTCTGAACTTTCAGACTTGATGTGAAAGTGGTGCTATTGATCCGTGATCCTCGGGGTGTGATGCAGTCCCGACGATACAGAAACTACTGCCGCCCGGCTCCGGACTGCTCGAACCCCGAGCTAGTGTGTGCCGACATGATTAGCGACTATGTGGCAGCTCGCAGATTATCCGAGAAGTACCCTACTAGATTTATGTAAGTCTCTTTAGGTATGATCTGTTTAGGTACCTAGGTAAGTTTGGTAACTTACAAAGCAATACCTAAAGTTAATTGTTCCAAAACTTCCAAATGCCTGACTGCTTTTGAAAATTGCGGTCTTTCACAACCAACAAACGAAGTAGAGTTGTTTTTATTTTATTATTTCATAAATTCCAGAGCTCTTTCACAATATAGCCGCAAACCCTACCATTTTTCTTGCACGGCCAGGATGACTGGTAGAAAATGCTTCCTAGCATTAAATCCTCCATGTACACTTTTTGTGCTAATATTAAATAATTAAATAAACACATCATCAACAGCCTGCACTCGACCACTGCTGGACATAGGCTACTCTCAAAATTATTTTGCATAATAGGTCCATGTAAAGAACAACACTATCGTGTGAACTACTGGCGCGTAACATAGATAGGTACCTACTCAGGTATAAGCTACAAATAAGTAATATAAGATAATGCAGTCCATGTACGAATATAAAGTGGAAAACAATCTAAATAAATAACAGTGCCGACGCCTGTACTTGTAATGTATATGTAAATGTGAATTCGTGCTAAGGAATTGGTATATAGTTTGTTCAATGTTATTTGCACTTGTTTAACGTATAAAATACAAAATATCATTCTATAGAAGGTGCTTCCTTGGACTGGGGTATGATCTCGCGAGCGGATAGGTGGCCTGCCCGTGTAGACCACATAGCTGGTAGAACTGTTAACCGATTTTGAAAACTAACGTAGGTGAAATTCATATTAAATATAAATAAATCGGGTAAAAACTCACGAAATAGAACATCGAAAATACTCCGACCAGTTAGAACTGCTAACTGTTGGAGAAGTAAGGTTATCGAATAGCAACCAAGACAAAATACTAATACAAAAATGATTATTGGGTCGAAAACTTGATATTACCACTTTACCACCTTTTTATTACGTCACTTTTCTGTCTGTCGTTCCGGGTGGAATCTTGCAATTCAAACTTCGAGCACTTCCCGATTGGCTGAAACTTTCAGGGTAGCTCACAAAACGATGACGAGCATTCTGAAGAAAAAAATACAGGATTTTAAGATTAGATTTTTAATATACATTTGCCGCTTTTTTACAGTGTATTTTTTAAAATGAGTTTCTGATTCTTGAAATAGGTGAGTACATACATACACATATACATGTTATACATGTTGTCTTAGGAGCCGGGGCCCCGACCACAGAACTTGGTTACAATCAGATTGTCACTTTCTTCATAGCAATTTTGACTCTATCGCAACGCATTAATGAATTTGACGGATTTAAACCGATACGATCAATATTGCGTAACAGAAAATGAGTGTCTGATTTTTAAAATAGGTAAGTACCTATATCCGTGTCTTAGGAGCCAGGTCCTTCCCAGTTACAAGAAATCTGCTTGCAATTATAATTGTGACTGTTTTAACATTTCTGCTTAAAGTTAAATTAATTAATTAATGTGTAAGAAATAAATAGGGGGATTTTTCTATAAGACGTTAGGGTTGGTGTGTGTGTATGGTAGTATGTGTGTGTATAAGAGTATGTTTGACATTGTATCACATAATAAATAATAGTACTAATTGAATGCAAGTCTAAATATATTTACGCGTGTGTATGTATTATGTATGTGATTATTTATAGTTATCAGGTTTTCCGTGCCCATCATAGAGATATATATTTAGATATGTAATTCTATGGTGTCCATCCAACCATTTTATAATTTTGTTCTTAATTTGTTTTTTGCTTAAAATAAATAAATAGTCCCTATAATTATTATTAGTGTAAGGAAAAAATTAATTATTATTAATTTTTAATTTTGCATATTATTAGTATGTAGGTTTAGGTATACGTGGGGCTATATGTAGTTAATTCCATATATTAGGCATTGGGCATGTTCCTCTGCGTTTATTGTGCTTTGGTAATAATGGCAATGTGCATCGGTGGTATTTTTGTATTGCATGATTCCTAGAAAACAAGTCTGCGAACATAAAACTTTGGCCAGATTGTACACGTCAGATGTTAGATGTCTAAACGGAACTGTTAGTGCGGCACGTTGTACACGATCAATATTAATCATGGACACTTTTGCTGCTCCAACTAGGGTTACCAACCATACTGCTAAAAACCGTACCTATTATTCTGTTTTCCGTTCTCTAATAATATTCACTGTTCAACAAAAAAACAGTGCATAATGCTGTTTGTCATCATCATCACTTTGAACCAACTACAGAATTACTGCTCCTGTGGGTTTGCCGTGCAAATAATTCTTTCTTTTCCTTCAAATAAACGTGATGAGGCTAAAAATAAACGCGCTCGCTACGCTTGCGCCTGTGTCAATAGGTATGGCCCGTTGAATGAAATTCAAGAGATCCGTTGTTTTCCATCAGTCTTTTAATTTTTATAAATTTTTTTTAGAAGGAAATACTTCTAAAATAAAATTAATCATCACTATCTATATAATGATCGCGTTTGCTTCGCTCGCACATGTTTTTGAAACCTATCCCACCTATAAGTACTGCACAAAATGTTAACGATTGCAAAATATATCGGGTTTGTGGTTTAAAACAGGATCAAAACAGCTTTTTTAATTTTTAATTTTATAGAAAAGGTAATATTCTTAATATGCTAATAAGAAATTTCTAGATTTCGATTTCTCGCTTTTAATGTTGAGCCCAACTTAGTTTAACTTAGTTCAGCTTAAAAAAACTTCCATGAAGCCATAAAATTGTTAAGTTATTCGAGAAGCTCTGACAGATATAAATTGAAATCAATAAAACAATGTTCATCACTTTTCATTTTTCATTTCCCACCTTAACATAATTTATTTCTTGTACGAAAAATTGGCAACCCTAGCCTTACCCCATGAACAAATGATAGGCGGACCGTAGGAACGTACCTGCATGAGGTGCACCGACGATCAAGCCCGTTAACTATAGAACCGCGATAACGCAAGTCTATTGCATTAAAATCACTGATTTTGACAGTATTCGTAGGTTGCTCGATATTGGCTCGCTATTTAAACATGATCGCAGGCTGATAGCTGCTATCCATAGATTTTGACTACAAAACCACAATAATGATGTTTTGACCCTGATGCATGATTGAAAGCTTTTATCAATTGTGGTGTAGGTACTTCATTTAGCAGACTACCACATTTGGTACTATTTACAGTCCAATCGGAGAAGTATTGCCTTTTTGTCAATAGCTGAGAGACTTCGGGCCACCTTGCGGCCCTGGTGAGCGTCGCGGGTAGGTGCTGGATGTAAACACACATCGACCGATCTTTGTAGCGGTCTATAGGGGAGACCTAAGTTCGCTTCAATGATGACGATGGTAAATTTGTTACAGGGCCCTCCGCTTTGAAGATCTCGCACTAGACCTTAACGTGACTACACTTCGGCTGCTAAACTTCCTTCGGCTCGGCCCTACACAATCAATTGAGGATTTTCTTGACGCGCACACCAATATGAAAGTTGGCGGTAAAGACTCCACGTTTAGGGTCACCCGAGACGTGCCTTTCAAATGGAAGAATGTTCTGGATTTCGATTATGTTGCAGAAATACAGGTTTGTTTTTTCAGCAATTAGTTAGTGTCGTATCTTGCTTGTCCGGACATCTGGTGCCCGGCATAGTAATAGAACCACCGTTCTCATCTCACGGGGGCGATGTGGATTTCAAGAAATAAGTAGCTGCATTTTTACCCTCTCCCCTTATGATAGGCAAAGAGAGAGCAACTGCTCGTTGTGGAGGGTAGGCCGATGTTCAGAAAACCGCCAAATTTCGTGGCGATATTTATGAACGTAAAAGAGCAAAGAAACGAGAAAGTTTAGTGTACGTATACGTACGAATCGTAAAAATCGAGTTTTCTTTACCATTATATGTCACGACCCAATATTTCCACTGATTATTTCATTGTTGTTTTCATTGCGGGTGCCATACTTAACGAGTCTTTCAGTCGCGGGTCACAAAATAAACGTTGTGCCGCCACTATATCTGAATGGTGGTGTCGCGTTTCAAGTACCTGGGCCACTGGGTGAGGACCTCACAGATACTGAGGACATTGAAAGGCAGCACCGGGCGTTGGCTGTCAGAAGCATCATGTTGGCACGCAGATTTTTACGAAGTCAACTACACGCAGAAGACAATCAACGCCCTGCGCGTGCAGTATAGTAACGCGTAAGATGCTTCTGGGGCTGCCGCGGTGGTGCAGTGCATCGGGGATGTTTGCAAAGGTTTTGTTTGATGATTGTGGGACATCTCATTGTCACAATAACAAATGTGGAAAAAAATTAAAACCCCGTAGAGTTTCTTGGTGCTCTCTTCTCTAACGGGCGTATTTCCGAAGCACCGGTAGAGTCAGAAGGGTATTTCCTTTTCCAGTGTGAGATTTAACTCTGTTGGCACATGAAAGGGAAACTTCCTTTTCAAACTCAAAGCATACTTTACAAGCATACCTAACTTTTATTGATCTGATCTTTTCATAACAGAAAAGATCAAATTTTTCAGATTTTTTTGATCTTTTTATGTATTGTCTCATATTCCTCCTTGTTCATGAGATGTTAATTTTGACTTGTAAAAGTGCTATTATTTTACCTATTTACAATAAAATTATTTGACCTTGACTTTGGGGTTCTTACCGACGGCTTCCATGCCATAATAAGGACAACCTCCACTCTCAGCCGTGTCCGTGGCAGCGCCAATAGTATTCTCCGCGTTATAGCAATCCATGTTCACTGTCCATTACTGAGGCATGCAATTCAGTTGCATATTAAGTAAGATTGTTTTATTATTATTATCATTTTAAATTGAATTGTTCTAAGACTAACTACTAAAAAAATATGGACAAAGATGTCCGAATTAAACAAATAAATGAATAAAAAAATATGCCAGGCACTTACGACAATTAAATGAAGTTTTTTTCAAAAAAATAGAGTTTTGTTCCACTGATAAACTTGTGACGTTAGGTGGGTAAGTTTCCTAATGCATGGCATACAATATGATAATACCAACATGACCTGAACCACACGAGATTAAACTCAATATAAATAGATCCTGGAGTTACTAATAGATTTGGAGCTGAGATTCGTTAACCTCAGAGGTTAACGAATCCCAGCTTATTGAAATGGTTTGGGTAATTATTACCTATCATTGAATATAAAGGAAGTGAAATTTTAACTGGATGTATTCGTTGGTCGTGTACCCCTCGCACTCTTTGATATGAAATACCTATCAAATTCGTTCGTACTTTTACCAGGAGGTGTGCAAAGAGGCCATGGAGCTGTGGGGCTACAGGCTGGCACACAACGCTTCTCACATGGCGAGCGAGAACTTCTATGCGCTGGAACCATATACGCTGACACGCAGCGATACAACCACATAAACGATATCGCAGGCCCACATAATTTTAATAATATAGTGTGCTGGTGTCATTCTGCGTGCATAATAGATGGTAGCCTAATAGAACGACTAAGTAAATAATATTAATGAACAACATTGGAAAAGCATTCCTTGTTTGTTTGTTGATAACAGTCTAAAAATAGATAATATTTGAAAATTATTGTGTTCCTACTTAATTACCCCCATTAAGGATGAACATTCCCGTAACTTTCTACGAAACTTTCCAATACTTCCGGAAACTTTGGAAACATTCCCATAAAACTTTCAAGTTTTCGTAGGATTTTTCAAATGATATTTTCTATGTTTATGAACACATACGGTTATATTTAATGGTATATTTATAACCAATACTATTATGTCTGTGTGAATGTTTGCTTATTTTAATGTTTTTTTTAATAGACGATTGAAACATGTAATTTAGAATACATTCATCCAGGAAAAAGGCAAGTGAAATCACGAAAATCTTGGTAGATCGTCTAATATTAATGGGATAAACATATAAAACACAAGACTACTCTAATAAAGCAGTACCTAAGTAACAGAAAGTTTGTACAACGAAGATAATGAAAAAATGTACTAGGGTACCCAAAATAACCTACTGAACAAGAACATAACATAAAAATATTGTTGTCTATCTGTCTGTATAGTATGTTCACGCATCACATAAAAAACCTATTTAAATGCGGTCAAAACTATTTCACATCTGAACGAATATTGAGGATATTTGTGTTTTTGTACTTTTATCTCAGGAAAATGACCACACAGGAAAAGCTGCAAGCGGGCACAGCTAGTATTCTAATGATAAAAACCCGTATCTCCTATAAGGTCTGTGACCGTATCTCCTATATGGTCTGTGGTCTGTGATGAGAGATTCCTAATAACTACCTAAACAGAAAAAATATGTAAAGTACTGTAACGATTTTTAAAGGTTATTGTCATATTGTAACGATATAAAACTGTGTTCTAGTGATTTCTGAAAGTAAAGGTAATAAAAAATAAATTGGGGCAAGTCAGACCAAAAGTGGGGTGAGTCGGGATTCTTGCCCCATTCGGTCGCTCTGTACGCGAGGACGCTATACCTTTCTTTGGAATCACTCAAAACTAAAAATACTCGTTACTATTTTGAAATTAATAAAATTACCTGGATAAACTTAGACCGGAACGAGCTTCAAGAACTATTGGATCAAGACCGTACTAGCTAGTGGGTATAATAGTGGAAGATAAAACATACAACTCAAATTCACCAATACAATCTTTATTATCCTTGGTTTAATTTTGCTTATGTACTTAAAATCTAAGGAACCGTGCCGTAGGTACGTTGGACGGCCATTCAAGCTAGCATGTAAAGTTGAAGACAAAACATGCAATTTAAATTCACCAATACAATATTTATTATCCTTGGTTTAATTTCGTTTACTTACTTAAAATCCAAAGAACCGTGCCGTAGGTACCGTTGGACAGCCATTCAAGCTAGCATGTAAAGTTGAAGACAAAACATGCAATTTAAATTCACCAATACAATATTTATTATCCTTGGTTCAATTCTGCTTACTTACTTAAAGTCCAAAGAATCCTAGCCTGCAGATCCAATTCAGCAGCCAAGAAATACCAAGATCTAAGATTACCCTGTTATAACTAGGGTCGATATAGAACTGACAAAATTAAGTGTTTACTCTAACAGAACATTGATGAATTTGCCGGCCGGCAGTATAGTCTACTTATTTAAATTTTTCTATAGGATTTAGCCGTTATGTTAGTGAAGGTAATTCTCCATCCGACGTTTCAGCAAATGTCCGATTCGCGTGAGAGGTAGCCAGGCTAGACCCCTCAGGCGTTGCAGGTGTCCAGTAGGTCGGTGGGGAACCAAAGTTCAACACTCCGGTTAACGAAATAAATGGATCAAATACGATACCGCATCCCAAGTATGTGGCAGGAATCGTTGGGTATAATGTCGGCGTGGCGTGACGTATTTCCTACACGGCGCCTTTTCTACTCAAATCCGGGGAAGAAGCCTCCTTCGTGGGGTGGTTTTAGTCCGGGGGGGAAAACCCGCTTTTTTTACGGGTTTTATAATATGCAGGGAAAAAACTTGTCAGTCCTGCTAGGCTCTCCAGCACGAAAAAAAGATTTACTCTTCTCGCCTCCATTGCCAGTTTTTTCCTGTCTAGCCGGATCTAGTTTTTATTTTTTATTTAGCAAAATCTATCAGAATTACATTTCGTTTCACCAGGAAACCGATCAGCGCTTACACATGGGCTTTGGACAAGTAATATGGTTTTATTTTTATTTTCAAGATCTTCACCCTAGAAATCACATTTGTTTATTTATCGTTTCTTTAACTACTTTTGACAGCTAAACAACTGCCCAATGACGTTTAGGAATTGTTATAAACTATAGTCTATAAAAACGTTCCGTACCAGACGAAAGGTACGGAACGCGGTTTCTTTGCTTCGCCACCGTTATATCATCATAAAATTATATACCATAACTATTAAATTATGATATTGTATGGGTTTGCTTTGGAAAAAATCTACGTTCCTAAATTTAACATTTAATTGGTTTGTTTAATTTTATTTTCTATTTGCTGACATTGCGGGACCGTGCCGAACAACGGAACGCGCCCTTTTGCTTTGACAGCTAATCGATGCAAAGATAAGTAAAATTTCCGGTAGATGTCACCACCTGTCTCCGTGTTTATCAATTGAACTTTATTAACCATCCATTTATTATTTAATTCCCAGTTAATCCTTGTTCCCTTTTGTATTTATTTCATTCAATTGACCTAATAATTGTTAAAAAGTCGTGATCAGTAGTGCACGAACGTGTTGTATTTATCGAAGTGTTTATAACCTCTGTTTTTGTTATGAAAATAACAGGCGATTGTTTTCGTGTTGTGTTGTGGTTATATCTCTATTGCTTATTTGGAACTCCGATTTACAGGATTACATCATGTAAATAAACAACGTACAATAATCTATTCTATGTACCCAATCGTCTGCTTTCGCTGGTATTCACCAAATACGAACGATAGTACTGTTTCAATCAACTATATGCGACTTCAATGTCGTCATCTTATAGATTCTAATATGTTAGTATATTGAACAATATGCAATTATAATTCTAGTTTTACTATTATAAAGATACGTTTCTATTAGTTGTTTATGTGTTTATTCCTACTTTTACTTGTCAATTTTTGTTTTTTTATTTAAGTAGCGTTTTGTCAACGCTACAGTACACAACACAACACCTAACAAAGTATCTAAACTAAGCCGTGAAATGAAGGGTCTAAAAAATAGGAGATAATATAGGTACTTAGTTGAAAATTAATAATGTGTTACTTAGCTATTTCTTTCATATTTTAAAAAATAACCGATGTATTGGTCAAAATTCAGTTTTCATCTATATATTTGGCCATAGCACAGTTTGCCTGAGGACGACACCTCTGAGCCCGAACATAAATTTGGTCGCAGATTTTTCAAGCGTCCAACAATATAGTAAATCGCCATTCTTTTTAAATTTTGCCTAATTTCCTTGGCATGCTTTATTTTTCTTATTCCGTATAATTTAGGTTTTGAGTGGATAAATAAAGAGAAACTGCGTGTTCTTTTGTATTTAAGAGAGTTCCTAAACATTTCCAAAAACAGTTATACGGTCATGAAGTTCAGAACAGACAAGGAAATTAGGGAGGTTCCAAGGAAATTATAGAAGTCGTGCAAGGTAATAGTCATGGAAATTAGAAATGTATCTATATATCTATTTACTGTATAATATTTTAAGTAGAGTCAGAAAAATAAAATTATAGTCATTATATTAAGACGTTATTATAAAATGCCACAAACTTTAATGAGGAACAATAATTAGTGATATTTTAACATAATATATCAAGAACGTAATTCAGTTAACATATTCAAAAATTATCAGAACACTAATGAACAAATATTCTTAACAATAATTGGCAATAGAATGATATCATATAATGTAACTTTTTAAATAGTATACATTAAAGAGTACCTACTGGTATCTTTGTTACGAAGTAGTAACAACTAATCACTAGCATAGTTTTCAATTAAAACAATAAAAAAATAAATTATTACAGAACATCTATAAAAAATGCGTGAGATGAAAAAGTTTAAGAGTCCATTAACATTTAGAAAAATTATCAGGACACTAATGAACAAGTATTCTTAACAATGGCATTATAATCATAACAATCTTTTTAAATAGTATACATTAAAGAGTATCTACTGATATATATGTTACGAAGTAGAAACAGCATTAAAAACATAGTTTTTAATTAAAACAACATTTAAATGAATAACTTAACATATACAAAATAAACTCTGATTCAGATATCTGCGTGATATAAAAAAAAATGAGTCCTTTGATCTTAACTAAAAAATAGTACTTAATATATCAAATTAAAAAGTAGTCTAAATAACACAACAATAAAAAGTTAAAGCATTAACAAATTTTATGAAACCTACTTTATAGATATAAATAGGTAACGAATCCAACGATATATTACACTCTATGGTCTGGTTAAAATTTACACGTGAATAAGTAAAATGTAAAAAGAGAGCGTGCCACCACCTATATAAGATCGGATCTATGGTGACAACAGTGCATCTATTATTGTTCGTACGGCTCAGCGCCACTCAATCAAATGTTGAGTTTCTTAAAACGAACACCAATGCATAGGTCGTTGGGGTCAACTCAGATCCATTCTCAACATTCAGATTATCCCGAGGTGTGCCTTTGAAATGAAAAAATGCTGGGTGCGATTTTTGAGTGTCACCGGTGATTTCGAAATGTGTGTGTGTGTGTGTGTGTGTGTGTGTGTATGTATGTATGTGTGTGTGTGTGTGTGCGTGTGTGTATGTGTGGGTGTGTGTGTGTGTGTGTGAGAGAGAGAGAGAGAGAGAGAGAGAGAGTTATAGTATGTCTGATACTCTATTTTACTATTTTAGGATTTAGATTGATTTGGTTTGAAGGTAGCTCATACCCGGGATTAACACATAGGCTACTTATTATCCCACATCTTAACATTCCACCATTATACTATCTAGTAACAGATAATGGGCCTTTCTTGTTGTTGAGAAACGTTGACTTACCTATCTAGCCAACTTTAACTAGTAACAGATAATGGGCCTTTCTTGTTGTTGAGAAACGTTGACTTACCTATCTAACCAACTTTAACTAGTAACAGATAATGGGCCTTTCTTGTTGTTGGGAAACGTTGACTTACCTATCTAACCAACTTTAACTAGTAACAGATAATGGGCCTTTCTTGTTGTTGAGAAACGTTGACTTACCTATCTAGTTAGATACTTAAACAAAACAACTTTTTAAACATTAATATTCTTTGACTTAAAATTTGGTATCATAAACAAAATCTGCTTAGTTTCAAATATTTAGAATTACGCTTACTGGTGTAAATAGATTCCGCGCTAATCAAGTTTTGTTCTAGCAAAATGTCGCGTATTATTTGGTCTAGCTAGGATCTCTAAGCACTCAACGATAACGCACGAAAAAAGAAAATTTGTCAAGTATGACAGGCAGAATTCATTTTAGTTGTATATTATTACAACAGTTCTGTACAATAGTATGAAATTCTTTTGTGAATTGGGAAAATATCAAGTCCTAGTTTTCCCGCCCGCGACTTCGTACGCGCAGATTACTGTTTGTCGCGAAAAAAGCATTCTATTTTCTTCTAGGATATTAAAAACCAATGCAAAAGTAGCACCAATGCTCTTGATGTTTATTGACAGACTTGTTATTTCGTTTCCATGGCAACCACAGACCATTCTGTGATGGCAACCGTTCCTTACAGTGATTTATCAATATTTTCCAGTTTACCCGCGGAAACTTTCAATTTCGCGAGATAAAAAGAATTCTATATTTTATTCTAGGGTATAAGCTGTCTCCATTCTAAATTTCATAAAAATCCGTCCAGCCGTTTGTAGCGTTGACAAAACGCTACTTAAATAAAAAAAACAATAAACCTATAAAAACAACAATTCGACAAGTAAAAGTAGGAATAAACAAGACAACACATAAACAACTAATAGAAACGCATCTTTATAAAAAACCGAACGCATTTTTTTTTTCGTTTTTTTTTTTTACTTATTTTTTATTTTCTTTATATTGTTTTCTTTTTTAATATGCAATTATAATTTTAGTAAAACTAGAATTATAATTGCATATTGCTCAATATACTCACGTATTAGAATGTATCTTCGTTTTTGGAGTAAATAAACAACAGACAAGCCATGCTATTGTTTGTTGTTAGAATCAGATGACGACAATGAAGTCGCACATAGTTGATTGAAACAGTACTATCGTTCGTATTTGGTGAATACCAGCGAAAGCAGACGATCGGGTACATAGAATAGATTATCGTACGTTGTTTACTTACATGATATAATCCTGTAAATCGGAGTTCCAAAAACAATAGTCATGTTCGGAGGTTATAAACACTTCGATGAATACAACACGTCCGTGCACTACTGACCACGACTTTATAACTCTCATTAGGTCAATTGATTGAAATAAATATGAAAGGGAACAAGGAATAACTGGGAATCAATTAATAAATCAATAATTAATAAAGTTCAATTGATAAACACGGAGACAAGTGGTGACCTCTACCGAAATTTTACTTATCTTTGCATCGATTAGCTGTCAAAGCAAAAGGGCGCGTTCCGTTGTTCGGCACGGTCCCGCAATGTCAGCAAATAGAAAATAAAATTAAACAAACCAATTAAATGCAACAAATGTTAAATTTAGGAACGTAGATTTTTTCCAAAGCAAACCCATTCAATACCATAATTTAATAGTTACGGTATATAGTTTTATGATAGTATGACGGTGGCGAGGCAGGGAAGCCGCGTTCCGTACCTTTCGTCTGGTACGGAACGTTTTATGGACTATAGTTTATAACAATTCTTAAACGTCACTTGGCAGTTGTTTAGCTGTCAAAAGTAGTTAAAGAAACGATAAATAAACAAATGTGATTTTTAGGGTGAGAAATTTTAAAAATAAAAATAAAACCATATTATCGTATCCAAAACCCATGTGTAAGTGCTGAGAGGTTTCCTGGTGAAACGGAATGTCATTCGGATAGATTTTGCTAAATAAAAAAACTAGATACGGCGACAGAAAGAACCCGAGACAATGAAAAGGAGTGACGTGTCCCTTCTTTTCGTGATGGAGAGCCTAGCAGACCTGACAAGTTTTTTCCCTGCATATTATAAAACCCGTAAAAAAAGCAGGGTTTCCCCCCTGGAGTGAGACCCCACGACGGAGTTTTCCCCCCGGACTGGAACACCCCACGAAGGAGGCTTCTTCCCCTGGATTTAAGTAGAAAAAGCGCCGTGTCGCGATACAATACGTCACGCCACGCCGACATTATACCCAACGATTCCTGCCACGTTCTTGGGATGCGGTATCGTATTTAATCCATATATTTCGTTAACCGGAGTGTTGAACTTTGGTTCCCCACCGACCTGCTGGACACCTGCAACACCTGAGGGGTCTAGCCTGGCTACCTCTCACGCGAATTGGACATTGCTGAAACGTCGGATGGAGAATTACCTTCACTAACATAACGGCTAAATCTTATAGAAAAAGGTAAATTAGTAGACAGCACTGCCGGCCGGCAATTTCATCAATGTTTTGTTAGAGTAAATATTTAATTTTGTCAATTCTATATCGACCCTAGTTGTAACAGGGTAATCTTAGATCTTGGTATTTCTTGTCTGCTGAATTGGATCTGCAGGCTAGGATTCTTTGGACTTTAAGTAAGTAAGCAGAATTAAAACAAGGATAATAAATGTTGTATTGGTGAATTTAAATTGCATGTTTTGTCTTCAACTTTACATGCTAGCATGAATGGCCGTCCAATGTACCTACGGCACGGTTCCTTAAATTTTAAGTAAATAAGCAAGATTAAACCAAGGATAATAAAGATTGTATTGGTGAATTTGAGTTGTATGTTTTATCTTCCACTATAGTACCCACTAGCTAGTACATTACCGAACGGTCTTGATCCAATAGTTCTTGAAGCTCGTTCCGGTCTAAGTTTATCCAGGTAATTTTATTAATTTCAAAATAGTAACGAGTATTTTTAGTTTCGAGTGATTCCGAAGAAAGGTATAGCGTCCTCGCGTTCAGAGCGACCGAATGGGGCAAGAATCCCGACTCACCCCACTTTTGGTCTGACTTGCCCTAATTTATTTTTTATTACCTTTATCCATAGAAATATGACAAAACAATGTAAATATCGTTACACGTTATCGTGTGAAAGCTCCCCAAACAAACTAACAAACAAAACGTTTCACTTTTATATAATGGTATGGATTAGTTGTACCCGCAGCAACGAAGCGTGGTCATTTCTTTAGGCATATGTACCACAAGTACTATTCCAAGACCTAAAATACCGATAAACCAACATTTGATCAAAATTCCCTCAGGCGTCAGAGAGTTTTTTTCGATTGCTCGCTTTCTACTCATTGGATTCAGATACCAAGTACTTCAGTTTTTAAGTCAAACCCAAAGCTATTCAACAATGAAAACCGCAACGCAATCGGTTAAGTAGTTTTTACGTGATGCGCGAACAAACATACAGACAAACAGAGAAACAAACAGGCAGACACGGATATTCAAAACGTTATATTCTTGTTCAGTAGCTTATTTTAAGTACCTAAGACCATATAATTTTCATTATCTTCTTTTTACAGACTTTTTGGTTCTTATTGCTTTATTTTAGGTGTGGCGAAAACACTCCTAACCACTTCTTCTATCCGCCTAACCTTGGTCATTATTCTCTATTGCCAATAAGACACGTTACGCGCCGCGTTAAGATATCTGCGTGGAATCGTACGGCAATTGCCGTACTGACGTCACACGTTTTCGGCAAGGAATTTCATGCGGCATAGTGAATAAGCGCCCTTTTTAGTATTGTTACCGACCTTTGCTGTGTTTTGTATATTGTAACCATATTGTAACACTATTCAAATAAAGAAGACAAGTTGGGTTGTAATAGTATTATGTCATGTTTAGTCAAGGAGAGGAAAAATACTCGTATTTTTCAGTAAACGTACATTGATAAAATAATAGATCAGAATTAAATTATTTATGTTCTGTAATGTGAAATCATATTTTTTCTTTCTAGAAAACTCCTATTAATCGTCCTGTAAGGCAGGACTATACTAATTGGGATGAAGAGGCCCAATCAACCTCTCTATGGATTGATAGATTGTTACGTCGATAGATTCTTATAAAATAATAGGTACCTGCATATTTGAGAAGCCACCTGTGGATGGCGGAACACACCAGTGGCGCGTAGTTACCTACGAGAAGTTTCCGGATGGTGCGGTAGGTACATACGAGCGTGGCGCGACTCGGCAACATCAAAGGCGGTGCCAGCCTTAGGTACCTACGGGCGCGGCACGATGCAGCAATATCAAAGGTGGCGCTGGCACGGAAGATTCACGTACCTACCGACAACTGCTAGTACATTGTATGTTCTAGCAGTTGTCCTTCTATACATAAGTTGTTCCTACTATAAAGAACTCGTTCCGTGCGTCGCTGTCTATATAGGACACGCATCAGCTGTCTAGAACAGTTTAATTTTGTGCAACGAACGAATACGATCTAAGTAATTCGAAAATAATACTACTGCACGACCGACTAACCTTCACACTGCTCTGTCATCTGGTGTGATGGTTAGGAAGAAAATTTACTTACCGTAACACTAGTATTAAGGATAGGAATTCGCTTTCCTAACCGTAACACCGTTTCTTAGTATTTTCTCACGTTCACACTCATGACTGATCTTGACCGACTAATACTGCACAATTAAGTTAAGTGTTATTTGTCGGTTTAATTTAATTTTGTGTTTTTTTGCGAATATATCGCCACCCGATGATCTACTGGATAAATAAGTTTTATCCGTACCTTGTAACAATTTGGAGTCAAAAGTGAGGATAAAATAATAAATAATGCCGGTTACACCAAAGCAGGAGATAGAACGCATTAGAACGAGAAGTTGGACGCCAGTGTGGTTGCTGGTCCACCTACATAATATCCTTCTACTGTGGCGCCACCCTTTTTTGATATTTTGGGCTTAACTCCAGGAGCAGTCTTGCAATCAGGATGAGCAGGCTCGACGCCTGGAAGAACAGTTGCAGCAAGATAAAGAGGAGCAGGCTCAGCGACAAGAACCACATAATCTCCTTATAAAGGATCTGCATACAACTTATGGGAAAGAACTCACAGGTGTAAAAGAGCAGGAGAAACTTTTTTACATGAGAAACTTTTCTCCGAAACTGAAACCCGAATTTCTGGAACTGAAAGCCGTCTCTCTGAAACTGAAACCCAGATCGCGGACGAGAAGAAAGCTTTAGGTGTCCTGAAATCTGGGAACGAAATACCAGCTCCGGTTATTGCAATGTCTTCAGTGCGTGGTTTCAAAGACGATGAAGACGATGACATACGATGGAAGCTCTTCGTGGTCAACCTCCAAAATTAAGTTGGAGACCGTTGACAAACTGAACAGTTGGAGTATAGCGCAGGCCATGACTGCGTTCACACTGAGTTTTTGTTCTACGCACTGAATCTTCCTCATTTTTGTTTGATAATTAACTTAGCTAATTATAAGTTTAAACAATCTATCTCTTAACTCACTGTTCTGATAAACATATTATTTCTACACTTTAGCACTTAGTCAGGGCGGTCACACTCCGCAACAAGTACAAATATATTCGAGGGCGCAATATTCGGGTCCGTTCAGTCGAGTGTCAAGCGTGCGCTCGATGAGTCGCGCGCCTTGTACTTAGCGATAAAGTACCTACTTACGTAAAGTTATTGACAAATTTTATTCGTGTTTTTTTATTATGAGTACCAAGAAGTAACCTAGAAGGTATTGCATAGCATTCGGCTGTTTGAATAGTGATAGAAATGACGACTTTCACTCATTATAAAGCAAGGAATTAAGACACCTTTATTCATCAACGACACTTATACGTAGGTAGGTATCTCACTAAACTTATCGGCGTTCTGAAAACGGTATAGGTAGGTAGTAAAAATGAGGTAGTAGGTCTATTCTGATAAGAATGTCATTGTATGTAATAGAACGATTTTAATTTATAATAATAAGTAATAACATAATACATTATTACTTATTTATCTGTTACAATATCTAAGTCATAACATATCACAGAATAATTAGTAGTACAAGTGCCTAGTCATATCTTAATACAACCCTACCGAGCGAAAAAGGGACAGAGCGATTCTGAAACGGTTAGAGCAATGGAAGTTCTCGCGCGTTGTGATACGGTGCATTCTAGCCTGCACGCGGTGGGCGAGCGCCTTCTAGGTAAATATAATTAAAAGATCGCAGCGCTGTGCGAGTTAAATTGCACATTATAGTGTTGTAGCGAGAGTCGCTATTTATTTAAATGACTTTACTCAGTTATCCTTCTGTACTTGTACTATTATTTATTCTGTGACTTAGTGAACTTAGTCCAAATATATCAAGGCTATCAAGGTTCCATTATTTCACTAGATATAACAAGCCAAGTATGCACCATTTTATATTCCGGAACAAATATCACAAAATGTGTACATTTTGCTAAGTTGTAAGTTTGTGATGTTTCCGTTATGTTTTTTTTAGAATGGATATAAATTGTGCTGTTGGTTTATAACTGACCTCTACAGCTTCACCGGCGGGACAGGCGGTGGGGCGGGCGTGAAAGCGCTCCGCCGCATTGCGTGACGCAGAAGGCGCACGCCAAAGTTAAGTTTTAGCTACTTGCTTAAGGGCACCCAGGGGGTACGAACCTCGGCTTGGTTTAGTCGACATTGGACCTATTCGCAAAATGGCTTACCATTAAAATGAAGACCTACTCGCCAAATGACTTATTCTTAAAAAGCCCTGTTCGCCGAATGACTTCTTCTTAAAAATACCTGTTCTCTGAATGACGTATTCTTAAAAAGCCCTATTCGCTGAATGACTTATTCTTAAAAAGTCCTGTTCTCCAAATTACTTATTCTTAAAAAGGCCTGTTCGCTGAATGACTTATTCTTAAAAAGACCTGTTCTCCGAATGACTTGCTCTTTTCAAAATAGCATGCTGGGATAATTCCCGAAATCCCCAACAAGGCCGTCCAGGCCGTCCCCACCAGTGTGGATTTCAGGAAACCGCTAAAATAGTTTTCCCGAAATCCCCACAAATTATCAGCATTGGCGAATAGGTAAAACTAAAAAAAAAAACGTTTTCGCTACCACGGCTACTATAAAACTATACCTACTTTTGGAAGAAAAAGACTTAGATTGTTTTTAACAACACTTCGAAAATTTTGAACGAATAATTGCCGTTTTTTTTAAACGTAGTAGTTTGTTTACAGAAGTGATAGATCTCATCAATATATTTGTTTAGGATGACAGCTGTTAAACTTAAAAGGGCTATGACTCTGAAACTATTGATCCTAGAGTAGTAGTTTTTTTACAGAAGTGATAGATCACATCGATCTTTCTTTGTTTTGGATAACAGCCATCAAATTGACAGGTCAAAAATGAGATTCTGTAAAGGAATTACTAGTCTAGTATAACTAGAGGCACGTAAGTCTAGCGGTGAACGAAATGTGGCGGGGATCTTGGCACAGTCAAAGTTTATATAATGTGTTAAAATGTTGAATACAATTTATCCCGAAAACTGACTGTGCCAAGATCCCCGCCACGTTTCGTTCACCGCTAGACTTACGTGCCGCTAGCTATATCAATAGTTTCCGAGTTATAGCCCTTTTAAGTTTGACAGCTGTCATCCAAAACGAAGATGATGAGATCTATCACTTCTGTAAAGAAAATAATAGTTTAAAAAAACTGAGGCATTTTTCGTTAAAAAAATACTAATAAGTGTTTTTCTTATAAGTCTCTTTAAGAATATGTTGTTATAAGAATGAGTCTTGTACGAATATGGTATTTCCCTAATATGGCATTTTCAGAATAAGTCTTTGTTAGAATGAGTCTTTGTACGAATAGGGTATTTCCCGAATATGGCATTTTCAGAATAAGGCATATTGCGAACAGATCCTTTTAAGACTATAGGTCATTTTGCGAATAGGTCCAATGTCGACTAAACCCTCGGCTTGGGCAGTTGCCATCGATTACGGGAGTCTGAATAAACCCCTGGATTGCTACTATTAGGTGGTGATCGAGGAGGCTCTGATGAAATGGCAAGAAAATCGAAAAAAAAATATAGGTGTAGTCTTAGAGGGCTGCTCGTCTGATCATATGGCTATCAAAGCCTCAGGGATCGGTTCTCTCGGCTACACTGTTTTTACTGCACATTAATGACCTTCTGAAGCCCGGTACCTTTGGGTATGCTGATGACAGTACTGTAGTTGAGAGATACACTTCCTATGCTCAAGCCAGCTGTGACACTGTCCAGTTTCAGAGAGAAGCTATGGTAGACCGTTTAAATTTAGCCTTAGAAGCCGTGTCCGATTGGGGCGATGCTAACCTGGTTAAGTTTAATGCTACTAAAACGCAGGCGGGTTTGTTTTCTGCTAAAAAGAGTCCTCTAAACCGATCTCCGTCTTTTCAAAGTGTAACAATACCAATAGGCGACCATTTGGAGCTTTTGGGTGTCGAACTAACATCAAACCTGAATTTTGGGTCTTATATTGAATCCAAAGCCAAGGTAGCTGCAAAAAAACTTGGTATTTTGTCTAAGGTTAGGCGGTACTTCACACCGGGATAGCTTTTGAATCTTTATCAAGCACAGGTCCGATCGGATTATTACCTCTTGTATGGAGTACTGCTGCCACCTCTGTGATGGTTCTGCCAAGTATCAGCTCGAGTCTTTGGATTCAATTGAGAGACATGCTATCAGGCTCATTGGGGATGACACTCTGGTAAAGAGTAAGCTTCAAAGTCTAGCGCATTCGATGTGAGGTAGCAAGCCTGGCGGTATTCTACAGATTGCACTATGGAGAGTGTGCACAAGAACTGCACAACCTGATTCCCCCATCACCTTTCCATCACCGTACGACTAGACGATTAGCAAAGCGCCACCCTTTCATGGTTGAAATACCTCGCACAAGAACGAAGCGTTACGCTTCTTCATTTATTATAAGAACTGCAAAAGAGTGGAATGCTCTGCCCTCGTCAGTGTTTCCGGTAAATTATAACCCCGGTGTGTTCAAGTCAAGAGTGAATAGGTATCTACTCGGCAAGCGTGCTACACCTTCGACCACATCATCGCTTTCCATCCGGTGAGATCGTGATCAAACGATTGCCTAGTCCGTAATAAAAAAAATAAAAAAAACTGGACGGATTTTGATGCAACTTGGCACAAATACTATGTAACTATGTATTATATAATTATTTATTATACATATTTATATGTATTATAGAACTATGTACTATGTAACGTGGCCATACCTACCTATAACTGACCTACGCTTAGTTCTGTCCAGGTCAACTCTGAGCATGTTCCAGAGACTGGAATCCAGCTGTAAAATCAGTTTTATTGGCGTATCGCGTAAAAACTACTCGACCGTTTGCAGTATGGGTTCCAAAGTTTTAGGAATTTGCTACGGAACCCTAAGTCTTTGCGAATTTGACTCGCACAAGCCAGTTTTTAACGAGATGTTTGAGAATATACTTCTCAATTCAGCTTTAAATAGCTCGGCGCGACTTGTGCGCACAATAGAAGACACAGAAAAATAACGAATTAAACTCGTCAAAATGAAATCATACTACCTAAAAGCCTTGTCATATTGCTCAGTGGTGTTTATAATTATCATTATATACACATGTTTTAGAGACGTTACGAATAATAAAGCGATTAAATCAACAGGAATCAAGAAAATAATTAAAACAATAGACGGAGGTCCAAAAAATAAACGCTTAAAATATATTTTACAGTGGACATCAGATAAGAATGTGCCGTTCGTTTATATGGGGAAAGGAGTAAGTGGTTTTGTTGACAGGAAATGTCCATATGTCAATTGTTTCGTGACGTCTGACAAACTTTTATTGGGAGATTACACAAAATTCGATGTTATAGCTTTTGCTGGACCCGATCTAAGTGAGATCGCGGTTAAAGAGATTCCGTTACCCGAAAGACGATCAATACATCAAAAGTATGTTTTTGCAAGTACAGAATCATCGGACTATTATCAGCTGTGTAAAAACAGCTTCAATGGGTTTTTTAACTGGACATGGACGTACAAATTAGATTCAGATGTCCGGTGGGGTTCCATCGTCATAAGAGATAAGAAAAAAAACATAATTGGACCGAAAAAAGACATGAATTGGTTAAAATTGGAGGACATGGATCCTGTCACAGAAGAATTTAAAAATAAACTGAAAACTAAGAAGAAAGCTGCGGCATTGATTATTACCAATTGCTTCTCTGCAAGTAAGAGAGAAAATATGTTTCATAACCTTAGCGTTGCACTCGCTAGATACAAACTCACGATAGACGTATACGGCAACTGTGGATTTTATAACTGTTCTCAAGATAATGAGGAATATTGCGATAAAAAGATAGCGGATGAATACTATTTTTATTTGTCATTTGAAAATGCATTTAGTGAAGATTATGTGACTGAGAAGTTGTTGCGTGCTTTGAACAATGACGCGGTGCCGATTGTATATGGAGATGCTAATTATACAAGGTTTGTAATAAAGTAAGCGTATCTTGAGGTATTCCGAATGTATCTCAGGTATCTAAATTCAGCTCATATAGTAGGTACGCCTGCAGTGCCACCAACTTATCCCCTTGTTTCATCCCGCGTGTTCTGTCATCATCATCAGCATCATCATCATCATCATCAGCGGGTGCCATCTTCAAGTTGAAGTTTGGAGATCAGTAGGCAAAATTTCTTGCGATCCCATGTAGCCTCTTTTAGTTTCAGGTGCTATAACAACCAGCGAAATGGGAATTGGGCAGGAGCATTTTCTGTAGAAATGTATTGCCGCCCATAAATTTTGGGAAAAAAGTTTCAGGGTTCGCCTTTCCGTTTTTTTTATTTAATGTAGGTTTCGTTGATTCTAACTCCCCTACCCTCTTCCCGCCCCTTAAGCCAATGGGCCTCTATATACAACTTAACCGCTGCAACTCTCAGCTTTGCCCGAGAGTTAATTTAACGTTTTCATATTGTTATGAAAATAAAATAAAAATCTTGGAAAGGGGGGAGGTACGAAACTTTTTCTTCACAGGGGGTTCTACCCCTCCCACCAACCGTCCTACCCCGCCCGCCCCTTAAATCCCGAGGCTTTGACTGCGTGCAAACTTTGCAACCCTTGACATGGAATTTAAAATAAAACTCCCTTCTGCACCTCTTGGATAACCAAGAAATATTTCTTCCAAATTTCAAATTCGTAGGTCCACTTGCTTAGTATGTGGGTTGTCTGTCAGTCAGTCAATAGGTAGGTAGATATTTCACGGTACTCTTTTATAGGTATATATATATATTTAAGTAGCACTTGTCATGTCATAATGATCATCATGCACAAATAATTATGATAGGCCAAAACTGCTAGCCCCCTTTTCCTATATTAATAATGGGAACGACCAAGGTCAATTTTGTATGCTCTCTTTTAACATACACATCAAACTCCCTTCAACCTAGATTACTCCACTCATAGCGACATAAATAACTTGTTATACTATTTATTAAGTATGTGATAATATGCGCTTCAGTTCACCTTCAGTTCAATCACTCGTTGAAAACTATAGCATCATCCGACGCTGTAGATGACACTCTATAAATGAAGATGAATCTACATTGTTTGTCAAAATTGGAACAATAGGGGCGACGATAAGGTGGAACATCCACATTATACAAACATACATACATAAATAGACTGTTAAGATAATAACATTTCCCTTGCTTTGGCCGTAGTCGCCTAAAAATACGGAATAAGAAGTCAGATAAGCGCCGCTTTATTATTGATTATATTATGTCCCAGGTAGCTGCGTGCGGTGACGACACCTGCTAGTAGTGGAACATGACATACTCCTAACCGCTCGATTGTTTTATAGCGCTACAGTCACTTTTTTTGTTTTCATTGATCATCGGAACTAACGCTACAGTCACATTTTTTGTTTTCATTGATCATCGGACCACTCGATAGTGACGTAAATTTTGCCACTCGATTTTGAACATTATTGACCTCAATAATCATTCAAATCTAAGCGTGTTTATATAATTATTTTGCTTCGAAACCCACAACATAAACACTTGAAATATGTGCCGTACCTATTTAGCTCCATAAATCACCAGTTTGTTTATCTAAGCGCACAATGAAGTGGTCATAAAAACTGTTTGTTTACGCAAAGTCAGCGCGGCCAGATGTGTCGCGTAGACCTTCTTTTTTGCGGGTTGACAATCAGATACCTGTGATCTCAGCGTGTATACAATAAATCACCAGTTTGCAGCCAGATGTGTCGCGTCGACCTTTTTTTTTTGTGGGCTGACAATCAACTACCTGTAGTCTCAACGCGTATACAATCAATCACCAGTTTGCGGTCAGATGTGTCGCGTCGGCCATTTTTTTTTGGGTTATCAATTTGGTCCTGCGGTCTTCAGCGCGTGGACAACCGAGCGGCTAAGTACAAAAACTAAAACCCTCGCTTGTCAAAATTTGACCAAGTTTTTAGTTTGAACACATAATCCTACACTTGCTTTGCGGTAGTCGGGTAAAGAAATATTGTTTAAGACACTATATATGAAGACAAATCGATTGATACCTCGCTTGTCAAAATCGGATCAAGTTTTTAGTTTGAATACATAACCCTCCCTTTGTTTCGCCGTAGTCGGGTAAAAAAGCCTATGACACTCTATACTTGCAGGCGAATCGATTATCACCTCGCTTGTCAAAATTGGACCAAAGGAGCGACGCTATGGTGGAACATCAACATACCCACGTACAAAGTCTGTTAACCTCATTACCCTTCCCTTGCTTCGCCGTACTTGGGTAAAAAAAAATACACAATCACTCACAATATTGATAACATCGGAAAATCGTAAGTTAGAGTTTTTTTTGCCATTGATAATAATATGGACATTAATATGAATGGCGAAAAAATCCTTCCAATCCAGCGTTTTAAAAATATCTTCCAGGGCATTAGTGAACAGTTTCGAGGATAAAGCATTGCCTGTCTCACTCCCCTGCGTAGTTGGAAATGTTAAGTATGCTGTTTTTGTACTTAGACACACATAGTCACGGCATCATAAAGAAACCTTAGCACTTGGATGTATCGCCAGTCCACTTGACTAGGCTGCAAAGACTCCAGAACCGCCCAGGTTTCAGGAGTCAAAGGCCTTCATATAGTACAGAAAAGCAAGACACAGAGGATGGTTATACCCTTCAGACTTTTGTATAACCTGCCTTACTGTGTGTATGTGGTCTATAGTTGTAACTCTTCAGTGAAACCCGGTCTAATCAGGAGGCTGAAATTGGTCAAGTCTTCTTACGAGACGATTTAACATCACCCTCGAAAACAATTTATAGACGTAGCTTAAGAGTGAAATACACTTAGGCCACGTTTATCCCTCTTTTTAAAGAAGAGTACTACAAAACTTCTGCTCCACGTCTCTGGAGTTCTTCTACTGTTAACAGTGGGAGAAGCGTTCTTAAGAACGGTGCTAAATAACCCTCTAAGCTCCAAAAGGGCGGGTTTCCCCCCTGCTATCAAGAGCTCTGAAATTATACCATCCTCACTGGGGGCCTTTCTATTCTTTAGTTGTTTGAGCGCCATCTCAATATCGTATAGGTTAACGTCGGGTAGTTCATCGGTGTAGTGGCGGGTCAGTATTGCGCGGGTATTCTCTTTGCTGGGTTTATATCTAGAAGCACGCAAGTCATGCAATCGGCCGTAGAAGTCTTCAATCTCAGAAATAATTTCCGGCTTAGAGACGACGGTTGTGCCCATATTGGTCTTGAGCTTCGTCATATGGAATCCACTCAATTGTTGGGCGAACACTTTTGACTCCCGATTTTGCTCAATTTTTCTTTTCTATTCGGTGTGTATTTGAGCATTGGAGGTAACGTCACACCAGCTTACTGTTTTGTTGAGATCCCTTCTTTCTGACGGTGTGGCTTGCAGTTGCTCCCGTCGTTTATCTATAAGACAAACAGCCTCATCCGAGGTTTTAGACTTCATGCCCGTACGCTGCAGCTAACAAAATCTAGTTCCTTCTTCCCTAAGGATTTCCTACTTGAGTTGGAACTGTACTGATCAAACAGTGTCTTGAAGCAGGTTGGGTCGGAGCGTAGACTTCATCGAACGGCATCTTTCAAGCTTGTAGTCGATATTCAAGGAGCCTCGGACAATTCGGTGATCACTACCGGTATTGTGCCTTGCGATCACGGAGACATGCCTGAATATTTGCTTATTTAACGTCATGATGAAGTCAATCTCATTTTTATTCACAGTGTCGGGGCTTTGCCAACTCCACTTCCTCTGGGGCTGCTGTTTAAATAATTAAATTTACTAGCATTTGCCCCTGTGATTTTTGTTTCCAATGCCGTGTGGACTTCTTCTCAATTCACTGCAATCTGTATTCCCACTTTGGCGTTAAAGTCTCCCATAATAACATTGTAGTGGGCTCTTGTGGTGTTATGCGGGGCCAAAGATATCTCATCAAACATATCTTCTATCTCATCAACTGAGTGTGCTGAGGGTGGTGAGTAAACCTGTAAGACCTTCAGGCTATACTATTTGGTCAGCTTAAAAACCAGGTACGCTACCCTGGTCGACACACTTGATACTTCAACAAGATTATTAATGAGGACTTTATGGACGACGAACCCCACGCTACTTTGAGACTGCTGATTGCCGTCTCGGAAATAGAAAAGGTGGCCCGATTCCAGGGTTACTGTAACCTCCCTCTCTCTTCTGACCTCACTTAACCCTAAAATGTGCCACCTGATCTTCGTTAATTCCGTCTCCAGTTGCGCTATGTGCTCATCAAATCAAACCTAATCGTTCGTCCGTTGTACGTAGTCAGGGTCATTTGGCTGCGCTTGTTTTTGGGATGGTTAAACCGCCATCTGCCGGTTGGCAGAGCCTCGTTCGTTATCCAGTAGGATGACCGCGTGCAGGTGAGGTTAGATTGACGGTATTTCATCCCGGCACACGCCCTATTATGTCAGTTAATACAACACGATATCAATGCCACGTAAAAACGTAGCACTGAGGAGTACACATCTACAAACATAAAAGCGCAATGAATCAATTGCAGTCACAATAGTACTATTGTGACTGCAATTGATTCATTTTGCTTTTGCTTTATACTGTAATTCTTGGTGATCCTTAAAATATTTACTTCAACACGATTAAATATTCAGCCGTTTCCAAACTTTTTCCTATTTAAAACAAAATTGCTCCTTTTATCTCCGCTCGTCACTTTTGACAGCCTTGCAAAAAAAACTCATTTGATTAAATCATCTTCAGACAAGTTGTTCTAACAATCGTTTATTCTGACAATTATTATTTGCGTCCCTGCAAATAAATACTCAAGTTGGTTACTTTATTTTACACAGAGCTGTTATTAAGATTTAAACGCTTTATTTATTTATTTGGGATAAAAATAGCAATACAGCAATGATTTAACTAAATAAAACTTATATTTAACATAATTACTAGCTGTATTACCCACATATATTACTACATAAAAAGCAGTCTCTGTTGTAAAAAGCAGTCGGGGAGTTACAAAAAAAAAAAATAATTTAAATGTGCAAATAAACAAGTAGTAAATAATGTGAACTATTAACATGCAACTTAGATCGAAACTATATTCAGAGAACTATTAACATGCAACTTAGATCGAAACTATATTCAGAGAACTATTAACATGCAACTTAGATCGAAACTATATTCAGAGAACATTAACACTGAGTATTGAGTGAGTTAAATACAGTTTTTTTAAACCTTGGCCCTGAAAGGGCAAAAATATCTTGAGCCTCGAATTGAGCATTATAATTATTCTAATTGGCGTAGGGGTGAACGCAGTCCAGCATGGGTTTTAGCACGTCTTGAATTAACAGTTAGCAGTCGTGTTGAGCGCACTTGTCTGCGTAGAATAGTTTTTGGACAAATAATATAACACAATTGGTTCGTAATAAGTATCTAACCAATCAAATTTACTGTGAACAATGCCACGTAAAAACGTAGCACTGAGGAGTACACGTCTAGATTGGAGAGACAACAATTTATATATATATTAAGTAGATTTACATAACCAACTTTATCACGGTAGCATCGATAATTTTGGGATCGCAAAAATTTACTTTGTACTTATTCTACCATATCACTATATTTAGAATAAATTGGATTCCATACTTGGGTAGCATACTCCAAACATGGCCTCACAAGAGGAACATATCAATATATATAAGTCGACGGTCGACTATAATCTTTGGCCGTCCGCATAACAAAAGCATTCATTTTAAGTGCCGAATCTATTATTTTATCTATTTGTAAAATTAAGCTTAGAATCTAAAATAACTGCAAGATCTCTAATAAAAGGAACCTTTCGCAACGGCTTTGGGAAGGTTTTGAAAATATATAATAGTGAAGTAACAAGACATTAAAATCTTGAGTTTTCTTTATTAATAATGTTATTTAAAGCGATCTATGGCGACCTTACGGTTCTATAGAGCAATTTAGAATCCAACGATACCACTAATGACTATTCTGAGTTATGTGCGGTTTTTTATCGCTCCGTGCTTCGGAGGGCACGTTAAGCTGTCGGTCCCGGCTGTTATTGATTAATAGCAGTCTTAAAGCCATGTCAGAGGCCCTTGGGCTGCTTTGACATCAGAGGCCAGCACCACCTAATACGACAAACAAACAATCGTTATTCATGTAAACATAAAACGTTGCTTGTGCATAACGACACTCAATTTATTTGAAATACGTTCACTCTAGGTTCACTCTAAAAGATTTATGTAAGTAGGTATACATATAACGTAACTAAATTGTGCGTGTGATATGTAATTTTGACCCTGACTTGAACTTTGATTTTGACTTGATTTCGACTTATACTTTGACTTGACTTTGGCTTTAAATAATAAATGTAATTTTAACTGTGACTTTAAGCTTGCATCCTCACGTGGAAATTCGAAATAGTAGATTGTTATACAAAGTTTTGTTTTGTATATACGCGGTAGTTTTACTCCCGAACTTTAGCGAGGGAGTAAATAGAAACCGAGTTATAATGGGTTTTTAGCGCCGTGTGTTACACTCTACTTTTAACAACGATTGCGAGAAAATAAAATAACCCAACACAACTGGTACAATTCTGGATATTTAACGAGATGAAAAATATTTACAAGTGTACCTAAGTATGTAACTACTAGGGAATACGGACCCGGCCCATATCTGAGACCCGGGTCTGACCCGGTTTTGGAGATAGAGAACCGGGTACCAGGTTCTAGACCCGGTTCCGGTAAAAATACAAATAGTTTTTTATCATACGATTTTTTATCCAATAAATAAAAAGCATAGCATTTAATAAACTTTTACACACATACTGCTACATTCATAATTGTCAATTTACTCTAATAAAGCATAAAATTGGTAAAAATCTATACTAAGCAAGCGGTTTAATACTTGATAACCGTTAATTGACGGTTTGATAACCGTTAATTCCCAAAGAGCGCCATGACGTTCTTTGGGGGAGGCCTATGATCAGCAGTGGACTTCTAAGGGCTGACATGATGATGATGATGAAAAAAATTGAATATCGAATCATTTCGAGAATTTTATGACCAACGCCATGACGAGCGATCTTGTGCCACCTCCATCCACCGACTTCCTGCGTGGCTACAATGTGGTTAGTCCATCGTGTGAGGGTCTCCCCACACTTCGCTTACTTGTTCGTGGCCGCCATTCGAAAACCTTTATACCCCAGCGGTTGTCGGTTCTGTGAACTATATCGCCTGCCCATTGCCACTTCAACTTGCAAACTCTGAGAGCTATGTCGGTAACCATGGTTCTTCTACGGATTTCCTCATTTTGGATTCTAGCACGTAGTGAAACACCGAGCATAGCTCTCTCCATTGCACGTTGCGCAACTCTGAGCTTGTGTATGAGACCAATAGTTAGCGACCACGTCTCAGTGCCGCATGTCATCACTGGCAACACGCACTGATTAAAAACTTTCATCTTGAGGCTCTGCGGCATCTGCGACGAAAAGATATGGCGTAATTTCCCGAATGCAGCCCATCCGAGTTGGATTCGTCGGTTGACCTCTTTGTCGATGTTGGATCTACCCAGTTGGATCGTCTGACCTAAGGAGACATAGTGATCAACAGCTTCGATAATATCGTTCCCAACATAAACCGGTATGGGTACGACATGGGCATTTGACATGATGTTCGTCTTACTCATGTTCATTTTAAGACCCACCTGTTGGGAAACAATATTAAGGTCACTGAGCATTGTGCTTAGGTTTTCCAGGGTTTCTGCCATGATGATTATATCATCGGCAAATGAAGGTGAGTGATGTACTCGCCGTTGATGTTAACACCATATCCTTTCTGGTTCAGAAGCTTAAATATATCTTCCAGTGCAGAGGTGAACAGTTTCGGAGAAATAACGTCTCTATATCTCACTCCATTTTGCACCTGGATAGAATTCGTGCTCTGATCTTGAAGACTTACTGTCATGGTGGCCTTGCTGTACAAACACTTCAACACTTCGATGTGCCGGTAGTCAATCTCGCACCACTGTAATGACTGTAGCACTGCCCAGGTCTCGACAGAATCAAAGGCTTTCTCGTAATCCACAAACACTAGACATAGTGGCTGATTATACTCTTCGGTCTTCTGTACAATCTGCCAGAGCGTATGGATGAGGTCTACGGTGCTAAAGCCTTTCCGGAATCCAGCTTGTCCGGGAGGCTGAAAGTCGTTAAACCGACGAGCGAGACGATTTGTAACAACTCTCGAAAACAGCTTATATACGTGGCTCAGCAGCGAAATGGGCCTATAATTCTTAAAGAGGGTTTTATCACCTTTCTTAAAGAAAGAACAAAACCACTACGCTCCTGTGCCACGGCTCTGGCATAGTACCCTCGAGGATGACGGAGTTAAACAGCTTCTGAAGGACTTTAAGTACCGGTGTTCCACCCGCTTTCAGTAGTTCTGTCGGTATTCCGTCTTCCCCTGGTGCCTTATTGCTCTTAAGCTGTTTGAGAGCCATTCTGAGCTCGTATAGGCAGACGTTCGGGATATCTTCGGTATAATGTCGGGTCAAACGGGCTCTTGCATCGCTAGTTCTGCTAGGAGGACTACGTGATGAGGTGTATCACTCACTCACTCACTCACTCACTCAAAGTCTCTGGCTTCGACGAAACGATGCTGCCACTCTCGGTTTTCAGCTTCATCAACAGGCTTTGCCCAATAGACAGATCTCTTGCAAACACTTTGGAGCCCTTGTTGCGCTCTATTGCATTCTTAATACAAGTAGTATTATAGGAACGCAAATGTCGTGTCGCATCGACTTGAAGATCTGTTTATTAAGCAAGCTGTAACTCGACATATCCATTGAAGACTGCAGCCTCATGTCGCTTCGTTCTGCCATAAGTTTCAGTGTATGCTCAGAGAGTTTATGTGTTATATTTTTGCGATGGGTCTTAAAGAACTCCGACCCGATCGCATGAACAATTTCCACCAGTCCGTTGTTTAGTTCGTCCACTGTATCGCATTCGGTAAGGATTTGGAAGCTATTTTGGAGCTCCAACTGAAAGCACTCGGGGTTTTGGATTTGGGTAGGACTTGGGCAAAGAGAAGATCTCATCAAACGAGACCTCTCCAGCTTTACGTTGATATTCAATGAGCCTCTTACCATGCGGTGATCACTGTCGGTCTTAACTCTGTTGATCACAGAGACATCATTGAGTATATGCTTATTCGTCATCAAAATGAAAATTTCGTGCTTATGACCGCCGGGGTGCATCCACGTCCATTTCCTGGACGGGTGCTTCTTGAAAAAGGAGTTCATCATAAAGAGTCCCTCCTTCTCCATGAAGTCGACCAATCGCTGACCCCTTTGGTTCCGCTGTCCAAATCCAAACTGCCCCATTCTCAGTTCATCGACATTCTTCATGTCCAGCCATGCGTTGAAGTCCCCCATCACCACTGTGAAGTGTGTTTTCGGGACATGCATGGCATTAAAAATGTCGTCATACATAGCCTTCACTTCATCGTCCGGGCGCTTTGAGTGTGGGCCGTACACCTGTATGACCTTCAACGAATACCGTTTGGTAATTCTGAGTATAAGGTATGCCACCCTGCCCGAAACCCTTTCGATCTTCACAATGTTGTTGACGAGGTACTTGTGGACGAGAAACCCGATGCCGTGTCACCCTTCCGGTAATAGAGTGAGTGACCGGAATTAAGGGTCATCGTATCCTTTCCTTCTCTTCGGACTTCTGATATACCCAGCGCAACTTACTTACTACTTCTTCCAGCTCTATCAACTACTTCTTCCAGCTCTATCAACGGAGCCGCCGGGAACTGGGGGCCGTCTTTGCAGGTGTGTCTATCATATTGGGGGGGTTTGCCATAGTCACCACGCTTGGCAGGCGAATTGGTGACCGCAGTGTTACAAATATGTGCTCGGAGGACGCTGCTGCCCATCTTCCGGTGTGTATTCCCTTAGTTGCCTCTTACGACATCCACGGGAGGATTGGGAGGGGTCTTATTCTAAGCTGAGACCGCCACTTAGACCGCCACGGTAAGTGGCGGTCTTGGCCACTTACCGATTACACTTCATCTTCAATTTTTTTACTTGCCTATTTTTTCTAAATTATTTCATTTGTTATTAATGGGTAAGCTGTGAAAACTAGCATTTCTCGGAATAAAATGATAGCCTTACTCAAATGAAACTATTAAACACTGAAAAAAATAATGTTAAAAGTAACCAAAACCAAATATTTTTCTTAAATCTAGTGTTGAAACTGACTGAAAAATTACTAACAATTTCTCTCTACCCTCAAATTAACCATGGAAATTATGTGCAAGCAATGTACCTAAGTACAAAAATAAAAGAATTGGATGAGATTAACATCCGATCGAAAGGCGTGGCAACAGCAAAAAAAAGGCATCTTATAGAAAATGTGGCAAGGCGGTGAACGGAAGCATTGTAGTTTTATTTTCCCAAAAAGGAGATTAAAAACTACATGTCATCTCGCTTCTAAGCCACGTCTACAAGCGAGAAAACTAGACGTATTTCAGCCTCCAGGGCCATTATTCTCTATGAACAGTCACACGCGTAACGCGTCGTGCTGTGGAATCTTTCAGAAATGTACGGCAATTCTCGAACATGCACGAACAATTCCACGCAGACATCTTAACGCAGCGCGTTACGTGGCCGAGTGGCAATAGATAATAAGGGCCCAGAGCAGGCTGGATTTCGGGGAGTTACTAGACCATAAACTTACATCTACAAAGTAGACCAAAGAGTGTAACCAGCCCCTGTATCTTGCTTTTGTGTACTATGATAAAGCTTTTGATTCTGTCAAGACCTGGTCTATTCTCGAGTCCAGCGTGGTGCAGCTATACCAGGTGGACACAGTTTCTGCTGCGTTAGTCCCACGTTGGAACATAGTATCCCTATAAATGGAATAATAGATACTCGCATTCGAAAATTACTCTGATTTTCCCTGTATCCATCTTCACATCAGACCATAATAGAATAGGAGATATCATCTTCCGTTAAAACCGTATCTTCTATATTGTCTGTGCGTTAAAAGCTGAAGAAAAACAATTGAAATTCGAACAATCCAACGACAATAAGAAATGGAATAATTACATGTTTAGTTTTATTTTTATTTTGAATGTTATAGTTTTTGTGTGAAAAAAGTTTCACTCTGAAATGTGACGCACTGCAGGTTTAATTTTAATTCAAAATGGGCAATGCGATAAAACCAAGGAAGTTATATGTACCTAAGTACCTACATAGAACTTCCCTGGACAATTCCATATTATTCAATTCGGCAATTTCATAATATTATTTAAACTTATATTAAATGGTCAAATTCTCAAAATTTCTGATTTATAGGTACTTATACTAGCTTTTCCGCCCGCGACTTCGTCCGCGCGGACTATAGTTTATCGCGACAAAAAGCATCCTGTGTTCTTCTAGGATATTAAAAACCAATGCAAAAGTAGGTATTGCACCACAGTATTACACCAATGATCTTGTTTTTTTTTTGGCTATCTTGTTATTTCGTTTCCATGGCAACCGTTCCTAACAGCGAGTAATCAACATTTTCCAGAATCCCGTGGAAACTTAAAAAACTCCGAGATAAAAAGTATTCTATGTTTTATTCCAGGGTATAAGCTATCTCCATTCCAAATTTCATCAAAATCCGTCGAGCCGTTATCGCGTGAAAGCTCCCCAAACAAACAAACAGACAACGTTTCACTTTTATATATTCTACCTACCTACCTATCTACTACTACCTGCATACTAGCTGAGCCCCGTGGTTTTATACGCGTGGACATTGAACATGATGATGATGATGATGATGATGATGATTATGAAAAGTAGGTATTATTTTAGATCATAGGAAAGGTACACACCAAATTATATCAATCCATTTCTGCGTGAAGAAGTAACAAATTCCTATGCCTTTACTCACTGTCATATTATTGCAATATTATTAGGTCTGCACTATAAGGTTCATAATTTTATTACAGATTCATGCCGAACGGTATTTACCTCAATTCAAGAGAGATAGAAGTTCAAAAATTGGCAGAAAAAATGAATAACCTCATAAACAACCCTGAAGAGTATGCAGAATATTTCAGATGGAAAAATCATTATTCATATCATAGGACGTCTGAAAATGTGGCGACTAATGAATATTGTCGGTTTTGTGAAATATTGAACGATGAAGAGGCAGTATATAAAACTACAGTGTACCAAAATTTTAAATATTGGTGGAATACACCAAAGCACTGTCTGGACGAATCCACTTCAGATCTTGTCAAAGTTTATAAACTTTCTTCAGAGTTTAATAACACCCAAATTTTATAAACTTTCTTCAGAGTTTAATAACACCCAAAAGTTTATAAACTTTCTTCAGAGTTTAATAACACCCAAAAGTTTATAAACTTTCTTCAGAGTTTAATAACACCCAAAAGTTTATAAACTTTCTTCAGAGTTTAATAACACCCAAAAGTTTATAAACTTTCTTCAGAGTTTAATAACACCCAAAAGTTTATAAACTTTCTTCAGAGTTTAATAACACCCAAAAGTTTATAAACTTTCTTCAGAGTTTAATAACACCCAAAAGTTTATAAACTTTCTTCAGAGTTTAATAACACCCAAAAGTTTATAAACTTTCTTCAGAGTTTAATAACAACCAAAAGTTTATAAACTTTCTTCAGAGTTTAATAACACCCAAAAGTTTATAAACTTTCTTCAGAGTTTAATAACACCCAAAAGTTTATAAACTTTCTTCAGAGTTTAATAACACCCAAAAGTTTATAAACTTTCTTCAGAGTTTAATAACAACCAAAAGTTTATAAACTTTCTTCAGAGTTTAATAACACCCAAAAGTTTATAAAGTTTCTTCAGAGTTTAATAACACCCAAAAGTTTATAAACTTTCTTCAGAGTTTAATAATACCCAAAAGAAAATACAAACTAGTTTTTAATATGTGATAAATTGTAACGAAAGGGTCGTGGGAGCTGAACTAACCATTTTTTTTTATTGATTAACTAGCTACGCCCCGTGGATTCACCCGCGTGAATGATGATGATGATGAGGAGAAGTATCCTGTGTGTTATTTCAGGGTATAAGCTCCATGTCAATTTTCACCAAATCCTGTTCAGCCATTTCAGCGTGAAGAAGTTAAATATACACACTGTATGTGTATATAAACTTTCATTTTTTTAATGCATAAACTATGCATATTTTACGAATTTTCCTCCTATATTTAGCAATTCACTTTTGGTGGTTTTGGTCCAATATTTTAATTGTAAAAAATATTAAAAAGTAATGTTCTTCCTAATCAACAAAAAATAAAATATTACGCGGATCTTCCTCGCTTCTTTATATTTACCTAGTCTGTTAATTGTAATTAACAGACTAGGTAAGTATTAACAAGCGAGTTTCTTTAAAATTATACACACTAAAAACTATAGCGCGTGCTTTGATACACTGGCTAGACCATGCACAGCCAAATGGCTTGGGACAGGCCAGTTGCCCTCTCGCCGTGAGAGTGAGCTGTGTGCCGTATGAAATTTTAAAAAAAACGTTGCCTACGTTTTTTTAATATTACGTTATTTTTATTCACGCTTGAAACATTCGGTATTATAATCATGTTTATTTTTCCTAGAAGCGCATTTTATACTTGATAGTGGTAAAAATTACTACATTACTAAAGTTTTTTTAACCAATATGTTGCTTTTTATTAATTAAAATTTACGCTTGGGGCATTAATTAACAAATCTGCGGGGTCAGTACTAACGTGTCATACTTCCTAGCAGATACGTGAATTTGTATCAACTCCAAACTAGTCTTAAAAACAGCGCCAGATTTTGTACTCTGTTGCCCTACCAAAAGTAAATTTTGAAACCATAAGGCTTTTTTTGAAACTATACTTTGATTTTTATAGCTTGATCTCCATGACGGCTATCATCGAGATAACGCGCATGAAGTTTCGTATTTTTTAGAAAACAATGTCGTACTTTATTGGTGTGACGGAAAGTGATGTCCAGTTTTCATTGCGACATCTTAATCACAGATAATAAAAGAATGATAATCGATTAAGAAAATCGAAATAACTTCATTTGCTTATTCGTAGTAAATTCAAAAAAATACTCACAAGCTAATTTGATTCTATTGTTGTGATAATGCAAAGATTTTGAATTACGCTTACTGGCGTATAATAGATTCCGCTCTAATCAAATTTTGTTCTTGGAAAATGTCAAGTTTTATTTGGTCGAGGTGGTTTATACTCTTTAACCAGTTGCTTGCCATGCGCATGTATGCGATCAGTACTGCGCAATGTTAGAAATAGCGCCACCCGATAAGCTTTAACTACGCCTACTAGCTTTCGCCCGAGACTTAACTCGAATATCAATTATAACTTGAAGAACCGACAACCGTTGGGGTAAGCCAGTTTTATTGTGAAGACCACGATTAGGCGAACGTAGTGAGAACGCGCGGCCAGTTGGAGTGAAGAGTTGCGAATGGCGAGAAGAGTTGAAGATTGGGCTCAGTGGCATTGACAAGGAGAGGCCTACGTCAAACTTTCAATAAAAAAATCTAAAAATTCGTTTAACCTGTATGCCAAGTTTAGTCTAGATCGGTTGAGAAATGTGACCTATAGATTATCTTTACACATTGTGTCACCACATTAAAGTTAAGATAATAAATAATTACCCACCATCGTCTATAAATACATAATATATTATGATCTTTATTGTTCCATTGGATTACAAAAAGTGTACAACCTTTCAAAATGGATGCTAGATAATTGTACGTTGTAAAACAACTATTTCTTTATATATATATATATATATATATATACTAGCTGTACCCGCGGCTTCGCACGCGTCGTCTTTTCTCTAGGTTCAAAGTACCATAATGTGCAGGACCAATACACCAACATTTGATAAAAATTTCTTTAACCGTCAACAATACTTTTATCAATTGCTCAGCTTCTAACTCACCAGATTGAGATACCAATTACACCAGTTTTTAAATCAAACCCTAAGCTATCTAACAATGTAAACCGCATTGCAGTCGGTCCAATAGTTTTTACGTGATGCGTGAACAAACAAAAATACAGACAAACAGAGCAACACGATTAAAAAATATGTATATTCGTGTTAAATACCCTTTTTAAGCACCCAAGAGCATTTTTTTATTTATCTTCTTTTTACAGCCTTTTTCGTACTTAATATAAGTATAGATATATGACTGTGTAAATTTGCATCAAAAAAACCGTCTAGTAAATTCAGCGTGTTCTTTTTAATAATTTTCAACTCTATATATTGCGAAAACCCGTTAATTATTCGGGATGAAAAGTATCCAATGTGCTACCTCGTAGTATGAACTCAATCCATACCAAGTTTTATTTGAATTCATGCAGTAGTTTCTGTGTGATGCGCGGTCAAGATACGGACAAACAGACAGACAGACATAAAAAAAGTACAACAGTTTTGGCTTCAGTATCGAATATAGAGAATCATCCAAAAAATATTATAAATTACTTAAATATTAACAAAACTTTGGACCCATATCCCGCAGAAGCGCTTTAATTTTTCGGGAAAAAACGTGTCCTCAATTTTAACCCATCATATAAATTAAGACGGTGCCAAGTTGCATCAAAACCCGTCCATAAGTTTCAGCGTGGTACGTGTTCTTTTAAATAAGTTTCAACCCCTGTGAGAATCTATAAATTTTTCGGGATGTAAAGTATCCTATGTTCTACCTCGTAGAATAAACTCAAATCATACCAAGTTTAATTTTAATTCATCCAGTAGTACAGGCGGCGTGATGCGCGGCCAAGATACAGACAGAAATGAAAAAAAATACAGTTTAGGCTTCACTATCGAATATAAAGTAACAGAATTTAGACCCATATCTCGCAGGAACCCTTTATTTATCGGGTCAAAATGTATCCATAATTTTCACCATATATCCATAATTGTATGTGCCAAGTTGTATCAACATCAGTCCAATAGTTTAAGCGTACTACGTGTTCATTAAATAATTTTCCATCCCTATCCTGCAGGAACCCTTTAATTTTTCGGGATTAAAAGTATCTAATGTCCTACCTCAATGTATGAACTCAAATCGTATCAAGTTTCATTTGAATTCATTTTGTAGTTTCGGCATGATGCGCTGCCAAGATACAGACAGACAGAGCGTCAAAAATGAAAAAAAAAAATACAGTTTTGGCTTCAGTATTGAAAATAAAACAGACTCCAAAAAAAAAACATAATTTCTTAAATTGTCAGAATTTGTATCCCTATCCAGCAGGAACCCTTTATATTTTCGGGATAAAAAGTTTGTTTAATTTTCACCCATCATATAAACTATGACTGTGCATCAAATTCCGTCCATTAGTTTCTGCGTGATACGTGTTCTTTTAAATACCTTTCCACGCCTTTCCTGCGGGAACCTTTAAATTTTTCGGGATGAAAAGTATCCAATGTCCTTCTTACCTCGAAGTATGAACTCAAATCATACCAAGTTTCATTTGAATTCATTGAGTAGTGTCGGCGTGATGCTATGCCAAGATACAGACAGACGGAAAGACAGCCTGACACAAAAAAATAAAAATAAAACAGTTTTGGCTTCAGTACCTAATATAAAACAGACTCCAAATAAAATTACTAATCTTCTTTAATTTACAGAATTTGGACCCCTATCCCACAGGAACTCTTTATATTTTCGGGATAAAAAGTATCCTCAATTTTCAATCATCATATAAACTATAACTGTGCCGAGTTGCATCAAAATCCGTCCAGTAGTTTCAGTGTGATACGTGTTCTTATAAAAAAAAACAACCCCTTTCCTGCGGGAACTCTTTAATTTTTCGGGATGAAAAGTATCCTATGTCCTACCTCGTAGTATGAGCTCAAATTTTGCCAAGTTTCATTTGAATTAATTCAGTAGTTTCGGCGTGATGCCTAGCCAAGATACAGACAGACAGACAGACAAAAATGAAAAAAAAAACAGTTTTGGCTTCAGTATCAAATAAAGAACAGCCCCCCAAAAAAAAAAACTAAATATCTTCAATGTACAGAATTGGACCTGTTACATTTTTATGATAAGTATAGATTATGGATAAATAGATAGATTCGTCTGAAACTCGGTCCACGATACCTCAAGAACTTTCCAGCTCCACATTTCCAGAGCAATTAAAACATTTAATAAATACGTTATTAATATTTACCTAAAGATATAGACGGACAGATTAACGGATAATCGGATACCATAACTTTAATTTAATTGGTTATCCATACCAATATATAAAAGTGAAACGTTGTCTGTTTGTTTGTTTCTTTGTTTGGGGAGCTTTCACGCATTAACGGCTGGATGGATTTTGACGAAATAGATAGCTTATACCCTGGAATAAAACATAGGATACTTTTTATACCGGAAAATTGTAAGTTTCCATGGGAAACTGGAAAATGTTGATTACTCACTGTAAGGCCCGTATTAATAAATCGCTCTTGGTTGAGCTCTCAAGTGCGATGTCAACTGATATGCTCTCAAGTTGTGATCAGCATCTTAAGATCATCGCTAATTAATAAAGACATTTCTAGAGCATCTCAGATCATGTCGCTTTCAAGAGCCGCATCTCAAGATGCTACGTCACGAACCAGAACTTGAGAGCAAGATTGAATGAACTACGAATGAACGATTTATTTTCTTTATTGAAAGTTCGGTTTTTGCTCAAATAAGATATAGCGTAAGGTTAAAATTTATTATTTCGATGTAGTTGAATTAAATTAAATGCGATTATATTAAACGTAATGTTTATTTTCTACATAATTATCATAACCTTACTTTAGTTTTTTTGTAGAAAGGATGCAAGTCATAATATATGTCTATATTTTCAAAGTTACACTATCTATTAAAGAACTTAACGCAATTCATCAATGAATGACTATAATTTATGAAAATAAAAGTTCGTTTATTGGCCATGCAGTATTTCCAGCGCGTATCCTTTGGTTACGATTTCGGATCTTTTTAGACTTCAGCGAGTCCTCGCCAGGTCCTGATATCTACCAAATCTTCGGATCTTTTCGCAATCATGTCAAATAAATTTGTTTATTCCCAGAGGAATTTAAAAATATTCTTATAATGATGGTTAATATAATTATAATTATCAACTTCTGACCTAATATTTTCGAAATCCTTGTGTCTAGCTACTGGCAATCACGCTCTCAAGTCACGGATCGACTGCACTCAACATTCTGCATCTCAAAGCGCATCTCAAGTGCGCCCTTGAGAGTCGAGATTGATTTATTATTAAACACTAACTCAGCTGATTACGGCATCTCAATCAACAGCTAAATATGTGTTTATTAATTAGATTCGCATCTTGAGATCGCTCTAAAGAGCGCTCTTGGAGTTGAGATCGGTTTATTAATACGGCCCTAAGGAACGATTTTGACATCACAGAATGGTCCGTAGTTGCCATGGAAACGAAATAACAAGTCTGTCAAAAAACATAAAGAGCATTGGTGCTATACCTACTTTTGCATTGATTTTTAATATCCTAAAAGAATATAGGATGTTTTTTGGCGACAAACAGTAGTCCGCGCGGACAAAGTCGCGGGGGGGGGGGGGGAAGCTAGTTGAATAATAAATTAACAATACCTACTTGTAACATGTTTTGAAACCAGTCGCAGGCACAGTATAGCGCATAGTAGATGGCCATCGCGCTCCGCTGCCTAAAAAATCTCTGTAAATCTCTTAGACTTATTACCACACGTGTACAACGTATTAAAATCTAATAAAATCGTTTTAAAGCTGGAGTCAGAGTTTAAAAAATATTTCTATAAATAAGTGAAGTGTGTTAAAACGTGATGCTGCGCCGAATCAAGGTTTTCTTGATATGTATCGCATTTGCTTTCAGTGTGCTCTTAATTTTAGCTAGAAGTCGATATACAAGTAAAATAAAGACCATAAGGCATAATATGAAAACTGAGGATAGAGAAAATAGTCTGGTACAACCCAAACCGTCGAACCCCTGCGATGGTTCTCTACATAATGAAAATATATTCGAGAATACTCGCATGGAAATAGAATTTGATTTGAGAAAGTACAACTTTACACATTCTAATGTTCATAAACTACAAGATTTACTTATGGAATCTGATGGAAGGCCTCTGAGAAACATAATTATTTCTACTTGGAGATCAGGAAGTACTTTTCTAAGTGAACTGCTAAATGCGATTCCAGGTAACTTCTTTAATTTTGAGCCTCTGTTCAAATTTGGAGTAAATCAAATACGAGGGCCTCCTCATGCTGCTAAGGCCATAAGCACTATCAAGAGTATGCTCAAATGTGATTACAGCGGTTTGCGAGACGTTTATGAATCCGGAAAAACTTATCTAGAAACTGTAGTCCATTTAAAGCACAACAAAAGACTATGGAACCATTGTTCAAATAACGAACAATTGTGTTATGATACCAAATTCCTAACTAAGTTTTGTAAGCTATTCCCCTTTCAAAGTATGAAACTTTGCCGTCTGAGATTACATCTTGTCAAGGATATATTGGAGGATAAAGAGTAAGTTTTTTTTATAATTATGATAGTGTTCTTGCGATGCTGAGCAGGCTAAAATATTTCAATATGTCTTCTTTGTCAAATCGTGGAAAATTTTTGATGTAGTGTTCTCCTTTATGCTCCTTAAAAAACAATTAGACTGCTCAGATTTGCTGAACCGATTTCATTTTTAAATTACTCATAAATATCCCCTGCAACGCATCCGCATTCGTACCGCCATTTAAACAAATTGCCCTGGGTAAAAACTCAGTGGTTCTAAAACTTGTAAGTCTTTGAATTAATGTTTATTTATTTATCTATTTTTAATTAACACATTTATAATTATAATACACCAATTACCTACCTACATCAAATAACTCAAGCATACAACATAATAGACATAATCAACTGTGCCATAATTTTACTCCCAACCAACATACCAGTGTAACTGAGCAGTGTGAAGGTTTGTCGGTCGCGAATATAGTAGACAATGAAATAATATAGGTGACGGACTCGTGATCACATGCCATGGTAGGTGCTTATATCCTAAAATGTCAAACTTAATTAGAGGCTCACTGCATCTGGCTGCCGCGGCAGTCAAAACTCAGTACCAAAACCGGTTCAAGCGCGCGCGAATGCACGAACTGCATTAGTACAAATTTCAAATTTATATATAAAAAAGACAAAATTAGTCCCACTTTAGCTTTGTAGCTTTCTGGGTTACATCCACTATTTTGTCCGAGAGCGCAGTATAGTGTTCCGGAGGCGGTCCGTCAGTTTCACGCCAAGTATAATACGCTCCATAGCAGGTTGACACATCTCGAGTGCGGACCTCTACTGAACTGTCAAAGACCATGTTTGTACATACGCCGTACGTGAGTATGGGGAGGATGCACACGTCCAGGAGTTTTCTTTTTAACGATAGTGGGAGATTTCCCTTCATTAGATCCTTGGTGGACCAAAAGCTCTTCCAGGCGTTCTCGGTGCGTTTAGCAATTTATTTGTCTTACCTTGCCTGGAAGGAGACTATTTGACCCATGTATATGTACATATTCCACCTCCATACCCTCAACGTAGGTTATGCGTTTAACGCTGTAAGTCATTAATTTGGTCTTTGACATGTTCATCCAAAGCCCGACCTCAAGGCTTGTCTTGCTCAGGTCTTCGGGCATGGTATGTAATCCAGAAGCCGAAGAAGACAAGAGGACTATATCGTTGGCGAATCGAAGGTTGGTCAACTTCTTTTCTCCGACGATGATGCCCTCGTCTTCCCAACCTGTTGTAAAAGCTTAGGAGATAGCGGATCGCCTTGCTTTATTCCTTTTTTAATATGGAAAGATAGGGGGCCTGTGGTGTTTAGTTTGACTGCTGCATTACTATTTCTGTAAATGTTTTATGAAAGTTGAATACATGTGTCGTCTATTTCGTGATTTTTGAGTGCATTGAATATGTAATTGAATGTTATGCAGTACGTGCACGTGCGCGCGCATAAATCGGCTTTGGTACTGAGTTTTGGCTGCTACGGCAGCCGCGTGCCTTGAGTCTTTTTACACGCCTGCCCAAAAAAGGAGTGTTTTTAGCATTCATGTATTTATGTTTGTATGTATGTGAGTTTCTTTATTAGACCATAATTTTTAAATGCCTGTAGATTTAGAAGTAAGGTTTTTTTTAAAAAAAACTCTTCGAATTTTACAATGAACTGTTTTCTAAAACCTTAATAAGGGCTTTGTATTGATGAAAGACAGGGGCGTTCTCAGTAGTTCGGTTATTTAGTCCGGTCATCAGACTAGTGAGACTTTTTCTTCTCAGCAGTTCGTTGATGTAATACGACCGGACTAATGAGCGTTACAGTTTGGTATTGATATCAGGCCGAACTAGAAAGGAAATACCGAAAAACATAACTCGCTTAAAAGCAAAAAAAACACGCCTGCCCTGACAAAAATGAACTTATGCCAATAAATTATATATTTTTGGAATGTGCTTATCAAGGCCTTCAGTTTGATGTTGATATCCATATTGGAAAAATCGAAGAACAATCTTTTTTTGTAATTGATAATGGAGCTTTACTGCGGCAACATTCAATTGTTTCAAAAAAATATCTAATTTTACTCGGGGGATGTAAGGATTCTAACCATACGCCTAAAGTTCAGGCATTTCAAAGTTATGGTGGAATAAAGAAACTCACATATATACAAACATGCAAAAATATATGAATGCTAAAACATAACACTCCTTTTTTTTGGGCAGTCGTGTAAAAAGTTAGACAAGGTCGATAGTTTCCTAAATTAGACTTATCACATTTTTTGTGTAAAAAGTATGATATTGGAGTAACAAAAATGTTTGGGCAGATTACCAGTTTTTAGAATATCGTTAAAGAAGTTAGTAATATGTGGAAGAAGGACCGGTTCTCCATATCGAAGGTAATGAGTGATCAAGGCTTTACGAACCGGAAATCTGTTTATGGTAGGCTACGAATAATATTATTATTATTCGTAGATGGTAGGTAATCAATTATTATAATTTAATTACTTTGTTTTGTTTTTTTAATTATTAGTTAGATAAACTATATGACTACCTTACATAATTAAAATTAAACTAAACTATTAAAAGGAGAAGGCGAAACTAGCTTGATCCTACTGTCACAGTTGGACTACAAAAGCTCTATAACGTGAGGAACTGAAGGAGGGAAGGGAAGCTTTGCCCTGCAGAATATGACTGAAAATAATAAATAAAAATTAAACTATACTATTTATAATATTTGATACGAACCTTTTCATTTCCGCTGCATGCGTGTGAGATTTATAAACATATGTATAACTAGCTGTACCCGCGGCTTCGCACGCGTGTTCATTTCTACCAATAAATATACTCGTACCAACATTTAATCAAAATTCCTTCAGCAATAAAAAAATTTTTTTTCGTTTGCTCGGCTTCTACACATTATTTTGAGATACCGTGTACACCAAATTTTAAGTCAAACCCTAAGCTATTCATTAGTTAAAACTGCATCACAATCGGTGTAGTAGTTTTTACGTGATGTGTGAACAAACAAACAGCGATTTTTGTGTCTAAATAATCATCATCATCAGCCTATACCAGTCCACTGCTGGACGTAGGCCTCTCCTAATGAACGCCACTGAGCCCAATCTTCCAGTCTTCTCATCCAGTCGCTGCTAGCTATCTTTCGCAAGTCGTCTCTCCCACTGGCAGGCGGGCGTCCCACACTACGTTGTGTTTGTGTCTTAATCTTATATGATAAAGTGTCCGTACATTCAAACATTCCTGTTCATTTCGGGATTTAAGTTATTTGGAAATAATACTGAGGGTTGCGCTATCTGTTTTTTCTGAACTGCAAGCCCAATAACCTTGAAATATTTACATGACAATTTATTTGGAGTTAGTTAAGTAGGTATCTCCTTTCTAACAAAAAAATAATGAATGAAATCTGATTACGCGTTTTTGAATTACAACTAAGGACACGATTTGACTTTCATCCCCTCTCCCAAGGGAACCATGCTAAATATCGGGATGAAAAGTATCCAATGTAATACCTACCTCGTAGTATGAACTCAAATCGAACCAAGTTTCATTTGGATTCATACAGTAGTTTTGGCGTGATGCGCGGTTCAGATACAGAACCGCGCATCACGACAGACCGACAAAAAAAAACTTGAGAATCGAATATAGAGTACCCTCCGATAAAAAACATTAATTCATGCTTAACATAACTTTGGACCTGTATCCCACAGGAACCCTATATTTTTTCGGGATAAAAAGTATTCTCAATTTTAACTCATCGTATAAACTATAACTGTGCCAAGTTGCATCAAAATATATCCAATAGTTTCAGTACATAACTTTCAATCCCAATCGTGTGGGAACCCTTTAATTTTTCGGGATGAAAAGTATCCTATGTCCTATCTCGTAGTATGAACTCAAATCATACCTAGTTTCATTTAAATTCATTCAGTAGTTTTGGCATGATGCCTAGCCAAGATACAGACAGACAGACAGAAAGACAGACAAAAATTAAAAAAATTACAGTATTGGATTCAGTATCGAATACAGAGTATCCTCCAATAAAAAAATATCTTCAATGTACCTCCAATAAATATCGTCAATTTACAGAATTGGACCTGTTACAGTTTTATTATAAGTATAGATAATTATACGTACTGTAAGATTATCAAAATCTAAGTTTTGTAACGTTAGCCATCAATTGGTCAGGTTTGTCGAGTAGGAGATAAAACTTATCTGCACCTAGTAACGTCCGAGTTATTTGAGTCGTTTGAAAACAGATCAACGAATATCTTTCATTTACTTTATTAATTACATTAGTCATGTCTGATAGTTGTATTTAACATCATTCTAATAATTATGGCATAATAATACAGATGTTTCATAGTGATGGATGACATACATCGCAAGTTTACACGTGGTACTTTACTTTTCTTAAAGTAGCCAATACTTCGTTTCAGAACGTATACTTCGTTCTGAAAGCTGGATACATAACCTTTACATGTACCAAGTATTATTTTTATACATTTCTATATTTACAATAAGTAGTAATCTAACACACGCGTAGTGTAATCGGGTCGAAAAATCATGCTCCACGAGTCCACAAAATTGAAATTGTTCTTTTTAAGGTATACAACTTTTTCCCAAAGAGTCCATGAATATTACTTGAATTATTTAATAATACTTCGATTTGTATGCAAAGGTCTATCCTACTTACACACTGTATACCTATTATGTAAATCAAGTCGTGGGTAATAGTACCCTGTAAAAAAACGTTATTGATATTTTATGAATTAATTTGGTCTCTGCGATTATTTTTAAAAACAAAATTTTGTTTTAGACAAAAATTAGATGATTCCGTGAGCAATATATTTCAAATTGGTTTACATTTCATCAAAATTCGTTCAGCCATCAAATAGACTATAATTATCGATTGCTCGGCTTCTACCTATCGGATTGGGTGACGGCCGTTTTGTGCCACTAGTGTGACCACGAAGAGTTTTATTTACTCGAGGACACACTGAGATACAAAGTACGCCAGATTTTAAGTCAAAGCTTGTTAGGCATAGGTCTAAGCTGTCCAACGAAAACAGCATTTCGATCGGTCCAGTAGTTTTAGCGTGATGCATGAATTTACAAACAGACACCATTTGTAAAAATGTTACCTATATTATTTTTCAGTAGCCCCTAGACCACTTTTTTATTATATGTTTTAAAACTAACATGGTCACACTAGAAGTATAAACATTAGAAACATTAGTATCCATGGTAAATATCTCGTTTCTAATATGTATACTTCTAGTTCCTCTAGTTTGCATTATTATAAGTTTATATATATAGTTTTTTTTCCTGGCTGTATTTTGTCCAACCGCGTGTAAGACAAACTGAGAATGAGCAGTTTTCCATTAGGTATTGTCAGTTTAGTTCTTTCATCGTAAAGAGCTTTACTTTAAAAAGGAAATACCAAACTTTTGGTATTTCCTTTTTAAAGTTTATCATGGCAGTGGAGAACTTCGTTCAGCCAACGTAAATAGTTAAAAAAAATACAAAATCCTGTATAATTATGTGATAAATAATATCTTTGTAATAGTCTCATATTTTGAAATATTTACGTACATTCATTTCCATCCAACCAAACTATACATAAAGTAGTAAAATAAATAAAAACATATGGTAGGAGTTTGTCTGTCATGTCATGTCATGGAAAGTTTTTAAAAAGTGGATGAGATCATCCAGAACTCTGTGCAAATGTGCTTAGTTGTACGTAAGTACATATAACTTCCTTGACTCTGTGTGACTCTGATAAGAAGGAACATATGACGATTCCGTATCTCCTACTTAGTTTGTGATAGGACGAGTACCTTATATTTCCATGTCATAATCAATCTTTGTGTGCTGTTCACGCGTGCAAGAACCAAGGGAAACATTTGATTACGTAGGATCCAATACTACGAAGTCAATGGGTAAGGGCTCTTAGATCGGAAGTACTCAAAAGGACGACTATAAATACGACGATGGTACCTCCGTACCATGCGTAGCAGATGCTCAACTCAACGTAGTAATCGAAAGCAGGTAAAAACAGCGTTTTACCATAATTATACACAAACCACGAGCGAACCAAACGAAAGACAGTTTAGCTAGCTACATGTCTCTAATCTGTGGAAAAGTTTCTTGTTTTTGTTTTTATATTATGAAATTGGCAGTGTTTCATATTCAGATTTTATTTAGCCCTTTCTGAAAGCAGTTATATACATTAAAATTGAATAAAGCGGTCCATTTGTATCAACATCTTTGTACCATTAGCTGTAATTTATAATATAGAATGTCAATAAAGGTAGAAAATACTACTTATGAATACTATAAGTAATGAATTTGTTACAAAACTAACTCACAACTTCCCATAAACAAGGGAACGCAGAATCTCATGCCACACTATTGTTGCCAAAAATGTTGCAAACGCCATCTAGCGAGAGATAAATAAAGCTAAAATGACACTTGGAAAACCGCTCATTGACCAACTGCGATTTAGACGAAATGCTTATTATACCAACAGCTACTAAATCAAATAGATTTTTATGTAATCTAGATTCTTATTATTAAACCAAAGAGTATATTTATTTATCATTATTATTGCAAGTTTGCAACAGGATACCATAAACCAATATTTTTACTTTCAGGCTTAATGTCAAAGTAGTGCTATTAATACGTGATCCTCGTGGTGTGATGAACTCTCGACATCTCCTGTCCTTTTGTCAGAGAGCACCAGATTGCTCGAAACCGGAGTCACTGTGTGCTGACATAGTCAGTGATTATGAGGCAGCTGGGCGTTTACTCCAAATGTACCCTGATAGACTTAGGTAAGGGTTGTTTTATCTTTTGCTCGTACACCTATAAAGAGATCTTCTAGTCTAAAACTGAACGCCCCTTCAATGTGTTTACGCTCACATGCAAAGTAGGTTTATATACAAACCCTGAGGCTAAGGACTCATGAAGCGGTTTTCACCCGTGCCCGTCGCGGTTGCGGGCCCGCAGCCTTTGTAGAATACAGATATTTATGTAAAAAATTAAAGCACATTTCACGACGCGTTTTACGCCCGCGCGTGTCAGATTGTTTGCGGGTCCCGCTGCACCGGCGGTCATCTTGTACCGGCGGGCGCGGGTCGCGGTCCCGCAGCCGCGGCGGGTTGCACCCGCGCGTTCTGCGGTCGGTTGGCGGGCGACCGCGCGTGGACATTAGGTTAGAAATCCGACGCCATTTTGCAGTGACTTGTTATTACTCGTTGCGTAGTGACGCGTTCGTGCACATTTGTCAACAAAATGGATATTGATATTGAAGTCGATCTACTAATTACTTTGGTTCAAGAAAGGCCAGTTGTATGGGATAAGAGCTTAGAAGAGTATAAGTACAAGAACTTGACACTCAAAGCATGGGAAGAAATCTGCGGTATTATAAATAATGATTTTGAAAATTTGGACGAGACAAATAAAAAAAAATATGGTAAGTATTATATAAGTTTATTTTTAAGGTACAATAATTAACTTTATTAAATTTGTGACAATTGCCAGCTTAAGGCTCCGCTGTCACTCATAAAATATTGTTGAAAAACATCTCTAATGTTATTGGCTTGTCTTCCACTGCGTATTGATGGAGGTATTTGTATACTCTCAAGATTATGAGTAAAATATTCTTCTCTAATATGATGGCCGTCTCGTTTTCGTACAAAATTGTGAAGTATGCAACATGCCTTCACAATATTAATTGATAAAGGTATTGATACATCCAATGCACGATTTAAAATTCGCCATTTGTTTGACAAAATGCCAAATGCACATTCCACGTATCTTCGTGCTCTAGATAGGCGATAATTAAATACCCTTTTTTGTACACTCAAAAATTTACCACCATAAGGTCTCATAATATTTTGATGCAACCCAAACGCCTCATCGGCTACGAATACATATGGGACAGGTGGCAAAGTAGATCCGGGTAGTATTTTTTCATTAGGTAGTTTGATAGAATTGCTATTAAGCGCATTCCAAAGAGTAGTATTTTTTAAAATGGTTGAATCAGCATTACTTCCCGGGGCTCCAATGTCTACAAAAACAAAGCAGTAATCCGCATCAACTACGGCCATTAACACAAATGAAAAAAAAAACTTATAATTGTAGTAAGTTGAAGCACTGTTATCTGGTTTAATTATTCTTATATGTTTGCCGTCTATTGCTCCGACACAGTTAGGAAAATTTGCGTACTTGTAAAATTTTTGGCTGATTTCTTCTAAAAGTTCTGTAGTGATTACCGGAAAACATTCAAACATTAACACCTCCCATAATTTTTCACATGTCATTCTTATAATTGTTGATATAGTTGTGTGCCCAATTCTGAATGTGTAGTGCAAATCGTGCATTGAAGACCCACTTGCTAGGTATCTGAAATAAATAAATTTACTTAATTACGTATATATTTTTTCAGGTAACATGATTATTAAAAAATTGAAAAATATTAAAGATTGCTGGATGAAAACCAACAAAAAAGTTGTAACGGAAACAAAATCTGGATCGGGAGCTAAAAAAACTAAAAAGTACATATATGATGATCAGTTACAGTTTTTGAAGAAAAATATACCTATTGAAAATACCTCCTCAACCTTAACAAGCGGTGCTACAACTGAACAAACTACTACTAAGTAACACTACTACTGTGGCATCAACATCAGAAGGTTTTGCTACACCTACCAACTCAGATTCTTCTCAAGCAGGTGTTAAAAGAAAAAAAAAGACGACGCCGAAAAAGCAATAATAGAGATGTTGTCTCAACGCGAAGATAGACATTTGTCATTTTTTCGAGGAGTTTTGCCTTCATTGCAAAATTTTGATGCAGCAAAAACAAGACGATTTCAAATAGCAGTTCTACAAATTATTGATAATCTTGATAATAATCTTCCAGCATTGCCATCTTATCAATATCCACCATTTAATTATAGTCAAGAAAATATCGGCTATCGTACCTATTCTACTTCTGAAAGGAATACTACCCGAAGTCCACAAAATATTCCATCAGTTTCTTCAGTCAATACTAATTTGTCAGATGATGTGTATTTTCAATAAAGAAACATTTTCAATATTACCACTTATTTCATTAACACCTGACGCAAAAACTGGGGTACCCTATGTGTATGTGTGTGAGTGAGTGTGTATGTTCGTACGTGCGTGCGTACGTGCGTGCGAGTTATTAAAAGAAACTTACATACCTTAATGTCACTGCCAACATTTCCTCTGGTGATATGGGATCTCGCATATTAGTATGTTGTTTTTGAAGAGCAGTTTCTGTTTTTCTTAAAAGTTCTAAATAACTACATACGGACATTCGAAAATAATTAAAGAACTTTTCTTCATCCTTCTTTAAGTCATTAATAAGAGTAACAAATAATCCATAACGATCTCTTTCCGCAATCAGTGGATGTATCCAGAACCTTTTAGGCCTTCTTTTTTTAATTCTTCTGTGAAGGAAGTATAACGCAACAGCTCGTTTCTGGTGTGTGTCCATGACGGTCTGGAACTCAACTGATCGTTTAACCGCCCGTCTTGCGATTATCAACCGCCAAGTTTGCGAGCGATAATCGCAACCGCGACGGCTGCGTAACCGCACAAAACTCCATTCCGCCACCGCGGCGGGCACGGGTGAAAACCGCTTCGTGAGTCCTTAGCCTTAACGTCCAATGAATTTGGGCATAGTCATTGGACGTTCAGAGAATAACTAAGGCTTCGTCTATACTGCAAGCGACTAGGTTAGCGTCTAGCGCTATCTAGTCACTACCGCTTGATAGAGGCGCCTAGTGAGGGGGGCAAGCGTGCAGTGCGGCCGGTCCTCAGAACAAATATTACTAAAGTATAGACCGCCGCTATAGCCCCATAACCTCTCGGTACTAATCGTAGGCAGATATGCTATAGCAACTTACATCGATGTAAATATCACGAATAGGGATGCCTGCAAGCGCTCACGCGCATAGCATCGATAAAGAGGGTGACACGTTACTATGCGGATCCGACAGGTACGGCGCCTACCTATTAGGGCATACAAACCGGATACCCGAATAACCGACTGATTTGAAACTCGGATTTTTATGATTGAAAACCTGAGTTTTCGGGTTTTTCGAGTTTTTTCATTCATGATGTTTTATGTAAAATACTACACATTAATAAAGAACCAGAACATTAATAAAGAATCAAACTTCTCAAAAACTTACTGTTTCCCTATTTCTACTCTATTGACTGAATAAATTGGACGTGCTGACCACAATTCATGATAATTATACGGTATTACGGAGTAATATATTGTTACTTGTTAGGCTTTAGTATGACGTTGAATGAGTGGGCGCTGCAAGCACTACGAGTGGGAGTCATCTGGTAACGGCGGATTTTATTGAACATTTTGTAACCCTAGTTAGTTTTTACAGTCAAAGTAAAAACTTGACTAGGGTCACAAAATGTTCAATTAAATAGTAGAAATGGTGCAGATTCATTATCACGGTTGGTTCCCTTTACAACTTGCCAGAGGACCTTAATAATAAGGACCTTAATAATAAATTTGCACTATTTATACTTTGATTTGATTAGGAATCGTCAAACTTATTTTTTTTTAAGTTTAACCTTGATAAAGAAATACTCTTTATTTTAAGTTACTATATAAGCAAGAAATATGACTTATTTTATGTGGTTTAAAATATGATACGAAACACTTTATTCTAATTACCAGTTAGAAAATACACACATAATTATTTAAAAATATTTTATTTTGTCGATTTTGTTCTTAAATGCTGCTTAACAGTTAATTATAGATAAGGTGTTGCTTAGATTATCTCGCGCGTGTGTTGTGTGTGTGTGTGTGTGTGTGTGTGTGTGTGTGTGTGTGTGTGTGTATGTAGTGTACCTACTCTTTATGTATGAAAGGGGAAGAAATTTGTTTTTTTATCATCTTCATCATCATCATGTCAGCCTTTAGAAGTCAACTGCTGAACATAGGCCTCCCTCAAAGAGCACCATGACGAGGATCTTGTCCAACGACTATCTGTGATGGCTACAATGTCGTCGGTCCATCGTGTGGGGGGTTCATCGGTCCAGTGTTATAGGTGGTCATGGGTGGTGTGATTCTTACGTCAGAGCTATCAATTATATTGTTATTGTCAGGTGGTTGTAGATGGACAGATGCTTTTAGATTATCAGGAGGGTAAGTGACCGTCTGGGTGTCGTTAAGATTATTATTTTCTGTTAGTGTAGTTTGTAAGGTTATGATAGGTTCTGGATTATTGATCTTTGGATAACTAATTCTATTGCAATTTCATCCCGTATTTCTTGAAATCTATCAGTACTTATAAGTTTGTTATTAACAATTACTCTACGCTGATCTGCCACACGATGTTCAGAGACATGGAAGAGATGTGGATATCCATACCAATATATAAAAGTGAAACTTTCAAGTTGAACTGTCTGTTGGTTTGTTTGTTTGTTTGGGGAGCTTTCACGCGATAACGGCTAGACGGATTCTGATGAAATTTGGAATGGAGATAGCTTATACTCTGGAATAAAACATAGGATCTTTTATCCCGGAAAATGGTAATTTTCCACGGGAAAACTGGAAAACGTTGATTACTCGCTGTAAGGAACGGTTGCCATAGAAACGAAATAAAACATCAAGAGCATGTAGTTGAACGCAGGAAGCTTTTTGTCGCAACATGCTGTAATCCACGCGGACGAAGTCACGTACGAAAGCTAGTTTAGATATAAAGGATTGGTGCAACGGTCGTCTGTACGCGGATTTATTCGCCTCTACTTCAGTTATCCTTTAATAGACTATTATGATAAACTCATTTAAATCATTATCCCTTCGCATTTTTTGGTTACTTTACTACTGCTTGCACTACTAGGTCATCATCATCATCGTCATCATGTCAGCCTTTAGAAGTCCACTGCTGAACATAGGCCTCCCCCAAAGAGGATCCACCGACTTCCTGCGATGGCTACAATGTCGTCGGTCCATCGTGTGGGGGATCTCCCCACATTTCGCTTGCTTGTTCGTGGTCGCCATTCGATCGCGATTCGCTAACCTTTATTCCCCAGCGGTTGTCGGTTCTGCGAACTATATGGCCTGCCCATTGCCACTTCAACTTGCAAACTCTGAGAGCTATGTCGGTAACCTTCGTTCTTCTACGGATTTCCTCATTTCTGATTCTATCACTTAGTGAAACACTGAGCATAGCTCTCTCCATTGCACGCTGCGCAACTCTGAGCTTTTGTATGAGACCAATAGTTAGCGACCACGTCTCAGTGCCGTATGTCATCACTGGCAAAACGCACTGATTATAGACTTTCTTCTTGAGGCTCTGCGGTATCTGCGATGATATCTGCGATCCGAGTTGGATTCGTCGGTTGACCTCTTTGTCGAAGTTGGATCTACCCAGTTGGATCGTCTACCCAAGTAGACATAGTGATCAATAGCTTCGATAGTATCGTTCCCAACATAAACCGGCATGGGTACGACATGGGCATTTGATATGATGTTCGCCTTGCCCATGTTCATTTTAAGACCCACCTGTTGGGAAACAATATTGAGGTCACTGAGCATTGTGCTCAGGTCTTCCAGGGTTTCAGCCATGATGACTATATCATCAGCAAATGGAAGGTGATTGATGTATTCGCCATTGATGTTAACACCAAATCCGTTTCAGTTCAGAAGCTTGAATATATCTTCCAGTGCAGAGGTGAACAGTTTCGGAGACTGACATGGAGTATCGGTCTGGTTCAGTCGTCATCAGCAGGTTGAGACAGTTGGCAGTGTCACTGTCACGGTCAGGTACCCGTGTTGGCTCCTGAACCAGCTGAGAGAGATCTAACGCTAGAACAAGCTTTTCCGTCTCTCTAACAGCGGTCTTCTGGAATAGGATAAACCACTCATTGTAGTGAGCGTTAAAATCCCACAAAAATACCAATTGAGCATACGGGTAACGCCGTTGGGACATACCTGCCGCCTCACTGTGATGGTCCACTAATGAAGTCGTCTCCTGATCTCCACTGTGAGAGCGGTACACATTGGGATAAATAATTTTCTCCATGCCCGTGTCCACCAGCACCCAAATCACCGAGAAGATAGGGTGCTCAAGATTTCGGAGACTTAGATAGCTTATGTCATCACGGGCCGGGCGGCGTTTGGGATAAAAAAGTACTTCAAGACATAGCCTAGGTAATCCAAGTTTCCTGTATCAGCTGCGCATCCTATCTGCGTCTCTGACAAGAAGAACAAGTGTGGCTTAGAAATCTCCAGATTAATGTGTACCCGTTGGAGATTGGAGTGAATCTAACGAATATTGTCAGATCCACTTTGTTTGTGAGGACGTGCATCTGCCGTTTAAACTTATTTCTTCTTTGGACTTGTTTCATGATGAGTGTGAGTAGGTTGGACGAGATGTTAGAATGGCTAACCCACGGAAGTCAAGGCATTACCACAACGTTGGAAAACTTGAACGGAGAGTGATGGCGCCCGAACCCCTCTAAAATAATTCATCAGTTTCTCGCATCCAGTCGCCAGCCGGCCCAATGGATCATTTCAGGATTTTTCACAAGCGGCGCAGACCTTTTGTAGCTGGCTAAACTACTATGTATGCCCCTTACAACTTGCGGTTGGCTCTGTTCTTCGGATCTCGCTACCCTCCGGAGCCAGGCCTCTGACGGTGGGGACAAATTGAACGGCGAGTGCGATAAGGGACTCGAGTGTGTAATGATCAATGCACACAGGTTACTTAGGACGTTTTTCAACACACTGTATTTTTATTAACTTTTAATTATTGAAACAATTTGTGAAAGTAAAATTCTTAAAATGATACCAAACAGTTTTGTGGCATTACTAACTAGATTTTGGCCCAAAATGCCAAACCCATGCCCCCAACAGGCTATCACTCGCATTTCGTACCTCGATTAGTATCTCCGGCGGGGTCAAATCTACGTATTGCTCTTCTTCCCTACGTGATGTAGACATTTTTGATAATAATTAACATTGATGTATATGTTACTATCGTAACATAAATAACCACACGTGAACAAATATTTATGGAAAATGGCACGCTGATTATGTTTTTCCCGCGCGCCGCACTAGCGATGCGCGCGCAGACTACGTTCGTAAACGTCGCTCGACGGCGTTCGATGACATAAACGCGTTCTAAAACCCACGGGGCAATCGCTCGGCTATCACTCGGAGGCGTTTTAAAATGACACTCGACGACGCTCCGGTCGTCTCACGAAATAGGTATGGGTGAAAGTCGCCTGACGTTTTAATGACACTATTTGAGTGTTGACACAAAGTTATTTTGATTATTTTGAGGTTACTCCAAGAAGCTTATACTTACACTGGAGATTTCACCCAGATATATAGAATGAAGACAAAGTCATTCACCCCTATTATGTTTTATATTCCTCTCACACTATCTGAAATTGCCATGAAAAAACAAAAATCCCAACCAGAATGAGCCAAGATTTCGCAAGGTCAGGATTCTGTTCTGATTTTTTGGATAAATTTCATACGCGTCATATTGCAATTTATGAACGTCAATAAAAACATGTAGAAAACAAAAAATATAATCAGCCCTTCAGTTTTTGGGTGTGCGTTTTTAAGTCAACTAATTATCCACACCAATATATAAAACTGAAACGTTTGTTTGGGAAGCTTTCACACCTAAACGGCTGATCCGATTTGGATGAAACTTTGTTAATAGCTAAATCATATTAATTATATGTCATATTAATGTTACTTTTAGATTTATTATTTATTTTATATTATTTTGTTTAATACTATCTATATTTATAATACCATAATATCTAAGTTTCAAATTATCTTTTTTTTTAATTAGTTTATTCTCATATTTATATTTAAGTATTATATTACCCTAATGTTGTGTTTTTACTATACAGTGTTGTATACACCTGTAATTGATTGGTTCACATTTAATCAGTATGTACCCATATTCTAAGCTAACTATTAATGTTATGTGAATTGTTCGTTGGTGTGTCTAACTGAATAAATAAATAATAAATGAATAGGTACTGTACAATATAGACCAACATTTTAACCCGGAAAATGGCAAGTTTCCACGGGAACACTGGGAAATGTACATTACACGCTGTAAGGAACGGTTGCCATGGAAACGTAAAAAAAAAACAAAAAGCATCAAGGGCGTTGGTTCTATACTTTTTCATTGGTTTTCAATATCCTAGAAGAACATAGGATGCTTTTTTCGTGATAAACTGTAGTCTACGCGGAAAAAGTCGCGGGCGAAAGCTAGTCCAACATAAAAATTATACTGAACAAACGTCAAATTCAGAGGCACCGCAAGGTGAAAAATTAAACCAACTATATATATAAATTTGAACCATTTTTGGGTGTCCGCTGGTAGTCTTCTCATGTCTAGGATAAATATTAGTGACTTTTGAGGTCACTAATGTTTCGTCTGCTGTCAAATTGTAAACTGTTGATAATTGTATTTAATCGATACTGTTGCGGCCTTTTTTGTATATATTTGTCCTTTTTTATTGATTTATGTTTTTTATACTTTTAATTTATGTTTTTTATAATTTGGCCAAATTATTAAGCGGGGAAATGCCCTTTAGAGCGAAACTATCGGTAAAGGCAAAAATACACTTTTTTTCTCTAAGCAACTTTTACTCCATTCAATCTTCAAGACAAACTAAAAACAAAACACACACCACTCAAAAAGTATAAAAAACATAAATCAATAAAAAAGGACAAATATATACAAAAAAGGCCGCAACATCCTCCCCCTTTGTGGAGAAACCACAGTATTAAAAATATTAATTTATTCAGGGGATAGGTACTTGGGAAACTTGGCTGAGCAGGGTCACGAGTTTTATCAAAGGCCGCCTCAATATACCAGCTATTGTTTGCACGTCAGCCACCCTTATTACGTTGTCACGACCTGGGTGAAGTGCTACGACTCTTCCTTTTGGCCACATTCCTCTGGGCAACGCTCCATCCACAATCATGACTATGTCTCCAGTCTTCAAGTCGGGACGGGCTCCCAAGCCAGCTCTTGGCAGCAATGTAGGTAGGTACTCTCTGCACCATTTGGACCAAAAGTAGTCAGCAAGATATTGTGACTTTCTCCAGTCGCTTCGTCCAAGTAATGCTCCAGCATCAACAGCTAGTGGGATGGGTCGATAACCAGATGACGACCCCAAAATGAAGTGAAATGGAGTTAATGCTTCTTCAAAGTTCGAGTCTGATGGAATATGGGTCAATGGGCGGCTATTAATCAGCGCCTCCGCTTCCAGTAATACAGTGTGAAGAAGGTCGTCTTTTGGAGTTCGGTCCTTCATTGTGGCCTTCAGGGCTACCTTGACACTTCTTACAAGGCGTTCCCACGATCCTCCCATGTGAGGAGATGCTGGTGGAATAAATTTCCAATTAATACCTCTATCAGCTAATTCCCGGGCCATTTCTTGTCTATAAACTTGCTTGAGAATGTTATTGGCCCCAACAAATGAATTACCATTGTCTGAAGTTATAGTATTTGGTGTTCCTCGGCGTGAAACAAATCGTCTTAACACATTACTGCAGCATCCGCTGTTAAATCTCGTACAACTTCTAGATGTATTGCTCTCGAGGTCATGCAGGTGAATAGCGCAACATATCTCTTCTCACGTCTTCTGCCCACAGAAACTTGGATTGGACCCATGTAATCAAGCCCTACGTGTGTGAAAGGACGTTTGTTAAAGGCGAGACGCTCTGGTGGCAAATCTCCCATCGGTGGCTTGAATGGGCGTCTTTTTAATAACGCACATGTGGGACATGCATTTGTTACAGATCGGACAGTTCCCCTCAGACGAAGCAACCAGAAGCGCTGACGAAGCTCATTTATTATGGTCTCATGGTTCCCATGTGCTGCTTTTCTGTGGTAAAACTCAATTAATAGCCGTGAAGTTCTGTCTCGACTGTCCAAAATTACTGGTCGTTTCAGGCTCTCAGACACGTCTTCGGCAGCTCCTATCCGACCAGATAATCTAATCAGGCCATCTGAATCTAAGACTGGAGACAATTTCCTCAATGGACTTCGGCGATGAACTGGTAACGACGCTCGAAGCTTTGCAAGTTCATCCGGAAAACTCTCCAACTGGCTTCTTCGTAAAATGTGCAATTCAGCCTCCATCAGATCAGAAGAGTTCAGATATGGTGACAATGGGATTCTTGATTGATGAGCATGTGATGTTGATGGTTGATTCTGATCACAAGCCAAACGTTTGTTTTTTAATTTGGAATTTAAAATTTTGGCAAATTGGTGCGCGCGAGCGGTCGCACGAACCATTCGCATCCAATCACTAAATCGTGTTGGGTCTGGTGCGATTGGAAGAAGAGAAGGTGACAATTCGTCTGCTTCCGATAGCACGTTGATGACATTCGAATCGCTCTCGAGGTCATGCAGGTGAATAGACAAGAAATGACCCGGGAATTAGCTGATAGAGGTATTAATTGGAAATTTATTCCACCAGCATCTCCTGACATGGGAGGATCGTGGGAACGCCTTGTAAGAAGTGTCAAGGTAGCCCTGAAGGCCACAATGAAGGACCGAACTCCAAAAGACGACCTTCTTCACACTGTATTACTGGAAGCGGAGGCGCTGATTAATAGCCGCCCATTGACCCATATTCCATCAGACTCGAACTTTGAAGAAGCATTAACTCCATTTCACTTCATTTTGGGGTCATCATCTGGTTATCGACCCATCCCACTAGCTGTTGATGCTGGAGCATTACTTGGACGAAGCGACTGGAGAAAGTCACAATATCTTGCTGACTACTTTTGGTCCAAATGGTGCAGAGAGTACCTACCTACATTGCTGCCAAGAGCTGGCTTGGGAGCCCGTCCCGACTTGAAGACTGGAGACATAGTCATGATTGTGGATGGAGCGTTGCCCAGAGAAATGTGGCCAAAAGGAAGAGTCGTAGCACTTCACCCAGGTCGTGACAACGTAATAAGGGTGGCTGACGTGCAAACAATAGCTGGTACATTGAGGCGGCCTTTGATAAAACTCGTGCCCCTGCTCAGCCAAGTTTCCCAAGTACCTATCCCCTGAATAAATTAATATTTTTAATACTGTGGTTTCTCCACAAAGGGGGAGGATGTTGCGGCCTTTTTTGTATATATTTGTCCTTTTTTATTGATTTATGTTTTTTATACTTTTTGAGTGGTGTGTGTTTTGTTTTTAGTTTGTCTTGAAGATTGAATGGAGTAAAAGTTGCTTAGAGAAAAAAGTGTATTTTTGCCTTTACCGATAGTTTCGCTCTAAAGGGCATTTCCCCGCTTAATAGATACAATGTGTTGATAGTTATTTTGTTCGTCAAAGTCAAAGTATTTTATTGCAAATAGGCAAAAATAATAGCACTTTTACAAGTCAAAGTTAACATCTCCTGAACAATATATTATAAAAGATCAAATCAATCCAAATTTAGATAAACTAAGTATGAAAGGACCGTTTGCCCGGCTAAGGAAACGGACCTCCTTCTCAGGTAAAGGCGAGGAATTAAAACAAGATGGTAAATTCAATAACAAAGGGCTTTATTACAAAAAATAGAAAAAGCACACATGAGTTATCAAATATTGGTACTCTCCCCTTTACTGAGGAATTCAAAAAGAAATATTTTACAGTTAATTTAGTTTGTTCTGCATCAAAATAATTCTAAACAGCAAGATCTTATAATAGGAAATACTACTATCTTAATACTCAAGACTCAAAATTCTCAAATGTGATTACAATTTCCTCAAGCATATAAATTATAGTACATAACTTCGGCCTGTATAATATGAATTTACAATAGAATAGGCTAGTAAAAACTTAGAGAGTCTGTGCTCAGCAGATTAACATGTATTGGTCACAACGCAACGGAATAATCTTGTCTTTGCCTTAGAATGTTCTAAATTAAAAGAGAACTTGTGCAAACAGAGTGTATGTGTGTAATATTGTGTTTTCCAGAGGGATATTAGACTCTAAAACAGAAAGTGAAACAGAAACTAAGACAGAAAGTATCTTTCAACAGTATATTAGCACGGTAGAAGGCGAAGGCTTCCTTCACTACCGTAGCTCGCTGACTCAAAATGATTTGGAGTGGACCAACCTGGAAGCTTCCTGGGACGCCGTACCGTAGTCTCGCGTGCCGCCGCGGAACGCCTCCTTACTCCACTCGATCAGCTCCTACTGCTTCTCCACAAACGGTGCCTGGTATCTTCTACTGGACAGGTGGTGCGTTGGAGTCCTTCTAGAGTCCCTCGTAGACCGGCTTCTTCCACGAACGGTGGTGAGCCCCGGGTGATCGCGCACAGCAGCTCGCAGTGGTGACAACAATAGCCGACCGTAGATGCACGATTTTAACCTGGAACCCACGTTCCTTTGTGTTCAAATGTGTCTCGAGATGCCTGCCTTAGATAGACGCGGTGCAAAATCAAAACAGATATTTCGTTAGTACAATACTGAAATCACGGGAAATCACACTAACCTGGCTTTTGCACTCGTATACTTATTTCGCCTGTAACAGGGCAGCTTCGTTCTGGACATCGTGCCTCGGTCGTTTTGTTCACACAAGAGAACTGCGTGTTTTTCTGCTGCCTGCGCCGTTCTCAATTACGTGCCAACTATGTAAACTAAATTCAGTTTTACGTCCGAAATCAAAATCCAATCCACAGGCTTCTCTCTTGTATATATACGAACTTTGGTTTGCACTTCGAGTAGCATTCTACTCAGACCTCGAACTTCCGGTTATCTCGAACAGTCCAGAACTAACTCTGCCATTTGCATCATAAAGCAGACCTTGTCGGCCTAGCAATACTGGTCACTGTCCTCCAGCTAGATCTGGTACATTTCAATCAGCATCCGGTGTTTACTTCACAAAACTCCATATAGAAAAAACCATCTCTCCGGAACTTTCATGTGATTTCGCCATTATGTCAAAACCTTCCATGGTGTGACCATCGCAAGCGATTTCTAGATGTAAATTATTTTCGACATATGAATCGCTGCCCTCTGAATTTATGATTTGTTAGCCAACTTAAAGATGCGACCTATTCTGGATTTTTAAACAACCCGTTCCTCGTCCAAAGTTATCCAGAGCCCAAAATATTCCTGGAACGTCAATTAATAATAGCAACACTCAGAAGCCCTGCTACTTGCCGTCAGAGGCCACCGCTTCGTTTACACCTTCCTTCTAGTTCACGCCTCTTGTCGCTAGCTGTCGCTGCATGGATTAACCATTTTATCTATTTTTAGACAGTAGATGAAAACTTTTCCCTTTCACTCGCAGAGGCAAATTCAACCATTATTTCTTGATTCTTAGATAGGCGAAATTATCAATCTGTCTTCAACAAGAAAAGCTTTCATTATTCCTTCAACGAAGAAAATGGCGCGCGCGTGGTGGAGTTCGGCGTTTTTTACAAACTCGGCGTCTGGCTTTCAGATACGGAGAAAACACAACTTTATCTAATAGAAAAGACGCTGCTCCTCGCCAGGTGGCTTTGTACCTAATACATTCTATTTAATCGAGATCTATAACAAAAATCTAACTTGGAGTCATGATTTAACATGTCACAAGTATTCTTTGAGTTTGAAGAGGAAATTTTCCTTTCATGTGCCAACAGAGTTAAATCTCACACTGGAAAAGGAAATACCCTTCTGACTCTACCGGTGCTTCGGAAATACGCCCGTTAGAGAAGAGAGCACCAAGAAACTCAATGGGGATGTATTTTTTCCATATTTGTTCATTCTTTATATTTTTTTCAAATGTCACAATTATAACAAAACATGTAAACTACAAATATAAAAGGTAAAAGTGACAATGAGATATCCCACAAACATCAAACAATCATTCTGGACAAAATTAAGGTAAAAACTTCTAACTCGATAATTATGTTGTATAAAACAACGTGATCTCATGGTATGTTTGAGATACCATGAGATCACTTATTATTATCATGGAGCTTGGAGACATCAGGCCATGCATTTCTGTCATTAATATAATCATTTACATTGTAATACGCTTTCTTTATGAGATTTACTTTAACAAAAGGTTTAAACCTATGCATTGGTAATTGATCAATGCCGTCAGGTAACTTATTAAAAAATCGTATACAGTTCCCCATATATGAACCACTAACTTTCTTTAACCGAAATCCAGACACTTTTAGTTTATTTTTATTTCTAGTATTAAAATTATGAACATCCCTATTTTTAACAAAGGTATTGATATTCTTCCGAACATACATTATATTTTCATATATATATTGACAAGCCACTGTAACAATATTGATCTCTTTAAAACGTTCCCTAAGAGAATCTCGGGATTTCATATTGTAAATGGAACGAATTGCTCTCTTCTGTAGCACAAATATTGATTGAATTTCCGCGGCCTTACCCCACAGCAAAATGCCATATGACATAATACTGTGAAAGTAACTAAAATATACTAATCTTGCAGTAGCTATATCGGTAAACTGTCTAATTTTACGTACTGCATAGGCTGCACAGGCTCAATCTACCAGCTAACAACGATATGTGAGGACCCCACTGTAATTTTGAATCTACAGTAATACCCAAAAATGTGGTTGACTGCACAAGGTCTACAGGCTCACTATTTATTAAATATATACTTGAACTTGATACTTGAATTCGTAGGAACCCCTCTGACATTGGGTAGTGAAAATTTGATACATTTAGTTTTCTTAGGATTTAACATTAAATTATTAGTTGTAAACCAACTAAGAACTAGCGCGATTGCCTTGTTAACGTCGTCAAAATTATTCAAGGTTCTGTCAATCTTAAAAATTAGAGAAGTATCATCTGCAAACAAAACAATATCACATAAGTTCTTTATGAAAAAGGGAAGATCGTTAATGTAAACCAAGAACAAGAATGGCCCAAGTATTGAACCCTGTGGGACTCCCATTGTAATGAGAGATCCTGATGACCTCGCACCATTTACATCTACTTTTTGGATTCTATTGCTAAGATACGAGGATAAAAGATCGAGAGCTTTCCCATTAACTCCGTAATGATTCAATTTAAAAATTAATGTTTCGTGGCAAACGCAGTCAAATGCTTTGGATAAATCACAGAAAACGCCAATTGCGTCCTGTGACTCCTCCCAAGCATTGAATATATGCTTTAAGAGCCCTGTGCCTGCGTCTGTCGTTGAACGGCCTTTAGTGAAGCCATATTGTTCATTATGAAACAGACCATTGAGATTGAAATGTGTTAATAACTGATTTAATATTACTTTCTCAAAAATTTTACTTAGAGCGGGAAGTATAGAAATGGGTCTGTAGTTAGTCGGATCATTTTTACTGCCAGACTTGAATAAGGGAATAAGTTTACTATTTTTCATTATGTCGGGAAAAACTCCTTCATCAATACAATTATTAAAAATAATTACTAAGTATGGAGCAATTATACCAATAATGGAACTTAAAATTTTAGTAGATATTCCCCAGAGATCCTCTGTATTTTTTATGTTAAGCAATTTAAATGTCTTAACAATCGAATTAACATTAATATGTTTAAATTTAAATGTAACATCACACTTTTCAACGTTGCTTGAGAGCATACAAGAAGCCTCAACTGAGGAAGATTTTAAAGACTGGGTAGTAACTATTGGTATTTTTGTAAAGAAATCTTCAAATGCATTGGCAACTTCGTGATCTTTGGAAATTAATTTATTGCCGATGTTTAGGATAAAATTTCGGTCTCAAGGTTTAATTTTACCGGTTTCGGTATTTATTATTTTCCATGTTGTTTTGATTTTATCTTCCGATTGTTTAATTTTCCTACTCAAATGAAGAGATTTCGCGGTATTACACACGGATTTAAATGTCTTAGAATATTGTTTTAAGTATTCAACAAATTTCGTGTCATTAGCATTCATTTTTTTTGAGAATATAAATCGTATAATTTGTTTCTACTTTTGTAAATACCTGTTGTAGCCCAGTCATCAAATCCCACCCTTATGCCCCCCTTACATTTTTTTAATTTAAATATATTGTTAAACTCTTTATCCATTATATTAAACAAGGAATTGCAAAGGTCATCAGAATTCCCATCAAACGGCAAGTGACTAAGTTGATTATCAATGTTATCTGCAAACCGTTCCAAAAGCTCGCAAGTAATAGGCCTGTAGGTGAACTCCTGAGAGTTTTTACCTGATTTACATTGAAACACAACACTTTGACCACTATGATCAGAGCTAAGCTTATCACTTATAGCCCTGCTACGAGGTTCACAGTTGCAAAAAACATTGTCTAAACAGGTCGCAGAAGTGCTAGTGATTCTGGTTGGCTGATTAAAAAGATTTTTTTAAGTTGAAGCACAAAAACAAATTTAGAAATTTATCGCTTAATGGACATTTAACAAGTATATCTACATTGAAATAACCACATACAACAAGGAATTTTGAATTGTTAGAACATTTCCTCAGAACATCCTCCATAACAGACTCAAACACATTGAAATCAGCCAGTGGGGTCTGTATACACATACAATTATATGATGCTCCAGCTCAACACATGATAGCTCAATAGTCCGTTCAACAGACAAGGCCACAATGTCTTTCCTCTCCTTAAGATTACATGAATTCACTAAATAAATTAAAGAACCACCATGAGACTTCGCTTTTCTTCTATTGAACGAACTACTAATCACATAGTTTCTAATGGATGGTATCAAAGTACCTATCGTGAACCAATGCTCAGTTACACACATAACATCGAACTTAGAAAAATCTAAAAAAAGTTCTAACTCTAATGCTTTGCTGGAAAGACCCTGTATATTGTTATGAAAAATATGTAAGTTACCAGGCCTTTCCATTGTCTTAACAGTCAGTTTAAATTAACAGATAACTTTGGCTCCGCTGTACCACGTCTAATACTGCTGTTTACCGTGGCACCGTCAGAGTGATCCATTATACCATGTACAACTGGATCATATATATTAAATGCTAACAATTTAGCGATGGTCACTTTGACATTTTTGCTGAGATACAATGTATCCTTTGTCAAAATAAATTTTCTAACAAAATTGTTAGTTTCAAAATACAAAACGTCACTTTGACGACAAGTCAAATTATATAATGTCAAATTCAGATCATAGGCATGATCTTTTTGCGTTTGCGTCATTTTATTAGAATATGGAAATGAGCAGCAATAATCCTGCCCACACCTATATTTTCTATATCTACTAGGGCCTCAACAAGATTAATAATATCAGTTTTTTTTATAGCTAGACTGTTACCTAATTGTAATACAATTGTGGTATTTTTGTCAAATGTACAGTTTTTTATTATTGACTGAAAACCTTTTAGTGGCAAACCGGAGAAGCTATTATTACAGACTGTTTGAGTTAAGCAATTTTGAAGCAGGCTGCCCATGCCTGCACCTATTTGATCACTGAATACCAAAGTTTTTCTAGGGCACTCAGATGGCTTCAATAAACAATCTGAGCTTATTTGATAGGTAGTGAGAGGATCCTGCACAGGTGACTTGTGCTCAGGAACATCATTGGGGCTATTCTTTACTCCAAGTGTGTTAGGCAGTATCCTGGAGTTTTCTATGACCTGAACATTGGAAGTGCACTTGTCAGAGCTGCTAGGGCTTTGAGCCACCAAGCAAGCCATGGCTGCAATATGGCCTTTGATTTGCTTATTTGATGCCACATATTTGCCGTTTAAGTCACACAATTGCTTTTTTAAGCAAGTAATTTTACTATTCATGTAATCTATTTCTCTATTATTGCGGCCTAATAAACTATAACATTCATCAAGCTCTTTATTTAAATTTAATTTTTCTTTGCATATCTTTGAGCATTTAAAAAAAAAATTTTTTTTTTAACATGACTGAGATTCTTTTCAAAAATTTATTAACCTTTACATATTTTTTAATCTTATTAGACCCTCTAATGCTGTTAATGTTAGAATTGTTTTTTTTTTACAAACTTAGTTGTAGTCAGGTCCACTAATGACATATTATTACATACTATTGACTTATTTGAGTTAGTTTCAATTAACTCCGAATATAAATTAGTGTTATTAATTTCCATCTCGAAACTAATACTATTTTTAGATGAAAAATCTAAGGTCTCTAACTTAACCCTGTTAAGGTTAAGCTCCTGCTCTAAATCCCTTATATGCCTGAGGGCCGCCTCATATGTGTCTTGATCCTGGATACAGGAATCAACGGTGCGCTGTAGACGATCACGCTGATCTCTCATATCTTCATACGCCATGTCTAACTCAGACAATTGGTATTTCAATGCTGTGTTCTTGTTCAGCATGTCAGACATATCAGCTTCATGTCCTTCTAGCTCTCGAAGTAGACTATTGTTGCACTCTTTGGAGGCTTTGAGATCCATCTACGCCGTCTGCAGCTTGGCTTCACGGTCACACGCTTTGCGAGTCAACATTGTCGAACGGTAGCAGGGTCTGAAAAAAACAGTGGAGCACCTTAAATTCAAGCTTAAATTCAAGCTTGGTTAGATTTGAGTCCCAATTAGTGACCTACTTCAGTGATGATAACGCCAATGTTTGACTAAATACACAAATAAAAAATAAATAAAGCTATTTCTGTTGTTATTCAGGTTTAAGTTTAAGTATTAGTTAATTTATATCTCTAATAATAAATCTCAATTGGATTGGTCGTAAATCAATACCGTTTTCCACTTTAGGTCACTTTAGAGGATAGCTAATATTGAAGAAATTAAATGTTACAAAACTTCTTGTAAAAAAGCATTGTTAGTAAATAAACAGACTGTTACTACCTACAACATAATACTATGATCCAAGAGTCTACTTATTGGAAAAACATCTAAAAAGAAAACAGTGAAAATTGTCTCAGTTTGTCCAAATTTCAATATAAAAAACATACAGCACAACTACACAATATGTAATAGGTATATAGAATAGAGAACACAGAACCTGTTAAAATAATACTAAGACCCAAAGCTGATTTCAGTATATTATACAGAATATAGTACATAGAACCAGTTAGGTACCTAACTCTCAACAAGACCCAAAGCTATGATTCTAGTATAGTATACAGAATATAGTATATAGAACCCGTTAGCTTCTAAGACCTAAAGTTATGATAGCATCTACTTCTTGGTTTATAACCAAAAACAGTCAAAGTGTATGTAGTCACAAATTTTAGTGAAATTCTAACCTAGTTGGACTCAGTTTGATGCTTTAATTTAGGGTTTTAGTTTTAAACTTTGTGTTTAAAAGTATTAGATAGTATTAAAACAAATACTTCCCTGGTTTATTGTAGAAAAACAGGTGCAGGGTGCAATCACTTTTGAATTCCGAGCGTTGACAGTTAGTGGGACGCCGCGTGCCGGCCGACAAGTCACAAATTCAATGGTCAACAGTTCTCTGATCAGGATTATAGCCCTAATCGCGGAAAACACTAATGCACTATTGCTAGTCAATTAATACACAAATTACGCACATAATTAAGCGATCTAAATATTATTTTGGATTTAAATACAGCACAGCTGTTTTAGACGTGTAGCCGCCAATGTTGCCACACGGCAAAAAAAAAGGTAAAGAAATAAACACTATTGTGTTGTAATTTGTAACACAGTAGTAGTTAAATAGGTTATTTTTACTTTGTGCGAGTATTTAACTTAAAAAACACGTTGAGAGTTGAGTTTAACGGCTAATTGATAAGATAATTGAAATTGACAGCTAAAATTGATCTAAAATCTAAATATATGAAACCATTCAGTGAAATCTCACTCGTATTACTTTTATCTGACAAAAATGTTACTATTTACTTGTTTACTTAAACGCACCGCTGATTGTTGGTAGCTGCCATTTTAATATTTATAGCAACACTGAATTAAGCCGAACTGTCAAAAAATTTCTATCGAATTTTTTGACATTTCTTCGAATATTTAGATTTAAATGAATAAATAAAAGCGTATTCTTGTTAAATTCTCGATATGAACAATGTATTGTATTGTGCAAAAGTGTAGAAGTGTTAAGAAACTAAATTCTAAACCTGGGTATCCATTTGAGGCAGCCTCGGGCCGAGCGGTTGCCTCGACCCGAGGCAGATCTAGTGGAGACCGTGCCGCGAGTCGAGGCTTGCCGCGACTTGAACCAAACGAGGCGGCCGCGCAGCGAGCCAAATCGTGTCGGTAAATGGCCATGCTCAAAGACGCCTCAGTGTGAGGCGTGCGTTCAGTGGAGACGGACGTACGTGTCCTCGGCACGCAGCAAAATGGATAATGAAAAATGTATCGAATTAATTAAGTTATATGAAAACCACCGACATTTGTGGGATCCAACTTCACGGCATCATTATAATAAACAATTGAAAGAAGATTCTTGGAAAATAATAAGCAAGGAAATGAAACTACCCATTTCCGAAGTAAAAAAAAAAATACTTCGCTTTGTGGATCTTTTCGGAGGGAAAAATCTCGGCATAAAAAAAGTCTCGTCACGGGATCAGGTAAAAATTCATTGGTTTTTGAAAATTAGTTGTACCTATATTGCTTGTCATTTATTTTATACTCATTTTACTCACGTGTGTAGTGTAGTGTACCTCTAAAAAATATTTTTATTCTAGGTCGTAATGAGGTGTATATATGGAAATGGTTCGCTTATGAGCACTTTTACTTTTTGGCTGACAATTTCTCTCCCCGTGAGACTCAAAACTCAATGTCTATCGACACATCGTCGCCTTCTGCAGCAAGAGACAACAAATTCAGAACCGTCGCCTTCTGTAAGAATCTGGGGTCAGTAAGCTTTGGGCTAATGGCGGAAACATATTTACGGAATTATATTTTATATTTAATATCTATGTTGCCATGTTATTTGTCAATTTGTAACGAAGTGTGTAGCCAAGTGTGACCGAATTGCTTTTGCGTCATTTGCAGACCTTCGAGGAATTGCACGTAAAGGCACAAAAGAAGTCGAATCTGGTTCATTCCTCCACGACCCTTGTACGAAATTTCCATCGATTTCAGAGTCCAAACTTCCTGGTGGTGTATAAATATTTGCCCTTGTTTTTCGTAAAAAGTTATGCAAATAAACAGTAGCCAGTACCACTTTCGTAGCAATTTCTGGTTCCAATAACATTGGTTTTCTTAACACTCTAAATACAGAACTCATGATGCCAAAAGCATTTTCTACTACCCTTCGTGCTCTAGATAGACGGTAATTGAATATTCTTTCCGGAGAACCATTGTCTGGGGTTCCTTCAAACGGTTTCATAGTATAATTGTTTAAAGCAAATGCCTTGTCAGCTAATATAACATAGGGCACTTTAATCAAATATGGTGTCTGTAATATACAGGGTGCTGGTAACTTTAATTCATTATTTTCCAATGATTTATACAATGCACTGTTTTTAAAGACTCCACCATCGGATATGCGTCCTTGACATCCAACGTCTACATACATAAAATTATAATTAGCATCCACCAAGCCAAGCAATACGATGCTGGGTTTTTTTTTTATAATTTATGTATTCTCCGTGACTATTAATTGGTGATTGAAGAATAATATGTTTGCCATCGAGGGCCCCCACACAATGAGGAAAATGCCACTGGTTTTCAAAATCTTGTGCTACTTTTAACCATTCTTCTTCCGATGATAGTATCTGAAAATTATGTCACATATTTTACTATTAGGCTATCGTACTGCTAAAACATTATTTGATGATTTTATCTACTTTAATTTACAGAATGAAGAATTATTCGAAGAAAATGAATCGATGCGTGAAACTGCTTCTTCCGAGCGATCATCTTTGCCCCGCGATGATCAACAACAGACGCAGCCCGAAACTTCAAGATCAAATAAAAGAAAAATGCCTGATGCTTGTGAAGATAATATAGATCTAGATAAAGCTATGGAAGTGTTAAATTATACAGATGATAGTTATGATACGTTTGGTAAACATATTACTGCAGAACTTAGAAAATATGATCCAATTACTGTAGCACACGTTAAAAGAGCTATGATGGATATCTTATTTCAAGCTGATACCGGGATGTTACCAGGTACACGACAACAAGGATACTACACGCAACAATACGGCCAAACTTCTGCGAACGCACAAAATTCCCAACAATATGGGCAAACTTCTGTGAACTCACAAGATTCTACTGGAAATACTGAACAATTTACTACTCTGTCATTATTGTAACTTTGTACTTTAATTAAATTATTAATAAAGCATTTTTAACATACCTGAACATATTCTTTGAGCACTTTTACCAAGGCATCACATGTTTCGCGAACAATTTTTGAAATAGATTGCTTTGACACTCTAAAAAGGTATTGCAAACTAACAAACGAATCACCACTTGCTAAAAACCTCAGGGTAATGGCCAGTCGTTCTTTTGTTATGAATGCTTTGCGAAACGATGTATCTTTTTTTCCAATTATTGGTTCAAGCTTGATACATAGATCTTCAAAGGTTTCAGAGTTCATTCTGGTAAAATTTTTAATAGTTTCTTCTACGCCTTCAAAGGTCATATCTGACAACAATTTTATTGCATGAACATTTCGCTGACGATATATTTCCTTAGTCCACCATCGATGTTTCCGTTTCTTATGTTGCTTCCTTTTGTAGTGACTAATTATTACTAATGCTGCAGCGACTTTACGTGCGTCAACCATGGTGGTTAATGAGGAATTGAGAAAATCGTGGCTCGGGTTGAGGCTTGCCGCTCGATACGATATTATGTGTGCTCAAGTGGAGACGCATGTACTTTCCGCAGCCCGCGGCACGCTCAGGATGAGGCAGCTCGTCACGAGGCTGCGCAAATGGATACCCAGCTTAACATTCAGTTTCACAGGTGATTGTATTTTTACGCTATTAACCGTATTTAACCATATTCATACGTTTTTACGTTAGAATCTTATTATTAATTTAAGTGTCGATAGATTAATGACATACTTATTTTATTCTGTACCATACCATATTTTTCGAACCATATTCATCAAATATAAATAAACAGTTTAATTTATGTAGGGTCATATTATGACCATTAAAACTGCACATGAGTTTTTCTAAGGAAGGATATAAAGAAAAAGAAAGAAAAATCGTTTATTTAACACTTATAAGTGTTGAAAGGGTCATGCCTCAGCATAATGCCATTAAATAATAAAAAAAAATAAAAAAAATATATATTACTATACTATGCATATAAGTATTCAAAAGTCATCATTAATATAATCTTGTAGCACTTACAAGATCATCCTTACCCGCCATAATATATTGTGATTGTGCTTAATCTGTAATTATTGTAAGCCGGACCCAGAGTTCCATTTTAATCCAGTCAAGTTGTATGAGCTGAAATACTAAATATATTTCAGCTTCCCGAAAGATGGCGAAAGAAGAAATACTTAGTTATCAATCATACCAAAAAAAGGGTAAAATTTATTTATCGGGCAAAATATGCAGCTAACATATTAAACCAGGCGACTATTACCCAGAAAGGCCAGGGCCATATTTCATTTTCATAAAGCGACAAATCATAATAAACTTACAAATGTCAGTCGAATACGCCAAACCTGCGTTTCATCTAGCAAACATGTACGAAATTTCGATAGTTTGGCTGACAATTGTCGGTTCGATTGACATTTGTCAGTGTACTATAGTTTTATGAAATAGGGCCCTGGAAACCTTCTAAATAGTGCTCATCGTACTTAAAAAACACTAAATAACTAGGATATTAGAAAAAAAGCCAATGATTATACAAAACTATCTTATTTTCACATTAATGAACATCTGCCTTTTAGTTCGAATCTTGTTTTTGTTTATTAAGTTATGCTGTTCTGTTTTTCTAATGTCTTAGACAAAGGTATTCCTCGAATTAAATATAATTAACATTATGTTAAGACACTGATTTACCATATTGCTTTTTTTCATTTTTATTGATCCCTTTTAGTACCGTATCCCATAAAAGGATACAGTTTAAATAATATATTCGTATCGTATGTGGTGGCGGATTGTCGTTCGGCGTGGTTGCTGTCGTAATGTCGTTCTAGGGGGGAGAGGCCAGCTTATGCAGCAGTTCAGCAGTGCCTGTCGGCTGATGTGCATGTGCTGCTGCATCCTGTGTTTTAATTTATCTGTACTGTGGGCTGATCAAGTATACTAACTGTAATGGTAATGGCACTCAATTATACTCAGTTTGACATTTCTAGTATGGGAAAAATTACAAATTGTGTGAGTTTGAGTGCAATTACCATTACGATTTGTATCTGCGGTCAGCCCGCTGATCTCTGAAACTACCTACTGAATTGATTCTGAAAATTATTTTACTAATAGGAAGCTACATTATCCCTGAGAACTATGGTCTATCTATGGCGTAGAAGAAACCGCGTGGCGTAACTAGTTTTTCATAAAATTTCGTAATATGTATCATTAACTTAAGATCCAACGTGGTCATACTAAAAAAGAGACAGAAAACATACGTGACTTCATTCAAGGTCATTCATATTTCTTTGCTTCAAGGCGTTTTTTGCTCTGCAATCTCCTGTGTTATAGTATATAATTATAAGCTTCTTGGGTTATTCTAATCATCGCGAGCAAATTTTTCATCGAGATGTACGGAAACCGCTGTGGATGATACGGAAATGAGGATTGTTACTGATAAAAACCGGTTAACAGTCGATGAACGAGGAATTTTGTTGTCAAATCTATTTTGGCTCAACTTAACCGGATGTAATTAAGACTGTAGAAGGGATGCCGATTGTCAGTCTATTGTTTAAGCTTTTCTGTTGTGCACGCGACATCCCATCTTACGTCAGGTGGTGCTATACCTACCAAGGGATAGAGCATATCCAACTGGATCGGTTTTAAGCAGACAGTTATTATCCGACAAGTTTCTTTCAAGGCTAAGTCGACGTGCTTAGCATGGGCGGATCGGTGCTTCACAGGACTCGCAAATTCACCCGCGGAAAAGCACAACGAAACATATGGGCTATGGTGCTGCTCCCTATATGTGTGTTGAAAAATATATTATGACTATGACGATCTCTATACATTTAGATATATATTCCTTATTATTAATATTTAATAAAAACCAAGTAGCAGCAATAGATACTTTAAATAATCATCATTTCCCTACCCTTATCCCACTGTTATGTAGGGTCGGATACTTTAAATAATAATATTATTAATTAGTATAGTTAATAAACACGTATGTAGGTATAGCAACCTAAACTTTTGCGTTGCCTGAAACTGGCTACTAAGTTGTAAGTACTAGACTAGAATAAGACCTATTGTATGCGCGATGCAGAACTCCATACACTAGAACTGACAGTCCATACAAAATGTCATCAAATGACTTTGACTACAAATCATAGCTCGATTGATATTTTCAATTTACAATTGCCAAAATTCAAAAAGGATGTTTTGGCTATTCTTCCTAAAGCCTAAATTTGTTTTCAAGACCCAAATATAACTAAATATTTCGTAATCTTAGTAACTTTGCTTAAAACTTTAATTGTAATATATGTGTAATATAATATACCAACTGCTAAACATTGGCCATGATGTGTACACATGTATAGGGATATTGTGTAGCTCAAATCCTGTAATATTACATAAGCCTTTTCATGAATATGACTGTATCCTGTTTTGTGTGCCTTATTAAATAAATAAATAAATAAATGCATAAAAACTGATTAGTGCCGTCTATCTTATACCATTAGAAGTGTTGTATGTGCGTGTGTGTGTTTGTATGTTTGTTACTCCTTCACGTTCAAGCGGCTGAACGGATGAAATTTGTATATCCTGGATAAACACATAGGCAATTTTTCATCATAATCATCCATCATTATGATGTACCGCGTGGATTACGATCCATGCGAGTGAAACCGCGGGGCGCAGTTAGTAAGTAATTTAGATAGTTACTGCTAAAGGTGTGTTTGTAGATAAATCAACTCACCGAAGAGCGATGGTAGCTGAGTGGTTTACTAGTGCGAGTTAAAATCCAATAATACCGGGATCGGTCCTCGGCTCTGAACCGATGACTTTTCTTAGTTTTATGAGGATTTTCATCGGTCCATGCTTCGAAGGGCATCGTAAGCTGTCTTCCCAGGTTTATTATTATTATTAATAACAGTCGTTAAGCCATGTTAGAGGCCCTCAGTTGGCCCAAGAAACTCTGACACCAGAGGCCAGTACTACCTTAAACGACAATCAAGAAACGCAAAGAAGGAATTTAGATAATTTTACTTGATATTTAACAACCAGACAACAAAACTTAATATCATAAATGATTAATTGTTCCAGGGTAGTTCGGTTTGAAGAGCTTGTATCAAACATCAATGTGACAACACGTCAGCTGCTAAATTTCCTACGGTTCAGCGCCACACAATCAGTTGAAGAGTTTCTTCAAACGCACACCAATGTTGAGGCCACTAAGGGTTTTCAACCATTCCAAACATTCAGGGTATCCCGAGATGTGCCTTTCAAATGGAAAAATGCTCTGGGTTATGAATACGTCAAAAAATTACAGGTTTGTCCTTTATGTTTACTTGTGATTCTCCATTGAATTGTACTACGCACTACATTGAGAAAAATAACGGCTAACAAAGTCATAATAAGCTTTGTAATTTTTTTCTTGTTGCAGTAACAAAAACTTAGTCTCCCTGAAAAAAGCAAGTTTGTTACAGTCACATCGTTTTTATTATACGGTTTTATTAAGAATAAGAATAAGAATAATTTATTTGCATAAAATGGAGTACATATCAGATGTTAGGTAATTATTAAATTCGATCTTACACATTTTGCCAATAAAATAGCATGCAAAAACTTATATTAGGTAATAACAATTTGACATTTATTTAAATTTAACTGTATTTTTTTTTATTCATACTTTTACTCAAACAATACTAGTAATGTGGTCATTATTTCGACAACCTTCTTTGGGCAAAGTCGACCTTGCCGCGCTGCTTGAATAAGCGCCAGCAAAGTTGTATGGAATTTCATTATTGTCGTGTTTTGCGGCCAGCAATTTCCTTTGAAAATCCATTATTGTCGTCTTTTGTCGTAGCACTATTATTTATTCCGTGGGTTCGTTAAACCCGAACGCGAAAAGAGAGGCGTTGTAGCTCCCAGACGAATGGACCGATTTTGATGTTTTTTTTCTGTTTGAAAGCTAATGTGATCGTGATTGTTGTTGTTTTGTTGTTTCTGTTTCTGTCCCTGTTCCTGTTCCTGTTCCTGTTCCTGTTCCTGTTTCTGTTTCTGTTACTGTTTATGTTTCTGTTGTTGTGGTCGTTGTTGTTGTCTTTGTCGTTGTCGTTGTTGTTTTCGTTGTTGTTGCATTATTTGAGTAAATTCTTATTATACTAAGCTGGTTTTATTTAAATTTCTCGCATTGTTTGAGTAAAGCACTATACAAGCCTTGGTCCGCAATGACTGCCCTGCTGGCCACGCTATGATGCCTTCGAGCTTTGCTTAGTTAAGTTCTCGACTATCATCATCGCTGCCAGCAACGCAGTCATTACAGACCGCGGCAGTAATGTACTATTATTACATTATAGACAACTTTCCCTTTGCCACACATTAACAAGTTAAATAATTTAGTTGTTTTGACAACAGCAGATTTAGCAATGTGTAAAATCAAACATTGTTATACAAAGAAAAAAAAAGTAACTTTGCGCCGCACGTAGTAAAATTGACAACATACAAAATTAATTTTCTTACGGCAACAATACGTGGAGCATGAAGCGGTAGACGGGTAAGGATCACACGTTGACTGACGTTGTCATTGTCTCAATTTTCGATTATTTTTGTAATAACCGCCGACAGCAATGCACGGGTGTCACGCGTGTGTTGCACACATTTGCAAAAAAAATGCACTTCCCGTCGCGTGCGTTTTAATGTAGATATTAAGATATTTCTTTGTAGTGCCTAGGTGTTTATAGTATTTATTTAGATAACCTCTTTATTTGGAAGAATTATTATTACAATGATAAATAATAAACATCGAGTAGTTTTAGTAGTTTAAAAAGAGCTGTCGAATTTTGTTATGTGCAGGAAGCTACGACCTGCAATTGTCAACCCGCCCTGTAAATCCTAACCACGGGCCACCTATTCTAATTCCGAGAGGGCAATCAGCAGTCTCAGGGTGGCGTGGGTTTCCTTTTCAATAAAGTCCGCATTGAAAATGTTGTGGAAGTATCCAGTGTGTCGACCAGGGTAGCGTACCTAGCCTAGTTTTTAAGCTAACCGGAAGGTATATAGCCTTAAGGTTGTACAGGTTTACTCATTGACATTGGCACGCTCTAATGATGAGGTAGAAGATATTATGTTTGATGACATATCTTCGGCCCTACATAACACCACAAGGGCCCCCTACCATGTTATCATGGAAGACTTTAACGCCAAAGAGGGAGTACAAACTTGCAGTGAATCGAAAATAAGTCCATACGGATATGGAAACACAGGGAGGCAAATACTATATTTTTTCGAAAAGGGGGTTCTTTTTGATGAATTCTTTCTTCAGGATTCCCAGAACTGCCCGACGTCAGCCTAGACAAGATAGACATGGCGCTCAAATAAAATAAGAATGGCAAGGCCCCTGGAGGGGACGGAATAACTTCGGAGTTCTTGAAAGCAAGGCAAACGCCCGTACTTCAAGAGCTTCAGGGTTATTTTGCACCATTTTGAATAGTGGGAGAACTCCAGAGGTGTGGAGCAGGAGTTCGGTAGTAGAGGGATAAAACCCATTTAAAGAAAAACCAACCTGTTTCACTCTGGAGCCACGTCTATAAGATGTTTTCGAGGTTCATCTCCTTGACGAATTCCAGCGTCCTGAACAGGCTGGGTTTCGCAAAGGCTTTAGCATAATAGACCACACACACACACACAGTGAAGCAGGTTATACAGAAGTCTGAAGAGTATAAACCAGCCTCTGTGTCTTAATAATAATTTTGTGGACAAGGTCTTTGACTTAGTTGAAACCTCTGGTTTTTAATTGCAATATTGGTAGGGACATCAAAATTTTTGAAAAATTAAATTTTTCCCATTTTACTCGCTGATAATGTAGCTTCTTTCTGTAATTTATATATACATATATATTATTAAGTTCAATATTTGTTTGAGTTTATCCATTACAAACTTACATACAAACATACAAAAAAAACAAATCATTCCTATCTACACAGAAGTCTTGATAGCAATGATTTTGATGTTTTAGAGTAGAAACACCTATATTATAAAGAGGAAAGATTTGATTGTTTGTATGTTTGTTTGTTTGTAATGGATGAACTCTAAAAATAATGAAACGATTTTAAAAATTATTTTACCTATAGATTAGATCAGATTTTTAGATAGCCACATTATCAGCGAGTAACACGGGCAGCATTTTATTTAAAAAAAATTAGAAACTCCTACGAAAATAGCAAAAATTTCACCCAAGGTACCGAAAACAAAGTACGGAATGACGTTGCCTTAAAAATAAATAAGAACAAATTTGTCAAGTAGGTGAATAATAATGCAGTTGTCTGTGGTTACAAACACTGCTGCCAATGATTTTGGATTACGCTTACTGGCGATTTATTGAAAGTTACGAGGGTATATGAAAATCCACTGCAATAAATAAAAGTGAATCATTGTCTGTTTGTTTGTTTGGGGAGTTTAACGCGATAACGGCTGCAAGGATTTTGATCAAATTTGGAATAGATATAGCTTTTTCCAAGAAAAAAGTTGTGGGAATCCCTAGGGAGGAACGCACTAGATTTTGTCAGCTGCAGCGTACGGGGACGAAATCTAAAATCTCTATTGAGGCTCTTCGACTTATGGACGAGCGACGGGAGCAACAGCAAGCCACACCGTCAGAAAAAAAGGAGACTCAATCGAAAAATCAGCAAGCTGGTGCGAGGTGACCTCCGATGCTCAAATACACGCCAAATAAAAAAGGCAATTGAGAAAAATCGGTGGTCAAAAGTCTTCGCCCAGTAATATAGTAGATCCCATCTGACGAAGCTCTCTTGAAAATAATGGCACAACCGTCGTCTCTAAGCCGGAGATCCTTTCTGAGATCAAAGACTTATATGGCCGATTGCACGACTCGCATGTTTCTAGACCCGAACCCAGTACAGAGGCTTCCCGCGCAATACTGACCCGCCAATACACTGAAGAACTGCCTGATGTCAGCCTGGACGAGATTGAGATGGCGCTCAAACAACTTAAGACTGGAAAGGCCTCCGGTGAGCATGGTATAACTTCGGAGCTCTTGAAGGCAAGGGGAAACCGTACTTTGGGAGATTCAAGGATTAGTTAGCACCGTCCTTGACAGTGGGAGAACTCCAAAGGCGTGGAGCAGGAGTTTGGTAGTACTCTTCTTTAAAAAAGGAGATAAAACCCTTTTAAAGAACTACCAACCTGTTTCATTCTTGAGCCACGTCTATAAGTTGTTTTCGAGGGCCATCTCAAATCGTCTCTCAAGAAGACTTGACAAATTCCAGCCTCTTGAACAGGTCGGGTTTCGCGTAGGATTTAGCACCATAGGCCACATACACACAGTGAGGCAGGTTATACAGAAGTCTGAAGAGTATAACCAATACCTGTGTCTTGATTTTGTGGACTATGAGAAGGCCTGTGACTCCGTTGAAACTTGGGTGGTTCTGGAGTCTTTGCAGCGTTTTCAAATGGACTGGCGATTTATTGAAGTGCTAAGGTTTCTGTATGATGCCGCGACTATGAGTGTCCAGGTACAAAACTAGCAGTCTAAACATATCCAACTGCGCAGGGGAGTAAGACAGGGGGATATTTTATATCCCCTAAACTGTTCACTAATGCCCTGGAAGATATGTTTAAGGCGCTGGATTGGAAAGGAATGGGCATTAATGTTGATGGCGAGAACATCTCACACTTAAGATTAGCCGATGATATCGTCTTAATGGCGGAGTCACTGCAAATCTTGAAAAGTATGCTGGCTGACCAACCTAGATGATGCTTCTCGACGGATCGGTCTCGGAATGAACATATAAAATACCAAGATCATGTTCAACGATCTTATTGACCCGGTACCGGTTGCAGTTAACGGTGTGCCTCTTGAAGTTGTCCAACAATATGTTCACGTTGGGCAAATATTGCAATTGGGTAAGAACAACTCTGAGAAGGAAGCCAATAGAAGAATTCAGATGGGTTGGACAGCATTCGGCAAGCTTCGTCAAATCTTCTCGTCGTCCATACCACAGTGCCTGAAGACAAAAGTCTTCAATCAGTGCGTCCTATCAGTCATAACCTACGGTGCCGAAACGTAGACACTCACGGTCAAACTAGTCCACAAATTTAAGGTTGCTCAGCGAGCTATGGAGAGAGGTATGCTTGGTGTTTCTCTAAAGGATTCGTAATGAAGATATTCGACAGAGAACCAAAGTATACCTACATAGCTCAAAGGATAAGCAAGCTAAAGTGGCTGTGGGCTGGTCACATTTCCCGAAGAATCGATAACCTTTGGGGTAGACGAGTTCTCGAGTGGAGACCACGTTTAGGTAACGTGTGGCCAGGTGGAGTGATGACCTGCGAAAAGCGGCTGGTAGAAAATGGAATAGGAGAGCTGAAGACCAAGCTTAGTGGCGTGCATAAGGAGAGGCTGTAGGCGTCCAGCAGTGGACAGATATATGCTGATGATGATTCCCAGGAATAGAACATATTATACTTTTTATCATCATCATCATCATCATCATCATCGTCATAATCGTCATACTTCACTCTCAAACGGCTGAACGGATTTTGATAAAATTTGAAATGGAGATTGCTTATACCCTTAAAAAGCACATAGGATACTTATCATCATCATCATCATCATTATCATACTTTACCCTCAAACAGCCGAACGGATTTTGATAAAATTTGAATGGAGATAGCTTATACCCTGGAATAACATATAAGATACGTTTCGTCGTCATCATCATACTTCACTCTCAAACGGCTGAACGGATTTTGATGAAATTTGGAATGGAGATAGCTATAGCCTTAAATAACATATAGGATACTTTCATCATCATCATCATCTTCATAATCCCTCACGCGTGTGAAACCGCGGGGCACAGACAGTTTATAATATTAGTGTAGACTAGCTGTACCCGCGGCTTCGCACGCGTGGTATTTTCTTTAGGTTCAAAGTACCATAATGGTACCATAATGCTATTCCTGGACCAATATGCCAATAATTGATCAAAATTTCTTTAGCCGTCAAAAATACTTTTATCAATTGCTCGGCTTCTAACTCACCAGATTGAGATATCAATTACACCAGATTTAAATCAAACCCTAAGCTATCTGACAATGAAATCAGCATTGCAATCGGTCCAATAGTTTTACGTGATGCGTGAACAAACAAACATGCAGACAAACAGACAGAGTTAAAAAAAAACGTGTTCAATACCATTTTTTTTGCATCCAAGAGCATTTTTTTATTTATCTTCTTTTTACAGCCTTTTTCATACCTATTGCTTTATTATAAGTATAGATATATGACTGTGTGAATTTGCTTAAAAAAATCGGTCGAGTATTTTCAGCGTGACATGTGTTCTTTTTAATAAATTTCAACTCCTATATTGCGGAAACCCTTTAATTTTTCGGGATGAAAGTTACAATGTCCTACCTCGTAGTATGAACTCAAATCATAGCAAGTTTCATTTGAATTCATTCGGTAGTTTCAGTGCGATGCGCGGTCAAGATACGGACAAACAGACAGACAGACAAAAATAAAAAGTAAAACATTTTTTGCTTCAGTATCGAATAATTATTCAGTAGAGAACCATGCAATAAATATTATTTATTACATAAATATTAACATAACTTTGGACCCATATCCCGCAGAAGCCCTTGAATTTTTCGGGATAAAACGTGTCCTCAATTTTAACCCATCATATAAATTAAGACGTTGCAAGTTGCATCAAAACCCGTCCATTAGTTTCAGCGTGGTTCTTTTCAATAAATTTCAACCCCTATCATGCGATAATCCATTAATTTTTCGGGATGTAAAGTATGCTGTGTCCTACCTCGTAGTATGAACTCAAATCAAAACTTGGTATAAGTTTCATTTTTATTTATGCAGTAGTTCCGGTGGCATGACGCGCGATCAAGATACAGACAGACATACAGTCAAAAATAAAAAAATCATACAGTTTAGTCATTATCGAATGTAGAAGAAACCTCAAAGAAAAAACAAATTATCTTTAATGTTCAGAATTTGGACCCATATCCCGCAGGAACCCTTTATTTTTTCGGAACAAAATGTATCCATAACTTTCACCATCTTATAAACTATGTCTGTGCCAAGTTGCATTAACATCCATCCAATAGTTTCAGCGTGCTACGTGTTCTTTTAAATAATTTTCCTCCCCTATCCAGCAGGAACTCTTTAATTTTTCGGGATGAAAAGTAGCCTATGTCCTACCTCGTAGTATGAACTCAAATCATACCAAGTTTAATTTAAATTCATTCAGTAGTTTCGGCGTGAATATGAATCGAAGTATGAAGTATGAATTTAAATCATACCAAATTTCATTTTAATTCAGTGAGTATTTTCAACGTGATGCGCTGCCAAGGTACAGACAAATAGACGGACAGACAGACAGACCAACAAAAAAATACAAATATACAGAATGGCCTCCAAAAAAAAATACACAATATCTTCAATTTACAGAGTTTGCGACAATATCCCACAGAAACTTTTTATTTTTTCGGGATTAAAATTATTCTCAATTTTTAAATATTATATAAACTATGACTGTGCCAAGTTGCAACTAAATCCATCTACTGCGTGATACGTGTTCTTTTAAATTACTTTCAACGCCTATCCTGCGGGAACCCTTTAATTTTTCGGATTTAAAAGTATCCTATGTAGGACATAGGATACTTTTAATAGTATGAACTCAAATCATACCAAGTTTCATTCAAATTCATTCATTAGTTTCGGCGTGATGTCTAGCCAAGATACAGACAGACAGGCAGAGAGACAGACAGACAAAAATGAAAAAAAAAAAAACTTTTGGCTTCAGTATCGAATATAAAGTACCCTCCAAAAGAAAATTTCTAAATATCTTCAATGTACAGAATTGGACCCGTTACAGTTTTATTATAAGCATAGATGTAGTTTTAATGAGTTCAGTTGTTTTGAACCAAATTATACGCGAACAAAAGTAGACGTTACCAGATTATTTTGCTCGTATGTTAACATATTTTTTTATTTGTTTATTGATGTATAATAGAAATAAAGAGTTATTGTTTTCTATTTACAATAAATGTTCATTGAACAGACTGTTTTCGTTACTTGCTTTTTCCAATACAATGCCAAGAATAAAATGCGGTTTTACTTTATATTGTGTTTGTTACATTGTTACTAAGTACAGATTCTATACATAAAAATATTACGAATACATTTATTTACTTTCCTATACTTATGTGCTGATCGTACATAAAAACACCGCCACCATTTACAGTCCCATTTTTTTAACTACGCGGGTTATAATAGAGCAGGTTAGTAAAGTATCACTAGTACCGCACCGTAGGTGCATAACGTAGAATAAAATGCTAAAAAAATCCGAACGAAACAAATACAGGCAAAAATTTAAGTGAGAATGGTTACCAACCAAATTTAACTCGTTATAGATCCTAAATTCGTAATGAGAAATGCTAAGAGAAACCAAAAGATGATTTTCAAATAATTACTTATTCAATGATACTCCACTTAAGATAATTCATCGATTTTTTCTTTTTCACATTATGGCGTCTGGTTGTCGCCATATTGAATTTTGATTACTTATCTTTATTAGCACTTTCAGGATTAAGACAAAACGATTGACAAAACAAAATAATTAAAATCGGTCCACGCGTTTGGTCTACATAGTGTCACATAGGAAAAAAACATACATACATACATACTTAGGCTGATAAATACATTACCCTCCGCGCAATCGGGTAAAAATTTACACCAGCTCGCCACTTCTTCAGATGAGATGAAAGGAACCCTTATCGGTGGCTTTACGGTAGTTAATCCTTAGTTAATTTGTGGCGTTTTTTCTTCAGGAGGTGTGCAGTGAGGCCATGGAGCTTTGGGGCTACAAGCTGGCACACAACGCTTCGCACATGATGAGCGAGGACTTCTATCCACTGGAACCGTATATCCTGAGACGCAGCGATGCAACCACATAAACGATATCGATCTAAACTGCACAAATCGCGAGTTACTGCCATGTCATTCGGCATTTACGATAAACATACAGCTGCGAAGTGAAGCGTTTTAATTATAATTTTCTGAAGGTTTCATTATAATGAAAAATTATTGGGTACATACTAACATACTTTTTACTTATATATTTTATACCCGTAGTGTCTTTTTTACGCAAATCTTTAGAATTTTTAGTGTTTGCGTGTCAGGCGAGGGTTTTTTCAATTATTTTTACCACGCTATAGGCAATCGTTTGATCACGATCTCACCTGATGGAAAGCGATGATGTGGTCGAAGGTGTAGCACGCCTGCCTAGTAGATACCTATTCACTCTTGACTTGAACACGCCAGGGTTATATTTTAACGGCGACACTGAAGAAGGCAGGCCATTCCACTCCTTAGAAGTTCTTATAATAAATGAAGAAGCGTAACGCTTCGTTCTTGTGCGAGGTATTTCAATGAAGAAGCGTAACGCTTCGTTCTTGTGCGATTTGCGGATCGTCTTGTCGTACGGTAATGGAAAGGTGATGGGGTATCAGATTGTGCAGTTCTTGTGCACTTTGAAACTTACTCTTTACCAGAGTGTCATCTCCAATGAGCCTCACAGCACTTCTCTCAGTTGAATCCAAAGTATCGAGCTGATACTTTTATTTATTTATTTACAAAACTTATAACTATCATTACAGGATTTCACCTAATGCGATAGTGCAGCAACAATTGACAAATAACTCTCCTCAGTCGGCTAAAAATAACCTATGATTTAGGCCTAACATAGAATTCTTAAAGTTACAACTAAATAGGTCTAGTTCAAGTACAACCAAATAGTACTACAACCAATATACTACCTTTCAGTACTTTAAATATATAAGAAACAAGTGTAAGCTCTCTCCTAACCTTCAGTTCGTTATATCCGACCATGCCTAAAATAAACAAAGTAGGGAAATCTAAAGATAAAAAGAAACACTTCATATTTTTTTCAAATAAAAGTACCTAATGCACTTATTTTGTATCCTCTCCACCATCCAAATGTACTTTGTTTCGTGAGGAGACCAGATGACTCCATTGAATTATAATTGACTCCTGACCAGAGCGCTGTATAAAACGGAAATAGCACTAATATTGGTAAAACTGTTAGCCACACGCAGGATAAAACCCAAATTTCTGTAGACTTTTTTGCAGATTGTAATAATGTGATTCCGAAATATTAGCGCCGTGTCAAGAGTCAACCCCAAATCCTTCACCTCATTTACTTTAAGCATCGGAATTCCGTCTATGCGTTACGTACGCCCGTAATGCATAGTTACAACATAGACGGAATTGAGAACGAGTGAAAGTTATTGTCATACACTTGTTAGCATTAAATTGTAGATTATGTTCTTTACTTCAGGCCACCACTCTGTCTATATCACTTTGTAAGCGCTCGCAGTCTGTCATATTTTTTACCACCAGCGATAACTTAAGGTCATCAGCAAATAATAGACAATTGGCGTTCTGAACAACCTTTAGTAAATCATTTATCATTAAAATAAATTCCAACGGTCCCAAATTACTTCCCTGGCTCACTCCAGACCTGGTAAAATATAGCTGTAATCTGCTTCCTTTGTATTCTAGATAATGCTGCCTGTCCGTTATATAATTCCCGAAAAATTTCAAAAGATGTGGGGTAAACCCAAATCCCACTAACTTTTTGAGCAATACGTCATTATCGACTAAATCAAAAGCTTTTTTGACGTCAAAATAAGCAGTATCCGTCTGACCCCCATCGTCCACGTTAGGCACTAAATAAGCCATGTGACTTAGAAGATTGGTAGTAGTGCTTCTTGCCGGCCGGAACCCGTGCTGAGCGTCCGAGAGCTGCGAACTCACCTGCACTGCTATAACCTTTTGTACTATTGACTCAAAAACTTTTGCCGGCGAAGAAAGTACTGCGATAGGCCTATACTCATCTACCTTTGTACGCGATTTCCCCTTAGTCACTAGTACTACCCTAGTTATCTTCCATCAATCCGGATACTCTGCAGATATAAGACAAAGATTATACAAGTGCAGAAGCGGTTTAGCTATCGCCATACGACAAAGTTTTAAAATGAAAGGTGGTATGCCATCTGGACCGGCGGACTTCTTCGGCTTGAGTTGTCGAAGAGCATGATGGACGTCCACTAATTGTAACCTTTCCAAGTGTACTTGCGCCGCTCCGTTCTCACCACCCGCTTCCGCTATCGCTATGCCCACGTCTACATCAGGCCGCTTCACACTGCAGACTGAGTGGAAATATGTAGCAAACGCCCTTGCAGCTTGTTCATTACTAATAATGTCCCCGTCCTTCAATAACTTTTGAGGGCTTCTGTTACCTCTTTTGGAATTAGCGTAATTCCAAAAAGACTTAGGGTCCTTCTGCAGTTGATTCTGAACATTAAGCTTATACTGCGTCTCTGCGAGTAATATTTTATTTTTTACATTGGCCCTGCAATCTGAAAACGCTTTGTAGTCAATTTCTGACATACTGATTTTTAACTTCTTATGGAGAGACGACTTTAAGTCCCTTATTAAATCAGCTTCGTAGCTCGGGGTATACGTACTTTGAATTTACTCGGCATTGTTTTTTCCTTGGAACACAGTTATCCATGATAGAGTTTAGTTTGTTATAAAAAAAACTAAGCTCGCCTCTAAATCAAGTTCATATATTGGAGACCAATCTACGTTCGCTACCGATGTGTATAGTGATAAAAACAACAGCTTTATAAAAGTTTCTACCGGGGGAACAAGATGATCGCGTACCCACCTCAGGCGTATCCTCACCGACCGGAGCGCGAGGGAGCGGACGCCGCCGAGGCAGACACACCGACACCTCGAGCGGCGGGTGGTACAGGTCAACCTTCACGAGCGGCGCCTCCGCCGCGCACACACTCACACTACCGCAATCCGCTAACGTACTCAACACCAAATCTAATTGCCTATCATTACAATTACCTACGGTGTTACTCTGAGTGAATCCACAATAGCTTGCAAATATTCAAAATAATTACATATATCAGAAGAGCAAGAATATAAATTAAAATCACCCATTACAATTACGTCATCACAGTTTTTTCAGTATTCTTCAATAATTCTAAACATTAGCCTATATTCATTCTCAACACTATTCGGCGGAATATAGACAACACATAATAAACATAAAAATCTATTATGCAAGCAAACAGAACCACAAACCAGCAGGGCAATTCTTGAATACGTTTTCAGCCAGCCGGTTATCGGTTATCGGTTAAATGAAACAAACTGGCCAAGTTCTTGGCGCACTACGCATCGTGTAGGGTTCCATAGATTGTTTTTCTTACGTAACTGAATAAGTATTCATTTCAAAAATGCCTCATTTTATTGTATTAAATCTATAATTCCTGTCCCGCCACTTGTGACGTAAATTTGACTTACATCTTTGGTGACATTGGTCTAACGCCCGAGTTTTTCATTCTAAGATTTTCCTAATAAGGAATTATCCATGCTACTTTTACTTTTAATTTAAAAAATAATACATTTTATAACTAATCCAGGCTTTGTCAGTGTTTATGATGCTAGGAAAAACAAAGAGAAAAAAATGGTTACACTATCAACCAAAAAATAGCTCCTATAGTCTGTGACCTCGGTCTTGGTCTCGGTCTCGGTCTCGGTCTCAGCGTGGGTTGGTCTAACGGTGAGGATGTGCAATAAGAAAAGTACATGAAATCGCATTTCAATTCAATGGCGCATAAAAAAGTTATTCGACTTTTTCGAACCACCGAAAATGTATGTTATGTCTGTAGGACCCTACAGACATAACATACATTTTAAATGGTGGTTAACAAAGAGCTAGGTAATATTGTAAACGTCAGTGATAGCGTTAAATTGAGAACTCAATAATCTGAGGGTGCCCAGTTTGAACCTCGATCAATAACTCATTACTATTACTACATCATTGTACATAAATAATTTAAAATTGGGTATATGTTGTGTCTCTCTGCATGTTCATAAAATTTCTGAAATTACTAGATATTTTCTAAGCGTAGGCTTATTTCTTAGGAAGTTTGTAACAGTAAAACAAAAAACACTAAATTGAGCATTAGGTTTTAAATTAATCTTAAGAGATTTGTATAAATTATGTCCATCTAGGAAGATTTTCTCAACAAAGGTGGAAAAAGTCACCATCTTGGTACCGAGTGGTTTTAGCTGGCACTCTGCGTATACAGCCATTACATACACATTAAAATTATGTATTATACATTTAACTATAACCACAAAAGGTTTTCGCAAAAAAATATACAAAAAAGACAACAACACTAATTTTATTATGGCATTATCAAAGGAACGTTAAACTATAATAAAAAATCTAATTTTTCGATCATTTTTCTAGAATTATTTGCTGCTAAATTATATTTTTCCTTGATAACCTCAATATTACATAGATTTCCTCATTCAATGTAGATCAATTCTTCCTCTACAACATAATTTTTTACCCAACTACGAAAAAAGAGGCCTAAAATTTAAACTAGTTAAAAAGGTGAGACGATGTTTTTGAACACGAGCATAGGTATAAAAATACTGTCCATCCCTTTCTTACTTCTCATCTACTATTAGTTATTCTGTGGTGTCATAGTACAACGATGCGGCTGCGGGTGCGGGCGGGACGCGGGTACTCAATGTAACATTTTGTACAAAAAAAATAAATTAAATCAACCATTAGAGACCTCCGAAGCCAGAGCACAGTGCTAATTTTTGTTAAGTTAATTTTAGGACTTCGATGCGATCGCTCAAAATTGGAGCAGAATATCGTGAGGAAGCCGGCAAGTGAAAGAGCTTCACAAGTCAAGGACACGTGACGTCACCAAATCTCAGTGTCCCTGAATGGAAAGCCTGAAGGAAGCTCTATGTCCCAGCAGCTGGAACTTAATAGGCTAACGATGAAGTTTCAAAAACCACCAAAAAATTAGGAAGAGACTCACAGACAAATAGTTTAAACTTTCTTAAGGAAACACGAAAAGCAAGAGATTAGATTTTTGGAAATTGAGCTATTTTAGAGCATTTGTGTCGAGGTCCATTTGTATGCAATTCATTTCATAATTCAAGAAGTTCTGACACTGTGAGGCATTCGAAAACGCAATTTGGCATTCTTCGACACGATTTACTAGCGCCATCCAGATGGGATTCGAACGGGAGCATTGCGAACTAAATGGAATCGAAATATGCCGTTATTTTGGCATTCTTGACACAATCGTATCACATGGAACTCGAGTTACGTTCGAAAAATTCAGTTAAATCTTCGATTCCTAAGCGGTGCACGGAGAGGAACGTTTTTGCGATCGAGAGGTTAATATTATTGTGCTAAAAATAAAATAAGTATAAATTAATAATTAAAATAAAAAAAAAGAAGGTTTTACGTCTTTTAAGTTTAAACGTATGTCACAAAACTTTTTTTGTAGGCTTTGTTTTCTTTTCCTTTTATTTTTTTCAAAAATATATTATATTGCTCTTTCTTCGGTTTGTGAGCTACTCTGAAAGTTTCAGCCGGATAGCTAATCGGGAAGTGCACGTAATCTGAATTGCAAGATTCCAGGACAAAATACATAGATACATCGATACACACATACAAGTCAAGTTAAATAAAAGCTTTTAAAATACTTTAAATGCTAATACATAGTGATGTCTTGAGTAAATACTTGTGCCAATTGTCTATAATAAGATAGTACGTGCACATAAATCGATGATATGATGCCTCGGCTTGCGTAATCCAAAGGTCTATGGATCGAAATCACGCGCTTCCAGAAATGTTTTGCTCCATAGTGTGACCACGAGTAAATAAAATTACTCGTGGTCACACTAGTATGACAAAACGGTGTGACCACGAGTCCGTCGCCATATTTATATGCATTTTCAAATTTTTTGTGTTTTTTTTACATTTTCCTTGATATATTTAAAGCTTCTGTAATTTCCTGAAGTGAGCCGTCAAGTTTTGTTTGAAAACCAGCATACAAACATATACAGACAATTGCGCGTTTGTTATATCATGGGATATTGATCATTTAAAATACGTGCTTTCCGATGCCAATGTTTTATAAAATTATCCAAATCTTTACAAGAAACTATGTCACAATAATTCCACACACACCCACACACACACACACACACACACTTCACACACACTCGGATTATTTAGAAAAAAAACCTCAAAATGTTTTCAAAGAATCAAAGAAATAAATTATCGTTTACAATCCTTCATAAAAAGCGCCCTCTTGTGGCTGCTTGTGCAGACGGGGAACGGGTAGGGGGGAGGGAATAGAAAATGATTATATTTTTTGGCAATTTTTCCGTAGCTTGACTAGCAATATGACAATTAAAATGCAAAAATAATTGACTTTCATATCAAATTCCTCATTTTCACAGTTGTTTTATCAATATTAGACAGCCAGTAATCAATATTTTACGAAAACCGCGACGCGAACGCAGCCATAAGCTATTTCATCATAACCGAAAACAGCGGCCCGATTACATAACTTGGCTTCAATCTAATTCTCAATATCGCAACCACTAATGCCTTGCGATAGAGTCGAAATTGCTATGCAAAAAGTGATAATCAGATTGTAACCAAGTTCTGTAATTGGGCCACAGATAACACCGTCGTTAAAATTCGATCGCCAAGTGATATCAATAATCGACTCGATTCCATGGTATCGTGTTCGAAAATAGCTTTTTGTTTCCGATCACGAGTTTGAGTGAGTTCACATCACGAACGGGAGACGGAATCAAGAATAGCCCTGCAGTTCAAACACGTGATTGTTTACTTCCATCGGTATTGGCATACGACGCAGTTCAAAGTGCGGTGTGGCCACTAAACACGCTCCGCCCTGTTTACGTCCATCCGTTCGATCACATCGTATGATTGCGTATCCAGGAGGAATTAGTTCTGCGTCGTGAATGGACTCGTTGCATCCTGTTTCCGTAATGGCGAATAAATCTGCACTAGAAATCGTAACACTTTGACAAAAGTTATCTGTTTTTGTTCGAAGCCCTCTTACGTTCTGATAGGCTATCAACAAGTTAGTAGAATTATTTTGTTTTTTTTTTGCGTGATTGGGCGGCCTCCGATACCACACCCAGTCACAGAACTCAATAGTTACAGCCTAGTTTTTAGGCTCGCATAATATATTGTATTGGCTTTCTGGAACACCTATTACAAACGAAGCATAGTCTCTTTCCGTCTTGTGATTTATTTTATCTACTTTTACTGATACTCCATCTCCACATATTTTCTTTGCATAGTTTTCCAAATTCTGTACAGTGGTTTCCTTCTGGAGACGCCAGACATGCAAATTTTTCTTTCGTTCCATTCCTTGTATATCCACCGCACTGGTGCAACCATCTCGCTTTACCTCCTTGAAGGGTATCTTTGCTTTTTCCTATTTATGACAGTCCAATTCTCTTCTGTTCCGTGTACCTTTTCTTTCCTTATAATATTCTCTCTAGATTCTTCTAAAGATTCCTGACTGGTTTTTTTTTTCACCAATTATGTTTCCTGTTGAAACCAAAGTCACAGTCACCGGTTTCGTGGCCCCACACTGCCTTTCCGGCCTCTCTGCTTTTTATTTAAAATCACATTCAATGAACCTCTAGATTGCAGATCAGTCTCATTACAAGGAACACAAATTTTCGTGTTCGGTACAACTTGTACCTAAAGTTTCAAATTTCGCAGCCCCATCTTTTTTTGTTGAGCTCTCTACCCGCTTTTGATTTTGAACGATATCAATGAAAAATGAGCTTTTAGATTGCTGAGGTGTAGTAAGTAAGTACAATGTCTATGTGGGTAAGAACTACTATGTATTCAATGTATAATATTCTTTGTATTGAAAGACAGTAATAAACGGCAACTGATCGAGAACACTTGTTTCTAATAATAAGATCCCCTCATGGCGACCCTTGCCATTTTTGGTGCGCGTGACGCAACTTCTATCTCGGTATAGTGTTACGGCTCCAAAATGAAGACAATAAATATGAGTAACGATTTAAATTAAATCAACAAAATTGAAATATGTGTCGATCAAACGTCGAAAAAGAGACGGTCTTCGTAAACTAAAATTCAGCGGGTAGCAACAATGCCAACGTCGAAGAACTGAAGATGCACATGTCAACTATTAGCATTTTGATGATGGTTATTTGTGTCCTGTTGGGCCTCAGCGCAATTTATTTTGGATGGAAACAATACAAAAAATGTCACCACTCCTGGATCAGAGAGCACATAGTGCAAAATAACTTTCAGCGATCATTCAGCCGATCCAGAACCACTCACCGAGAAGAGCGCGACGACAATCGTATCCAAATGAAATAGTGGATAAAGTGTAAATAAATAAAAGTGTGTTTTCGTGTCTGTGTGTTTATCTTATCGTACGTTATACAGATATACAAAAAAAAAGTGCTTAAATTCGGTAGTTTTATGAACTTTAAAGAATATACGGCGTGTCATTCATACAAACAATCTAAGCTAGCGGTTAAATGATGGGCAGTGATGGACAATGATGGACTATAATAGGAACATTTAAGTTTCAAATAATGTTTTAGTAATCATCGCATCGTTGGTGCATTAGTTTTATATGGAGAGTGGCCGCATTCCAATGTATCAAGGTATCGACTTACGACCCCTACTACAGTAACTCACTGTGAGAATGTGGTATGTATTCTATTAATATTACATTATTTTCTGTAATGGAATGGAAAATGAATTATTGAAATGTCTAGATGAGCTTAAATTAATAAAGAAATATTTAATTAAGAAAGGAAAATCAAGATTTAAGGGTAATGTTATAAAAAAACAATTAGCAGGAACAGAAATTATATATGAGAAGTTTAAAGAATTAATTCAGTTATTACCTACAAAGCAAGGTTTAAAACCTGAATTTTTGACATCGTTAACTTTATTAAAAGATGAAATAAAATCTTATTATATACAAATTGTAGAACTATGTTCAGAAACTAAGCAAGGTAGTGGTAGTGAAAGTGATTATTGTGAAACGAGCTCATATTCAAAAGAAACAATCATGGAGTTCGATTTAAAAACGGCATGTAGTTTGATTCCTGTGATGAACAGTAACGAAAATAATATCAAAAGTATCATTGACTCTGTGGAAATGTATGCGGAAATGCTATCAGAAGCGGGGAAAAAATTACTTATAAAGTTCGTCTTAAAGAGTAGATTGACTGAAAATGCAAAACTGCGTATGTCAAACGACTATGCAACTGCAAACGATCTTGTCAGAGATTTACGTAGTACTCTGTTACCTAAAAAATCATTCACTGCAATACAATCACGGTTGCAAAACGCAACACAAGGGTGGCGTACCATCGATCAGTACGGTACAGAACTTGAAAAACTATTTACCAATCTGACAATATCGCAGGCAGATGGAAATTCACAAAATTATGCAGTATTGAAATCTTTAAATGAAAAATTAGCAATTAAACGATTTGCAGATGGTTTGAGAGATTCCCGGCTCAGTACAATAATTGCTGCGCGCAACTACAATAATTTGAAAGACGCAATCCAGGCAGCAAAAGACGAAGAGTTGACTGCGGCATCGACTTCGGCAGGTGAAAATGTCATGCAGTTTTCACGTCGTGGAAGAGGTAAGTCACAACAGCGGCAATTCTACAATCATCAGCCATGCGGTCAACGAGGATATTATCATCACCAAAATTGGACGAATAACTTCCAACGAGGTAATTTTAATAATAACTCACGAAATTTCAGCAGAGAAAATTTTAATAATTCACGTGGAAGACCATTCTATCAGTCCCGTGGTAATGGTCGAGGTTCATATAATAACATGAACAGAGGACGAGGTTACCAAGTGTCGAACGAGAACCGATCGAGTTATGAGACTCATGGTAGTGGTAAACAACCAGTATTTTATACTGAACAAACTGATCGGAACGAATCCGTGAACTCGAATACAAATGAAATGTAGTTTTTTCGATCTTAAACATAATATTTTGGCATTAACAGGCAAAGCAAAGTTTTTAACGTTTTACATTGGCAATAGAAAATACTTTTGGTTAATAGATACTGGCGCATCTTTGTCAGTAATTAAAAGAGATGCTTTACCTAGTAACAGTTGCATAATTAAAGTTGAGACTACCATAAATGGTATTGGAGGTCAAATTCAGACAACTGGTATTATTCATCTTAGTTTGACTCATCGTGATGAAGAACATTATGTAGAATTTGAAACTAAGCTTCATGTTTTCGATAACATACCATTAAAGGCAGATGGGATTCTAGGTTTAGACTTTCTGTGTCATTATGCATCAAATATCAACTTGCAAACTAACATCATCACCTTATCTAAATATGGAATGGAATATTTCTTGGAAATTCGTGATACTATAAAAAACTTTGTTGCTGAAATGACCTATCCTTTAAATAAATTAACTAGAAAATATGAACCATTTATATGGAGTGCAGAGTGTCAAAGTGCATTTGATACATTAAAACATGCTTTGACAACTCCGCCGGTCTTAGATTTTCCAGATTTTTCAGAAGACAATGAATTTTTCATACAAACAGACGCTTCAGGTACAGCTGTTGGAGCGGTTTTGTGCAACAAAAACATGAAACCAGTAGCGTATGCTAGCAGACCACTCAATAAAGCTGAACTTAACTACCCAACTATCCAGAAAGAGTTAGTTGCTATTGTGTGGGCTGTAAAATACTTTAGACCTTACGTATATGGCAAAATTTTCACAATTATGACAGACCATAAGCCTTTGATATATTTATTTTCAATGAAAGATCCATCAAGCAGGCTTCTTAAATTTAGATTATCATTAGAAGAGTATAACTTTAAAATCTTATATGTGAAAGGAAAAGATAACAGCATCGCAGATGCATTGTCTAGAATAAGTATAACATCAGATACTTTAAAACAAATGAATGAAGAAATTATGTCGGTTATGACTAGAGCACAGAAGAGACGTTTAGATGAACAAATAAAAACACCTATTTTTAGTAAACCAGATGATTCGTGGCCTGATCAACCACACGTTGTTGAGGTGCTAAAAATACCAAGTGATTCTGTGGAAATGTCTTTTATAAGAACTGACGAATTAAATAATTTAAAAAGACAACAAAAAGTAGATAAAGAAAATGAATGTTTTATTTACAATAAAAGTAGGAAAATGTTGTATATAAATCTTAGCTTTAGGGCACAATTTACGCGAGCCGAATTTGTGACTAAGTTAAGTAAATTTTGCAAAGATATTAATATAAATGAGCTATGCATAGTGAAAAATAAAGAATATGAGAATTTTATTAAAGATTTATTGAAGGAAATAAAAAATAATAAAGATTGGACCGGTCCACGAATTTATGTGTTAAGAGGAGTTAAAAGAATTGATGACATGGAAGAACGAAACTATATTTTGCAAGATTTTCATCTACTACCCACCGCTGGTCATGCAGGTGTACGTAGGATGACGAATAATATTAAGAGAAAATTTTACTGGCCAGGTTTAGATAAAGACGTAAAAGAATTTGTGAGCAAGTGCATTAAATGTCAAAAAATGAAGCATTGTAAGTATGTCAAGGCGCCCATGGAGATAACTACAACGGCTTCACATGCATTTGAAAAAATCTATATTGACATCGTAGGTCCTATAGAAAGGGACATTGAAGGTAATCGTTACATTCTAACACTGCAGTGTGAACTAACTAAATTTGTAGAGGTATATCCACTACAAAATAAGGAAACGGTAAGTGTAGCGAAAGCATTAGTAAATAATTTTATTTTAAGATTCGGAATACCAAAAACCATAGCGACTGATCGTGGAACAGAATTCGTCTCTTCAGTAATGGACCAGGTATGTAAATTGTTGGGAATAGTTAAGTTGACATCTACAGCGTATCACCATCAATCTATAGGTGCGCTTGAGAATACGCATAAAAGTTTAGGTGCATTTTTGCGAATACAGTGTGATGGTCAAAAAGAAACATGGAGTCAATGGCTACCATTTTGGTGTTACAGTTTCAACAATACTGTTCATACGGAGACAAAGTACACACCATTCGAACTGGTATTTGGTAGAGCTAGTGTAGTACCATGTAGAGTAAGTCAATATATAGAACCTTTATATAATCCAGAAAGTTATCCTTTAGATCTTAAGTACAGGTTACAAGTAGCACACCAAGATGCTCGTAATAATTTAATTTTAGGTAAACAAAATCGTAAGAGTAGTTATGATAAGTATGTAAATAATGTAACATATAATAATGGACAATTACTATTAGTAAAAAATGAAACGGCTAATCAATTAGATATTCAATGGGATGGCCCATTTATTGTTAAAGAGGACTTGGGTGTTAATGTTAAAATTATTAAAAATAATAATTATTATATAATCCATAAAAATAGAACAAAACCTTATATAACATGAATCATGATAATCAAGTATGTTAAGTATGATAAAAGAAAAAGAAAAATAAACTTTTTTTTTCTTTTTCTCTCACCCCTGAGGTGAGGTGTAGTAAGTAAGTACAATGTCTATGTGGGTAAGAACTACTATGTATTCAATGTATAATATTCTTTGTATTGAAAGACAGTAATAAACGGCAACTGATCGAGAACACTTGTTTCTAATAATAAGATCCCCTCATTGCTTATTAGCCTTATTCAAAATAATGTTTCCTCGGACCGGCGTATTGGAATTATCCGTTTTAGGCATTGTAAGCACGCATTCTGGACAAACCCAATTGCACTTGTATTCCTGTGTAAAAGCCTCGAACTTTTCCGTTGTCAAATTTAGACATTTCAGGTGATATAACTTTTTACATATTACACCTGAACACTCCATAAACAATGTATCGTAAATCACCAAACTACAGCCATTACATTTCGTAGCCATGATTTCCATCATTAAAAACTTGCGCGCACCGCGTAAACACGTCCGTTCGCTGCCACGTGTGACAGAGATATTGATACGCGTGACAGAAATACTTGGCAGAACCGTCCCAGAGGTGGCAGCAGTACTCCATACAAGAAGGTTTGGATTCAATGTATGACCTAAACTTCAGGTTTGATGTGAGTCCGACAATCAAAAGCTCCAAATGGTCACCGGTCACCTAATAGTATTGTTACACTACGGAAAGACGGAGATCGGTTAAGAGGACTCTTTTTAGCAGAGAACAAACACGCCTGAGTTTTAATGGTATTAAACTTGTTAGTAAAAAGGTTTTATATATGAGTTGTGTAGAAAGCCTTCTTTGATATCTACACTATGAATGTTTTTGAATTTGGTAATTCGAATTGTCATCTTGTGTCAATAAGGAAAAATCACCGTACATATTATTGAATAAATTCAAGATTAACAATTAAAATGGTTTTGCTTCACGCCAGATAGATATATATTCGATCCGAAAAACGATAACCTCAACATGGTAGCATAGATCCGTGGTTGAAGATAATTTTGAAAGGACAAAATCAATTCAGGAACATTGAGGAAACCATGGAAGGTAAAAGAGAGTTCCGTTTACCTATATTTAATGGGTCCAACTACGATAAGTGGAAATTTCGATTGAAACTTTTCTTGCAACTGATGAATTGTGATCAGGTGATCGTAAGTGAAGTAAAACCAGAGGAAGTGACAGAGAGTGAGTGGAAGAAAATTGAATTGAAAGCAGAGAACTATATTGTAAACAGTATCAGTAACTCACAGTTAGACATTATCGTCTCTGAAGTAACAGCATACAAAATGATTAAATAATTAGATGATATGTACCTTATTAGAGGATGCGCAAACAAACTATTGATAAAAAGGAAATATTAGAAACGAAATTTATAGAAGGAAATCCAATTGAATTCTTCCAAGTATTTGAAAAACAGATTAATGATCTCAAAAGTGCAGGAGAGTTAGTTATAGAAGAAGACAGACTAAATTATTTATTATTGTCATTACCTGATTTTTTTTCACATATTTTGTATATTGTGGACGCTATGCCATTAAAGGAACGCACTGTTGAGGATGTGAAGTCCAAACTTATTTTGGAATACTAGAAAAATGAAATGGAAAATAAGGAACAAACATTTGCTAGCAGCAGTTCCAATTCACAGAAGTGCTATGAATGCAATCGTGAAGGGCATTTTAAAAGAGTTTGTCCCAGTTTAACAAACCAAAGAAGTAATCGTGGACGTAATTATCGTGTCGTCGTGGTGGACGAGGAAGACATCGCAACTATAGGGGACGTAGAGGTAAGTACAGAGGAAACAGAGGACAAGATAACAACTCTGACATTGATTCTATTTCTGGAAAATCTTCCGATGCTTTCAACGTAGAAGTAATGGCAGCCGGAGTGAACACAGCTTCTATAAATTGGCTTCTTTATAGCGGATGCAGTGACTACATTGTGAATGATGACAAATACTTTTGTAAGTACAAAAAAAATAGATAGTCCAGTAAACATAAGAGTAGGAGATGGGTTAGGTTTAAAGTCAGAAATTATAGGAATCATAATTATGTATTGTCCTGCAGGTAGAGAATTACATAATTTTACTCTTATGTTTACTGGACTATTGTTTTTGTACTTACAAAAGTATTTGTCATCATTCACAATGTAGTCCCTGCATCCGCTATAAAGAATTATTTTGTGGAATTATTGTGACATAGTTTGATGTTAACACCAAATCAGTTCCAGTTCAGAAGCTTGAATATATCTTCCAGTGCAGAGGTGAACAGTTTCGGAGAAATAACGTCTCTCTGTCTCACCCCTTTTTGCAACTGTATAAAATTCGTGCTCTGATCCTGAAGACGAACTGACATGGTGGCCTTGCTGTACAAACACTTCAACACTTCGATGTACCGGTAATCAATCTGGCACCGCTGTAATGACTGTAGCATTGCCCAGGGCTCGACAGAATCAAAGGCTTTCTCGTAGTCCACAAACGCTAGACATAGTGGCTGATTATACTCTTCGGTCTTCTGTATAATCTGCCGGAGCGTATGGATGTGGTCTACGGTGCTAAAGCCTTTTCAGAATCCAGCTTGTTCGGGAGGCTGAAAATCGTCAAACCTACGAGCGAGACGATTTTTAACTACTCTCGAAAACAGCTTATAGACGTAGCTCAGCAGCGAAATGGGCCTATACAAGAGGGTTTTGTAACCTTTTTTAAACAACAAACCACTACGCTCCTGTGCTACGCCTCTGGCGTAGTACCCTCGAGGATGATGGAGTTAAACAGCTTCTGAAGGACTTTAAGTACCAGTGTTCCACCTGCTTTCAGTAGCTCTGTCGTTATTCCGTCCTTCCCCGGTGCCTTGTTGCACTTAAGCTGTTTGAGAGCCATTCTGATCTCGTATAGGCTGACGGCCGGGATATTTTCGGCATAATGTCAGGTCAAACGGGCTCTTGCATCGCTAGTCTTGCTACGCGATGAGGTGTATAATTGTCCATAGAACTTCTCGAGCTCACTCAAAATCTCTGGCTTCGACGAAACGATGCTGCCACTGTCGGTTTTCAGCTTCGCCAACAGGCTTTGCCCAACAGAAAGATCTCTTGCGAACACTTTGGAGCCCTTGTTGCGCTCTATTGCGTTCTTAATATAAGTAGTGTTATTAAATTAAATTGTGTCGCATTGACTTAGAGATCTGTTTATTAAGCAAGCTGTAACTTGACATATCCACTGAAGACTGCAGCCTCATCTCGCGTCGTTTCTGTCATAAGTTTGAGTGTATGCTCAGAGTTTCTGTGTTCTATTTTTGCGAGGGGTCTTAAAAAACTCCAACCCGACCGCGTGAACAATTTCCACCAGCCCGTTGTTTAGTTCGTCCACTGTATCGCATTCGGTAAGGATTTGGAAGCGAGTTTGGAGCTCCATATGAAAGCTCTCGGGGTTTTGGATTTAAATGCCGAATACATCACTCAACCTTCAATTTGCTGATGATATAGTCATCATGGCTGAAACCCTGGAAGACCTAAGCACAATGCTCAGTGACCTCAATATTATTTCCCAACAGGTGGGTCTTAAAATGAACATAGGCAAGACGAACATCATGTCAAATGCCCATGTCGTACCCATGCTGGTTTATGTCAGGAACGATATTATTGAAGCTGTTGATCACTATGTCTACTTGGGTCAGACGATCCAACTGGGTAGATCCAACTTCGACAAAGAGGTCAACCGACGAATTCAACTCGGATGGGCAGCGTTCGGGAAATCACGACATATCTTCTCGTCGCAGATACCGCAGAGCCTCAAGACGAAAGTTTATAATCAGAGCGTGTTGCCAGTGATGACATACGGCACTAAGACGGCACTGAGACGTGGTCGCTAACTATTGATATTATACACAAGCTCAGAGTTGCACAGCGCGCAATGGATAGAGTTATGCTCGGTGTTTCACTACGTGATAGAATCCGAAATGAGGAAATCCGTAGAAGAACGAAGTTAACTGACATAGGTCTCAGAGTTTGCAAGTTGAAGTGGCAATGGGCAGGCCATATAGTTCGCAGATTCGCAGATTCGGGGTTAAAGTTTTTATAACCCCGGTGTGTTCAAGTCAAGAGTGAATTGGTATCTACTAGGCAAGCGTGCTACACCTTCGACCACATCATCACTTTCCATCAGGTGAGATCGAGGTCAAACGATTGCCTAGTCCGCAATAAAAAAAAAAAAAAAAAAAAAAACCGACAACCGTTGGGAAATAAAGGTTCTCTAATGGCGACCACGAACAAGCAAGCGAAGTGTGGGGAGACCCCCCCACACGATGGACCGATGACATTGTAGCCATCGCACATTGTAGACATTGGAGGAAGTCGGTGGATGGAGGTGGCACAAGATTGCTCGTCATGGCGCTCTTTGGGTGAGGCCTATGTTCAGCAGTGGACTTCTAAAGGCTGACATGATGATGATGATGATGATGATGAGAATCGAATAAAATCGTATAAAATCGAATATAATCAAATGGAATCGAATGGAATCGAATTGTATCGAATGGAATCGAATGGAATCGAATGGAATCGAATGTAATCGAATGGAATCGAATGGAATCGAATGGAATCGAATGGAATCGAATGGAATCGAATGGAATCGAATGGAATCGAATGGAATCGAATGGAATCGAATGGAATCGAACGGAATCGAACGGAATCGAACGGAACCGAACGGAACCGAACGGAACCGAACGGAATCGAACGGAATCGAACGGAATCGAACGGAATCGAACGGAATCGAATGGAATCGAATGGAGTCGAATGGAATCGAATGGAAGTGAATGGAGTGGAATATAATCGAATAAAATCGATCAGAATTGATTAGAATCGAATAGAATCAATCATAATTTATTAGAATCGAATAGAGTCGAGTAGAATTGATAAGAGTTGAATAGAGTCAAATATAATATAAATAAGTATTAATGTACTATTAGTGGACTGGCGGTAAAGAAATTTATTAAATAGAATAGTTCTAATATTTAAAACTTTTTCCACGCTATCGGGTAAAATGCACTTTTGCGCTCAGATTTTGAATGACAAACAGTCTTTCCGAGCTTGTGAGGTGAAAACATTTTTGCCCAAGCTGAAACAGAGACACTTGTACGCACGCGCTGTACAGCAGCGCCATCTTGTTACTTTATTGTAAAACTAAACATCAATAAAATTCTAAAAAAAATTTAACCTGTTTACCAAGTTTCGTCTAGATCGGTTGAGAAATGTGACCTGTAGAGGAGAACAGCCGGAGGTCCAGATATACGAAAGCATTTTTGCCCAAGCTGAAACGGAGCCGCTTCCTTCGCGCTTCGCGATTGCTCGGTCAATGACAAGGCAGTTAGTAACAACAAGTCTGTACAAAGAAAATATTTAAAAAAAGCTCTGGGGACTTAAAATGAGCTACTGAACATGAATATATTTTTTTTTACAAAATGGTGTCAGTCTGTCTGTCTGGTTCGCGCATCGCGTAAAAACAATCCCCTTCGCGTCTTCTTTGCATGGTGGAAGGGGATTATTGGACAAAAAGTCCAGAAATCCCCTTAATCATTTATTATTAATATGACCTACATCAAACATGTATATTTACCTAATTACTTTTGCGCTCGAATACCCAGCTCCCAAAAAACAAGGAAACGTTAGTATTTTACAAATATTTTGTGTTTTGAGAGCCAGCATTTCTGTACATTTCAGCTTAATAATATTAGTTCTAAAAAAGTATATTAGAAATTTTATTGAAGTTGACCTAAGTAGAATTTTATTGCTACGTAAAAGCGATACATAAAACCCATTGAGTCACACTGCTACTCGTTTAAGCAACTGCGTTATACATAACACCCATTGAGTCACACTGCTACTCGTTTAAGCAACTGCGTTATACATGACACCCATTGAGTCACACTGCTACTCGTTTAAAAGCGATTGCGTCATACATAAAACCCATTGAGTCACACTGCTACTCGTTTAAAGCGACTGCGTTATACGTAAAACCCATCTAGTCACATTGTTACCCGTTTAAAAGCATCCGCGTCAAACATAAAGCCCATCGAGTCACACTGCTACCCGTTTAAAAGCGACCACTTCATACATAAAACCCAAAGAGTCACACTGCTACCCGTTTAAAAGCGACCGCGTCATACGAAAAACCCATCGAGCCAAACTGCTACCCGTTTAAAAGCAATCTCAAGAAAATACTAAAATGTGATTACGATAGTATGAAAGACTATTTTGACCATGGAAAAATGCATATTACACTACCTCAATTAAAGCACAACACAAGACTATGAAGCCTTTGTTTAAAACATAAAGAGCTGTATCTAGATGCTGATTTCACAACTAAGTTTTGTAAGCTGTTCTCCTTTCAGAGCATGAAGGTTTGCCGCTTGAGATTACATCTTGTCAAGGATATTTTGGAGGATAAAGAGTAAGTTATATGTAACTGGAATGTATTATTTGTTAGTGGTAAGCTTAGTGATAAGGCCGCTAATTGATCTAATTTAAGACTGTTCATTGTATGATAACATAATTCCTCTCTGGTGCTATAATTATTATTTATAAGTTAGTTATCTAAGTATATATATATGGGTATATAGCACATATTTATGAAACTGTTACATAACAGGGGTTATGAAAACACGAATGTGAGTTAAACAAAATATTAAAAAAACGACTTCATAATAAAAATGTTATTTTGTTAACCACTAAAACGAATAAAATAATTACAATTAAGCCAGAACAGTATCACTTTTTCGAAATTACCAACGTAATAATAATACATAAATACAACATAAGATAAGAAAGAGTTTTTTGAAGGCGGTGCCAAGCCGCTCGGCTTGGCACTTGGAAATTTATACAATTCCACACTAGAAGTCTTCTTACTCAAGTAAAAACAATCATCTAATTCGGTTCAGAAATCCCAAGATATTAGAGAACATAAACTATAAAACAAATTGATTTTCTAATAAAACTACTGAACCAATTTTGATGAAATTTATATGGAACCACACGGAAAGTTTACCCTTTTGAAAAAAAAAACAACAATCTAAATTGGTTCAGAAATCTTAGAGATAAACACAAAACAAAGGCAACGAAATAAACACAAAATCGAATGGATTTACTCAACAAAACTGTTTATACTCGAAAAACTGCTGAACCAATTTTGATACAATTTATATGGGACCATTTGGAAAGTATACCCATTCAAACAAAAAAATAATTTAAAATCGGTTCACAATTGACGGAGATATAGACCGACATACATAAAAAAAAAGAAAGAAAAACAAACATACAGCCGAACATATAACCCTCTCCTTTTGTGAAGTCGATTAAAAAACGAGCCGCAGCAGGCAAGTTTTTTAATACCTAGTTATGTGCATTTTCATGCACTACTTTATCTACTCTCATGAAACATATTTCATGAAGCTAGCTATTTAAAATAAAAATAAACAAAGATAAAACAGATAAAGCTTCTTGATTTTGCTGGTAAGGGATCGTTCGTCATTTTTGTTGCTATTTCCATGATTGTAGAGTAAAATTCTCCTCAATATAACTGCTGTCAGATTTTTCTCAGAAGATGACTTGACCACAGTAAAGAACTAAAACACAGTAAATAATAAATGAATAATGTAATAGTACATTATGCACAAGGGTATAGCAGTGTCTTACGTCACGGGCTGCATATTGGACCCTGAGCGTAACGAGACGCTCTAGACTTAACTCGCTACGCTATATATACATATATATATATATGTGTGTGTGTGTGTGTGTGTGTGTGTGTGTGTGTGTATGTGTTTGTGTAAATAAATAAATAAATATGTCTAATATAAAACAAAGTCGGGTTTAGTGTTTGTTCGAACACTTATAACTCCACAACCGCTGGATGGATTTGGATGAAATTTGGAACCAGAATAGCTTATATCCTGGATTAAACATAAGCTACTGTTGATCCCGAAATAGGGAATCTTTTTTTTGTCGTTTCCATTAAAAATTGAAAAATAAAACATATGAAGCATTTGAAAAGTCTTAGAATCAAATTTGACCAAAAATCCCTAAGGATTTTTGCTTTTGAAGCTTTTGAAGCGGCTGAAAGGATTTGGATGAAATTTGGTAACACGTATAGCACGAGTGTCAAAGTAAAAGTTGTCAAAATGACAGCTGGTGTCAAAATGACAGGTTTTAAAGTTGTTAAAAGTGAGTTTACCTCCCCATGGTCATAAATAGTGTAATTATATTTAAAAAGTAAATCTAAGTACCAAGAGTTCAGAAACACTTCAGAAGTTGGAGATATAACATTGACAAATAAAGTTATTAAACGTGAGTATACCTCCCCATGATCATTAAATGGTGTGATTATATTTAAATAAGTATTTCTAAGTACCAGAAGAGCAGAAGAAATACTTAATGAGTTGAAGATACAATATTGACAAATAAAGTTATTAAAATGTGGTACAAATATAGCTTATATCCTGGATTAGCACATACATCCCGAAATAGGGAAAAAATGTTATCGTTTCATTAAAGATTAGAAAAAAAAATGTATTTCTAAGTACCAGGAGAGCAGAAACAATTAAGATGTTGGCGATACAAAATTGACAAATAAAGTAACTAAAAGAGATTATACCTCCCCATGACCATTAAATGGTGTGATTATAACGGGTGATCCAAATTGAGTTTCCTATATTGGCAACACTGTAAAAATAATATGTAGATAATGGCGCGTATTTGAAACGTCAAATGCTAGTTTAAAATATAACATTTACGATATGAATCGCTTAACTACGGCACAACGTCTTAAAATTGTTCAGTTATTTTACAGAAATAACAATTCTGTAAGAAAAGTGTATAGACTTTTACGGGAAGATTATGGTCAAAACAATCGTCCTACTGAGTAAACAATTCCCAACATTGTGAAAAAATTTGAAGAATCTGGAAGCAATGGAAATAGGGTGAACCGTGTGCATCATCGTGGCGTGCGTTCAGCCGAGAATATTGCTGCTGTGAGCGATAGTGTGGCCGAAGACCCAGATTTATCAATTTGTCGTCAATCGCAGAATTTGGGCCTTTCTTATGGCTCCCTTTGGCGTATTTTGCATAAAGACTTGCACCTGCACCCATAAAAAAATAATAATAATTCTGTTTTCAAAGGTGAAAAAGAAAAATACATTTAAATTAATTAAACAAATAAAAAAACTCATCGCTGTGGAAAATTACTCAAAACTGTTGATTTTTTTTTAAACGGTTTTATGATAATCCCCAACGGCATATCGATTTCCTGGGGTCCCCCAGTGGGGCACAACGGTACCGAATTATTCCCGTTGTCCCCCAGTGGTGGATATCGAAACTAACCATGAGGCATTGTTCCTCACTACTTAACTATTCTAATATTACTGTTTAATGTTTAAGTAACGTGTTGTCAAAGAGACAGCTGTCAAACTAAAAACAGCTATTACTCGGAAACTATTGATCGTTAACGAGTAGTTTATTTACAGAAGTGATAGATCTTATCGAGATCTTCGTTTTGGATGACAGCTGTCAAAATTAAAGGGGATATAACTCTGAAACTAGCAATCCTAGACTAGAAGTTTCTTTACAGAAGTGGTAGATCTCATCAAGATCTTAATTTCATATGATAGCTTTCAAACTGACAGGACATTGCCTGTCATTTTTGACATCTGCTGTCAATACTGGATGTTTTGACGTTTGACAGCTGTCATCTGTCAGTTTGAGAGCTGTCATCTGTCAGTTTGGGAGCTGTCATATGAAATGAGGATCTTGATGAGATCTATCAATCACTTATAAACGATCTATAGTTTCCGAGTGATCGCTGTTTTAAGTTTGACAGCTTGCACTTTGACACCTGTCACATTGACACCTGTCGCTTTGATTTTCACTTTTATGATTCAACACGAGCCAAACACCCTTTTGATCAAATGCCTGTTTCCTGATATTTTATCACGTACTTACGTAGGTAAACATTTTTGTTGCAGAGTCAATAATAGCAGATGTCGAAAACCAAAGATAAGTTTCGAAACTCCGAAAAATATATTTCTAAAACATGCTGAATACCTAAAAAAAAAACATAATAAAATATAACGATCCAGTTTTTTCCAAGATATCTGAAGAACTTGAGCACAAAATGTCACCAATGGCATTCTATATATCATTTACTCGGCGACAGAGTGATATTTTTAATTTGTACAATCAAACCTCTACTGATTGTAATACTTCAAATGAAGAAACAAAGTTATTTTCTGGTTGTATTTCTTCAGCATTACAATCGTCGGAGGAGACCTGCAACTTTATATTGGATGATGATGAATCCCGAAAATTTTCTTTCTTTCTCGATATTTACGACTGGAAAAAAATTACACCTATGTGGCTACAGAAGAAGAAGTGTAACTTCGACTTTCTTTCAATATAACGCTCTGCCAAAGTTCAAGTGGAGCAGTTTAATTAAGGAAAAAATATGGATGCACTCCAAACTATGTACATGGACTCTTAAAAAGTACAGAATTTGTGATGATTTAATTAATTTAGTAGGTAAATGTTCCCAGTGCAACGCTGACATTCTTATATCAGGCTCAAAAAAAAACTGAGAAAATCCAGGAATATATCTCTAGAGTATATAATTTTGACGAGACGTTTAAACACAATCCCAAAAAAAAATACGAAACTTACGCCTTATAGAAGAAAACAAATAGCTAAGGAACTGCGTCATAAATCTGCTATTGAAGTTCACAATGAATTGACTTCAGTTTTTATGACTGGTACTGAAAATAAAGCTCCGCCTATTCTACCTTCTCTTCCAGCTTTAAGAAAAATAAAGTTTGAAGCTAGACATGAACATTTACCACATACAAATCAGTTTTTTTCGTTATATACAGTAGCAAAAACTTTATCTAGAGACAATATACATACAATTCGTGATATAACTCTATTTCCAGATTTCCGGTTATATTTTTGGAGTGATAGTCAAATTAATTATTTTAATAATTAATTAAAGAAATACGAAAAAGCAACTTTAACAATTGATGCAACTGGATCGTTTTTTGAAACTATATATTTGCCAGATCGTACTAGGGCTACTAAAAGACTTTTTTTGTATTTGGGGCTTCTAACAGCTAATAATAAACTTAAATCTGTACCCATTTTTCAAATGGTGACCGATTCCCATTCAGAAGACTCAATATTGCTTTGGTTAAGGAAGTGGTTATCATAGGAACGGAGACAGTGTCAAAAGCTTTTGCCAAATCCAAAAAGATCCCAACACAGCACTGATTAATGTCAAGATATGATGATACTGCAGTAGTAAGCATTGAGACAGCATCTTCCTTTACAAAAACTAAACTGTTTGGAAAAAATCAAATTGTGTGATTCGAGATAGCTAACGAGGCGTTTGTTTACAAGCTTTTCAAGCAGTTTAGAAAAAGCTCCTAAAAGTGAGATAGGTCGATAATTATCCACTAAGTTCTTAGTTCCACTTTTAAATATTGGACAAACAGACGCGATTTTCCAATCACGAGGAAAGACACCACTTGACATACTTATATTCAGAATATAGGTAAGCGGTATCACAACTTCATTCCTAATATGTTTGAGAAGTGAATTGCTAAAGCCATCGATTCCTGGTGCTTTGCCATTTTGTAGACTCATTATTAATTTGTCGACTTCTTCATCGTCAGTTAGATACATGAAGACGGAATTAGCAGGAGAATCGATGACTCGAACTGCCCTCGCGAGATTTTCCTCACATTTGCCAATACGAGAAAGAATTATATCAGCTAACTTTTGGCCAGTTGTAGAAAAGTGATTATTTGTAAAATCTATAGATTGTTGTTTATTGAGACAACCCTCTAACTTGAGCAATTCAGTTGGTTCACGTTTACATGGATTGAGGTTACAAATATTTTTAATAGTACGCCATAGTTTTTTCGGGTTATCCTTATTTTGTTTAAGCTCACTGTCTCCATACTCCAACTTTAACCTTCTCAAAAGATCATCAAAGAAGTTGTGATATCGCGTGTAACTAATTTTAAGTATCCTATTATTTGGATCACTTTTTGAGCTCAAGTGCAATTTATCACGGTGCCGCATACAACGCATTAATCCCGGAGTTATCCAAGGCTTTAAATTATACTTAGATCTGCTTATTTTAACCTCAAGAGAATGTTTGGTCACACTTTCTGTCAAGCTCCTTGTGAAAATATCATTAGCTTCATTTACGTCATTAACACTGCTTATAATAGTCCAGTCTGTGTTTGCCATATCATTCTTAATTGCATCAAAATGCCTTCTTATAATAAAACGATTTGGCCTTGAGGCTTAGTTTTTTTGATATTTAAACCCGCCATGACCAGGTAATGGTCAGTAATATCAAATTGACACACGACACCTTTCAGTGTTTGGCATCTGCCCATATTTTTTATATAAATGTGGATAAGGCAAGCCAGTTTCCTAGTGGGTTTCGTTATAACTGGGAGTAGTCCATTTTCAGCCATAAAACATTGATACTCTGTGCTTAGTGGGTTCCCTAAGGTATCCAAAATATTCACATTTAAATCACCGGCAAGCATAAACGGAAGCCCATCTAACTGACTCATTTATGTTTCTAGAGAGGACAACATTTTGTCGAAGTTCCTAAAAGACGGCGAGCGGTAAATACCAATAATATTAGCTTAATAATTTAGCTTTAGAAATTTTAATACCTAAACAATCAGCTTCGTCTATGGTCGGTTCACTGACAACGGCACCCCAGACATCTCTCACATATGCAACAACTCCACTATTTTGATTTATTCTATTGCTAGTTTTGAATGAATTATACCCAGATAAGTGCGGAATATCTATTAGATCGGTGAGCCAACACTCGGTTAAAATTAAAATATCTATTTGTAAATCCAAACGTTTTAGTGCCACAAGCAGAGTATCAAAATTTTTATTTATGCTCCTTATATTAAGAGACAGCAATTTAAAATTATGTTCCGGTGTGAAAATATCTTTAAATTTGTCAGAATAAGTTATAACTTGACACTGAATATTTATAAGGTCTAATTCTGAATCTAAATCATCGCTGAAAATCATTGTTGTGTAGAAAATTTATCCAAAACCCAGTTCGACCACATTATTGCCATACTTTTGTAAATAACGTTAAGGTACAGTAATTTATCTAATATATTTAAGCCTCGCTTATACGAGAGTAAAACAGAGTAGCACTATACGTATTTCTGAGTAATCTGTCAGTAAACACATATACAAAAAACGTACAGTAATATTTCATTGAACAAGATTTTGTAAGATAGACAACATTAACTACACCACCTTGAGGATTAGAGATATTGCATATTAATAATAGGAAAAACAAGAATGTCCAAAAATAGTTCGAATCAAAACGAAATATTTCAAGTGACCAAACATGACCAAATCTTTGAGAAAAATAATAAAACAAATAAAAAAGTAAATATGAGCTTAGTAGAAAATTAGAGTGACAGCAGACTGGTAGAGAGCGAGAACAAATATAAATACTGTCACGATGTAGAAATCTAAGAACTACCAGTAGGTAAAGCTGGGGGAAGCAGACGATCCAGCTCCTCGGAGGACCAAATGGGCAGCGCCGCCTTTCCTTCCCGATGTCATTGCTTGAAGAAATTGCAGTCGCTGATGATGACGTTCTTGCTGAAGTAGCCTGAAATCATTAATATATGTACACTGGGAACTTCAATGGCCGGACAGAAGACATAAATATAATACCTACTGTGAATAAAACGCTTCGCAAAGATCTAAAATCAAACCCTCCAAGTATAGAAGCATTGAATAACACTAATACTACATATTTCTCATTGCAAGGAATCTCTGGGAAAATGAACATACCATCTTCATTTAAAATAAATTCATTTTGGCCAGAAGAAGACGAAAAACAAAATGGGAAGAAACCCAGACTAAGAGAAAAATTACCTTCAATTGTAACGAGTTAGGCGTGGATTAAGTACCACAAAACAAAAAAATAAAGCTACATTTATAAGAGAAAGAGAGAAGAGCAAAAAAGGGCAGATAAGAAAATAATAGAGGAGACAAAAAAAACTAAAGCAAAGAAAGGTAAAATAAAAGAGCCTGATGTTACTTCTACGCAAGAGACTGATACTGAAATTCAATATGCTGAGAGCGATTGTTCAGACGATACTCATTTGGTTAATATCAAGTATCTTCAACCTAGGCATGATTCCACTTCAAGCACTGAATCCGAGAATTAGCCTCTATGAAAATTACCATAAAGTGAAAACAAGCTTTCTAAGAGAGTTTTTGTAATTTTAAGATATGAGAAGGAAAATTTTCCAGGCGTGATCAATATGTAGCTAAAGAGTCCTAGTAGTAAGTACGTTTCTCTGCGCGCAATTCATACAGGTGGCTTTATTATAATTTATAATTATACGAGTAAATGCAGATAGGTACATCTTATTTATGATGTTAATGACAATGTACCTACGTCATAAAGTTCCTACTTATTTTTGATAATAATATATCTACTAAAATGACATACATGATATTGTAGAAGATTAAAATGTGATTGATAAAATAGAACTACGAGTATACTTCTCCATTTCTTTCACCTTTGTCTTATAATTTCTAGTAGATATGTGTATGGAACATATAAGACTAATAAAGACTAAAAATAAATCTACATTGTTTTCATTATTTAAATTGTTAGATTACTATGTCCATTATTAGGTGTCTAACATTGGAGACTGTCTATTACTAGGTGTCCAACATTGGGAACTGTCCATAATGGTCATCCATCACTAGATTTTCATTGTACATTACTTGTTTAAAAAAAATACGTTTTTTTTAATATCTAATTATTTTATTGAAGCCAAGCGACGCAAGTATGTATCACTCTCAAGCGACTATATATTTATGCCGCTTGGTTTTGAAACATTTGGTCCATGGGGTCCCAGTACGAAACAATTTTTTAAGCAAATTTCTCCCCGCGTTATCGACGTCGCTGGTGACAAGAGAGCTGGCTCATTTCTCGCACAGAGAATAGCTATTGCTATTCAACGCGGAAATGCAGCTAGCGTTCTTGGAACCATGCCACATGAACACCAATTATTTTTAGATTATTAGTTTAGTTTTATGGTTTAGGTGTAGTTTTAATTGTTTATGTTGGTTGTGTTGGTTTAGGTTTTTACTTTTTTATATTTGAAATGTAAAATTATATGTGTATTATTTGTTCTAAAAAGTTTTATTGAATTAACATCATTTTTGAGTCATATTCATATGAAATAAACATACGACGTACACCTGTTTTATACCATTCGTAATAAACTTCATTACATTATGAGAAACGTCCATAAAGTCAAAATTTTGTCCTTATACTGTCCTTGATTGGGGTCTTTACCTTAATTATGTATTAAAACTCTCATGTGACGCTATTATCACACTCGTGTTTTAATAACCGCAATTAGGTATATGACAGTTGCATAAACTACAGTTTTTCTTATGAGAGACTTGCCGTGCGTAAAGTACCTAACTCATTATGCCTCAATTTTTAAGGTCATAATCCGTATTTTACAATATGAGTGTACATAAAGAGAATTCATTCACTGTTATCAAATGCCCTTTTTCGAGTGAAAATGTATTGTTACGAGCTGGGGTTCGGATAAAATTAATGTACGCTAATAACACCAAAAATTCGAAAAACCACAAAAAGAAATTAATCCAACAAATAATGCTCAAACACTCTTTAACTTGACTGTACACTCTTATCAATTATCACTGAATACTCGCTTTGAATCACTTTGATCGTTTCGTTTCGTCAGCCAAATCAGTAATGTCCCAGGCAGTCGATGTGCGCCCTATTTATACCGCGACGTAAGTTTCCAGAATGTACTCATAACTACTCGTATGTACTAGTGGTAGTCGGTAGGTCTTTGAACTTTCAAGGTTGGCGGCGCCTTTGAGTTGCCGCGTCACGCCGCGCCTGTAGGTACTTAAGGCCAGCGGCACCTTTGATGTCGCCGCGTCCGTAAGTATATACCTACCGCGCGCTCTGGAAACTTCTGTAGGTACCTACGCTCTACTAGTGTGTTCCAGAATGTTCCTTTAAATGTAGGTATTGCGTCATTTTAGTACCTACTGTTTTTCTAAGAATCGACCGGCGTAACAGTATTATTAAGTTTAAACCACGTCCCACTCAAAACTGCAACCTTTTTTGACTCGAAAGCAATTTTGAAGAAACTTTGATAGTTTTGTATGAACATATTAATATTGCATCGTACAATATTAATATTAACGTTATGTTGACATAAGAAACCAACCGGAATGCCACAATAACTATACTACTTACCTACTTACTTACTTACTTCATTACTTTGGATATAATTGACTTGGTGTAAATTGTAACTACCTTCTCAAGTAAGTAGGGATCTACTTACTACAATAATTGTGTAAATTTTACAAACGAATGAAAGTGTCTGAAGTACCTAGGTAGTAAGTTGTAATTTTTTCGAGATATTTTGGGAGTTTCGCTGTTAAGAGGATCCGATACCGAACACTGTTTCTGTTGTTGATTTTTTGAGATTAGCCGCTCGTGAGATTATTAGGTACATTATTTATAGAATTTACATTCCGAGGCATACCTTTTTCCACCCCTAAGGTTGTAGCAAAATGTTTTGTTGTCGGTGTCAATCGCTTGTATATGATGTATTTTAGGCTTATACATTAAATTGTAATTAAAAAAATATGGATTCTGAAAAATAAATCAATAATATCATTGCAAAAATATGGCTGATTCAAATACTTTATAACCTTAATGTGATTTAAAAAACTAGGAAAAATAAGACGCTTAAGCCTAGTAAGTAATTTGTAAATTACGTGGAAAAAAAACCACCGAAATCGGAAAATATTAGGAGTTAGAAAAGTGGTTTGTCTTTTTGTATGGACAAGGACGCGGTAAATAATCCTCTTAAACTGTATGTAGAAACAAAACTGTATGGTCAGTAGATACAAGTCATATGGACACTCGAGTCTTTGTTCGTCCTCCAACTTGTAGGTATAGTATCTCAATCACTTTTATCAAGTTTATTTTAAGTAAAACCCGTCTACCGAGTCAACTGTGCTATTTTAATATAACGATAGTGAGATAAATAAATTTGAACAAGACGGGCGGCCGCACAAGTTCTTCGTAAAGTTTTCATTGTTTTTAAAACGGCGTAATGTTGCGACTAGTCAATATATTATTCTGGACAATATGTATCGCATTCGGTCTCGGGGTTATTTTTATCCTAACCGGAAGTCGATGCACAGATAACATTAATCATCGTCCATTCTTCGAAACTCACAGGACCTTAGGGAATAATCTGAAAAACGAAGACCGAGAAGACAGTCCACTGCAGCCTTCACTAACAAACTCATCCGATGGTTCGCCATATATAAAAATGATATTGGAACAAACTCGCTCAAAAATTAAACTTGAGTTATGGAACTACAACTTTAGATATTCTGGTGTTAATAAATTACAAGATTTACTCTTGGAATCCAGTGGAAAACCTGTAAGAAACGTGATTATATCGGCTTGGCGATCAGGATCGACTTTTCTCGGCGAGTTACTGAATGCCATGCCAGGTAACTTCTACCATTATGAGCCTCTATTGAAGTATCAAATTATTCAAATACGAGGACCTCCTCATGCAGACAAGGCTACAAGGGAGCTCAAGAATATGCTCAAATGTGACTACAGTGGTATGGAAGACTACTTCGAGTACGGAAAAACTCATATGGACAATTTGAACCAGTTCATGCGTAACTCAAGACTGTGGGAGCAGTGTAAATATAAGAACGAGCTATGTTTCGAAGGTGATTTTACATCCAAGATGTGTAAGCTGTTTCCCTTTCAAAGTATGAAGTTAGTCCGATTCAGATTACGTCTCGTCAACCAAATGTTGGAGGATAAAGAGTAAGTTGTGTTATTTTACTCGACTTCAATAACAACGAGCAATTAGGCTGTTTTTACTCGACTGCGAATAAGAAGGGTTATGATTTTAGCAGCGTATGAATGAATGTACGTTCGTCTAATTCCTCTATATTCTATGTGACTCACCCCGGCTTCACACGGGTAGCGTTCACACCGCGTTTTTTTTACTTTTAGCATTTTATACCATTACTAGCTGTACCCGCGGCTTCGCACGCATGGTCTTTTCTTTAGGTTCAAAGTAGCACTAATGTGCTATTCAAGGAACAATATGCATACAAATGTTGGTATATTGGTCCTCAAATGAAAAAAAAAACTTCAGCCGTCAAAAATACTTTTATCAATTGCTCAGCTTCTAACTCACCGGATTGAGATACCAATTACACCAGATTGAAATCAAACCCTAAGCTATCTAACGATGGAAACCGCATTGCAATCGGTCCAGTAGTTTTTACGTGATGAGTTAATAAACAAACATACAGACAAACAGAAAGAAAGACACGAAAACCAAAAAAATATTGTTCAATATCTTTTTTAAGCACCCAAGAGCGTGTTTTTCATTTGAATTCATTTAATAGTTTGGGTGCGATGCGCGGTCAAGATACGGACAAACAGACAGACAAAATTAAAAAGTAAAAAAGTTTGGCTTCAGTATCGAATATAGAGAACCATCCAAAAAATATTTTTTATTACTTAAATATTAACATAGCTTGGAACCCATATCCCGCAGAAACCCTTTACTTTTTCGGGATAAAACTGGTCCTCAATTTTAACCCATCATATAACTTACGACAGCGCCAAGTTGTATCAAAACCCGTCCATTAGTTTCAGGGTGGTACGTGTTCTTTTAAATAAGTTTCAACCCCTATCCTCCACCCATTTTTTCGAGATGCAAAGTATCCTATGTCCTACCTCGTAGTATAAACTCAAGTCATACCAAGTTTCATTTGAATTCATCCAGTAGTTTCCGCGGCGTGATGCGCGGCTAAGATACAGACTGACAGATATACAGACAAAAATGAAAAAACATACAGTTTAGGCTTCATTATCGAATATAGAGTAACTTCCAAAAAAAAAAACTATATTTTTAATGTATACAATTTGGACCCATATCCCACAGGAACCATTTATTTTTTCGGTACAAAGATCGGTTCCAAGATCGGTTCGTTGTTCGGTTCCAAGTTTCATCAACATCCATCCAATAGTATCAGCGTGCTACGTGTTCTTTTAAATAATTTTCCACTACTATCCTGCAGGAACACTTAATTTTTTCGGGATGTAAAGTATCCAATGTCCTACCTCGAAGTATGAACTCAAAACATACCAAATTTCATTCGAATTCATTAATTATTTTCGGCGTGGTGCCCTGCCAAGTTACAGATAGACAGACGGACAGTTAGACAGACAGACAGACAAAAAAAAAAAAAAACAGTGTTGGCTTTAGTATTGTACGGCCCCCAAAAAAATTACATATTATCTTCAATTTACAGAATTTTGGACATTATCCCGCAGGAACACTTTATTTTTCGAGATAAAAAGTATCCTCAATTTTTATCCATTATATATACTATGACTATGCCTAGTTTCGACAAAATCCATTGAGTAGTTTCAGCGTGATACGTGTTCTTTTAAATAATTTTCAACGCCTATCCTGCAGGAACCCTTTAATTTTTTGGGATGAAAAGTATCCAATGTGCTACTTCGAAGTATGAACTCAAATCATACCAAATTTCATTTGAATTCTTTGAGTGTTTTCGGCGTGATGCACTTACAAAGTACAGACAGACAGACAAAGAGACAGTTTTTTTTTTAAATAAACTGTTTTGGCTTTAGTATTGAACATAGAACGGACCCCAAATTTTTTTAACAAAATATCTTTAAATTAAAGAATTTGGGACATTATCCCGCAGGAACTCTCTATTTTTTCGGGATAAAAAGTATCCTCAATTTTAACCCATCATATAAACTATGACTGTGCCAAGTTGCATCAAAATCCGTCCGGTAGTTTAAGACTGGTAAGTGTTTTTTGAAATAACTTTCAACCCCTATCCTGCGGAAACCCTTTCATTTTTCGGGATGAAAAGTAGCGTATTTCCTACCTCGTAGTATGACCTCAAATCATACCAAGTTTTATGTGTTAGTTTTGGATACAGAATCGAATCTAAAGTACGGTCTAAAAAAAATATCTAAATATATTCAATGTACAGAATTGGACCCGTTCCAGTTTTATTATAAGTATAGATAACTTCTAAAAAGAAATATACGCCATTGAGCGTAATTCAAAATCTTAGGCAGCAACACTCGTGGTGCTTTTTGACAGACTTGTTATTATTTCGTTTCCACGGCAACATGTCATTCCGTTCCTTACAGCGAACAACCGTCATTTTTATAGGCAAATTTTTTATTGCTTGGGTTACACTACGCCTGTAAGTAGAGAAATAAAAAGGCCTTTGCCTTGCAAAAGATGATTTTTGTTAGGTCTGATGAAAAATCCAAGTTTTCGACCTGCGCAAGCCGCCATCTTGGATTAATGATTTGAAAACTTGGTTTAATGAAAATTATTCACCAACGGTTCATTTTAAGTTAAAAATGTCAAAGGCAAAGTTAAAGAGGTTTAAAATTATTTACATTTCTCTATAACACTTTTTTTTGTAAGTCCGTAACTAATTTGTTACAGCGGCGAAAAGATTTTACCAAAAAACCCCCTATACTTAGTAGCTATTTTCCTCACATTATTTCTGGCAGTTCATTGCTATTATGTACTCCTTCCACAGCACCATGAGGTAGAGAAAGCGGAGCGCTTTTTCCTCACATTATTTCTGGCAGTTCATTGCAATTATATACTCCTTCCACAGCACCATGAGGTAGAGAAAGCGGAGCGCTTTTTCCTCACATTATTTCTGGCAGTTCATTGCAATTATATACTCCTTCCACAGCACCATGAGGTAGAGAAAGCGGAGCGCTTTTTCCTCACATTATTTCTGGCAGTTCATTGCAATTATATACTCCTTGCACATCAACATGAGGTAGAGAAAGCGGAGCGCTTTTTCCTCACATTATTTCTGGCAGTTCATTGCAATTATATACTCCTTCCACAGCACCATGAGGTAGAGAAAGCGGAGCGCTTTTTTCTTTATTTTATTTTTATCTTTCAAATTCAATGTGTTTGCTGTAGGATCAACACTTTGCGAGTAATTTTGAGGAAAATAACTTGTATAGGTTAACTTTGCCCTTGTTTTCTTCCAGCCGCTTTTTGCAGGTCAACACTCCACCTGGCCACAGGGCGTCCCACACCACGTTTGCCTAAGCGTGTTCTCCACTCGAGAACTCGTCTACCCCAACGGCTATCGGTTCTTCGAATAATGTGACCAACTGCCACTTTAGCTTGCTTATTCTTAGAGCTATATCGGTTACCTTGGTTCTCCGTCGGATATCTTCAAATCTTGTCCTTCAAAGAAACACTAAGCATAGCTCTCTCCATAGCTCGCTGAGCGACCTTAAATTTCTAGACTAGTTTGACCGTGAGTGAGTAGTATTAATGCCCATTCCTTTCCAATCCAGCGTCTTAAACATATCTTCCAGGGCATTAGTGAACAATTTCGGGGATATAACATCCTCCTGTCTCACTCCCCTGCGCAGTTAGATATTATTATGTTTAGACTCTGGTTTTGTACTCATAGTCGCGGCGTCGTACAGAAACCTCAGCACTTCGATGTATCGCCCGTCCACTTGAAAACGCTGCAAAGACTCCAGAACCACCCAGGTTTCAACGGAGTCAAAGGCCTTCCCATAGTCCACAAAAGCAAGACACAGGGGTTGGTTATACTCCTCAGACTTCTTTATAACCTGCCTCACTGTGTGTGTATGTGGTCTATGGTGCTAAATCCTCCACAAAACCCGGCCTGTTCAAGAGGCTGGAATTCGTGGTCTTCTTGCGAGACGATTTGAGATGACCCTTGAAAACAAAACTAGTTTAAGTCAGTCCATCTTATGCCAAAGCCATTTTATTTAGATACTATTACGCTACAAGGTTGAAATTTGGCACATTTAGGTACAGATAATTAGTATAACCTCTACAAAGGTGTAGAAAACATCGTTTTTTATACTACGTCTCATAGTGTCTTTTTTCATTGGGTAAATTTTTCATGAAACATTTAAATATTACACTAAGTATACCAAAATATCCACAAAGAAACATTACAAAAGTCTCGTGTTACTACTATTTTGTCCTAGGACCACGAGGGAAACCTGTTAGGTAACATCGGACGTGTGCTGCCTGGTACTTTTAAAAACATTGTACAATTTTGGTGTATATCTGAAGAAGTTATGGCGTTAACTAGTGGCTTTGTGAGCTGTAGACCTCGAGCACAAACTTTTTTGCAACCAATCTATTGATGCACAGTAGAGCCATCTAGTTACCTTATTGTAAAACTAACGTTAAAAACCAAGGTGCTCTAGCAATCCATACCTAGTAGGTAAAGGGCTGATTCCACTGGAAGAAACCTAAAATTGAACAATTTACTGCATTTTGAGGAGCTATTCTGATCATCACACCGAAGATCTTCATCAGATCTTCACCAATTTTTTATGAGACCAATTTAAAGTACTACGTATCAAATAAAAAACAACCATCAAAATCGGATCTCATAAGGCGGAGATAACAACAACCCCCCCGTTTACCCCCTTTTTATCCCTTTTTGGGTGAAGTAACTGAAGTAAGTAAAACCTAACCAAAAATCCCCGACGACAAAAAAAAAATGTTTAACCTGTATACTAAGTTTCGTCTAGAACGGTTGAGAAATGCAACCTGTAGAGGAGAACAGAGATCCGGACGGACAGACATCTGGACATAAGAAAGCATTTTTGCCCAAGTTGAAACGGAGATGCATCGCGCTCGCTCGGTCAAAAATAAAAACTTGCCTACTGGAGGTAAATTTTTGATTCAATACGTTAGTAGTACCAACAGAAAAAGTTTCCCTCGTAGTCTTCTAAAAGGAAAAAATAGTAGGTCCACGTCACTTTAGTGCGGATGCTCTAACATCCTTCGTTTACCTTTTCTATTACACCTACTTTATTAGATACTCAAGTACCTACAAGCATCAAATTCGATAGTTTGGATGTTTTTTCTTCAATTAAACTGCGCTTTTTTTGTTCTGAACTTTTAGGCTTGATGTGAAACTACTACTACTAGCTACTTCACCTGGTATCAATGCATCTTGCCAAGAGTCCTTCTCATCGCCACTTGAGGTTTATGTACTGATGTCTTCCACCTTGGTTTTTCTTTGGATCTCCGTCTTTCACACTCAGTCGCTCAATGTGAGCCTAGAAACAGTACCTACTTAAGGGGCAGAAATGGGCAAATGACACAAAGTAATCCCGATCCTGTTCAAAAACTCCTCTCTGTATCCTACTGAAATTAAAATATATGATACTCGAGGATATAAGTAACAATATCTTTGTCCCCAAAACATGAATGCACTTATTTGTCTTGATGAAAAAAAATGCCAAAAACACATCTGAAAATAAACAATTCCGTAAATATATCCTACATTTAATGGTATTTCGATATGATATCGTACTTAAATATTACTTGTACTCTTTCATGGCAATCTACGTATTTTGCTTCGCCGTCTCTGCCAATTCTGCCATTCCGCGGCGAGCCGCGTTGCTAGGTGGACCTGCGCTACTATTGTCCGTTTTGACTTGGAGCTTGTAAATGAAGCTATGAAGAGAGAGAAGACATATTGAATAAAGAACATTTGAGTCAGAGTTTAATAATTATTTTTATAAATAAGTGAAGTGTGTTAAAAAGTGATGCAGCGCCGAATCAAAGTTTTCTTGATATGTATCGCATTTGCTTGCAGTGTCTTCTTAATTTTATCTGGAAATCGATATACAGGTAAAATATGTAATAATCAACCACTTGAAACTCAAAAAACCATAGGGCATAATCTGAAAACTGAGGAGAGGGAAGATGGTCTGCTGCAACCCATACCGATGAACCCCTGCGATGGTTCGCTAGATAACGAAAAAATATTCAAGAATACTCGCATGGAAATAGAGTTTGATTTGAGAAAGTACAATTTTACACATTCTAATGTTCATAAATTACAAGATTTACTAATAGAATCTGATGGAAGGCCTCTGAGAAACATAATTATTTCTACTTGGAGATCAGGAACTACTTTTCTAAGTGAACTGCTAAATGCGATTCCAGGTAATTTCTTTAATTTTGAGCCCTTGTTCAAATTTGGAGTAAATCAAATACGAGGGCCTCCTCATGCCGCTAAGGCCATAAGCACTCTCAAGAGTATGCTCGCATGTGTAACAGCGGTATGACAGACGTTTTTGAATCCGGAAAAACTTATCTAGAAAGTGTAATCCATTTAAAGCACAACAAAAGACTATGGAACCACTGTTCACATAACGAACAATTGTGTTATGATACCAATTTCCTAACTAAGTTTTGTAAGCTGTTCCCTTTTCAAAGTATGAAGGTTTGCCGCTTGAGATTACATCTAGTCGAGGATATACTGGAGGATAAAGAGTAAGTTCTATTTATAATTATGATAGTGTTCTTATGATACTGAGCAGGCTAAAATATTGCAATATGTCTTCTTTGTCAAATCAGAGTGTTCTCCTTTATGCTCCTTAAAAAACAATTAGACTGCTCAAATTTTCTGAAACGATTTCATTTTAAAATTCCTCATACATATCACCTGCAACGCATCCGCATTCGTACCGCTCTTTCAACAAACTGCCCTGGGTAAAAACTCAGTGGTTCCAAAACTTGTAAGCCTTTGAATAAATGTTTATTTATTTATCTATTTTTAAATAACACGTATATAATTATAATACAACAATTACCTACCTACATCAAATAACTCAAGCATGCTACATAATAGACATAATCAACTGTGCCATAATTTTATTCCTAACCAGCACACCAGTGTGACAGAGCAGTGTGAAGGTTTGTCGTTCGTGAATATAGTAGACAATTAAATAATAATATATGGTAGGTGCTTAAAATGTCAAACTTAATTAGAGGCTCACTGCATCTGGCTGCCGCGGCAGTCAAAACTCAGTACCAAAACCGGTTCAAGCGCGCGCGAGCGCACGAACTGCATTAGTACAAATTTCAAATTTATATATAAAAAGACAAAATTAATCCCAATTAAGCTTTGCAGCTTTCTGGGTTACATCCACTATTTTGTCCGAGAGCGCAGTATAGTGTTCCGGAGGCGGTCCGTCAGTTTCACGCCAAGTATAATACGCTCCATAGCACGTTGACACACCTCGAGTGCGAACCTCTACTGAACTGACAAAGACCATGTTTGTACCTACACCGTACGGGAGTATCGGGAGCATGTCCAGGAGTTTTCTTTTTAACGATAGTGAGAGATTTCTCTTCATTAGATCCTGCATGGACCAAAAGCTCTTCCAGGCATTCTCGGTGCGTCTAGCAACTTCTTTGTCTTTCCTCGCCTGGATGGAGACTATTTGGCCCAAATATATGTACTCCTGAACATATTCCACCTCCACACCCTCAACGTAGGTTTTGCGTTTAACGCTGTTAGTAATTAATTTGGCCTTTGACATGCTCATCCGAAGCCCGACCTCGAGTCTTGTCTTGCTCATGTCTTCGAGCATGGTATGTCCAGAAGCCAAAGAAGAAAAGAGGACTATGTCATCTGCGAATCGAAGGTTGGTCAACCTCTTTTCTCCGACGATGATGCTCTCGTGTTCCCAACCAGCTGCAAGCATTCTAAAGATATCCACAAGAGTGGTTGTAAAAAGCTTAGGAGATAGCGGATAATAGGATACCTTGATTTATTCCTTTTTTAATATGGATAGATAGGGGACCTGTGGTGTTTAGTTTGACTGCTGCATTACTATTTCTGTAAATGTTTTATGAAAGTTGAATACGTTGTCTTGTATATTATCTTCTTTTTTTATCACAGTCTAGACGCCAATTCCACGCCTTCTGCGTGGAATTTGTTCGTGATTCTATGCAGGCGGCGTACCGGCGTACCGCCCTGGTCTACCATATTTATTCTGTGATTAGACTTAGTTCTAAGCTATCAAACAAAAACGGCATTTCAATCGGTCCAGTTCTTTTAACGTGATGCACGAATTTACAAACAGGCAGACACTATTTGTAAAAATGTTACCCAATTTATTTTTTAGTGATCTCTAGACTTTTTTTTTATTATATTCATTATACAGACTTCTTGTTAGTAAAGTATATGGTTTAAAACTAACATGGTCACACTAGAAGTATAAACGTTAGATACATTAGTATCCATGGTAAATATCTCGTTTCTAATATTTATACTTCTAGTTCTTCTAGTTGCTTTATTATAAGTATAGATATATAGTTTTTTCCTGGCTGTATTTTGTCCAACCGCGTGTAAAACGAACTGAGAATTGACCAAATTTAGACGAAATGCTTATTATACCAACAGCTACTAAATCAAATAGGTTTTTATATAATCCAGATTCTTATTATTAAACTGAAGAGAATATTTGTTTATAACAAGCTGTACCCGCGGCTTCGCAAGCGTGTTCTTTTCTTTAGGTTCAAAGTAATTACTTTTTTTTTTCTTTTTTTTTAAGGGGGTAAATGTACAGAATTTGGACCCATATCCCACAACCCTTTATTTTTTCTGAACAAAATGTATCCATAATCTTATAAACTATGTCTGTGCCAAGTTGCATCAACATCCGTCCAATAGTTTCAGAGTGCTAAGTGTTCTTTTAAATAACTTTCGAAACCTATCCTGCAGGATCCCTTTAATTTTCCGGGATGACAAGTATCCTAAGTCCTACCTCAAAGTATGAACTCAAATCATACCAAATTTCATTTGAATTCGTTGAGTATTTTCGGCGTGATGCACTTCCAAGGTGCAGACAGACAGACGGACAGACAGACAGAAAGACAAAAATTAAAAAAATACAGTTTTGGCCTTAGAATTGAATATAGAACGGCCCCCAAAAAAAATTACAAAATATCTTTAATTTACAGAATTTGGGACATTATCCCGCAGGAACTATTTATTTTTTCGGGATAAAAAGTATCCTCAACAACAGTATCCTCAGACAGACATACATACAGACAGACAGACAGACAGATAGACAGACAGACAGACAGACAGACAGACAGACAGACAGACAGACAGACAGACAGAAAGACAAAAATTAAAAAAAACGGTTTTGGCTTCAGTATAGAGTATCCTCCAAAAGAAAATTTCAAAATATCTTCAATGTACAGATTTGGACCCGTTACAGTTTTATTATAAGTATAGATTATTACTGCAAGTTTGCAGCAGGATGCCATACACACCAATATCTTTACTTTCAGGCTTAATGTCAAAGTGGTGCTATTAGTACGCGATCCTCGTGGTGTGATGAACTCTCGACATCTCCTGTCCTTTTGTCAGACGGCACCAGATTGCTCGAAACCGGAGTCACTGTGTGCTGACATGATCAGTGATTATGAGGCAGCTGGGCGTTTACTCCAAATGTACCCTGATAGACTTAGGTAAGGGTTGTTTTATCTTTTGCTAGTAAACCTATAAAGAGATCATCTAGTCTAAAACTGAACGCCCCTTTAATGTGTTTAAGCTCACATGTAAAGTAGGTTTATATACAAACCAATTTGGGCATCGTCATTGGTTTAGGTTAGCGTCTAGCGTCTAGTCACTACCGCTTGATAGAGACGCCTAGCGAGGGCGGCAAGCGTGCAGTGCGGCCGGTCCTCTGACCAAACATTACTAAAGTATAGACCGCCGCTATAGCCCCACCACCTCTCAGTACTAATCGTAGGTAGATGGTGCTATAGCTACGTACATCGATGTAAAGATCACGAGTAGGGATGCATGCAAGCGCTCCCGCGCTTAGTATTGATAAAGAAGGTGACACGTTACTATGCGGATTCGACGGGTACGGCGCCTACCTATAATTAGTGCATACAAATCGGATACCCGAATAACCGACTGATTTGAAACTCGGATTTTTAAGATTGAAACCTGGGTTTTTCGATCGGTTTGTTCTCTTATAAAATTGGTGAAGATCTGATGAGGATCTTCGGCGTGATGAGCAGAATAGCTCCTCAAAATGCAGTAAATTTCTCACTTTTAGGTTTCTACTAGTGGAATCAGCCCTTTACCCACTAGGTAGCGATTAATGGAGCACCTTGGTTATTAATGTATGTTTTACAATAAGGTAGACTAGATGGCGCCACTGTGCACCGCTAGATTGTTTGCAAATTGTTTGTGCTCGCGAGGTCTACAACTTACAGAGCCACTAGTTTAATCAACTGCACGTTTTAGGTTAGCACTGGTATTTCCATTAACGAATTCTATTAGTCTGCCAATTTTTGCTCTCAGATCAGTAACTCTATTTTCTAGAACTCACGGAACTCACTTTGTTTTTTTGAGGCTGATTATGGCTGTCTGTAATTTAACATCCAGTAAAATAATGCAGCTGTATCATCATCATCATCATCATCAGCCCGCATTCGTCCACTGCTGGACGTAGGCCTCTCCTTGTGAACGCCACTGAGCCCGATCTTCGGCTCTCCTTATCCAGTGGCTACCGACTGCCTTTCGCAACTCGTCACTCCACCTGGCCAGCGGGCGCCCTACGTAGTGTAGGGCGCCCGTTTGTTTGCCTAAACGCGGTCTCCGCTCTTGAACCCGTTTACCCCAACGGTTGTCGGTTCTTCGAGTTATGTGACCGGCGCATTGCCACTTCAGCTTGCTAATTATTTCAGCTATGTCGGTTACCTTAGTTCTGCTGCGGATCTCCTCATTTCGGATTCTGTCCTTTAGAGAAACTCCGAGCATAGCTCTTTCCATAGCTCGCTGAGTGACTTTAAATTTGTGGACTAGCCCCACCGTGAGTGTCCACGTTTCAGCTCCGTAGGTCATAACTGGCAGAACACACGCGTTAGCACTGTGGTATGGACGACGAAAAGACTTGACGTAGTAAAAACGACGTACGAAACCAAATGCAAACGTACGTTACGTATGTACGTTTTGACGTACCAAATGCTGCCCATCCCAGCTGAATCCTCCTATCGGCTCCTTTCGAAGTTGTTCCTACCCAATTGCATAGTCTGCCCGAGGTAAACATATTTCTGAACAACTTCAAGGGGGACACCGCTAACGACGATCGGTTGCGGGGTAATAAGGTCTTTAAACATAACCTTGGTTTTATCCATGTTCATCCCGAGACCGATACGACTAGAGGCGTGAGCTAGGTTGGTCTGCATTTGCTCGAGATCCTGCAGCGACTCCGCCATAAGGACAATATCATCAGCGAAATCGAGGTGTGAGATGAAATCGCCTTTTATGTTAATGCCCTTTCCTGTCCAGTCCAGAGTCTTAAACATATCTTCCAGGGCATTGGTGAACAGTTTCGGGGATAAGACATCCCCCTCTCTCACTCCCCTGCACGGCTGGATAGGTTTAGTCTGCCGGTTCTGGACATGTACGGACATAGTCGCGGCATCGTACAAGCACCTCATCACCTCGATGTATCGCCAGTCCACTTGGCATCGCTGCAGTGATTCGAGAACAACCCAGGTTTCGACAGAGTCAAAGGCTTTCTCATAGTTCACAAAAGCAAGACACAGGGGCTCTTCAGTCGTCTGTATAACCTGTCGCACTGTGTGGATGTGTCCATGGTCCCGTAACCCCCTCGAAACCCAGCCTGCTCCGGAGGCTGAAACTCATCAAGTCTTCTGGCTAGACGATTTGAGACTACCTTCGAAAACCGTTTATAGAAGTGGCTCAGAAGCGAGATGGGCCTGTAGTTTTTAAGGAGCGTTTTATCTCCTCTATTGAAAAACAAAACTACCATGCTTCTGTTCCACGCCTTTGGAGTTCTCCCATCAAAAAGAGATGAGTTAAACAACTTCTGGAACTCTCGAAGTACAGGTCTTCCTACCGCTTTCAAAAGTTCCGAAGTAACTCCGTCTTCCCTTGGGGCTTTTCCATTTATAAGCTGCCTAGACGAGATCGAGATAGCTTGATAACTTGATCTCGTCTAGGCTGATTTCCGGCAGGTCGTCGGTGTAGTGGCGGGTTAATATAGCTCGGGAATCCCCATTTCTGGGTTCAGGTCGTAGAGCATGCAAGTCGTACAGTCGATCATAGAAGTCCGTTATCTCGGCCAGAATCTTCTGTTGTGAGGTGACGGTATTGCCACATGATGTTTTTAGCTTCGTCAGATGGGTCCTTCTTAATTGCTGGGCAAAAACTTTGGTCCCCCGATTTTGCTCGATAGCCTTCTCTATACGGCATGTGTTGGAGCATCGGAGGTCCCGTCGCACTTGCTTGCTGATATTATGATTTAGGGCCCGCTTCTCTGACGAAGTGGCCTGTACATCATCCCGTCTCACATCCATTAGCTGAAGAGTCTCTGCCGAGAATTTAGACTTCGTACCTGTACGCTGCATCTGGCAGAACATCGACTCTTCTTCCCTTAGGATACCTACCACTTGTTTCAGGGCCTCGTCAACGTCATTTGCGATTTCCAGAGCAGCAAATCGGTTTTCCAGATGAAGTTGAAACTGTTCTGACGCACGACGGTTTGGAGCTGGTTTGGTCGGAGCGTAGAATTCATCAGAAGGGATCTCTCGAGCTTAAAGTTGATAATCAGAGAGCCTCGTAGTAGTTGGTGGTCACTACTGGTATTAAACCTATTGACCACGGAGACATCTCTTAATATGTGCCTTCTATCAGTCATGATAAAGTCAGTCTCATTCTTCGTCACACCGGGGCTCTGCCACGTCCACTTACTTTAGGGCTGCTGCTTATAGAATGAATTCACTAAGAACAGCCCCTCTTTCTCTAAAAAGTTGACAAGCATTTGCCCCCTGTGGTTCCTGCTTCCATAACCATGTGCACCAATCCTCGATTCGCTGCTGTTCTGTACTCCCACTTTAGCGTTAAAATCCCCCATGACAACGTTGTAGTGCGTCTTCGTGGTCTTGTGAAGAGCTGTAAAGATGTCTTCATATATCTCTTAAATATGGTAAAGAATCACTATCTCGTTCAATCACTATCACATGTTATTAGTTTATTGTAATAACATGTATTAGTTTATTATATAAATAGTTATTGATTTATTCTATTTTAGAAAAGTATCTATGTAATAGAATGTTATTTTAATGCACCGCCGTCTACTCTTTGTTCTTCCATTGCTGTACATCCAAAGGTTGTCTGGAAGAGATCGCTCTTAGCGATAAGACCGCCCATTGTACTTATTTTAAAGAAATATTTTATGTGTAATAATATCTTTTTAGGTGCAATAAAGTATTATCTATCTATCTATCTCTTCTACTGCGTCATCCGAGTGTGCGTATGTCGGTGCGTATACCGCCATTCATCTGCCCTCACAGTCAGCCTAATTAAGAGGTACGCTATCCTGGTCGACACACTAGAGATTTCTACGTTTCCAGCGAGGACTTTATGGACGAGGAACCCTACGCCACCCTGGGATTTCTGGTCACCCTCCCCGTAGTACACAAGGTGGCCCGATTCTAGAGTTATGGTGTCCTTGCTATCTCATCGGACTTCGCATAGCCACAGAATGTGCCACCTTATCCTTGCCAGTTCCGTTTCGAGTAAAACTTAAAATTCAACTGTTTCATGGTAAAACTTAAAATCTGCTTTCATAATAAATTGCATACACAAAATTTCGTGTCTGTGCTGTTAACCGCTAAAGAATTCCTTTTTCTGGAGCTAATCCTGAATGTCGGATCAGATTATGCTTACCATTACAATACATTTTAATTAGAAGTAAACCAACATGTAAAAATTCGACTCCGTAGGATAAGAGGAAGTGGTTCTAATTCAGCTTGCAAAATTTGACCTAAACAAAGTACACAAAATTTTGTGTCTATGCTCTTGACCGTTGAAGACTTCCTTTCTCTGGAGACTATGTCATAGTAAAATTTAAAATCTGCTTTCATAATAAAATGCGTACACAAAATTTCATGTCTGTGGTGTTAACCGCTAAAGAGTTTCTTTGTCTATTCAGGTCATGCTTACCATAACAATGAATTGTCATTAGAAATAAAACAACATGGAAAAATTCAACTCCGTAGGATAAGAGCAAGTGGTTCTAATTCATCTTGCAAAATTTGACCTAAACAAACATACATACAAACATTGCAAGTTAAATAAAAGCTTTTAAGAAAAACAGTTTGGCTTCAGTATCGAATATGGAGTAATACACTCTAAAAAACATTATTTATTACTTCAAAAGTAACATAACTTTAGACCCCTATCCCGCAGGAATCCATTTTATTTGGGATAAAAAGGTATCCCCAATTTTAACCCATCATATATATTAGACAGTGCCAAGTTGCATCAAAATCCGTCCAGTAGTTTCAGCGTGCGGGACTATTCTGCGGGACGGGAACCCTTTCATTTTTGGGATGAAAAGTATCAAGTATCTATACCTCATGGTATAAACTCAAATCGTACCAAGTTTCATGTGAATTCATTTAGCAGTTTTGGCGTGATACGCGGTCAAGTTACAAACATGCAGACAGACAGACAGACAGACAGAAAAAAAGAAAAAAAAAGTTTTGGCTTTAGAATCGAACGAGTCGAGTACACTCCGAAAAAAAATATTACTTCATGCTTAACATAACTTTGGACCAATATCCTGCAGGAACCCTTTATTTTTTCGGGATAAAAAGTATACTCAAGTTTAACCCATTATTTAAACTATGACTGTGCCAAGTTGCATCAAAATCCGTCCAGTAGTTTCATAGCGGTAAGTGTTTTTTTAAATAACTTTCTACCCCTATCATGCGGGAACCCTTTCATTTTTCGGGATGAAAAGTATCCTAAGTCCTCTCTCGTAGTATGAACTCAAATCATACCAAGTTTCATTTAAATTCATTCAGTAGTTTTGGCGTGATGCCTAGCCAAGATACAGACAGACAGATAGGCAGACAAACAAAAACATTTTTGGCTTCAGTATAAAATATAGAGTACCTTCCAAAAAATACATCAATATATCTTCAATGTACAGAATTCGACCTGTTACAGTTTTATTATAAGTATATAGATAAAAAGTTTTCTGTCAGCGACTAAACAGTCTCACCGCGGCTAAAGCACTCGCTCGACTAACGAATTGAAACCTGTACGCACGTATAGTGTGAGAAAGAGTAGATCACTGCTTATTGCGTTTAGCGGTATTTGTTTCCGAGAAATGCCAGTATTCCATATTAGGGATACTATTCCATATATGGTTACTTTCCGCTAGCGTTTTGGATTAGGCTAAAGTCAAGTTTGGGTGAGATGTGCTTGGGTAAAACGGACTGGTTTATTAAATGTACAATACTGGCGAGTTGTTTTGATGTCTTTTGTTTGGGTATACTCAGTCTATTAGTAGGATAGTTATTTTTATGTTTATCTAATTGCAATACGAATGTGTTCTCAATTTGTCGTTTTCAAATCTTAAGGTAGGTCAGACTGTTGGTTGTTGCCTTCTTCAATTGCTTTCAGTGTTATAGGTGGTCATGGGTGGTGTGATTCTTACGTCAGAGCTATCAAGTATATTGTTATTGTCAGGTGATTGTATATTGACAGATGCTTTTAGATTATCAGGAGGGTAAGTGACCGTCTGGGTGTCGTTAAGATTATTATTTTCTGTTGGTGTAGTTTGTAAGATTATGCTAGGTTCTGGATTATTGATCTTTGGATAACTAATTCTATTGCAATTTCATCCCGTATTTCTTGAAGTCTATCAGCACTTATAAGTTTGTTATTAACAATACTCTACGCTGATTTGCTACACGCTTTCAGAGACATGGGAGAGATGTGGACACACCACACCAATGTATAAAAGTGAAACTTTGTCTGTCTGTTGGTTTGTTTGTTTGTTTGGGAAGCTTTCACGCGATAACGGCTTGACGGATTCTGATGAAATTTGGAATGGAGATAGCTTATACCCTGGAATAAAACATAGGATCTTTTATCCCGGAAAATGGTAATTTTCCACAGGTAAACTGGAAAATGTTGATTACTCGCTGTAAGGAACGGTTGCCATAGAAACGAAATAAAATATCAAAAGCGTGTAGTTTTGCATTGTTTTTTCGCAACATGCTGTAGTCCACGCGGACGAAGTCACGTGCGAAAGCTAGTTTAGATATAAAGAATTGGTGCAACGGTCGTCTGTACACGGATTTATTCGCCTCTACTTCAGTTATCCTTTAGTAGCCTTTTATGATAAACTCATTTTAATCATTATCCCTTCGCATTCTTTGGTTACTACTGCTTGCACTACTACTGCCTTGTGATTGTTTGTTGCCAATTTTCTTTTCTAAATAAGTCTTTACTTCGATCCGTATGATTTGAGTTAATAAATTGTTGTGAACAATCGCTCTACGTTGGTCACATACTCTCTGTCTACTAACTTGCATACTCGTATCTGGGAATTTTTCAGTAAATTTAGTATGAAGTTCAGGTACATATGACCTTACTATTGCTTCCATTGATGTGAGAATTAGATATGTGCGGAGTTCAAAGATGTTAATATTTTCAGACAATTTCCTGCGTGCACGTTTACTAGCTTTGGCGGGTGCAGGACTATTGGCGCTTGCCTCCTGCAGAGCGACCTAGCCTTAGTAATTTTTTTCATTGTTACGGACTACGCAATCGTTTGACCATAATCTCACCAGATCGAAAGCAATGATGTGGTCGAAGGTGTAGCGAGCTTGCCTAGTAGATACCTGTTCACTCTTTACTTGAACACACCTAGGTTATATTTTACCGGAAACACTGATGAGGGCAGAGTATTCCTCTCCTTTGCAATTTTTATGATAAATGAAGAAGCGTAACGCTTCGATCTTGTGCAAGGTATTTCAACCATAATAGGGTGGCTCTTGGTCGATCGTCTTGTCATAAGGTGATGAAAAGGTAACGAGTGAATCAAATTGTGCAGCTTTTGTGCAGATTCCATACTGCGATCTGTAGAATACTGACAGGCTTGCAACCTCACGTTGATGTGCCAGACTTCGAAGCTTACTCTTAACCAGAGTGTCATTCCTAATGAGCCTCATAGCACGTCTCTCAATCTCTATTTACTACTAATACTACTTGGCAGAACCATCTCAGAAGTAGCAGCAGTACTCCATACACCATCTGACCTGTGCTTGATAAAGACTCAAAGGCTGTCTCGGTGTGAAGTACCGCCTAACCTTAGATAAAATACCAAGTTTCTTTGCAGCTACCTAAAGTCTTCTCCCAATCTCCGCTGTGAGAGCGGTACACATTGGCATAAATAATTTTCTCCATGCCCGTGTCCACCAGCACCTAAATCACCGAGAAGTTAGGGTGCTCAAGATTTCGGAGACTTAGATAGCTTATGTCATCACATCACGGCGTATGGGATAAAAAAGTACTTCAAAACATAGCCTGGGTAATCCAAGTTTGCGGTTGATACCGCAAACTATTAGGCTGATGCTGGGCATCCTATCTGCGTCTCCGACAAGAATAACAAGTGTGGCTTGGAGGTCTCTACATAAAAGTGGACCGCTTGGAGGTTGGAGTGAATCTAACGAATATTCGTAAGATCCACTTTGAGTGTGAGGACATGCATCTGCCGTTTAAACTTATTTCTTCTTTGGACTTTTTTCATGATGAGTGTGAATGGGTTGGACGAGTCATAGCAAACGAGATGTTGGAATGGATAATTACAACGTTGGAGAACTTGCGCGGAGACAGTGGGGACGCCCGAACCCCCCTAAAATAATTCATCAATTCCTCAAATCAAGGCGCCAGCCGGCCCAATGGATCATTTCAGGATTTTTCACAAGCGGCGTGGCAGCTGGCTAAACTACTACTTATGTCCCTTACAACTTGCGGTTGGCCAGGAGAGAACTCTGTGCTTCGGATCTCGCTACCCTCCGGAGCAAGGCCTCTGACGGTGAGGACAAATGGAACGGCGAGTGTGATAAGGGACTCGAGTGTGTAATGATCAATGCACATGCGTTTCATACGACGTTTTTCAACACACTTGCGAGGAAAAAACAGACTTGGATTTTTATTAACTTAAAGTTAATTACTGAAAGTGAATTTTACTTTCAGTACACAAATTGTTTCAATAATTAAAATTATTGAAACAATTTGTGAAAGTAAAATTCTTAAAATGTATCAAACAGTTTTTGTGGCATTTCTAATTGGCTATCACTCGTGCCTCGATTGGTATCTCCGGCGGGGTAAAATCTACGTATTGCTCTTCTTCCCTACGTGAAGTAGACATTTTTGATAATAATTAACATTGATTTAATAATTAACATTGATTGTGTGGTTAATTATGTTACATACGTAACATAATTAACCACACAACGTTAACAAATATTTATGGAAAATGGTACGCTGATTTTGTTTTTCCCGCGCGCCGCGCTTGCGATTTGCGCACAGGACTTCGTTCGTAAACGTCGCTCGACGACGTTCGATGACATAAACGCGTTCTAAAAGCCACAGGGTGATCGCTCGGCTATCATTTGGAGGCGTTTTTAAATGTCGCTCGACGACGCTCCGGTCGCCTCACGAAATAGGTGGGTGAAAGTCGCCCTGACGTTTTAATGACACTTTTTGAGTGTTGAACAAAGTTTTTTTGATTATTTTGAGGTTATTATAATCATCGCGAGCAAATTTTTCATCGAGATATACGGAAACTGCTATGGAAGATACGGAAATGAGGATTGTTACTGATAATGGCCAGTTAATAGTCGATGAACGAGGAATTTTGTTGTCAAATCTATTTTGGCAGTGAAAACTCCGCTGTGTCGTTCGAAAACGTCCGATGACGAACGTCGCACACGTTGCGTCGAACGCTAGCAATCGGACGAGATAAGTATAAGAACGTGTGTAAATAGAGGCACTGGCAAAAACGCCTCACAGCTTTCTTTAATCGAAGCCTTACAGTCTATATAAAAAATTTATAAATATACACAAAATAATGTTTGAATAAACAATTTAAGGTTACTTTTTTTAAGATATTTTATTCCCATCTGGATATTCGTAAAATCGTTAAATTTACAGTTCATTGTGTAGTATTCGTTTTTTTTTGTGTTGTTGATAAACATAGGATAGCACATTTCTTTTATAGTGGAAGTTTAACTTTTGTAGTTTTATGTTTTTTATTTATCACAACTGGCAGGGTGGACTTGCAGTGTAGTATATAAGTAGAATATGTAGTTCTAAATTTTAGATTATTTCATTTACATTTATTTAAGTATATATTTTTGTTTAAGTTTATTTTTATTATCAACAATACCAGTTCCAGCGATAGTTCAGATTTTGTTTCATGCAACTCTTCAGATGACAGTAGTGATAGTTTCAGTAGCATAATTACTCTCTCTAATAGTATCGACTCATTTATTGGTGTTCCTGAAAACCTTAATATTCTCCATATCAACACACAGAGTATCCCGGCTCATTACCCAGATATGCTGGCGTCGTTCGATCATAAAAATATCCACGTACTTCTTGATGACAAAGTTGAGGGTTTCAATCGTACTTTGGCAAAATTATATGATGTACATGCACCTATCCGACTTGTCAAGTTAAAACATCTCCCTGCACCTTGGCTTACAAGTGAGTTAAGATCTTTAATGCACAAAAAGTTAGTGGCCAAGGCCAAGCTTAGATGTTGCCCAACCGAGTACAATAAAGAAAAATACTTTGAACGCCGACATCACTGCAACAGAGTTTGTAGGAATACACAGCGCCGACATTTCCATGACTCAGTAGAAAATGAAGACCCTGCTAAAGTTTGGAAATTCCTTAGGTCGATGGGAGTTGGAAAGTCACGACAAGATAATATTCCTTATAACTTAAATATTGATCTCTTAAATAGACACCTTTCCTCTTCTTACAACTTTGATGGACCTACAAAACTTGTTACGCTTAACTATCTTTCTTCATTTCCACCTCCCGACCACTCTTCTTTTATTTTCATTCAATTTACCGATTGTGACGTTAAGAGAGACATTGCTTCTATTTCATCTTCGCGGTTGGTAGTGATAGCATTAGTCGTAAGATGATCCACCACCCATACATCCTACCATCCTACCCATACTTGATGAAGTCATCCCTGTTATCCGATACATCCTCAATTTTTCTATATCCAGTGGTACATTCCCATCTTTATGGAAAGAAGCCGTAATAACTCCTCTCCCCAAAAAGTCTAATCATCCTTCTTTCTCAGAACTTCGCCCTATCTCCATTCTTTCTTTTTTATCAAAAGTGCTCGAGCGCCTTGTTCATCAGCAAATGTCTTCCTTTCTTAACAGAAACTCTCTCCTTAATAATTTCCAATATGGTTTCCGTCCTGGGCATAGCACTGTCTCCGCATTAGTTAAAATTACTGACGACATCCGATATGGCATGGGTAACGGAAAACTGACTGTTTTATCACTACTTGACTTTAGTAACGCTTTTAACAACGTTGATTTCGACATTCTTCTTGGACTTCTTCGCTCTCTTAACGTATCTCCAACGGCTATTGATTGGTTTCGTAGTTACCTGTATGGTCGCCGGCAGCGTGTTCGCATTGATGATAACTTATCGTCCTGGTGTTGTACTTCTGCTGGCGTTCCTCAGGGCGGCGCATTATCTCCTTTACTTTTTGCTATTTTCATAAACTCAATTTCTCACCAAATATCTTCTTCCTACCATCTCTATGAAGATGATTTGCAAATTTATACACAAGCTCCTTTAGACCAGTTGCATACAGCTATTGAAACAATCAATTATGACCTCAAACGTATTTCAGACTGGAGTAAATCATATGGGCTTAGTGTAAATCCCTTAAAGACCCAAGTTATTGTAATCGGTAGTTCAAGACTAATATCTAAGATTGACTGGTTTCATCTCCCACAAGTTCTTTTCGATGGCACACATATCAAAATAAGTGAAACTGTTAAAAGCTTGGGTGTGCTTATTGATAGACAACTATCTTGGGGACCTCAGTTAAGTGAGGTAAGCCGTAAAGTTTATGCGTCAGCGGGTTCACTTAGAAGACTGCGCAATTTTCTGCCCACTACCACCAAACTTGCTCTAGCACAGTCTCTTCTGCTGCCATTACTCGACTACGCCGACGCCTGCTATTTGGACTTCACCGAGGAACAGCTAAATAAGCTAGAGCGCTTACAAATCTTTTGCATTCGGGTTGTTTTTGGCTTATGCAAGTATGACCATGTATCTGATTTTCGCACAAAGCTCAAATGGTTACCAATCTGACGTCGCTGGGATACTCATGCCCTCTCTCTTCTGTACAGTGTCCTATTTAATCCATCGACACCTCCCTATCTCAAAGAGCGATTTGAGCTCCGTCATCTTTCCCATTTCCGTATTCTTCGTTCCACCAATACTCTGCAGTTGAAAGTGCCTGACCAATCTACGATGTGTTATCACAACTCTTTTACTAAACGGGCTGAAAGACTGTGGAATGCTTTGCCCATCAACATTAGAAAAGCTAAGTCGATAGCTGTCTTCAAAGACATGGTGAAGAAGCACTACCTGTCATAAAGCTGGATACCATGTTATTAATACATAATTTATTCACTATTCCTTTGTAAACATGCTATTTATTTATGTATATTATATTATAAATTTGCCAATATATATGTTATATTATTGAATTATAGTATTTAATATATTTATGTATTTAACAAAATTTATGATAACACATTATGTAAGTATGTATACAAATATTAAGTTATATAGTTTATATAGTTGTTATTTATCTATTAACTTTTTTGTTCCAAAGTAAGTCTCCATCACTGACCGCAATGTTTATTTTATATTCCTGTCCATCCAAAGGTTGCCTGTAAGAAATTGCAAATAGCGATCAGGCCGCCTATTGTACAACATTAGATTTTATATATAATTACTGTTATGTTGTTTTTTTATTGTAATGTGTTCAATAAAGAGTTATTGTATTGTATTGTTAATATGTAGTGAAAATTATATACCTTGATGAAATGATGATATGTTTGATGATTGATTTATCATAAACCTAAAACAGTTCATTTATTCACAAAAATATTTATTGTTTTTAAGGCATAAATGCTCATTGCTGAGATTGAAAAAAATATGAAGTAAAATGCTCTAGTGTGTAATAAGATGAATTATGAATCTAAATGCGTTGCCATAATAGTCACTATACGAGCATGAGCTTCTTCTTCTAGAGTGCCAATGGTTCAAATTTTGACTTAGAAGAAGAAGAAAATACTTTTATTTATGACAACACACAACATTACACAGAAAAACAAAGAACAATAATTACAAACAAAAATAAAAGGTACGAAATTAATGCTGTGTGTTGTCACAAACAGGTCCCAACTCAGCAAACGCTAAGGCCTTAAAGCCTTGGCACTGATTTTCTGCCGAAACCTATTTGTGACAGACATCACGAACGCAGAGTGACAACACATAAAAATTAATACACATAGAAAACATAAAATAAAATCCAAAAAACTGAACGGATTATAAAAAAAAAAAAAAAAAACTTATATTTTATATATAATATTAACTGAGGTATATTTATACGTTATATATAAACTGAGGTAGATACGTTGTACCCCGCTCTGCGTGGCAAAGTAAACACAAGCTAACGGCCATTATTCTCTATGAACAGTCACACGCGTAACGCGGCTCGCTGTGTAATCGTTCGGAAAAGTACGGCAATTCTCGAACATGCGCAAACAATTCCACGCGGATATCTTAACGCGGCGCGTTACGTGGCTGAGTGGCAATAGAGAATACGGTCGCAGCCTGTGTTGGCTTAGTCCCAAAACTCCCAAACAGCAACGACGCAACACGTAATACACGCTACTTCCAAAACATGAAAAAATAATCAAAAATGCCATCTTGTGTATTTAGAAAGCACACTGCATACACTGAGACGACTGTGTCTTTTCATTTTTAAGTACTGTTTACGGTATTGAAAATGGAAAATAAAAAATATAATTTTACTCTAAATCAACTATTGCGATGTTGTCGCTTTGCCACCTACACGAACGAGACCAGTAGCGGGTTACATGTAAGAGCGACAGATCGAACGCGATAATGGCACTCAGCGTTGTTAGTTCGTATTATGCTAAGGGATGTTGAGGCTTACCAACGGCTGATGATCGTCAGTCTGCGCTCCGACCAGTAAATGCCTCGGCTGACGATCTTCAGTCGGGGAGTCTAGCGGAGTTGTGACCCTATTTGTATTGGTTTAGGGTAGAGTATTTGTGTTACATATTTATTTATTTCAATTCAAGTGCTTAAGAGTATTGCGACCAAAGCGCTTAGTAAGCAAACAAACATATAAACTAAGATACAAAACTAACATAATGTTAAATACATAATCAATTATTTTTTAAATACTAAGTTACGAGTATATACTTAAAAAATAGATATATGCGTTGACAAAGATATCAAATGTTGTGCAAAAAATATCAACGTTTGGTTCCTGAGCAATCAGAGCGTTGAGCAAGTTAATGTGGCCTGGGCTATGGGAGCATACCGAGAGGTCTGCGAGCGCACAGACGGTGTTATAAGCAGGCGCCGCATGCGCCGCCGCTGCAACCAGGGCCCTATTTCATAAAACTATAGAAGACTGACAAATGTCAATCGACAAATGTCAGTCAAACTACCGAAATGCGTTTCATAAAAACCCGACAATTCATTCAATGAATTGTCAAAATATTACTAAATGTGTTTCATAAAACAATAGTAGTGACCGGCAGTCAACCGACAATTGTCTAACAAATGTCAATAGAAAAACGTTATAAGAAACGGCGGTTGCTTAAAAATTACCACGATTTGTAGAATTGTCGTGACAATTGTGACAGCCGAAGCTTTACCCATCACGCTACTATGACTGGCATTGTGAAATGCAATATGACTGACAATCATCAGTCCTGTCGTGATTGTTTGTTATATGAAACGCAGGTTTGGCGTATTCGACTGACATTTGTATTTTTATTATGATTTGTCGCTTTATGAAATAGGGCACAGTCCGGCGCGGACAATGAGCAGCGAGCTAGATCATATATTTTTTTATCTCTGTCTAGTCTATCGTTTGACCACGATCTCACCAGATGGAAAGCGATGATGTGGTCGAAGGTGTAGCACGTTTTCCTAGTAGATACCTATTCACTTTTGACTTGAACACACCAGGGTTACATTTTACCGGAAACACTTACGGCATTCCACTCCTTAGAAGTTCTTATAATAAATGAAGAAGCGTAACGCTTCGTTCTTGTGCGAGGTATTTCAACCATAAAAGGCTGGCGCTTTGCCGATCGTCTAGCCGTACAGTAATGGAAAGGTGATGGGGGAATTCTTGAATTGAGCAGTTCTTGTGCACACTCCATAGTGCTATCATAGTGTGATAGATCGGTCGAGTTATCGATTTTCCAGTTAAGAAGTAAATAAAAATGAGTCAATAACGCACATTTACGTCTCAACTCTAAGGTATTTATGCCTATCATTCTAGCAACAAACAGAGACTTATATATTTGAAACGAGCATTTTTTTTGGATAGTAAAGTGGTTTGGTCCCAATCTTTTTTGTGAGTTCAGGCAGCTAGAACATGAAACTTGACCAAGCGATTTCATCGACTGTGGTAGTTGGGATTGTTTATTTGTGTTGTTTTAGTGATTTATAGCTTGTATTTTGTGTTATTTCTCTTAAAATTACACAACACTTTTTCTATAAAAAATTACGCGCGTGTCTCAAGTGTTCGGCGAGTATACGGGTGTTCTGCGGGATATATAGAACTAAAATTAAAGAAAGAAAGTATGTGTTTATCAAAAAAACATTTTATTTTCGGCTTGAATAAATCCTTCTATCTATTTTGCCCCAGTTTAATCTAGCTTCTATCCGACGCACGTGACTTCACAGGCCGTCATCGGCGGTGATTGGCGATCGGCCGCTCACTGCAACTCACTGTAACAAAGAACATATGTTTATCTCTTTTTGACGACGCGGTTCTGTATATCTCTGTGATCTTTTAGCCTCTTCAGTGATGCAAATATAGTTGCTTAAGTTCTATGTAAGTACGTAATGTACAATTTCACCGTGTATTTAGTGTGTTATAATCAACGACAGTAAGAAATGTCTATGGTTATAATGGGTATGAAGTCTCTATTGGTAAAATCTCATTGCTTCAAAGCGGTTACTATTTATAAGTACTTCCGATAATATTGGACTAGAAATTTGCGCTATCAAATCCATTAGGTCCTTCTTTGTGCAGGTGAACGGGCACATGGGGCATTCGAAAAATGCTGCATGTTTTGAGTTGGGGCACCGCAGTCGCAGTGTGTTTGGGATGGACCAGTGATTCCCCATTTACTCATATTTTTTCTACACCTCCCCACACCGGTACGCAGCCAATTTAGGCACTTCCATACACGTCAAGTCTGGTAATGTCCAGGGAGCAGTTTTTCTTTTTCTGGTACGTAATCAGATGGTGTGGGGTTATTATTTTGCCACAGTTGGACTTTGGCTTTGGCTGGGTGGATTTTTTAAGGCTCTGTGGAACGCATTAAGCTTTTACGGTTTTTCAACCTAGCCGGAGGTATATTACGACTGTAGAGAGGATATCGGTTGTCAGTCTATTGCTTAAGCTTACCTGTTGTGCACGCGACATCCCGTCTTACGTCAGGTGGTGCTAGACCTGCCAAGGGATGGAGCATATCCAACTGGATCGGTTTTAAGCAGCCAGTTATTATCCGACAAGTTTCGTTCAAGGCTAAGTCGACGTGCTTAGCATGGGCGGATCGGTGCTACACAGGACTCGCAAATTCACCAGCGGAAAAGCACAACGAAACATATGGTGCTGCTCCCCACATGTGTGTTGAAAAATATATTATGACTATGACGATCTCTATACTTTTAGATACATATTCCTTAATATTAATCCATACCAATATATAAAAGTAAAACGTTGTCTGTTTGTTTGTTTGTTTGGGGAGCTTTCACGCGATAACGGATGGACGGATTTCGATGAAATTTAAAATGGTAATAGTTTATACCCTGGAATAATACATAGGATACTTTTTATCCCGGAAAATTGAAAGTTTCCACGGGAAAACTGGAAATTGTTGATCACTCACTCTAACGAACGGTTGCCATTACAGAATGGTCTGTGGTTGCCATGGAAACGAAAAAACAATGATGGAATGATCAGAATGGTCTTTCAAAAAACATCAAGAGCATTAGTGCTATACCTACTTTTGCATTAGTTTGTAATATCCTAGAAGAACAAAGGATGCTTTTTTTCGCGATAAACAGTAGTCCGCGCGGACGAAGTCGCGGGCGGGAAACCTAACTAGGTTTTAGTAAATACTATTACTAAAACCTAGTAGCAATAATAGATACTTTAAATAATCATCATTTCCCTACCCTTATCCCACTGTTATGTAGGGTCGGATCATCGACCCTATTCTTTACTAGGATCAATGGGTCGGATACTTTAAATAATAATATTGTTAATTAGTTTAGTCAATAAACATGTATGAATAGCATCCTAAAATTTTGCGTTGCCTGAAAAGGGCTAATTAGTTGTAAGTACTAAACTAGAATAAGACCTATTGTATGTTGTACACTTAGTTATACAAATAATAAAAAATTCGCAGTTTTGCGCTCATAACGAGCGGAAAACTTCGTATGCGCGATGCAGAACTCCATACACTAGAATAGACAGTCAATACAAAATGTTATCAAATGCATAAAAACTGATTAGCGCCGTCTATCTTATACCATTAGAAGTGTTTTATGTGCGTGTGTATGTTTGTTACTCCTTCACGTTCAAACGGCTGAACGGATTTAGATAAAATTTGTATATCCTGGATAAACACATAGGCTATTTTTCATCATAATTATCCATCATTATGATGTACCGCGTGAGTTATCCATGCGAGTGAAACCGCGGGGCGCAGCTAGTAAGTAACATAGATAGTTACTGCTAAAGGCATGTTTGTAGATAAATCAACTCACCGAAGAGCGATGGTAGCTGAGTGGTTTACTAGTGCGAGTTAAAATCCAATACTACCGGGATCGGTCCTCGGCTCTGAACCAATGAGTTTGCTAAGTTTTATGCGGATTTTCATAGGTCCGTGCTTCGGAGGCCACCTTAAGTTGTCGCCCCTGGCTTATAATTATTAATAACAGTCGTTAAGCCATGTTAGAGGCCCTTAGTTAGCCTAAGAAATTCTGACACCAGAGGCCAGCACTGCCATAAACGACAATCAAGCAACGCACTAAAACGGACTTAGATAATTTTACTTAATATTTAACAACCAGACAAAACTTAAAAACATAGATGATTAATTGTTCCAGGGTAGTTCGCTTTGAAGAGCTTGTATCAAACATCAATGTGACAACACGTCAGCTGCTAAATTTCCTACGGTTGAGCGCCACACAATCAGTTGAAGAGTTTCTTCAAACGCACACTAATGTTGAGGCCACTAGGGGTTTTCAACCATTCCAAACATTCAGGGTATCCCGAGATGTGCCTTTCAAATGGAAAAATGCTCTGGGTTATGAATACGTCAAAAAATTACAGGTTTGTCCTTTACGTTTACTTGTGCTTCTCTCAAATAACCATAGAATTGTACTACGCACTACATTGAGAAAAATAACGGCTAACAAAGTCTAATATTAAATAGTTTTAGTAGTTTAAAAAGAGCTGTCGAATTATGTTATGTGCAAGAAGCTACGCCCTGCAGTTGCCAAACCGCGTGCCCAGCGTGGCGATTATTGGCAAACCCTCCCATAAATGAACGACACAACCAAAAAATGCCCCCCGGTTTCCGGTCGCCCTGTAAATCCTGACCACGGGCCACCTATTCTACTTCTGAGAGGGCAATCAGTAGTCTCAGGGTGGCGTGGGTTTCCTCGTCAATAAAGTCCGCATTAAAAATGTTGTGGAAGAATCCAGTGTCTCGACCAGGGTACCTAGCCTAGTTCTTAAACTAACCGGAAGGTATATAGCCTTAAGGTTGTACAGGTTTACTCATTGACTTTGGCATGCTCTAATGATGAGGTAGAAGATATTATGTTTGATGACATATCTTCGGCCCTACATAACACCACAAGGGCCCCCTACAACGTTATCATGGAAGACTTTAACGCCAAAGTTGGAGTACAAACTTACAGTGAATCGAAAATAAGTCCACACGGATATGGAAACACAGGGGGAAAAAAGCTATATTTTTTCGAAAAAGGGGTTGTTTTTGATGAATTCATTCTTCAGGATTCCCAGAACTGCCCGACGTCAGCCTAGACGAGATTGACATGGCGCTCAAATAAAATAAACATGGCAAAGGCCCCTGGAGGGAACGGAATAACTTCAGAGCTCTTGAAAGCACAGGGAAATTCCCGTACTTCAAGAGCTTCGGGGGTTATTTTGCACCATCCTTAATAGTGGGAGAACCCCAGAGGTGTGGAGGAGGAGTTCGGTAGTAGGGGAATAAAACTCATTAAAGAACAACCAACCTGTTTCACTCTGGAGCCACGTCTATAAGATGTTTTCGAGAGTCATCTCCTTGACGAATTCTAGCCTCCTGAACAGGCTGGATTTCACGAAGGCTTTAGCACAATAGACCACATACACAGTGAGGTAGGCTATACAGAAGTCTGAAGAGTATAACCAGCCCCTGTCTTGCTTTTGTGGACTATGAGAAGGTCTTTGACTCCGTTGAAACCTGGGCGGTTCTGGAGTCTTTGCAGCGTTCTCAAATGGACTGGCGATTTATTGAAGTGCTAAGGTTTCTTTATGACGCCGCGACTATGAGTGTCCAGGTACAAAAATAGCAGTCTATATATATCCAAATGCGCAGGGGAGTAAGACAGGGAGATGTTATATCCCCGAAACTGTTCACTAATGCCCTGGAAGATATGTTTAAGGTGCTGGATTGGAAAGGAATGGGCATTAATATCGATGGCGCGAACATCTCACACTCAAGATTAGCCGATGATATCATCCTATTAGCGGCGTCTCTGCAAGTCTTGAAATGTATGCTGACCAACCTAGATGATGCATCTCGACGAATCGAATCGGAATGAACATAGATAATACCAAGATCATGTTCAACGTTCTTATTGACCCGGAACCGATTGCAGTTAATGGTGTGCCTCTTGAAGTTGTCCAACAATATGTATATCTTGGGCAAATATTGCAATTGGGTAAGAACAACTTTGAGAAGGAAGCCAACAGAAGAATTCAGCTGGGTTGGGCAGCATTTGGCAAGCTTCGTCAAGTCTTCTCGTCGTCCATACCACAGTGCCTGAAGACAAAAGTCTTCAATCAGTGCGTCCTACCAGTCTTGACCTACGGTGCCGAAACGTGAACACTCACTGTAAAACTAGTCCAAAAATTTAAGGTCGCTCAGCGAGCTATGGAGAGAGCTATGCTTGGTGTTTCTCTGAAGGACAAGATTCGTAATGAAGATATTCGGCAGAGAACCAACATAACCGACATAGCTTAATGGATAAGCAAGCTAAAGTGGCAGTGGGCTGGTCAGACTTCCTGAAAAATTGATAATCGTTGGGGTAGACGAGTTCTCGAGTGGAGACCACGTTTAGGCAAACGTAGTGTAGGACACCGTGTGGCTATGTGGAGTGACGACCTGTGAAAAGCGGCTGGCAGAAAATGGATGAGGAGAGCTGAAGACCGAGCTCAGTGGCGTGCATAAGGAGAGGCCTACGTCCAGCAGTGGACAGATATATGCTGATGATGATACCCTCCTGGGTATCATCATCAGCATATATCTGCATATATATAGCATATATTCTATTCCTATAGAATATATGATACTTTTCATCATCATCATCGTCATCATCGTCATACTTCAACAGCTCAAACAGCTGAACTGATTTTGATAAAATTTGAATGGAGATATTTTATACCCTGGAATAACACATAAGATACTTTTCATCATCATCATCATACTTTACTCTCAAACGGCTGAACGGATTTTGATGAAATTTGGAATGGAGATAGCCTGGAATAACACATAAGATACGTTTCGTCGTCATTATCATACTTCTGACTCAAACGTCTGAACAGATTTTGACGAAATTTGGAATGGAGATAGCATAGCCTGGAATAACATATAACAATATAACAACAAAAGTAGACGTTACCAGATTATTTTACTCGCATGTTTACATATGTTTTTTATTTGTTCATCGATGTATAATAGAAATAAAGAGTTATTGGTTTCTATTTACAGTAAATGCTGATTGAACAGACAGTTTTTGTTACTTGCTTTTTCCAATACAATGCCAAGAATAAAAATGCGGTTTTCCTTTATATTTTGTTTATTACATTACTACTAAGTACAGATCTATACTTAAAATAAAATTATAACGGGTCCAATTCTGTACGTTGAAGATATTATGAATTATTTTTTTGGAGGGTTCGCTATATTCGATACTGAAGCCAAACCTTTTTTTTTCATTTTTGTCTGTCTGTCTGTCTGTATGTCTGAATCGTAGCTAGGCATCACGCCGAAACTACCGAATGAATTTAAATGAAACTTGAAAGGACATAGGATACTTTTAATCCCGAAAAATTAAAGGGTTCCCGCAGGATAGGCGTTGAAAGTTATTTAAAAGAACACGTATCACGCTGAAACTACTCAACGGATTTTGTTGCAACTTGGCACAGTCATAGTTTAAATAATAGGTAAAAATTGAAAATAATTTTTATCCCGAAAAAATAAAGAGTTCCTGCGAGATAATGTCCCAAATTCTGTAAATTGAAGATATTTTGTAATTTTTTTTTGAGGCCGTTCTTTATTCAATACTTAAGCCAAAACTGTATTTTTGTAATTTTTGTCCGTCTGTCTGTCTGTCTGTCTGTCTGTCTGTCTGTCTGTACCTTGGCAGCGCATCACGCCGAAAACACTTACTGAATTCAAATGAAATTTGGTATGATTTGAGTTCATACTTCGAGGAAGGACATTGGATACTTTTCGTCCCGAAAAATTAAGGAGTTCCTGCTGGATAGGGATGGAAAATTATTTAAAAGAACATGTAGCACTCTGAAACTATTGAACAGATGTTGATGCAACTTGGCACACACATATTCGATAATGAAGCCTAAACTGTATATTTTTTCATTTTCGTCTGTATGTGTGTCTGTCTGTATCTTGGCCGCGCATCACGCTGCCGGAACTACAAGATGAATTCAAATGAAACTTGGTATGATTTGAGTTCATACTACGAGGTAGGCCATAGGATACTTTATATCCCGAAAAATTAATGGGTTCTCGAAGGATAGGGGTTGAAACTTATTTAAATAAAAAGTACCACGGTGAACTAATAGACGGGTTTTGATGCAACTTGGCACCGTCTTAAGTTATATGATAAGTTAAAATTGTGGACATGTTTAACCCAAAAAAATAAAGGGTTTCTTTACGATGTGCGTCCAAAGTTATCTTTATATTGAAGTTATAAATAATATTTTTTGGATGGTTCTCTACTGAATTCGAAATTGAAGCCAAAACTGTTTTACTTTTTATTTTTGGCTGTCTGTCTTTATCTATTCTATCTATCTATTTCTTTGCTTCTGTGTCTTGACCGCGCATTGCACCGAAACTACTGAATGAATTCAAATGAAACTTGGTATGATTTGAGTTCATACTACGAAGTAGGACATTAGATACTTTTCATCCCGAAAAATTAAAGGATCCGCAATATATGAGTTGAAAGTTATTAAAAAGAACATTTCTCACGTTGAAACTACTGGACGGATTTTTTAACACAAATTGAAGTCATATATCTATACTTATAATGAAGCAATAGGTACAAAAAAGGCTTAAAAAAGGTATGGAACAAGAATTTAACTTATTTTTAATCGTGACTTTCTTTCTGTTTTTCTGTATGTTTGTTTGTTCACGCATAACGTAAAAACTACTGGACCAATTTTAATGCGGTTTTCATTATTATATAGCTTACTGTTTGATTTAAAAACTGGTGTAATTAGTATCTCAATCCGGTGAGTTAAAAGCCGAGCAATTGATAAAAGTATTTTTGACGGCTGAAGACGTCTGGTTGTCGCCATATTGAATTTTGATTACTCTCAAGATTAAGACAAAATGATTAACGTAAAAAATAATTAAAATCGGTCCACGCGTTTGGTCTACATAGTGTCACATTGGAAAAACATACATACATAAAAATACATTACCCTCCGCGCAGTCGGGTAAAAGTTTACACCACTTTGCCGCTTCTTCAGATGAGATGAAAGGAACCTTGACTAGTGGTTTTACCGTAGTTAATCCTTAGTTAATTTGTGGCGTTTTTTCTTCAGGAGGTGTGCAGTGAGGCCATGAAGCTTTGGGGCTACAAGCTGGCACACAACGCTTCGCACATGATGAGCGAGGACTTCTATCCACTGGAACCGTATATCCTGAGACGCAGCGATGCATCCACATGAACAATATCGATCTAAACTGCACAAATCGCGAGTTACTGCCATGTCATTCAGCATTTACGATAAACATACAACTGCGAAATGAAACGTTTTAAATATTTTTTTCTGAAGGTTTCATTTTAATGGAAAATTATTGGGTACATACTTACATACTTTTTACTTATTTATTTCATAACCGTAGTGTCTTGTTTACGCAAATCTTTAGTATTTTAATTGTTAGTTTTTGCGCGTCAGGCGAGGGTTTAAACATAGACGAGATATTTTGATCGAACATACTTTCGTTCATTGTTATGGTTCTGTTACCCAAAAGGTTCAAACGGAATTCTATTATTTATTTAAGTTTAGAACATTTTTGAATCTAATGTACCTAATTATACTATTTATTAAAACAATAAATGCTAAAACTCGTAGGTATAAGCTTTTTTTGATTTTTAATATTTTCCATTACTTATTCTTAATTAAAGGAGACGGACGAAACCTAGCCTTAATAAAAAGAAATATACATGACAAGACAAGGATTAAAAAAACATTTAAGAAGCAATAAATTAATAAATTGCTAGTGGGAATTTTGCATCGATCATCATTACAATTTAATTAAAATAGGACGCATTACGAACTCCTTTATAAGTTTACTTCTTGGCATGTCATTTTTTGGAATAAACTCTTCAAATTATTTCCGGCTATAAACCACAGACTTCTAATATACAGTAGATTAAAAGTCTGTGCTAGAAACTCAGGTACCCAAAAGGTAGAGGTTTTATATTCTCTTTGCAAAGTCATTGTCAATATGTCATTGGGTTGCATCACGATTTTGAATAGATCTTGGGGGGTTTTTTGAAAAAATTCAAAATGTTGTGATGTAAAGTTTGATTTTATTCTCAATTTTGTGTTTCTTCGAGTGTTAATGTGTAATATTGGTGGAATATTAACCATTAGGTGTTCGTTAACGTGCACGAGTGTAGGCAAAAGAATCAAAACGCAGAAATAAATGACATATTGTGATTTTTCTAAATCTCCCTCAAAAGTTTCAGTAAATGTCCACCAGTTTACTGATTCGTGACTTTGACAATAATTTACTGTGACGTGACATTACTATAAACTATAAAATACACTTGACATTGGCGAAATTGCTAGTAGGCCAGTGCCTCCGCAGACGCCATCGAATAAAAAAAAGAAAAAAAAAAGAGAGAGAATAGATCTTGAGTTGATTCATTGAAAGAATCAAGAAACAAAATATTATTCCAAAAAAATTAAATCGTTTTCATATTCAAAAACTATTTTGTAAACAACCACTAAAAAGAATAAAATAATGAGCAGTTTTCCAATTGAAAGAAAGAAAGAAAAATAAATTTATTCACAACAAAAACAAAACAAATTAAAACAATAAATAAATGCAAAGAAAATTGACAATTGTCATTTTAGCATTATTTATTTCTCGCTAGGTGGCGTTGGTGAAAGTTTTGGTGAAAATACTGTAGTTTGGTATGACCAAGGAAGTTCTATAAGTACATAGAACTTCCTTGGGTATGACCAAAGATTTTGAATTACGCTTACTGGCTGGTATGACATTCTGCGTTCCCTTGTTTATGGCAAGTTGTGCGTAAGTTTTGTAACAAAATTATTATTTATAGTATTTATTGGTAGTATTTTCTACCTTCTTCATATTTATTATAAATTACAGCTAATGATACAAAGAAAATGGACCGTTTTATTTAGATTTAATTTATCTGCTATAAAGGGGTACATAAAATCTGAATATGTCAAAACTGCCAATGTCATAACAACAAATAAACAAATTACAAATTTTACTACGCAAACAACTTGTCGTTCGTTTGATTCACTCGTGGTTTGTGTATTTTTACGGTAAAACGCTAATTTTACCTGCTTTCGATTACTATGTTCAGTTGAGTAAATACCAAAAGTTACGCGAGCGCCATGTCTTGACGATGAAAAAACTAAACTGACTACGCCTAATGGAAAACTGCTCATTACAATTGAGCCAGAACAGTATCACTTTTTCGAAATTACCAACGTAATAATAATAATGCACAAATACAACATAAGATAAGACAGAGTTTTTTGATGGCGGTGCCAAGCCGACATAATTATTAATATAGTTGAGCTTATTCAAAAAAGATAATGACTTAAACGGCTTGACGTGCTATATAAAATAATAAGCTATTAAAGTGATTATCTACGAAAATTTTAACATTTACTAGATTGCTGTTTTCGTGTCAATCGGTTTGTGAACGTGTGAAAGTCAAAATCTGCTCGTTTGTGTCTCTTGTTTTGTCTCTTTTGCATTTCGTGTTTTGAACTGCATATTACTTCGTACGTAGATAGGATGTATTAATATTGTAAATATATTAGATTTTAATGTGCCTGGGTTTGGCACCGCCTTCAAAAAACTCTTTCTTATCTTATGTTTTATTTTTGCATTACTATTACGTTGGTAATTTCGAAAAAATGATACTGTTCGGGCTCAATTGTAATTATTTTATTCTTTTTAGTGTTATTTTCAAAATAACATTTTTAATATGAAATATTTTATTTTTCGATTTTGGGTGGCCTAAGCAAACATCGGAAAGAATAATATATGCAAAATAAAATAGTAGACACTCACTCATTTATACTCAAAGCGTTGATAAATTAAAACCAAGGATGAATAAACCTACATATAGCACCCACTAGTGGGTGAAGCCAGTGGGTCATTGCCCATATATAACAACTGAATTAGTTTTGACGAAAACTATCTATCATTTCACTGGAATAAAATGGATGTCTTTAAAAAATTGTTACACATCTCGTAGATATGAGGAAACATAAACCCAAAACAAATGGATTAATAAGTTTTAAATGCTGTAATTACATATGTGTTCTTTTTAGTCGACTTCAGAAAAGGAGACGGTTATATGTTCGGCTGTTTTTTTTTTGTTTGTCGTTCGATATCTCCGTCAGTTGCAAACCGATTTTGAAAATTCTTTTTTTGTTTCAAACTGTATACGCTCCAAGTGGTCCCATTTAAATTGTATCAAAATTGATTCAGCATTTTTTCGAGAATAAATAGTTTTTTGAGTAAATCAATTCGATTTTGTGTTTATATTGCCTTGTTTATCTATATGGTTTCTAAACCGATTTAGATGGTTATTTTTTTATTCAAAAGGATAATATTTGTATGTAGTCCCGTATAAATTTCAAAATTGGTTCAGTAATTTTATTAGAAAATCTATTTGTTTTATAGTTTATGTTCTCTAATATCTTGGAATTTCTGAACAGAACTAGATAATTATTTTTACTCAAGTAAAAACTTGTACAGTATGATGCTTATACAGTAGTATACATTTTATCAAAATTTGTGTAGGAGCTTTAAACAAGCTTTAATTTAATTCACTGTGTTATAATGTTTAGGACTGGATTGCAAGTCAATTTTGAACAATTTAAGGACGTCCAAGAATGCTGAATTTTTGCACATGGATGTAGTACCTACTGATGACAATTAAAAAACTACTGAAGTTGTAGCAGTAATAGTAGTAGTCAAAGAAACCACACATTCGGATGATGTAATCCCTTCGAGTTTGGGCTTATTTGGTTTATCTTAATGAGATCTCTGGATTTATGTGGTATCCATGGTCTTATGATGGAGCTGGAAGGTAGTCACAGGAACTCAACAACAAAATCATGGAACCACTTCGAGGTTGGACTCATTTGGTTTGTTTCGGTGAGTTATCTGGTGTTATGTGACAGGGTCTGATGATGAAGCCCGAAGTTAGTCACAGAAACATACGACATGAATTTGATTTGTTTTTTATTTTGATTTTCCATGATTTTGTTGTTGAGTTCCTGTGACTACCTTCCAGCTCCATCATAAGACCCTATATACTATATTAAACCAGAGAACTCATCAAGTCAAACCAAATGAGCGCAAACTAGAAAGGGTTCCATCATTTTGTTGTTGAGTTCCTGTGTCTACCTTCTGGCTACATCATCAGCCCCTGGATACCATATTATACCAAAGATCTCAGCAAGACAAACCAAATGCGCCCAAACTCGAAGGGATTGCATCATCCAATTGTAGTTCCTTTGACTACCTTCCGGCTCCATCATAAGACCTTGGATACAACACCAGACCAGATAACTCATTAAGTCAATCCAAACGAGCCCAATTTCGAAGGGGTTCCATCATCCAATTTTTGGGTTTCTTTGACTATCTTCCGGCTCCATCATCAGACCTTGGATACCACATGATAAAGACAATCCAAATGAGCCCGAACATGCATGGATTCCATCATCATATTGTTCATTTCTTTTGACTACCTTCCGGCTCCATCATCAGGTCAGATCAATAGACCTGTCATACTTGTCATCATTCGCCGTGGTGGTCTCGGCTTAGAATAAGACTCCTTCCAATCCTCCCGTGGATGTCGTAAGAGGCGACTAAGGGAATACACACCGGAAGATGGGCAGCAGCGTCCTCCAAGCACATATTGCGTAATACTGCGGTCACCAATTATTCCTGGCTCCGTTATTCCTGGCACCGGTAGCAGCCATGGTAACGACGGAGCAGGGGGTGCTAAGAATCCCCACCAGAGACCCAGCTACCAACCCCCACGATCTCTGGACCTGGCAACTTATAACGCACGCACCTTGAGGACTGATGAGAAGTTGGTAGAGCTGAAAGAAGTAGTAGGTAAGTTGCGATGGGGTATTATAGGGTTATCAGAAGTCCGAAGAGAGGGAAAGGATACGATGACCCTCAATTCCGGTGACTTACTCAATTACCGGGAGGGCGACCAGCAGTCCCAACGCGGTATCGGGTTTCTCGCCCACAAGTCCCTCGTCAACAACATTGTGAAGATCGAAAGCGTTTCGAGCAGGGTGGCATATTTTATACTCAGAATTACCGAACGGTATTCTTTGAAGGTCATACAGGTGTGCGCCCCACACTCAAAATGCCCGGACGATGAAGTGGAGGCTATGTATGACCACATATCTAATGCCATACATGCTCCAAAAACACACTTCACAGTGGTGATGGGGGACTCCAACGCACGGCTGGGCATGAGGAATGTCGATGAACTGAGAGTGGGGCAGTTTGGATTTGGACAGCGGAACCAAAAGGGGTCAGCGATTGTTCGACTTCATGGAGAAGGAGGGGCTCTTTATGATTAACTCTTTTTTCAAGAAGCGCCCCTGCAAGAAATGGACGTGGCTGCACCCCGGCGGTCATAAGCGTGAGATGAATTTTGTTTTGACGACCAATATGCATATATTCAATTATGTCTCTGTGATCAACAGGGGTCAGACCGGCAGTGATCACCGTAAGGTAAGAGGCTCATTGAATATCAACGTGAAGCTCGTTTGATGAGATCTACTCTTCGCCCAAGTCCTGCCCAAATCCAAAACCCCGAAAGCTTTCGGTTGGAGCTCCAAAATCACTTCCAAATCCTTACCGAATGCGATACTGTGGACGAACTAAACAACGGGCTGGTGAAAATTGTTCACGCGGTCGGATCGGAGTTCTTTAAGACCCCCCGAAAAAATAGAACACAGAAACTATCTGAGCATACACTCAAAGTTATGGCAGAATGAAGCGAGATGAGGCTGCAGTTTTCAGTGGATATGTCGAGTTACAGCTTGCTCAATTAACAGATCTCCAAGTCAATGCGACACGATTTGCGTTCGTATAATGAACTTACGCTACTTGTATTAAGAACGCAATAGAGCGCAACAAGGGCTCCAGTGTTAGCAAGAGATCTGTCTTTTGCAACAAACCTGTTCAGGAAGCTGAAAACCGACAGTGGCAGCATCGTTTCGTCGAAGCCAGAGATTTTGAGTGAGCTCGAGAAGTTCTATGGACAATTATACACCTCATCGCGTAGTCCTCTTAGTACGACTAGCGATGCAAGAGCCCGTTTGACCCAACATTATACCAAAAATATCCCGGACGGAGCATATACGAGATCAGAATGGCTTTCAAACAGCTTAAGAGCAACAAGGCACCAGGGGAGGACGGCATAACGACAAAACTACTGAAAGCGGGTGGAACACCGGTACTGAAATTCCTTCAAAAGTTGTTTAACTTCGTCATCCTCGAAGGTACTACGCCAGAGGCGTGGCATAGGAGCGTAGTGATTTTGTTCTTTAAAAAAGGTGATAAAACCCTCTTGAAGAGTTATAGGCCCATTTCGCTGCTGAGCACGTGGCTCAGCAGTGAAATGGGCCTATAATTCTATAAGCTGTTTTCGAGAGTAGTTACAAACCATGTCGCTCGTAGGTTTGACGACTTTCAGCCTCCCGAACAAGCTGGATACCGGGAAGGCTTTAGCATCGTAGACCACATCCATACGCTCCGGTAGATTATATCGAAGAGTGTAATCGGCCACTATGCCTAGCATTTGTGGACTACAAGAAAGCCTTTGATTCAGTCGAGACCTGGGCAGTGCTACAGTCATTACAGCGGTGCCAGATTGATTACCGGTACATAGAAGTGTTGAAGTGTTTGTACTGCAAGGCCACCATGACAGTTCGTCTTCAGGACCAGAGCACGAATTCTATCCAGTTGAAAAAAGGGGTGAGACAGGGAGACGTTATTTCTCCGAAACTGCCACCTCTGCACTGGATGATATATTCAAGCTTCTGAACTGGAACGGATTTAGTGTTAACATCAATGGCGAATACATCACTCACCTTCGATTTGCTGATGATATAGTCATCATGGCTGAAACCCTAGAAGACCTAAGCACAATGCTCAGTGACCTAAATTTTGTTTCCCCACAGGTGGGTCTTAAAATGAACATGGGCAAGACGAACATCATGTCAAATGCCCATGTCGTACCCATGCCGGTTTATGTTGGGAACGATATTATCGAAGCTGCTGATCACTATGTCTACTTGGGTCAGACGATACAATTGGGTAGATCCAACTTCGACAAAGAGGTCAACGACGAATCCAACTCGGATGGGCAGCGTTCGGGAAATTACGCCATATCTTCTCGTCGCAGATTCCGCAGAGCCTCAACACGAAAGTTTATAATCAGTGCGTGTTGCCAGTGAAGACATACGGCACTGAGATGTGGTCGCTAACGATTGGTCTCATACACAAACTAAGAGTTGCGCAGCGCGCAATGGAGAGAGCTATGCTCGGTGTTTCACTACGTGATAGAATCCGAAATAAGGAAATCCGTAGACGAACGAAAGTTACCGACATAGCTCTCAGAGTTTGCAAGTTGAAGTGGCAATGGGCAGGCCATATAGTTCGCAGAACCGACAACCACTGGGGAATAAAGGTTCTCGAATGGCGACCACGAACAAGCAAGTGAAGTGTGGGGTAAATAAATAAATATAAAATATAGTATGAATATAGTAGCGCCGCCAGTAGGTAATCGGGTGGCGCAATATCTAACATTGCGCAGTACTAAGCGCATATATGTGCGTGCGCACGCGGCAACTGGTTCAAAATTGACTTACAAACAAGTACCAAGCATAATAACACAGTGAATTAAATTAAAGCTTGTTTAAAGCTACTAAACCAATTTTGATGAAATTTATACAATATTACACTAGAAGTCTTCTTACTGAAGTAAAAACAATCATCTAATTCTCATAAAACTACGGAACCAACTTTGATGAAGTTACACACAAACACACACTGAAAACAAAAAAAAGCAAAACAAAGCTACACTGAAAGAAAAAATCTTTTGTATAAAAAAACAACCTTCTAAATCGGTAATAAAGTGTTAAAAAAGTTAAAAGCGAACGGCTTGTTAAAAATGAAAATTTCGAAACAACGCCATCTTGTCATCTCGAACGCAGAGCAAATGAGATAAAATTTTGAATACCTATCAAGTTCCGATGACAATACAATATTATGGTGACAGCTGGTCTGATGATGAAGTGTTCCTAGATAGTTATGATGCAGCTACCCAGTCGCCTCATAACAACAGTCAGCACCTAGCGGTAGATTACCGAGAATATGGCGTGGGTGGCCGTACCATCGTCCATCCGCTCTAATTGCAACTTAGCATTTTAAGTTCCTTTGTTCTAGTTAGTATTAAGACAGTCGATTCGTGAATCGAATTCTTTGCGGTCGCTCTAATTAAAAATTATATTAACATTTAAAATTTTATATTAAATAATTTAGTTTTTAAAAACTGTTTTTGTGCTCCCGCAAACTTATCTGGCGCAGCCGGTAGGATTGCTGGTTGTTGCCATCGCGAAAGTACGCGTTTGTGTAAAAACGTCCAAACCATCAAGTGTGAAAACTTGGAGTTCGCGAGTGGCATCTGTTGGTGCGTTATCCCTGTGTTTTACATAAATCAGTGAATCGTACTACACAGCAATCCTCGAACCAAATAAATCTGACAAGTTCCGGGACGACAATGGTGACTGGCTGGTGAGTACAATTTTTCACCATCCATTCCCTCACCTTAGTTATTTTTGGAATCGAACTTATTCCACCATAACGTATTTGGCTTTTCTGTATGGTTTTTGTGTTAACGTTTTGTTGTGTTTGTTTAAATATATCGCATAAATTCGAATCTTTATAGCGAAAATAGTTATAAGTATACTGTGTATTATAGATAGAAGTGTTACTTAAAGAGTGCAAAATGGCGACTATCCGCACAATACCGGCTGAGATGCTTAAACTAATCCCCTTGTTCGGTGGGGACAAGAGACAGTTAAACTTATTTTTAAGAAAAAGTGAATATATAATAAATAAATATAGAGGTACCGGTGAAACAGAACAGGATGTGTACGTTATGCACTCTATCACGAGTAGGCTAATAGATGAAGCTGCAGCTCTCGTTAGCGAGCGAGAGGATGTCAAAACCTGGAGTGAATTGAAGGGATTATTAGTACAGCATTTTGGGGATCCTCGAAGCGAGGAGTGTATCGCTATAGAATTAGAAACATTAAAAATCAAAAGTAACGAAAACTATTTGGATTTTTGTAACCGAATTCAAGCCGTACGTTCTGTTTTGATCTCTAAAGTGAACCAATTGTCTGACGACGAAATTAAACGCAGTAAAGTAATAATATACAATAACACTTCCCTAAACGTGTTCTTATACAATCTACCCGAAAATTTAGTACGCATTGTAAGACTGAAAACTCCTGATACCCTTGAAAAAGCTCTGGAGATTGTTCTAGAAGAAGTAAATTTCTATGAACAATATACCTTGCGAAATAAAATGGGAGTTAACTCTAATAAGCCACAACCGCAAGTTATGCAACCCACGCCCAGCGCACCATTCAAGTTTGGTGTAACACAACCATCACCAACCTCCGCACTAGGTTTTAGGCCGTTACAGTTCCAACCTCCACGCCTAAATTTCGGCATACCAAATAACAACCAACAGAGCTTGCCCCAATTTAAAAGTCAAGGCTTCAGATTCAATAGCCCTCAACCACAGCAGTTTGGTTATAGGCCCCACCTAGGACCTCAGGGTGGCATGCGCCCCCAACAATTCGGGATGCAACCCTTTAGGTCATCCTATCAACCCCAACAGTTTGGCATGCGACCTCAACCCATAGGTTACCGCCCACAGTTCAACCAACCCCAGTTCGGTTACAAACCACCCCAAGCTATTACTAAGCCCTTGCCTAACGAAAGTACGGATGTATCCATGCGAACTGCAGCCCCTGCGAAACCACAGCAACAGGGTTTTCGCCTCAATGAAATAGAGCTAGATGAAAATCAGCTCTATGATCCCTATGATCAATATCCACAGGAATATCAGGATAATTACTACTACAACTTCAATGATCCTGAAGGCTATTACCAGGCGGAAGTATGTGAAGTAGTAGACGAAAATCAGGGAAATAAGAATGAAAGTGACGAAGCTCAGTGTATCGAAAATTTTCACATATTGGCCTCCACAGTAGGGAACGTGAAGTAATTAACATAAATTGTGACTTAAAATTAAAACTGCCATATGTATATATACCGGAAATAGATGGGAAATTTATGATCGATACAGGTAGCACACGGTCGTTTATTAATCCCGAAAAGGCATATAGATACTTTGGATCGGAAATTTATCACGAACCATTTACTGTGATTAGTACACATGCGTCTAGTAATCATGATGAAGCTATCCAAATTCCTTTGCTACCCTCGTTCAATGATCACGGTCACCATAAGTTTTACCTATATGACGTGGATAAACGATATGACGGACTTATAGGAAATGACCTGCTTGTACAATTACAAGCAATAATTGACTTAAAGAATTTAAAGCTCGTCACCAACAACGCGAGATTGCCTATCGTGTATACTACAGACCATGTTATTGAGCTAGCACCCCGTACAGAACAACGTGTTAAAATTCCCACGGATTTGTATTCAGGTGAAGCTATTATGAATTTCACACGATTTTGTGAAGGCGTGCGAATGCCAAGTGCTATCGTTACCTGCCAAAATGGATACGCAACAACTGTGATTCAAAATACACTAGAGACTCCAATGACCTTAACACTTACCACCCCCGCTAGAGTTTTAAAATTTACTGAAAATACCACCAAGGTCAACAGCACGGACGTGGAAATGACTGATTTGGACACAGACTCGATGTTACGTGACAATCTAAAGCGACTGCGACTAGACCACATGAATGACGAGGAAAAGACACTTATTTCTCAACTTTGTAAGGAATATAAAGATATTTTCTTTTGCGAACAAATACCATTGACATTTACGAACCAGGTGAAGCACTCCATTAGAACGAAAAATGAAGATCCAATTTATGTTAGGCCATACCGCCAGGCACCTGCACAGGCTGCGGAAATAAAATCCCAAGTCGAGAAATTACTGAAAAACAATGTTGTTCAGGAGTCGTATTCTCCTTGGAACGCACCCGTGCACTTAGTACCCAAGAAAATGGACGCCTCCGGCGAAGTCAAATATCGAATGGTAATTGACTACCGCCGCCTTAATGACATAACAATAGATGACAAATACCCACTACCGAATATCACTGACTTATTTGACAAATTAGGTAAAAGCAAATATTTCACAACGCTTGACCTTGCCAATGGGTTCCATCAGATAGAGGTAGACAAAAATGACACACAGAAGACAGCGTTCAGCACCGAAGCAGGACACTATGAATTTTTGAGAATGCCCTTTGGGTTAAAGACTGCCCCAGCAACTTTCCAACGTACTATGGACAATGTTCTGAGAGGCCTACAAGGATTACACTGCTTGGTTTACATGGATGACATAATTGTATATAGCACCAGCTTACAGGAACATTTAAATGACTTACGGACAGTTTTTGACAGACTGAGGGAAACCAACCTCAAGGTACAATTAGATAAGTCGGAATTTCTAAGAAAGGAAGTCTTATATTTAGGACACACGATTACTGAAAATGGATTAAAGCCTAACGACGACAAGATAAAAGCCATATTAGAATACCCACTCCCAAAAACAACAACCGAAATCAAGAGCTTTCTCGGACTTATCGGCTACTACAGACGTTTCATTAAAGATTTCGCAAAAATTACTCAACCTTTAACGTCCTGTCTAAAGAAGCGAAATAAGATAATAATTGACCAAAAATACATAGATGCCTTTCAAAGATGCAAAGAAATTCTTACAAACGCGCCGCTTTTGCAATTCCCGGATCAAGGTAAGCCCTACATACTTACAACAGACGCATCCAATGTAGCCTTAGGCGCCGTTCTGTCTCAAGGAACTATAGGTAATGATAAACCCATTGCCTACGCAAGCCGTACTCTCAGTGAAACTGAAATGCGCTATAGTACCATTGAACGCGAACTTCTTGCCATTATATGGGCAGTGAAATACTTCCGCCCGTACCTTTATGGCAATACTTTCACGATTTTTACCGACCGCCGACCCTTAGCCTGGCTTTACTCGCTAAAAGAACCTAATAGTAAGTTGACCCGATGGCGGTTACGCCTACAAGAATACGACTTTAAAATCATTTACAAAAATGGCAAACAAAATACCAACGCTGACGCATTATCTAGGATTAAATTAAACGCGATCGGTGACAGTGATGACGAATCCATGAAAGTGAATATTGACAAGGACGAGACGAATCTGCAAAAACACTGTCAAGACGTAATAGACGAATTGGTGAAATTGACTAACAAAGATAAATTGGTTAGAGACAGCTCAGATACCTTGACTATTAGCGACATATCTAGAACAATATCCGACATGAGCATTGACCCTGATTTCACAACAGGACATATGTCCTTGCCCCCGTCGTCAAGTGGTACAGAAACTGCTCACTCTGCTAATGACCTAGAATCTAAAGGCATTCCTATCCTGAACGAGGCCATTGACACCAAGCCAAATCAGATATTAATTTTTGAATGGTTTAAAAATGATATTCAGGTACGTGACTTATCCCGGGACAAACAAAAGGTTTTAGAAGTATTTATGCCGACTAACAATGATGAAATAATAAAAGCGTTTTTGAAGGAATACATTAAACCAAAACTGAAATATTTCGTATTTTTTGAAACCGAGCAACACAGAAAGGATTTTAATAGGATAGTTATTCAGTTATTTAAGGAAGGCTCAGTGAAGTTCCTCGAATGCACTGAAAGAGTAGTTTACGTAGAAGATGAAAAAGAACAGAAAGCGATAGTTTTAAAACACCACGATGGGAAAACAGTTCACAGGGGGGTTAAAGAAACAATGCTTAGAATCAAAAGAAACTATTATTGGAACAATATGCAGGAAATAATATCAGCTGTTATTAATAGTTGCGAAAGTTGTCAAAAGATGAAATATGACAGAAAACCTCTTAAACCCGCAATTCAATTAACTCAAACGCAAGATGCACCATTCCAGGAATTATTCATTGATCTTTTTACAATAGACAGCCGATACTATTTAACTATAGTATGCGCTTTCAGCAAACTAGCGCAAGCAATTGAAATATCAAACAAATCCACAGGCGAAGTAGTGCGTGCGCTGATAAAATACTTTTCAATGTATGGTGTACCCAAAAAAATTAGTAGTGATCCAGGAACCGAATTTAATAATGAGCTTGTTAGAGAATTAACGTCCATGTACAAAATCCAATTACACATTTGCACCTCAAATAACCCAAACTCGACAGGTATTGTAGAAAGATTCCATTCCACTTTAATTGAGATTTACAGACTAGCTAAATATGACCAAAAATGTACTGACGCCGCATCAGTGATGACGTACTCTATAATGGCCTATAACAACACAATCCACTCAGCTACGGGATTAACTCCTTTTGAAATCGTATTTGGACACACAGACGCTAATAAAGCATTTGATGGGGAATTTGAAAAGGCATACACTCAACAACTTTTAAATGATCACGCCAAACGTACAAAAGTCTTGTATCAATTTATAGCCAGTAAAATGTTAGAGAAAAAGCAGAAACTTAGAGAAAAACAAAAGGGAAACGATGAAATCGAGTTAGAAGAGGGAAAAATTATATTCGCAAAAGATGTGAATAAAAGAAAAAGTAAAGACAAGCCCCGATACCATAAAGCAGTAGTTAAGGGCTCAGTCGAAAGAAACGTAGCACAAGTACAGATAGGTAACAGAGACACTAAAATTGCCGTTAAAAATATTAAACGTCCTCCACAGGTGGTGCTTGGTCGTGATGACCCTAATCATCCCAAACCAGGCCCTTCATCTGCAAAAGATTAAGGATAACCCTGGCATCTTACCTGTTAGACAAGGAAATGCCTATAATCAAGAGGATCAATGGATAGTTATTAAGGTATTAGACTTAAGCGGCATAGCCAATGACTTAGATTTTAATATTAAACAATATGATGTATTTACCAAAATAATAGATACGAAAAAGGATTTTATAAACGATGGGCACATGGGAATTCTTGGTATAAGAACACAGTTTGAAAACTTACTAGGCAACACGATTTATAAATTCAGGCAATTGTTTCCCTCACACAAAATAAAAAGAGGCTTAGTAAATCCACTTGGTTCATTAATAAAATTAATATCCGGAAATCTAGACCACGAAGATGCTGTTCGCTATGATTCCCTCATTTCACAAATCCAAGCTAAGCAGTTATCGACCGATGGTAAAATTACCTTGGTTACAAAAGTATTCGATAGTTTTATGAATAGTACGGACACCTTACAGGATAATATGCTTATTTTTAGTAAAAGACTTAAGAGAATCGAAGATTTTGCCACAGCCATTAGCAATAAGGAAAATTACTGCTTATATACATCATATGTTTTGAGCATGTTTGACATGTTTATAAATGTTTTTAGAACCATTTCTAATACATTAAACGAAATAGAAACCGCCTTGGCCTTTAGTAAGGTATCAGTACTACACCAATCAATTATTAATTCTACAGAATTGTTGTCTTTACTTAAATCCATAGAAATGGTCGGTAATCTGATGTATGAAGCTTCCGATGAAAACTTGTTGAAGTTAGAAAGAATAATTAATGTGAAAGCATACATAAAGAAAAGCCAAATAACATTTATATTAGAAATCCCACTAACAGAAAAGGAAGTTTACAATTACTTTAAATTATACCCTATTCCAATTTTTATTGATTCCATGAATAAGACTCTTGGTGTATTCCCTGAAACCCCTTACCTTATGGTGAAAGATTGGAAATTCCTACCGGTCACTAAACCATGTCAACGAGTAGCCGCTGATGAAAATTTCCTGTGTACCGAGGAAAACGTAGTTCCACTTTCCGGGCCGTCTTGTGAAGAACAGCTGATGACATTCCAGACAAAAATAGACCAATGTACGCCTTACTCAATTGAAATTGAGGACATTAAGGTACAACGCATAAGCCTTGACAGCTGGACTATATTTTGCCGAAACCCAACAGTACTGACGGAAAAATGCGGAAACGAGGATACTCGACAGTCACTACAGGGAACGTACATTGCCACTATCAAACAAGAATGCAATATATACATTTCTAAGTACAGACTTAGCTACAGAAAAACCTTAGCCGACAATATCCAGTTCAAAATAACAGCTATAACTGCAATCCCGGAATTTAAAATAGAAAATATCACAAATCTGAAACCCATCAACATAAAAGGAATCAACTTGGAGGAAACACGTCAGCTCATCAAAATTCTGCGGGCTCACGCCAGCAGTGAAAGTGAAGTGCCAAAATTAATCAGTGTCGAAAGTGTTAGTTTTAGTGTATGCACAATTGTTTTCTATGCCTTTATTGTGTTAATTATAATTAGTTTTATAGTTTTTAATCTTTATCAACGTTTGCGAAGTTATCGGAACCCGACATCAACTTCTGCGGAACCCGATAATTTCGCACTTGGGGAGGGAGAAGTTATGATGCAGCTACCCAGTCGCCTCATAACAACAGTCAGCACCTAGCGGTAGATTACCGAGAATATGGCGTGGGTGGCCGTACCATCGTCCATCCGCTCTAATTGCAACTTAGCATTTTAAGTTCCTTTGTTCTAGTTAGTATTAAGACAGTCGATTCGTGAATCGAATTCTTTGCGGTCGCTCTAATTAAAAATTATATTAACATTTAAAATTTTATATTAAATAATTTAGTTTTTAAAAACTGTTTTTGTGCTCCCGCAAACTTGAAAAAGAACAGAAAGCGATAGTTTTAAAACACCACGATGGGAAAACAGTTCACAGGGGGGTTAAAGAAACAATGCTTAGAATCAAAAGAAACTATTATTGGAACAATATGCAGGAAATAATATCAGCTGTTATTAATAGTTGCGAAAGTTGTCAAAAGATGAAATATGACAGGATACCTCTTAAACCCGCAATTCAATTAACTCAAACGCAAGATGCACCATTCCAGGAATTATTCATTGATCTTTTTACAATAGACAGCCGATACTATTTAACTATAGTATGCGCTTTCAGCAAACTAGCGCAAACAATTGAAATATCAAACAAATCCACAGGCGAAGTAGTGCGTGCGCTGATAAAATACTTTTCAATGTATGGTGTACCCAAAAAAAATAGTAGTGATCCAGGAACCGAATTTAATAATGAGCTTGTTAGAGAATTAACGTCCATGTACAAAATCCAATTACACATTTGCACCTCAAATAACCCAAACTCGACAGGTATTGTAGAAAGATTCCATTCCACTTTAATTGAGATTTACAGACTAGCTAAATATGACCAAAAATGTACTGACGCCGCATCAGTGATGACGTACTCTATAATGGCCTATAACAACACAATCCACTCAGCTACGGGATTAACTCCTTTTGAAATCGTATTTGGACACACAGACGCTAATAAAGCATTTGATGGGGAATTTGAAAAGGCATACACTCAACAACTTTTAAATGATCACGCCAAACGTACAAAAGTCTTGTATCAATTTATAGCCAGTAAAATGTTAGAGAAAAAGCAGAAACTTAGAGAAAAACAAAAGGGAAACGATGAAATCGAGTTAGAAGAGGGAAAAATTATATTCGCAAAAGATGTGAATAAAAGAAAAAGTAAAGACAAGCCCCGATACCATAAAGCAGTAGTTAAGGGCTCAGTCGAAAGAAACGTAGCACAAGTACAGATAGGTAACAGAGACACTAAAATTGCCGTTAAAAATATTAAACGTCCTCCACAGGTGGTGCTTGGTCGTGATGACCCTAATCATCCCAAACCAGGCCCTTCATCTGCAAAAGATTAAGGATAACCCTGGCATCTTACCTGTTAGACAAGGAAATGCCTATAATCAAGAGGATCAATGGATAGTTATTAAGGTATTAGACTTAAGCGGCATAGCCAATGACTTAGATTTTAATATTAAACAATATGATGTATTTACCAAAATAATAGATACGAAAAAGGATTTTATAAACGATGGGCACATGGGAATTCTTGGTATAAGAACACAGTTTGAAAACTTACTAGGCAACACGATTTATAAATTCAGGCAATTGTTTCCCTCACACAAAATAAAAAGAGGCTTAGTAAATCCACTTGGTTCATTAATAAAATTAATATCCGGAAATCTAGACCACGAAGATGCTGTTCGCTATGATTCCCTCATTTCACAAATCCAAGCTAAGCAGTTATCGACCGATGGTAAAATTACCTTGGTTACAAAAGTATTCGATAGTTTTATGAATAGTACGGACACCTTACAGGATAATATGCTTATTTTTAGTAAAAGACTTAAGAGAATCGAAGATTTTGCCACAGCCATTAGCAATAAGGAAAATTACTGCTTATATACATCATATGTTTTGAGCATGTTTGACATGTTTATAAATGTTTTTAGAACCATTTCTAATACATTAAACGAAATAGAAACCGCCTTGGCCTTTAGTAAGGTATCAGTACTACACCAATCAATTATTAATTCTACAGAATTGTTGTCTTTACTTAAATCCATAGAAATGGTCGGTAATCTGATGTATGAAGCTTCCGATGAAAACTTGTTGAAGTTAGAAAGAATAATTAATGTGAAAGCATACATAAAGAAAAGCCAAATAACATTTATATTAGAAATCCCACTAACAGAAAAGGAAGTTTACAATTACTTTAAATTATACCCTATTCCAATTTTTATTGATTCCATGAATAAGACTCTTGGTGTATTCCCTGAAACCCCTTACCTTATGGTGAAAGATTGGAAATTCCTACCGGTCACTAAACCATGTCAACGAGTAGCCGCTGATGAAAATTTCCTGTGTACCGAGGAAAACGTAGTTCCACTTTCCGGGCCGTCTT